>JASFXZ010000015.1:5310987-5989811 GCA_032209605.1 Mactromeris polynyma
GAGAAATGATATTGATTCTGTTGTAATAACAACACGATGGCTTGCAATTATGTTATATAAAGTATCTAAAATGGTTAAACAGTAGAAATGGCATTGCATTAGAGTTATATCTTGTTGTATTTATAAGTAAATTCTAAGGGAAAAAACGTCGCAACAGTGTCATATTTAAAACCCATGGGTGTATTATTTTCGATAATTCTTATAGTGACATATGAAAAAACTTGAATTCATTAAACTCCGAAAAGCGTAAAAACCTCGCCAAAGGCCTGTTTATATCGTTATCAAAACATCGCTTAATAAACCCGGTAATATATGACCACTTATGTACGACCACCATATCATACCATTTAGAAAGTATCGTATCTCATACTCGCTTAACATTGCTAAAAGACGAAAATATATCCGCAACATTTCAAACATGTCATCCCATATTTATCATACTTGAAATATAGAATTTTCATTATAATGCATCAGTTTTGCAATACTGTTAAAGTGATCCTTATAATTATACTGTCATGTAAGGAAGAGATACAATAAATCTGTGCAAACTATATGTATGAATTATTCTAATTACGTTTATCAGGATACTTGAAAGAGCGATTAAGTTGAAATGTTACAGGGAACGCCACATACGTACAACAATGCCTCCCACACAAACCCCAGGGAAACAGCAGCCTTCAAAACATTATAAACTGAGGAGGTGCAAGGGTTAACATGTATGGGAATAGGTTTCAAGGAATGGTCTTGATGACCATAAACAAGTAAGGAGAATTAAGGGGGGGGGGGATTTCAAGGGATTGAATACATCACAGAACATAAGTCTATGTTTAACATATTAATTACAGACAGTACAAACTCAACTGATGAATATTTATTCATGAAATGTCCCACCCTTATAATGACGTCAAATTGATTTATTCACCTTCTTGGTAATCATAATATACATTTTACATTTTCTAGTGCCCCGCAGGTAGTATTTACAAACAGGGCAATAAATCTACGCAAGGTGAAATCATACAAACCTAAAGCTGTGCAAGATTTCATGAACATTTTATATCAATATAAACCAAATACTAATATCTATATCAGTTTCAATAGGCGCATTTCAATGTAAGCTATGATGCTATATATGATATCCGTATCGCCATGCCTACTTGCCAAATGGCACTTATTTTAAATGAAGGTTTCCCGATGTTTGCATAGTATTTACGTTATCAATGAGACGCTTCATGAGTTTGTATTTTATGTCCTGCAATTACGTTGTTTTGTTTGAATACTTAGTGAAATAAGAAGTCATATTGTCTCATAATATTGCGATCATGTCGATAAAACATTAAAACAACAACAAGAAAACAACATAAGCAACAGGAACGACAACGGTAGAAGCAACACCATCAACCACAATAGCAGAGTGATTGACATTTTATTGATCGTTTGCAGTTTGAGATTTTGTATGATTCATAAATTGTTATTCAAATAACTTACGTACAAAAAATGTTTATGTAACACGATTTCAAATAATGGAAAATATCAGCTCAATCAGCCAGGGGGGTAATCTAAACTGCACGTGGTAATATGAAATCGGGTTCCGGTTATCCCGGGAGTAATATGATTAGTGCAAGTAATTTTGCTTATTGTATGTGTAAAGGTTTAAATGTTTAAGTAATGTAAATGTTTATGAACACTGAAGTATGTTAATATGTACCACATAGGTCTATGATCTTCTAGTATATGTGTTCTAATGTTTTTCATAATGTATGTATATGTGCAAGTATGTATGTCAATTGTATATGTAAATGTATGTTTATTTTATGTGTAAATGTTTATATAAAAGTATGTGTATATGTACCTCATGGGTCTATGACCTGCTGGTTGTTTGGAAATAAAACATGTAAACAAAACTTGTTTTTAATATACATGCCATGGTTTAGACCTATTTTCTATCGTGTTTGCCAAACGTATGATAAAATGAACATTTCCAATGAAACAATCTTAAACCTATCAGATGCACAAGTCATTTCATGCTGAAGGTATTTACACACTTCAAAATATTATTTTGCACCTGGCTGATATCGAGTTTCACGCGGATCGATCTCCATCTTGCTTGGTCACTGATACCGTTGATAGTTCTGTTGACCAATGATATATCAGTTTTCATTCACTCTGCACTGTTGACAACATGGAATCATACAACAAGTTGAACTCAATTTGTTTCATCTATATTCCTTCAATGTATCTTTTACTAGTGTTAAAAATAATATGGCATTTGACATAAGGACATTTTAATGTCCGCCTTGGTAAAACCAACGAAAACGCATGCGAAAACAACTAGTTTTTACGTCTTCGGGTGTTAAAGCAAATGACTGACATCAACATTCGAACTTGACCGCGGCGAATACACATTCGGAGTCCAATAACGAGCCAGCTCGTACATCGTTATTCAAGTGTTTTTTTATATTTCAATACAGACCTAGTAGCGAACACAGAGCTAGCACTAACATCAACATTCGAACTTGACAGCGGCGAATACATATCTGGAGATGAAAAACGAGCCAGCTCGTACATCGTTATTACGGCGTTATCTTTTAATACACACATCCGCGTCGGACAAGCTATTCATACATTTAAGTGCCATCTCTTCAGATAAAAATTGATATTTTTTTATGCCCCCACTCTAAAAGGAGGGGGGGGGGCATATATATTTGCCCTTGTCCGTCTGTCTGTGTGTTCGTGCGTGTGTCCGTCCGTCTGTCCTGGCAAACATTTAGGGTTTATGAGCTAACTGACATTAGGGTTAGGGGCTTTTTTGTTCTGTTTTCTATATGAAAAGCTCATAATATCACCTGCTTGTGAGGCTTTTTTAAAAGAAGGAAAAAGCTCCTCAACCAAACATTTGGTACGTCCGTCCTTCCGTCCGTCTCAAAATCTTGTGTCACTCATATCTCCAAAAGCATATGAACCAGAGTCATTAAACTTTACAGGAATGGTCACCAGCATGTGAAGTTGTGCACCTGGGGTTTCATTTTTGGCTGTGCCCAGTAATTGCAAAGTTATGGCCCTTGACTTAGTTAAAATATATCCTACATAGTATGCAATCTTGTGTCCCTCATATCTCCAAACGTATATAAGCAAGCGTCATTAAAGTTTGCAGTAATGTTCACCAGCATGTGTAGTTGTGCACCTGTGTTTCATGTTTGCCTGTGCCCAGTAAGTGCAAAGTTATGGCCCTTGATATTGAAAATATAGCATACAGAGCGTGCAATTTTGTGTCGCGCATATCTCCAACAGTTTATCAGCTACTCTCACCAAACTATACAGGAATGTTCACCAACCTGTGTCAAGTTAGTGCAAAGTTATGGCCCTTGACTTATCACCATTATCAGAACAGTTGTTCACTTGGTAATTTGGATACTCGTTCACAAACTATGAGCATAATGATAGCATTTGCTTTTGCGACAAAGGCTGCAAGTGGGGGCATCTGTGTCCTATGGACATATTTCTAGTTTTTATCTATGATGTCAATGCAGACTTTGCCATGTTTATAACTGAATATACATTACGTTCAACATTGAGGAACGTGCGTCGAATGCGTATTTATAGACACCTCGGTTGATAGCGCACGCTCATTCGAATGTTGCTAACCTGCTGTATATATAATAGTTGTCTGGTGATTGCGGAAGTATAATTATGTAATTTCTGGTAATCAAAAGTATTGTGATACTGCTGAATATGGCTTTAAGACTATTCAATCGCTGGAACACGTATACCATCGCAATGGGCAACATTTGCAATAGCACAATAAGTGTCTTATAGATAAATAAATCAATATACTTACAATATACATACACTGTACAGGTATTTGCGAATTGACGAAAAGGGTACATCACTGACGCCAATCCGAATTTGATACCAGTATTGACCAAAAGATTACAATTAATTTACATAACGACTACTTGTTTAATCTTTTGTTGGCTGTGCGATCGTTCTTACATCAACCAATTCCTTGAGTACTTCCTGCTGTGAACACTATTTTATTTTCTGACAACTGCAGACATGATACACTTAAGAAAGGTCGTTTCATTGAAATGATTTATAACAAATAAAAAGCAGAAAACAGAACAATGAAGCATGAGGATTTTATATTTGATAACAAATTACAGTTTGTATCTCTGCATCGAATCATGGTCATTGAGTTAAATCATACCCAAGTAGGTTTTGATTCTAATTGAAAGTGGTTTTTGGAGTTTGCAGACTAGTAAAACAGAAACGTTAAATAATTATTACCGTTTTTTTCTCAGGTTATCTACTTATGTTTAGTCGACAATTCTAATGTAACATTCAACGTACTAGAATCATATCATTTATCAAAAGCAATGTCTGACAGAAAACATCAACTGCAACGGTAATTTGCGACAGAAACAGAAGTCATGGAGTTTTACTATGGGCCTAAATCACAATAGCAATACGTCTACCAATGAAACTTGTTGATACGTACTGCTAAATTAATACTTGAGCCATTACTATACCAAGGATACTGTCATAAATTCATTTGAAATTTGTTGAAATAAGTCGTTGAATTGAAGATCCCCGCTAAGAAATTATTTGCTCAGTTCTCCTGCAATATTTGTTTGCTATATAAACTAAATACTCCATTTTTACACTCAGTCTGTTAAATGATTGTAAATGATATTTGATTTACATTTAGACGTACTTCAACAAAATAAAATTAATACTCCTACCGACTTTAGCAAGTATAATGATTTACTATTATCCTATAAAAGTTGCGCATGAAAAGGACGAAATTTATTCGACTTGTATTAACATCATTTCTATGCTTCTTAATAATTCCGTTTGATTTGTGTTTTCGAGTGTGGTACATCCTCCTGGTCGATCTGGTGTTTGTTTCGAGCCCTCTCCATTTGCGAACATCCTCCCGGGCCACTTGGGTTTTGGGCATTCTACCTGCATGTACATCCTCTTGGAATGTTTGCTATTGTTTTGTGTCATCTGCCTGCGTGTAACTCCTTTTGGAGCCACGTGGATTTGCTTTGGTGTCCTCTCCCTTTGTATACATTCTCCGCTGATCCGCTAGGCATTGTGTTGTGTCCTTTGTTTGCGTGTTACTACTCGGGGTCCACTTGATATTACTGTTGTGCTCTTTACCTGTGTGTAGCTCGTCGGTGTCCTCTTAGTTTTATGTTGGTGTCCTCTTCCTGTGCATTCCTCTTTCTGGTCTGATTTGTATTATTGTTGTACTCTTTCCTGTGTGACCCCTCTCTGTGCATACCACTTGAAATACTTTGGTATTGTTCGTTGTTCCCACACTGCGTACATTCTTGTCCGCTTGTCCCTCTTGTTCCGTTAGGCATTGTTCTTAGTCCTCTCACCGCGTACCTAATATGTTTTCCTCCTCTGCATAACTTAGTCTGTCAAAGTTTGTTGTTTTATCATGATGAATTATTGTTTACTGCTCTCTATTTACCAATATGCGCGTATATACCTGGTTATACATGCCTTGTGGAATGTTTGTAATTGCTTATTCGAAAAGCAGGGTAAACATGCCTGTCGCGACTTCGCTTTTATTGCAACCCTTTCGGCAAAGTCATAATTCAGGCTGACTTTGATGTTGTATGTAAATATATTATATGAGCTTTAAAGTACATAACACGTCTCTAACTCAGACCAAAAAATATATTTATGGTGCCCAATCGACAGTCGTGTGTTTAATTTACAGTGCTTCCTTATCATGTCAAATAATGATTATTTACATTGAGGCTCTTGTATTGCGAACCGAGTATTTTACTTTAGCCATCATAAGCGTGGCAACATGAGGACTACCTGGTTCTCAACACTGTGTCTAGTTGTGTGTGTCACCACTGTAGGTAAGTGATTTACTGATATTACTTGGTAATTTTTCTTCAATAAATGCTCAGTTATTGACATTTTCTGTTCCAACTAATACATGTACATACTCTATCGAATAGTCTGGTAATAACTGAACATTAGAGTTGTTTTATATGCGGGATACAACTGTATCTCGGGAAAGCAATCATGAAATTCACTGTTTTAACAGAAAACAAGTAATACTAATCATAACGTTTCCTTTGATGAACTATCTGTTCTAAGTTGTCGCTGTCATTCACAAAGTATTTATGATCACCAACATGAATGTTTCGTTATTTCATTTCTTAATTATATTTGGTTAGTTTCTACTAGCTTATTAAATTCGTCTGTCCGAAGCTGTGAGGCCGTTGTTTTGCTCAGTTCCTTTTCATATAAACAGTTGTGTGTATTTAATTGTTCACACCTGCGACTGTTGATTAGTTTATTTTAACCTCTTTCGTCATATATACTAAACCATCTAAGAAACTTCCGTTAAGTTTGCTTGAACATATCTAAAGGAAAACAAATCGGGGGAATCATTGTTATATATGCGTTTAACGAGTGTTCCATGATTCATCGTTTGGTGCAAAAAATATCGCCAAAGGTTAACAGAAAATGGGGGAAATTTTGACTAAGTGAGGTAGGGGTTAAACAAATAACACCACCTCTTGAGTTGACCACTGCAGTGCATCGCCGGCGCATAGAATTGATGGTGAACGATAACCAAGGGCAATGGCTGCCAAAACCATGAGAGAACCCCCACCCCCGAAACGATCTCGTTCAAGAACACAACATTCAGCATAGCGTTCATTTCTCCTACGGTAGTCGCGCACACTGCCATCACCACGATGTAAACACAATCTGGATTCATCCGAAAACAGAACGGTATTCCAGCGTCGTCGTGTCCAAAAAAGTGTGTACACGTGCCCAATTAAGACGTAAGGACGTCGTCCGTGTACACCGTTCTCCCGCAGACGATTACAAACAGTTTGTCCACTGATACGGTCATTATGAAGCCCAAGTGTGTTAGCAGCAGTAGAATTGGCAGTTTGGAATCGATTGCCCAAATGCGTGTTCATGATATAGCGGTCTTGGCCACGCGTAGTAACACGCGGACGTCCACGACGTGGCAAGCCGTCGGTGTGTCCTGTCGATCTAAGTCGTGCGCGAAGATTTCGTATCGCTAGACTAGAACTCCCAACATGCCTTGCAGTGTCTTCTGTCAACATGCCAGCATCATGCCAATCGCAAGTTCGCGTCAATTATTAGGTATTCTTGCCATAGTAAAAATGCTATAATGTAAAAAAAAATGTTTTTTTACAAATTTTGAAGCGTTTCCGTTCACTTGACAATAATATCTGTAAGACAAGTAAAACAAATTGACCGAATACCACACGGGATATGTTGAACAATTCATGCACGTGCAAATCGAGGTTCACGTTGTCGACAATTAACAGCGCAAACATAATCGCTAAAATTCATGAATCATGATTACACAGGTCAAGGCTAATATTACCTATCTACTTTCTTTACCCAATGTGTACACATCGGAAGTTTCTTTTTTTATTCAGTATACAAAGGCACAGGGACACTTGTCATGATAAAAATCTGGGTAAATTTTAAAAAAGAGAAATAAAGTGAATAAATGAATAGAAAAGTCTAAACGGGAATACGTATTTCAATACATCTGTGAAAAAGAAATCAAACTTAACATCGCCTAGTCCAATAAATTGATTTTCAGCCTATTGTAAATAATGAAACAGTATCGGGTATTCAAAATAATCTTCACTCTTTCAATGAAAATCTTGTTTACATTGCGCTTTTTGTAATAATTTAAATAAACAACTATGAATTTGCAGTCAATACCAGATAAAAAACTAATAAGTATTGCAGCTTAAAGCTCATCACTCCTTGTGAAGTATGGTAACTTATTGAAATTGTAACCACAAAAAAAGCTGCCGATGATGACGGTATTTGTTGCAATGTCCTTCAATGTGTACTGACTATATTGCACTAACAATAACAAGTATATTTAACAAACGTATTGAAACACATCATCTTACTCAGGAAGTGAACAAGTTGTTTTATTATGCTTACCTATTTACACACTTTGAGTATTGTTATACAATTTTGGGTACACGGTCTCAGAATAAAACAAAATTGTCAAAATTATTGAAACACTCTGCGTAAAATACGAAACGGGACAGTATTACAGACCGTACGGTACGGATTTTATCGTACACTAGACCCAAATATCAAAAGTACTCGAATGGTTATTCGTGTTTTCCTTGTTGACATCTCTTAGTGTTGTGATGCTCGAGTAAATAATTACGGAAGCTAATGTGGATTTCTGAAGTAAGACAATGCCGCTTAATATACGACTATAAAGCAAGTTGTTGTGTTATACTTGTCTTACGGCGTTCATGTGGTTTTTAGTTAAGCGTAATAATCGAAACTGCCGCAATCGTCTTTAAAGAAAATAATCTGTATCCCAAAACTTCGGCTGCGTCAGCCTTCTTCAACAAGCAACAACCACATCCATCTTTGACAGCGTAAATATCTACTGATGGATCGCTTAAATATGTGTATGTTTTGCATTTAATATTTTACAAAACACCGAAGTATTGGTGGCTTAATAGAGAGACATATTGACTGATATTACAGCTTAATCCTACTTAATATGTATTTCTCGTATTACAAGACGGATGTTCGCTGGGTGACGATGCAGCAAGATGCGATCCATGGAGTTCATGCACACGTTCATGTGGCGGCGGTACAAGGACACGAACATGTTATTCATGCTTTTGGGGCATTGCTAAAAAAGAAACTGAGAATTGCAATGAATATTGCCGGTATGGACATGTGTTTAAATTTGGTAAATGTCATTGTCCAGACTGGAGAACAGGCTATTGCTGTGAACGTAAGTGCATTTTGGTTTTACACTCTTGATTATACGGATATTACTTAAATGGGTAAATATGTGGGACACAGTTGTCAAAGTTCCACCCACGTCGTTCTGGATCTTCAGTTGTCTTTATATTGTAAAATTAACAAACGAAAATAATGATTTATCTATTTTGTTTCTGTAGATTTGTTGTTTTGTTATCTAGTAAAAAAGAATGGCTTTTCTGTGATCGGGTACTTATGGTCGTGGCATTGAACCACATTTCTCAAACTACTGATTGTTACAAGGGATTGAATTATTGCATGTGAGAAACCATTAAGCCTGCATCTGAAGGTTGGTGAGGTTACCTTAAACGATTTGGTGTATATTCCAGCACAATAACTAAGGAATCGCTATTAAGTTATACACGCACTAGAAAACATGATTTTTAAATATACACTGGCTAAAACTAATGTTATATTACAATGCATTATATGTTGCATGCTATTTAGTCCATTATTTGTGAGTATTAAAGATAGTTTGTGGTTATGTCTTCTCTTCAGTACATTTAATATTTTTATTGCACATCGACTGCTTGTGAAAGTCATTTAGCGCACATTGACGACGGTGTCTACTTTAACCAGATACAGTGCTACGCATTGATATATCACTCCAAGCCGCATTAATTTGACATCGGGCAAACCAGTCCCAGTCCACAACTGATAATGCCAAAACGAACGAAAGGGAGCTATCACTTCTAATTTGAAGACTTTGGTATGTTGCGACAGATGCTTGAACACGTGACCTTCCGCACCCTATGGGGAAACGCAGTACCATTGAGCAACCGGACTTGATAAAACGTGAAGGATTTGTTTTGTATTTTAAGCTAAATTCTAAATTATGACAATGGTAAAATGGAAAATCTCATGCTTCGGTCACATGAAGTTTCCGGGTCGTTTACAGGCCGCGTAAAAGGTAAACGCCCTGAAAACCCGTGGGTACTTGCAATGTTGACCACGAAAGCCCGCACCACTTGTCCAAGATTTATGGGCGCGCAGAGGCGCGTAAACCCCGTTGTTGAAAGTTGAACGTGCATATCTTTCAGACGATATTGGGCCCCACAAGGGGCCCTAATTGGTGTCCGTATGGTTTCTTTATCGGCCCGCAGGTCTGTTGTGTCCTGTGGTCCCCAAACTACTCGCACTGGCCATGTATTGCCTATAAAATTATCCAGACATTTTGTGAGTCCCAATAGGCATCGTACAGAGCTTCGAAACAACAATGTGCCACATACGGGTCCCGCATGGACAGTCACGATTGTTTACGGTTGGTTTGCTGCGTCCTTTTGGGTATATAAGGGCCAGTGTATTCTATAAAGCAATTTATCCGTTTCCCCTACATTCATAGCTTCATTTCACATTTTCATATTCGGTTTATATTTGATTAAACAAAATGGGTCCAAGGCAGGAGCACATCTCAGGTTCGGACTGGTTACACCCATGTTCTCACCGAACCCCTCATGGGACTAGCACAGGCCCCGTACGGTCCTGCACGACTGAGCATACGGGTGTTCCCATGCCCGTGCGACATCCTTACTGATATCCTACTTTAATACTCTACACATAATACATCAATTCTGAAATACTGCAAATTTCATTTCAGTAATACATTTTAAGGTATTGAGTTTTATAGTTGATGTTTTCGCGTTCACGGGCGTTTAGGACAAACTAACTTTCTACTTTCTTCGTTCCAATTGAACTTGATCGAGTCCCATTGATGTCTCTATTTATCGAGATTTCAACGTGAGAATTACATCCCATACCCGCTCTCACAAGACATGTTTTCTTCTAGCGCGACCTTGAACTCTACCGCGTTACTGTTGATATGGAATAAATGATTGACGAGGGCTAATATGTGTTTTTTGCATTATTACTTACATTTTGAATAAATGTCCAAATTATTTCATATTGTGGTATGAAAAGAATCATAGGGGTTGCGCCTTTTAAACTCATTGTTTATCAATTTTATATGTTCTGTTATTCTACTCTCGGTACCAAGTCTTCACGTAACCACGATAGACTAATGACAATCGCTGATTTTCAACTAATTTGTAAGCGCTGAGATAATATTGGCTATCCTGATATTGTTTGCTAACAAATGATGTAAGAGATCAGCAGATAAAATTAAACTGTTAATTCATCCAAACTGTTATGTCAATAGATTTCCGCATCTTTATATGATAAATTATCCAGAAATTACATAAAATGTGCCTGTCAGCTGATAAATCATCGCATCATATTTTATTAAATTTATACTTCAACTGACAGGTAAACTCCTTAAACAATGTTATCGTTACCATAAATTATGCAAAATATTTCGCTCATTTTGAACTCATTGCTTAATATAGCTGTAATATTAAATCACTAAAATTATTAAAATCGGAATTACATTACCAACCTCGCGTGTAGATTTGGTACACAAATTCTGCAGCATTAACAACGCAATCGACTTTAAACGGTTGATAGTAACACAGAAATGCTGTAATCCTATTTCCACCACATCATTTATGTTTACGTCTTGTGACACTTTTAGCTAGGCAACATTTACGTATCAATTTCCATGTCTCCTCGTGCACCTTGTACGTGTATTTCCTGCTGGACTTCTTTACTCATTTTTATTTAATTCTTCTTGCGTTGTCTTGTAGACATATAAATGAAATACATTATTTCGATATCTACTGTAGTTGTATACCGAAGATAACACTTATATAGACATACATTTGTTACTATTGTACTAGATCAAGCATGAATGTTTTTGAAAAAGCATAATGTAAACATACCAATTAGCACAGTGGTATTTTCTGCGGTACTAGCAATGTTTGATATATTAGGTGTTTGAGGTCGCTGTGCGTTCCTTAGCTCACACTATATTAATTTGTAGTTAGTCGGAACGATCACATTAATTATGATGAAATAGAGCAAAATAAAATTAATTCGCTCGGATGAAAAATAGTATCGGATTCTTCTTGTTAATATGGATAAGAAAAAAACTAGAAAAAACATATCAAATCAAAACGTGTTACCACATAATCCAGTATTATCAGGTTACCTTTCATGAGTAGCATTTATAAAGTATAAAGAAAAAATACCAAGTATATAATCTACTCGTATACAATTGTATCTGGACTATAATTATAAAAACATAACACATGATAAGGCTGTCAGAACATAGCGTATTTATATAACAATATACCTGTTAAACCAGTCAAATTTGTAGCCTTTAAAACCCACTTCATAAATGATACCTCCAGTCCACGCTATATAAATGTTCTTGTAACCATGATAGTACCTTTACGAGTGTCGCCGCCATAAACACGGGGTTTTGGAACGTGACTTATCGTTGGGCAATAGGGAAATACACAAAAAGTAACATCATTGTTTTGGACAAGAAACGGTGACTGCCAAGGAATTACTTTGATGGATAAAATCGGTGATATAACGTGCTGTTGAGGAAACTGAAATTTGTAGTCATCTTATTTGTATAATTGTATCTCTTTATAGTTTTAAAGAACAACTGAGTATGGCCCATAATCGATCGATAATATTGCATGAGTATACATTTTCGGTCTGTTTCGACGTGGCAGGATGTGAGACTTCCTTGCAAAAATGAATCCCCATGTCCGATTTTCCTGACCCATTTCTTAAGGTCGGATTAGAGTAGACACTTTTTAATCTTAATTTAGGGTAAATCTTGAGAATATGAGACATAATATTGACAAACTGCCACAAGACGCAAAAAGGTTGTATGAAAACAACCAGACGATGATGCCGATCCAGAAACAATAGCTGCTTGGGACCAATGATCTAAGGATACAAACATCGGACGGTAGCAGTGAAAGGTCATGCAACGTCAGCGAAAGGCGTTGGAGTCCGACGCCAGAAAAGGCGACACATAACATACATCGTTGGTGACAAACCGCTCAGATACAATTAGGAAAGGAAATCACAAGCTGATACACCAACTTGAAATAAGCTCTAACTTATCAGATTCCGCTTTATGTGTGAATGCAAAAATGAAATAAATGCTGGGAATTGGAATGGTTCATTTTTTTCCGACCTTATAGAAGTTTTTGTAAATGTATTCCCTAATTGGCTTAATTCGAGTCATCTGGGCTCTGTAAATCTCGTCATCATTTGAACAAATCTGAAAGAAGCGCCGGAAAGCAACGTTTAAGGTATTGAATATGTAAACATAATAAGTTATCAAATAGATATCACTTCTGCAATTAGGTTTATTGATTTAATCGTTTCACTTTCCGGGCACACAAACCGTGCATGTTCAACGTTTGTAACAATATTTCTGTATATATATTTATATTTCAAACTTTGATATAGATTTTATAATTATTCCAAAACGTGGAGGTATCATAACGTATTTGTAACTTTTTCATAAACAGAGTGTAATCATCTCAGCATAGCCAATTGTGTACCGGGATACCAACAATGTGGAGGAAGCCAAGACGGTATAAAATGTACTAAATGCATTGACCCTTATTATCCTGCTGGTTATCAAAATGGATGTCGAGGTTAGAGGTTTTACACTTTCATGGGTTTGAAAAAACTGACTGAATACTTAACACATACTCGTCGGTAAAACCAAGTTACACCAACATGTCTGGGGCACAATGAATTCATAATTCATATTTTGAAACCTGTACAAATTCCTAAAGAGTCGTATGCTTTAATCGTACCAAGAACTTCTTAATGCTTAAACAATAATATCAATAATATTTCATTAGTGTATGTATGTGTCTTATGTGAGGTGTCTGTTGTTTTTGTTTTATTTCAATCTTATTTTCAGATCATCTTAACTTTTGTAGTTTTTAATAGTCTCATTTACATCCTGATGTTAAAACATGATGTACATGTACAATGTATTGTGTGTGCGTTTGTGAATGCGTGTTTAATTGTGTGCGTGCGTGTGTGAATTCTTGTTTGTGTGTGTGTGTTTATATTGTTAATAGAAGGCCATATTGAAAAAAAGATGTACAATTTATTGTTAACCTTAAATATGTAACCTTCTGAAAATAAAGAATTTATTACTATTATTATTATAAGTTGGAATTATCGACTTTAATGTTAAAATTATATACTTTGATGTTTGAAATATACACATTTAGGTTGGCATTTGTCAACGTTATTATTCAAATTATCAATTAAAAACCGGTATTATCAACTTAAAAATCAAAGTTATGAATATTTGTCTTATAATTATCAAATTATAAGAGCACGTATCAACATTTATCATGGAATCATCAACATTTAAGATTGAATTATCGGTAATATTGTTTTTGTTGATGACGAGTATATGCCATGCTTTATAACTGACTAAACTCACTTTACTAACTCTAATATATAACTAAAACTACATGTTCTGAAGCATGCATAAACTGTGATGCATGGTTGATATAGTACTGTTTATATGCGCCGATAACTATTCTTGAATTTAGTATGTCCCACTATTGCCAACTGTTTATTAAGAAGTTGTACATCACCATCGAATGGAAAATGCAATAAATGTGTGGACGACAATGTATCCGACGAAACAGTCTTGGGGTTGACTGATACAACCATCACAATTGCAAAGAAAGACATAAATGGTAAGTTTTTTCTGTTTTACTTTCATGGGAATGATTTACTCAATATGACTACTCACATATTCCAAATTCATAACAATATTGCATTTTAATATTAAACTGAATGTAATCTTCTTTTATGTACCATGTACTGCCTTTGTTCAGGACGAAATGTTCAAGTGTCTCAACATCCACAACTGGAAGATAACAGTCAGAGCACTGAAGCTGTATCACCATACACTTCAAACGACAACATAAACATCAACCAGTCTTTAAAGGACGGAGAATGGTATAAACAAATATTCCTACTTTACTTATTGTATCAGCTCAGATTTAAATGATTAAACAGTTATGTATGGATAACTACGGAGTATTCTCTATTGATCGAAAGCCATATCATACTTCATTCCTTGACAAATTTATTTACGATACTTGATCATACTTGTCCATGTCATGTTGACCTTAGCACGGCAAAACCGTACGACGAATCTTTTCAAATGAAATCAAACCGATGGAGTTCAGTTACCTTAAGTCTTAAACTATATACAAGCATTTAGATAAGACACTATGAACTTATAATGCATAAGGTAATTTAAGTAATTGGTTAGAAATCATTTGCGTCGATTCACGTAGAAAATTACAATTGATAGTTGAAGTACTTACCCTCAGACTCTTTGTATCAATAAAGATCGGTGGTGTTACAAGTAGCCTTCGCATAAAAACACCTTGAACGGACTTTATAATTAGTTACACTAGAACCTGTTCTAGTGCGTGTGCTGGTTAGAAAAGCTTAATGTGACGAACACCGTACCTCACTTCAATTATTAAACTTAAGGTAAGACCACTCTAATACTCATCTTCAAGAATCTTAACTAAACTGTTTCCATGAGTTTCTCGATCACATAAGACAACTTAATGCAAAATATTACAAAGTTTTACCGTGCCGTTTTAAAGATTTTCAAGTTTTAAGATTAAACCGACTTGCTTTGAGAGGTCAAAAAGTCCACTCATGTTCTTCATGCATAAACAATTTTTTTTAGTTCAAAATGAGACTTTTTAATCATCTGTTTGTGTTATTCTTAAAAAGAAAGGGCTAGTGATATCATAAGGAAAATAAATCAAAAATAATATGCTTTGTAAAAAATATAGGTGGTACTTCATATGCATACATCCTCCTGTAAATGACGTACTTTTTTAAGTCACAATAAGAAATGCCAATTTTCAAGGTAGCATAATCATACATAATAACGTTAGTACTCTAATATAATGGACATCAAAATTATCCTCAACACCTCAAAATATAACACAATGAAAAACTGTTACCGTCCTGTTTTGCTTTGATAACATATTGTAATATGTATGTATCAAATTTTACCGTGCAGAATTATCAAAATTTGGAGAAATATGGCATTTTTTGGGGGAAAATTGATATAATTTATATTTTATACTTTTATATCAGTTTCCTTGTCAAAAAAGTCAGTAAGACAAGAAATGTCATGATAAAAGCAAAGCAAATTTTGGGCACTGCGGGGATTTGAACCCTGGACCTTTCGCATGTAAGGCAAGAGGCTTAACACATAGGCTAAGGATTGATATTGAACAAGGTATTCCAAATGAATTAAAATTTACATTCTCATTAGGGTGGCCTTACCTTAATATGCATAATCTTACAAGTAATCGGCGGCTTCAATGAGTACATGATAATCATAACAAACATTTGTTTTTTTAGGCTTTGTATAATATTTGAAGCAGTGGGAGGAGGGTACTTTAGAAGCATCGACATAAGAAATTCAATTCTATTTTCGCCTATACCTTTCCAGAAGACAAAGGAGACAAAAGACATTTGTTATAGATTCGACAACACCACGCCTAGCCACTGTCTTGAACAACAGACGTGTACCATAGAGCCACTGGTCCTGGAAACACGTGTTACACATTCGGCATTAACGCGGGTAACATTCAATGGCTGGTTGGATCCAATACCAAAGAATGGAAAGAGCGAACATGCTTCACAAGTAGAAAGTTATGGGATAACTGTTAATGAAGTTCTTTCATCTTCTGGCACCTTAATGGTAGACACAGCACCAATTGTCTCGACTACAGTCGACCACACAGTAACAGGCACCACTCTGAACCTTATTTCCGACAGTCCTCGACTGTATTGTATTACGTTAGAAGTTAAGGACAGAGCACATAATGTACAACAAGCACGTCGCTTCATGTTGTATGACAATACGTCGTATATCAAAGAATGGCATGAACACCCCTTCAGAGTATCATCGGCTGCGATTGACACAAATTTCACTTGGCAAACGCATCACAACAATGTATGTCTCACTTGGAAACATCATTTCATTAATGCATTTTACTTTCACAATGAGTTACTAAATCCTATTGCATCAGATCCGCATGGACTTATAAGTGGTATATATGATCAAATCACAGGCACTCTCCCGGTGTCAGGCACGCCAAATGTTTATGGTATTACTGATTATAAAATATCTTGGTCTTTGAATGGTGGGAAATTTACAGACGAGATAGCAGTTCCAAATTACCTTAATCAGTCTTTCTGTAATGACTTTTCGGTGCAAGATGGTCAAACTTATACATTTAGTGTTCGACCGGTAGACATAGCAGGAAACACGTATATTGCCAACAGAACAGTACATATTGATCGATCAGTACCCCACATCAATAACATGTGGTTGACCAAAGATGGATACCACATGCTGTCTGTTCATCATGGAACAGACCTTTCGAAGATGGTATTATACTTCGAAGCTCGTGATTCACACAGTGGGATCCGATACATCGAGTGGACATTTGGAATTGCGGACACGAATACCGAACTAGCAAGTGGTATTATGTCTAGTGGGTCAGTAATGGAAGTAAGTTAATTATTGTTTATAATACAAACTACTATAAGAGTGCACATTAGATTTAGGTATATATTTTTAGGCGTAATTATATGGGCTCAAAATCCGCATTACGTTTAATCCGTGATCAAGAGCATTGACATTTGGTATGATTCAATTTGTTATAATGTCAGCGGGATTTCATAAAGACGAAGTTATTCTTATTCACTTCCTTAATTTATCGGCTCATTGGGCTCATGTGACACACCAGTCTACACTACCAATGTATAGACATAATAATAAGAGAACTCTTGAAGAGATCTCTAGGAAAGTGATTTTTCATCGGTACTATTCCAATGCTTTTGAATATCATTCAACAATGAAACATCGCATACTGTTTATGTCTCAAAATATAAACGCGAGAAACTCATACTTTAATTGGTATCGATAACATTTGTTTTCAGCAATTATGCCCTATGACCGCTACAGCATGCTATTGTCCGCATGTCGGACAATGTGAATTTTTCAACTACACAATCTTATTGAACAAACTGGTAGCAACGAATAATCATATAGGCAACCACAACCGAAACTACTACTATACCATCAAAGCAACAAACAATGCACATTTGTCATCTATTGAACGAATTGACATACTTGTTGACGATTCTCCGCCTGAAGTTGGTGTTATTTATGAAGGTAAAAGTCTATAAGCATAAACGTTTAAAATGGGAACATGAGTTACTTTATTAATATACATAACGAATTTAAAGTGAATACACCTGATTAAATTTATGAATGTAGATAACGAATTTAAAGTGAATATAAACATGTATTTTGAGCATTGAAATCGAAAGTTAACATATGTATTACCTCATTACCGAGAGATGGTCTGGTTTAGTTTTACTGTTTTTGGCTTTGTCTGGTTCATCAACATTTGTAAAGGATAAGACGTCAGTAATAAAATAAAACGCTGGATTCAATCACAGTATCTAATTTTTAAATGCTAAATGTACTAGACATGTAAGTTTGGAAATTGTTGCTTATGATACAGTACCGCCAGCGTGAAAGTTCCGCGTTTGCGAGTTTTTAACACGAACGCTTGATCGTGAAAATGGGTAGCGTGAAACCAATATCGAGTAGCCAGTGAACATTCGGCATATCCGTCTCTGTGGAAACGCGAAACCGTGAAAGCGTTATTGTATGTGACGAAAGCGTCAAACCGTGTGACCAATCAAATTGCCGAATTATAATTCGTTCGGTTAAGAAATTTGGCGAAATAGATGAACATGTTCAACTAAAACGACTCCGATGAGAAACAATCAAGTACGACAAGGAATTGCGATGATTCAAGCGGCAGTAACATGTATGTTTTTGTTCGAAATCGTGGATCTTTGCTTGACTCGTGTGGAAGGAAGATGAGTTTAAAATGGAAAAGGAGGCAGGTAAAATTATTCACATGCAGTTCAAAGTAATTTACACATTAAATTAAAACGAAAGTAGGAATTTTGTACGACATTAATTATAAATTCTTACAAATCGGACAGGATTTTCTACTTATCGGGAATGGCCTTATCAAACATACTTGTACATCAAACAGTTTTTCATATGTGTATCAGTTCAGAGATGGACAAAATCAATTGTATTTGCATAGAGCAAATGTATTGCAGAAGAAATTTGGGAGCATTCGACTGCATTCCAATTGCAAATTAGGGTTCACAGGGCTCTAGGATTAATTACACTTGTCTCGGGCTAGTGTACATGTACAATTTTCTGGCATGGGATGCTAGTTGCTCGAGAACATTTATCTTGTTTAGTTATTGAATATTAGAAAATTGGCCACGTTCAAAACCACAGTCATGTCACCATGATCTAACTTGACAGACACCCTGATGTGTTAGTTACCATACAGTAAACAACTACATGCATAATGTAACAACTGATAAGATTTGTTAATTCCATTTTTGGGTCATTTATATAGTATCGAGTCTATGCCTTTTAAAACAGACTTGTCCAGGACGTTGGGCTAGTGGATTTCTAGAGCCCTGGTAATTTTTTCCCAATCTGAAGAAAACATTCCCAATAGAAAGTGAATGATTTTGATGGAAAATTGTTAATAAACAAGTAGTAACTCGAGTCCAAATCATCATTGACAATTAATTAATCATGTTATAAAATATATGTTATATCTTATGAGGCGGTAAAACTAGAAATATGAAGTTGTAATTCATTAATAACAATTAACTGTTTAAAATACTGAAAAACATTTGTCCCGATTCTGACAATTTAGTGCGAAAAAAATATAATTGTACCGGGGACCTTTTTCCCAAATACCCTCGGAAAAAGCCCTGAATATCCTCTTAAATTTGATGTATCATGTCTTAGTTTCCCTGGGGGTCTGTGTGGGGAGGCATTGTTTCGTGTTCGTAGCGTTCCCTTTAACTACTTAATAATTCCTAACCAGACTGTACATGTATCAGCTTGTTTCATTGCTGTGAAAGGTTGTATTCAATTCTTTAAATTTGAGCTAGTTCAAGAAATTGGTTTGTCCCAAGTGGCTTTTACCAATCGGGAACATAAATTATTATTATTCTTGTAATAGGAACCAGGATCCATGAATTTATGGGTCGGTCTCATAACGCCATCCTCGACTGTAGGATAATAATTTGTTGATGTTTTCCTGATTATTAACATATATGACAATCACTATAGTTGGCTTATAACTACTGTTGCAGAATCGGAAAGCAGGCATAAATGATAATCAGATTGACTGTTTAATGTATATTAATTTGCAATTGGAACAAGTGAAAGTATATTCATTTTCCTAATAGTCAAGACAAATTTATTTAGTACATAAAGGCGACCGGCCCAAAATGATTGTCAATACAGTACAATGGTTTCAAAAGAATATAATAGTTGTGTCACACATTCAAGTATATATATTATGATAGTATACAGTGAATAATAATTCAACCAATTCAAGTTATTAAATGAACACTGCTAATTTGAATATTACCTTTGGATTTTCTGTGCTTTAAAGCCTATAAAAACCGCCAATAGTATTACCTCTCATATACCAATTCAATAAACATTGTTTTCTAATATGGTCAAATCTCATCAGTCCTTCATAAGCAACTGACTATAGGTATGATGCTCAGTAAACAATTTTGTTAGCTTCAAAGCACAAAATGAAGTCTTCCATTTATTTTTCTCCTACTTACTTTTTGATGCTTTGATACACATAGAAACATGTCCCATTGAATAAGATATAACCTTTTGCTTGGTATTTGTTATACTGTAAGGGGACGGAGATTACAAATTAATGAAAGTCTCGTGTTAACGATAAAATTAATATATTCTATTAGCAACAACTAAAAATGTACCTTTTTATATTCTTTAGAAAAAAAACATACTGTTGAATACAATTTATGTTTTTACTAAAGTACTTGGTTAATTATTTGTGTATGTTTTGAAGGACCATTGGAAGTAGAGATGTTGATTATACAAGCGAGGAGTCCTTCATTGTTCACTGGCATGGATTTATTGATCATGAAAGCGGTATAAATCTATATAGAGTTGGACTTGCTTCTCGTTGTCTCAGAAGAGATGAACTTTATAACTACATTATGGTATACGCTATTGAATACCTTGAAGAGCTTTCGTACGTGAAAATGTCAGCTCAAGTCAATGCCGTGTTTGTTGGAAAACGTTACATATCAATAATAGCATTATATAACGCCATGGATCCGTCCGAGGTTGTTTGCTCCGATGGAATAAAAAGAGACATTTCGAAACCAAATATATAACGTTACAATTGAACATGCATCATGGTCAGAAAGTATCGCATGTCATAACGGCACAGCATGGCTTGTACAATCAGCATTAAGAAAGGCACTTGTTCCAAACAACCTAAAGTGTAATATAACATGTGAAGAATATCAAGAAGAAAATTCCTTAATAAATGCATTACCACAAAGACCTATACACAATGAAGATGTATTCATGTCAAACTTTATGTGTCAGAACTTACCACCAAAGTATAATGGAAATATCATATACATACCAAATGATCATATATCTCTTATTTGGGACGTGGAAGACAACCTATCACAGATGAAGGATTATTCAGTAGGCATTGGTGTTGATCACTCTGAAATAAATCTTCCACTTATTGATGATTATGTATCAACAGGACGAATCAAACATTTTACACGTCAACACGGGGGAATTGGGGCGAACGACATGTTTTACATATTCATTAAAGCAGTTAACAAGGCAGGGATGGAAGAAGTTGCAGTTTTGGGAGCTGTTATCATAGACGAAACTCCTCCTTTAAGTAATAACAACCAACATATACATGCTATTTAACGTAAACTTATATATTTAATCTTTCAAGCACAGTTTAATTTATATATATTAAATAAACACAATATAAGTGATCAATGGAGAACAAATACAAACAAATATTATTATTTCAGCAGTTTGTCACCTTGCCCATGATTAGCCACTGCGTCATATTTTTCAGGTTGTGGACATACATATGTTAGTTCTCTCTTGTACTGGAAACTAGAAACCTCGGAGCCTTGTCAAACTTTACTGGTGGTTGTTTAAAATATCCGTTTAGAAGTCTGCAAGAGCAGGATACAGATATTGGACTAGACTTCTATATAGATATGCATGTATACAATAAAGCTGGTCATGCTCTAAAAGTTACGTTTGAAAAGTTTAAATTGCCGTCTAGATATCCGCCCGGACATGCTATTGTGAAATACATAGATCCTGCTTTCAAATATAATCCTCAAAATGCTATAGATGCTGACGTACATTTTACTGACGGAACTTTATGTGCAACTTGGTCTGGATTGAAACATCACCAAATGATCTCTCTTGAAATCGGTGTTGGAACAGATGGCACAACTGACAGTCTAGAACCATTTAAAAATGCTACGAACAATGATACACTTTGCCTAAGCTCGATCAGTGTAATATACAATACAAAATATTACGTTTTGATTCGTGCAACTTCATTCGGCGGATCGACAATATCTCCATCAAACGGCGTAACAATTATAGATGTTGACTGTTGATTTAGGTCCGGATTGCTCTCTCTAAAATCAACTCGTACTTCATCACAATTACACGCAGTGCAACACAACAGAGCGTTGTTTTCGAACCATGCAGTTGTTGGATTCACTTATAAATTAATAATTGTTTATAATGACTGTACAGTGAGTTCTGATGATGGCATTATACTAAAAGACAGGGAAAATGTAATGGGTTTTGTACCGTTTAAGGAAAATCCATTTCTGACTGTTTTTTGTCCAAACAGTTTTACAAATACTTCGTCCGAGGTTAGACTTTTCGTTCAAACATGTCCCTCCATGGTATTCCACCACGATCATATTTTCATAACAGCGCATTGGTATTTGAAGAACACCTCGCCATCAGGGATATTCTACGAAGCCGCAATTTTGCAATCCAACAACCTCCAATCGAACGCCTCTATCACTGATTATAATCTAACATCATACATTAACTTAAGAAGTGAAATGTCGCATAACTTTGGTAATTTTTCTCTCAATTTCGAGAAAATCTACAAAGTCGCCGTTCGAATGTGCTCCAAAGACCATTGTCTCGATCCTGTATTTTCTGAAGGCTTCACTCCTAACAACGTCTGTCCGTCTGGTAAAGTTTCAACAGCTGCATTACAGTATGACAAACACATTAGGTGTACCATGCTACACTTGCAATGGAAACCATTCACGACACAGAGTAGCATCCTGTTTTATCATTGGTCTGTTTGTATGGATGAAGGTTATACCCATTGTCTGACCGAATAGCAAACGGTGATTGCTAATGCAGACGATTATTTGAAGGTAAAAGTGCATGTCTATACGATATAAACTGTAAAAGCATTTGTTTCTTCTTTAAGCCTGATACATTGTTATGGTCATTATACTTTTCATTATTAAATTTCTCACGTGCTTGCAAACGTGTACTTATAACAATATTCATGACATTATAAACAATATTGATCATGTTGTATTACTTTAAGAAAACTGTATGCTATGACTTTAAATGTATCTAATGATATATAACACTGATTTATTTCATAATTTAGATATTGCATTTGCACAGGTTAATGAATGTGTCGATATGCCTAGTCATCTACATTCATCGTTGTATGCGTGTATAAGAGTTTTCACCGAGAATGGCACGAACGGTACAAACAGTTTGTGAACTACTAGAAAATCAACAATGAGGGGCATATGATGCACACACTATTTATGAATTTGATGCGACATCAGAAGTTTGGAATGACATGAAACAGGTTTGATGAGCTCGAATATTACACTTAAATACCCATATGTACTTGTACGTAATTCACCTTTTCATGACTGAACGTTTCGTGGTTGGTATGCCGTTAGCCTGGTACAAGACCTCGTTGTTTTCACTGACAGATCTAAGGCTGTAAACCATTGGTTTTGGCTTATTACTCTCATTGTTATGCCTTCTAGTCCAGTCTCGTTTGAAAAATTATAGATATTGGTAAAATATGTGGCGCTGTCCTTACAATTTCGGTATTGTTGTGTCCTGTGTGATACTGTTCTTGTGTCCGCTTTTTGTCTGTGTCTCGTCCGATTTCTTTTTGATCTGTCCTGAGAAGTTCTGATGTGTGAACGTGGCTTTCATGCACTGCATTTTCCCTTATGACTGTTTTCAGGTATCCGTTCAATTATAAATATAATTTTCTTGTCTTTTTATTGCATATTAATACATGTATTACATGTGTGTACATCCTAATTGTATCCTCATAATTTCAGATGTGTTTAAGTTCAAACTTGGGGAATATGTACACAACGTTACATAACAACGGCCTTAACTTTGGAAAGCCAATATACAAAGTAGCCGGAGTTCTTTTGCATGCATCTGAAAGAAATGTCACCTGGTACTTAATGATGGATAAGCATGTCCCTGATAGTTGTGACTTGACTAAAAATTGTATTACATCCGTCACAACAAATACGGGTTTCGTGATTTTTAACAAAAATGAGTTTACACTAAACTCAATTGAATACATGTGTGCACATGCACATACATCGACCGTTGAAAGAGAGCTTTTCACTGAAGTCTTAGAAGAAACTAAAGGTTGTAGTAATGGTTTTGTATTAGATGATACTCCGCCGATTCCTGGGAAAGTAGAAGTTAAAAATACAGAGGGTTATCTGAATAATATTCGTGATATTGAGGTAACTTGGGATCACTTCATTGACAATGTGAACGCTACTAGTCTTGGTTACATCAGCGGGATGAAAAAGTATAGTTAGGCAATAGGTAAGACTATATATTTTTTAATTTACTTTCATAATTGTTTTTTTATGGTGACCCTATATCACTTGACAGGTATAATCGTAATATATAAATATACGATCGATATCTTACCGCTGGTTATAACTGTATATTGATGATATATCTTTTCATAGGGAGTCATCCAGACAGAAATGATATTAAAAGCTTCACTGACGTCGGTACACAGAGAAAGATTATTGTAAGCGACGGCAAAATCCAGGACGGTTCTTCAATTTTTATCACAATACGAGGTAAGTATGAAGTGTTCTTATTAAGTTATACTTGCCATTATGTTGTGTATGTATAGTGCATAAAATTATAGTATTCACTTAATAGTAAGTTCAATAAATAAAAGAATAAATTAAATTATTCTGGTAGCGGTATAACAACTTCAAAACTACTGCATTAAGCAAGTTGAAATTGCAATGATAAGCAAATAATGGATGCCATTTTATAATGGACAGGAGTGGATGGTCGATACCCAAATGTACTTCTTGTGTTACAATATATATAAACATTATCTAAGTCTCAAAGTATGTGTCGCCTTCTCGACAGTGCTTTCAAAGCTAGCTATCTTCATCTGTCGGTCTCTGTATTTATTGCATTCTCGATTTTCAACATACTTGTTTGAACATTCCATAAATAAATCTCTTTAAGATGCCAGTACACGTTGAGGACCAGTCAAAGGTCAAACATATTGATTATTCTCTATGATACTGGTATCGAACGTATAGTTCAAAATGGCTAGTACAATACAAGAACATTGACATCCCTTACTGATAACGTCGTGTTATTGCTAAAAGGTGTATTATTATCCATTACTCCGTTAAAGACTGTATAATAAGAATATCAATTGTTCTGACGAAAGGCGGTATTCTAAATGAA
Source organism: Mactromeris polynyma (assembly GCA_032209605.1). Classification (NCBI taxonomy): domain Eukaryota; kingdom Metazoa; phylum Mollusca; class Bivalvia; order Venerida; family Mactridae; genus Mactromeris; species Mactromeris polynyma. The sequence continues at coordinate 5,336,480 of JASFXZ010000015.1, forward strand.
GTGATCTGATTATTAGGTTAAATGTCTATAATGTCTTCATTCCATCTATTTCCATTTTAGTCGAAGACCTTGCTGGCAAAACAGCCGACACAATAATTATCGCAAGAACTTATTGTTGACACATCAGCGCCAAAACCCGGCCGAGTACACCTTAATACATTGATGCATAAGTTGGAAAATGGACAGCAAGAGTACATTTCTTCAAACACGTTCACGATATATATGACCGAATTTGATGATAACGAAAGTCAAATATCTGAGTATCAAATAGGAATCGGTAGCCAACCGTATGTCGCGGACATGATGCCTGTCGTTACATGTCAAGATAACTTCAAAGAAATCACACTTAATGACCTTGAACTGTACGATAGACACGTTGCGTTCGTACTTGTTAAGGTGCCGTACTCTTTTACCCGTTTTGCTATTCTGAATAACATTTATCGAAGAACTACATAATTATGTCTAATAAATACACTTAAATGGACGTTAAAAGGGGACATTACGTTTTTTTCCTCTATTCTTAGATGGTTCTATGGTACATTCAAATCATCCAAATTACATTTTATGTTACAGACAATCTGTCTTGTTTGCTATTAACATGTGCCGAAAGTAACTGATTTAAGTCATCAAAACGAAAGAAGGGAATTTGACAGATCCGAGAGGATTTCCTAATTTATCGTGCTGATAACGACCATGGAAGGTCATTAAGTTTCATTACATCAATATTGGTTTACATACGTGATTCCATGTCAGAATTTGTGGCAATCGTTGTCTTTACTTTTTAACAGTTTTATCATTTGTAACCTAATACCTTGTTAAGTTTTATTTGTTTAGCGTTTTCATCCATTATTCCTGTCAGAGATATCTTATTGTTTCATTGTTTTATCGTTTTATCTATTTGTTTATAAACATGTAACACAATGTCTTTCTTTGATTAACTGACTGGGATAACTTTATTTATAGCTTAATTTGTTTCCTATGTCACACAATACTATATATTAAGGACCACAATGGTAAGAAGAGTTTTTACTTGTACTCTTTTTTGTGTTATCCTTAACATATAATTTTGATTGATATGGCTTTATTGATTTATACATATTGTTGTTACTAATATAAGTCTTAATTTTATATTGCCATGTAAATTGTACATTTTATGTTAAAAATAAATATATCTATAAATCTATCTTTCTATCTATCTGTCTTCAGCGACAGCAAAAATCTGGTGTTGAATGACTTATTTATTGTAAATTAGGTCAAATGCAGTGGAATAAATACATTTTGCCGACAAGAACGTCATTCCTTTCCATTCACCATCAAAGAATATATATATATGTTTAATGTACTTTTAACAGTATTTTTTTGCTGACAGTTCCAAGGCTGTAATTCGCTATATGATTGTTGATTCTGTTTGTGTTATGAATGTCTTTTGTATTTCCCTTTCCCCTGTGCAATTATGTCACTTTATACAGTGTTCAGATTGTTTCCTGCATAATTTTGGCCTATTAAGGCCAGTTGTCTTGACTTGTCCTGTGATATTTTCCATCCATTTATTCCCACCTCCCCCTCCCTTTACTGTCCACTTTCATTCTCCTAGTTATTCCTTGTGGTCTGCTGGGCCATTCCTTGTGCCTCAGTTCCTTAATATGTGTACCGTTTGACCTCCTTTAGTGCCTTATGTTTTGTGGATTGTTTTTTTTTCCGGAGATGTGCGTGGTGATTATCTTCATTTGTTTATCATCAAATACACTCAAGTTTTGTCTGTGTACCTGTAATTTGTGAAATTGTAAACCTGTGTATCTGTTTATCCATTCCTTGTTTGATTGTTATTATTCAATACTTATTTGTATATGTGTTACACAAATAAAAAAAATCTGTTTATCAATTCATTAAAGAGTAACTTTGTTTTTCCTCCATTGATCGTTTTCTGTTCATACCTGAACTCATTATAAATGTCCTTTCTTTCTTATTGTATGTGTGTACTTCATATTTAGTAATAGTGATACTGCAATGTATGGTACTTAATTAATTTACCAACATTATAATATGCACAATGTTCAAAAATGTACGAAACATTTTGTTATACCTTTAATACAAATCTCACTCACACTATCAATTAATACTATTACATCTTTATATTACTATTTATATTTTAATTAAAGTAAATCTGTCAATATTTTGGGTAATTCATTAATTAAGCACCACTTTTATTACTCTATAATCCAAGTTGCAAAGCGGTGATATCAATTTTCTCTATTCAATTTTCCCAATCATTTAATGACTTGAAATGCCATGACAATAAGTTTCATTTTAAAAACAAAACTGTTTGCTGTATGACGTGTACCTGCAATTGAGATCAGTTGTCGCTCTGAAAGTTAATTTCTATCAGAACTGTTTTGGTCAAGAAAATAACTGTGTTGGTAAATGTACAGGTTAACTCATTATGTCGCATAACAAGTTTTGAATGATTAAAACACTTTTAAAAAACCCAATAAATTTAGATACAAAATAAGATTGGGGATCAATCTCAAGTCATCACTGTGGACCCATGTCTTCATTTAGACTTCATAATTCATAATCTTTAATTTTAAGTAATCAGATTTTTAAAATGCAACATGTATATAGAAATGAATAATTCATAAATAAGTTTAATTTGACATTATTTTATTAGTTTATAAGCTGTGATATCAAAAGGTCATAATTTCATACTTTTGTTACATTGACACACACAAGACAATGCCTCCTGTCACAGACCCCCAAGACAACAACAGTCTACAAAACATTAGGCACTGCAGAAGAAGTGTTTGGGTAAAAATGTACAGGAATGAGGGGACAATGAATGGTCTGGCCGATAATACAAACAACTTAGAAGAATTCGGGGAAAACAATTGGAGAGTGTAATTGAGGGAATACATCAGTAATTATATGCCGAAGGGGGGGGGGGGGGGGGGGAGAGAGAACATGAATATTATAACAAGTTAAAGAACTGCAATTGGAGAGGGGAACTTAACATGACATACGTCTAAAACATAAATAGATTCTTACGTTGATATATGCAATTGCCAAGAAATTATACGAATGCAGAATCTGAATGTTTTCTAATTAAACTAAGAAGTGCTTGTTTTTGTTGAAATGTTATGGTATGCTATGATAAAGCTTACCAAAACAAGTAAGGTTTCCACACACATCTATACTGAACATCAAAGGTTTTACAAATATTTTTTGAAGTACAAAAAATCCGAATTGAATACATAGATTTCACAACCTGTCAACTTTCATGATAAGGATCTACATAATGAGCTCTATGTACTACATTGTGTATGATTTTCTTTAAAAACTGAAATTGGTAGTTTTGTAAAAAGCACTAATAACAAATTTGGCCTCCATATTTAATGCATTGGATAAAACGTCGCCTCATTGAATTAACGTGACATTGCTTGAGCGCGTTTGGGATACGTTGCCATTCTTACACAATTGCATTTTGGTGGTCGTTTATGGTATCAATGTGATGATTAAATATGGCACTCCGACCCGATTCGTCCAATATGTTTTCTATGGGGTTCATGTCCGGGGATACAGCGGGCCACTGTAAGACGTTAACATTGGTTTGCCAATCCTCACACTTTTTCAAATCACCGTTTTACATGTACATGTAACTATTGGTATACCAAGCCATGTACAATACCTCCACAACCATTTTGGTTCACCGGATTGGACTTACATTAGGTTTCTCTGTCTCTATAATATAAATAACTTCGACAGAAGTTTAATTTTCTCCTGAACTTGCTACTAAATTAGGGAAATAATGAATGTATGCCTTTTATATTATTGCTATAAATAATTGTATAGCTTTGACAACACATGGATGGATATATAGAATATGTCTATGTAATATTATGTTGCTATATAGTCATATACAGGCACTGCTTATATTACAATACTTATATAGTTTTGTATTAATTTATAAATATTTTGTTGAATGCAGTGGCAACTTTAAGTAGTATGGTTGTGCTACATTTCCACACTTCATTATCAATCATTATGTCATGTTTTGTTTCTTAAAGTACTTGCATTAGGTCATTATATTGTAGTTTATACCATTGAAGTTAATTGATAATTTGTCAATGCTATAATTTTGGTCTAATAAATGAGTATGTTACACATAACATGTAATTGTGCTATATCTTTTTGTTTTGCTTTCATATAGTTGTATGTGATACATATAAATGCCAGTGCAATTAATCTATACAAATAATATATAACTGTTTTTTTTATATATTACAAATGTCTTTTCATTAACCATAGCATTATGTATCTACTTTAGTGCTAGTTAATAATTAAAGTTGCCATTATAAGCAACATAAATTTATATATACATTTTCATTGAACTTCTTATTACATTTGTAATGACCTTGTCAACACACAAGGTTTATTGCTTGCATTAATATTATGTATTTTGCATTTAAGCAAAATCAAGTCAAACTTTATTTATTGTCAGATAGTGTACACAAACATAACACTAGCTATAGATAGCTATTTACCGACATAAACTGCAATATAATTGTTTTATATATTCAATGTTACTGTTGCTATTGATTTAAGATATTCAGATGGCAATACAACTTACATTAGTTAAAGTCAAGTCAAATGCATTCAAGTTACTTAAAGTCCTCAAAAATATAGTTTCTAATAGCTAGTGTGGCACATTTTATTTTTCTAAAAATTGTGTTACCATAGCAACTGTTTTTATTTCAAATTTATTAAAATGTTATACATGATGATTATTTATAAATACACTCAGTTGAAAGATTTGATTGATTTAGAAAAAATCAGATGATAAAAAGTGTATATATATTGTGTAGCCACCTAAAATGTATGTAGTGACGGTCCAAGAACGTTTGAGTATCCATGGAAACAAAAAATAAATATTTTTACAGAAGAAAGTGTTATCATTTATTTTGAAGATCATTACTTTTAAACTGATCAATTGTTAAGTTGCTTTTCAAGTTGGACTCAAAAATGTTCTTTTCAAATGTTTCAAAATTGTTACCATGGCAACCAAAACAGAACAATTGTAAAAATTGCCTATTTCAATTTTTAAAAACATTTTATGCAATCAGAAATAGTTATGTTAAATATTTTTTGAAAAAAAAAGTGTTTTTTTTTCATATATTTACAAACAAATATTTCTGTTGCCATGGTAACAATTTTGATAATATTGCTAAAAAAAGTTGTGTAATATCTATTGGATTGTCTTATCACAGTGACGTTTTCAGAATAATTTGACACAGGGCCGATTTTGGTGGTATGTGTAGCTACTCCTTTACATTTCCGAATATTCGATTTATAACTAGAACTAACTTTGACCATATCAGACCTATTTTCTGCAGTTTATAATTTCTGTACACATTCAACTCTCTATAAAAAATCTCTTCTCATATCAAAGCATTCAGCAGTGAACCACTTACTAAAATTATTTAAACCTACTGAGGCTACATTATCTACACTATGTGTCCACTCGTTTATACAGAAATCAATATCAGCAATAGTATTCGCCTTTGTAACATTTTGGTTAAAACATTAAATTTATTTAAAGTCGAGTCAAGAGACAACCCTTTAATAAATACATTTCGATCACTGTTCCATACATTTTTATAATTAATTGATGTTATCTCCTCTTTATCATAACCAGTACATTTATTATCACGTGGTTTATCAAATACATGTGAAAAATTAATTAAACAATGATCAAACATGATATTAGGATCATGTACACTGAACATACACACGGATTGAAATAAATTATGTGAAGTTATGACATTGTCTACAACACTCGAACCTCTTTTACCAACATGCGTTAAACGCCCTTGCTTATCTCTATCACAACGATCATTTAAAATACGCATACCTGTTTGTTAACATAAATCTAACAACATAAGCCTATAATTATTGATATAACTCAAATTCGCTATTTCTTCATTATCGTGTTTACCTAATATCGATTAGAGGGGTGTTGTATACAGCCTATTTACAGTTAAAATGATATCACATGATTTAAACAACCTTCCCACCCTATACCCAATATAATGGGTAAATCGATAATGAAAGCCTTATCAAAGTTGGTTTATACGACCTATATCTTTGCGATATCGAGTCATATTTACATCTGAAATATAAACATCAGGTAAACCATCCATATGTATAATGTCATCATTAGATACAAAATCAGGCAAATCAGAAGTGTGCGCATTCACCACACAAAACTAAATTAACACCATGCTCATATTTGAATCTAACAAAATAGTGAAATCCATAAATCTACCAAAAATATGTTATTCTATCATATTCTGTCGACTGCTGTTTTTAGGTACCACATTACAAAGACATACAAATAAATCATCTTTCAATGACCATAATTTACCGTCATGTTTACACAAATAATATCCTCCTAACTTTTAAAAAGTTTTAGGGCTAACATAATCGTTTCTCACATACAATCAACCCTCCGGATGAACGTTTAGTTTAATGCTTTCCTCTCAGTTCAATTCAAAATAAAATAGCCAAAGTAAATTAGAGTTCATATTTTTTCAAGATATTCTTGTTATTAACAAACTTAAAGATTATTTTTCCTCTGAGATTTTCTTTGTCTTAGAAACTTCTAAGATAAAATCTTAGATAAAAAGAAACAATTTTCTACTTAGTTAAAGACTAAGATAAAGATAATTTTAACATCAAGTCTACATTCTTAAATAGTTTCAGAACACCGCCCATGTTGCTCAAAACTTTGTGGATTTGTTGTGGTTGAAAATGTAACAATCTTTTTGTTTCAAATATTTAAAAAAAGAATGTTTATTGTCAAGTAAATATGAAAATTATTTCCCACATTACCAAAAAAATGAAGACAGTTTAAGTTTAAAAAGACCAATTAGTTCAGACTGTTACCATTCCATTTGATATTGGGTCGATAAAGGTGTTTTGACATTATACGCAGCGTAATTCGAAAGTTTGTTTCTTGTGATGTTGGTTATGATTTTAACTATAAATCATTTAAATACAGATTATGCAAAATTCGCAATTTGTAATTTATTTGTTTGTCATCTCCACAGAAAACGCTTAGATAGAGATAGGATAAAGTTCTTGCCTACAAAATCACATCATTATAGATTTTAGTATTTCATCAGATCTGGTTAGTATATGCAGAATGTGTCTGGACAGAAAGAACTGCGGTCAAAAGAAATATTGAGCGTATACCCGGATGCACTTTTTCTCCCCTTTTCGGACTTTTATTACTAACATTCTTGATTTGTTCCGTGATATATTCCATCCATTAAACTCCCACATGCTTGTCCCTCCAAATTCTACCTAGTTGTTTTATGGTCGGCCAGACAATCCCTTGCACTACTATGCCCATACATGTTTTCCCTTGCACCTTCTCAGTGCCTAATTTTGTGTAGACTGATGTTTTCCCGGAAGTCTGTGCGGGGAGGCATTGTCTTATGAATGTGGTGTTTCATTTAACAACTCAATCTCGCTTTTATTACCGCTAAAAGATTAAAGTTCATAAGTTGTCAACTGTGAGCTATACAACAAATACGTATTCTTAAACCTAGAATCTCAGACAGAAAGAGAATAGGTTGCTACAGGGAACGCAAAATACTTAAGTCAGTGCCTCCCAAAACACAGAACTCCGGGAAAACAAGACGCCATAAAACATAAGGCTCTTGAGGATGCTCGATTATGCTTAAATCACAAACCGAATACCTTGAATAACACACAGACTCCTGATGTCGAAATATCGATGTCCTGATAGTAGAAACCGGATAACTGGAATAACACACAGACTCCTGATGTCGAAATATCGATGTCCTGATAGTAGAAACCGGATAACTGGAATAACACACAGTCTCCTGATGTCGAAATATCGATGTCCTGATAGTAGAAACCGGATAACTGGAATAACTAAGGAAAGTAATGTGAAACCAGAATGTAATATCTCTAAATAGAAAATAGTAATTATTAGTGGTGTAAACCGATTAACCCGGTTAACCGTTCGAACATGCGGTTATCGGTAAGTTAAATCACTAACCGGTTAATCGTTTATTTTTATGAAAACATCTAATTTTCATTTTGGAAAAAAAATCAAATAATCTTGTTATATTTTTTTTAAATAAAATGATGTTTTATTAAATATAATTGAAATTATTGATATTTATTTTTATTTGTATGGTTTATATTCAGTATTTATCAGAAATAAACACTATTCGAATTATGTATCCGTCAGAATATAGTTTTAGTTTACCGGTGTCATGGTAAAAATATACTCGACAAAATACGAAACACGAACCGAATGTCATGTTCGGTTTACCGGTTAACCGTTCGAAAGATTAAACGGTTAACCGGTTAGCCAAAATAACAAATTATTGACATCCCTAGTAATCATATACTATGAAGCTCTTCTCTATGTTGTCACTTACTGCATCATACAATTGCTATAAAGGAAATAATTGTGCTTTTACTTATTGATTACTTATTTATTGATATTTACGACGCGTGATGTGGTAAATTATAAATGTGTTTTTTTGCAAACATATAAAGTAGTGCATGAAGTGTTCAGAATCAGATGATTACTACTTTTAAATCGAAAGTTTTCGAAATAGAGAATCTTACCCGAGTGTGCATTAGTGATTGACTCCACTGAACGAGTCTTCGGAAAACGACAGAAAATAAGGTTTTCATGAGATTGTATCGGTTTAATATAACGAGTTTAATAAATTAAATAATAATAGATCACGAATGTAATATTTAGTTCATGACATTACAGCAGAACAAGTTTGACCTCGTGTATGCAAGAAAAGTATGACGTGTGTTATTCGGTGTTTGGTAAATAAAAGCTTACGCAACATCAAGTAGTTCCGACAAATATACAAAAGATACGGGTTCAAACTATTACATCACAAATCATATTTAAATTAAAAAGACATTAATCTCCAATGAAATAAAAGTATTATTAATACAACATAAATATTTAACACTATCAACATCATTTGGGCGTATTTTTGTCACGTTTGTTTTGTTGTGACATCACGCGTGTGAGTTGTTATTTCATGCCCAATGTGAATCAATAATGTGTTGATGCTTATTTAAAATTGTTTGCAAAATAGTATAGTAGAATCTGAATACCGCCATGTTTGCGTTTGCAAGTTATCCGTGTTAAGTCAATAGTCGTAATTCAAAATTTAATATACATGAACAAAATAATATTTCAAAGACAATATCCAAATGTAAACAATTCAAATTTGGTGCAGCAATCGTAATTTGTTTATCAAGGTATTGTAACCAGAGATAAAATGTGCGCTTACCTACTGGATCGTGAGGACAACAACTTAATGTGATGTATGGTCAACTGCTCGTTTACTGACTTTTTGATAGAAAACGGCAAATTCCTGAGACTGCTTTACAAATAATACGTATTACCATTTCCTTACATGTTTAGTGTCAAATTTTCGTTTCGTTTGAACTTTATATAGTGTTTATAGTGTTTATTTCTCAATACATTAGACTTTATAGTCTATGAGTATACACAATTAACAGTTGAACAATTACAATATATGTGGTCAATGGCCACATTAATACTATCATAATATATGTACATAGTTTTAACAGTTTTTGTAAAAAAGAATAAACATTGTACTGAAAAAACAAAACAAAAAAACAACAGTATCTATAAAATAATGTAAGTATAGTTAGACATTGGATACATGGAGTACTAATCTGCATGAGAGTATATTAATTCATATAAAATGTTTTGTTTCTCATTTCAAATGATTTGTAAGTGTACATGGCAATATTTCTTATAATAGTTTTGTTATTTGAATTGATCAAGTCAATAAATTTAATGATATTTGCATTTTTCCAATAATATTTTTTAATATGAACTTGACGAATTTCTTGATATAACGGACATTCTAATAAAAAATGAAACTCATCTTCAAGGACATTACATAATCTACATTTTCTTTCGTTCGTTATATGGTATTTGTACAGGCTTATGCCATCTTCCGGCTTCTACTTCTAATCTATGAGCAGATGTTCGTAGACGACAAATTGCAAAGCGAAACTTTTCAATGTTAATAAAATCTAAATAAGGTTGAAAACCAAAAGCACTGTATAATATAAGTTCTAGCTCTAGATGAATTTTCTACATCGCTATTCCAACTTTGTAAATAATTATCATAAAGTCGTTGTCTGAATATTGATAAAAAAGCGTCTACATCACCAATTCCTTGATTCAGCCAAACATCAGCAAAACCATTTGTTTCTAATATAGTTTGAACATATTTTGCCCAACACTTACTGTTTGGGTTTTGCTCTAAAGCTTTTAACCAGTATCTAATAATATTACATAAACACCTTATCTTTAATGGGTATCGACCTAGCTCTCCATAAATAAAATTATTCTGTGTTTGTGATCTTACACCCAATATTTTTTTACAAAATTGTAAATGAATACTTTCTATCTTATTTGCTTCGTAAATACCCCAAATTTCACTACAATAACAAAGTACAGGAACTATAAGTTTATCAAATAAATCAAGCTTATGACTGACAGACATGTTTGGAAAATTAATGAAGTATGATTTTAATTTAAATAAAGATTTCAAAGCTTGGCCTGACAGGACTTCATATGTAGCGTTAAAAGAACCCCCAGTTGTAAAAATGATTCCTAAGTATTTATTTATTTTTACTATTTCTAACTCTTTCTTCAATATTTCTTTTATTTGCCCCACCTTTTTTGAAAATCATGACTTTACTTTTTTCCACATTCACACTTAATTTCCATTTTTGACAATAATCTTGTAATATATTTAATCCTAATTGTAAACCAGATTCACTCTCCGACATAATAACACTATCGAACTCGTAATAAACAAGCAAACTCATCACCTAGTACATTATCATATTTAACTCTACATGTAGTTTTTACATTATCATACAACGATCTAACAATATCTAATATTTTTCCACGTACACCTAACTAATCAATTTATACCATATAACATCTCTTACAATATAATCAAAAGCTTTCGTAAAATCTATAAAAGCTACATATAATTTCTTGTTTTCATTTATCAGTTTGTTAATTATACCATGAAGAATAAAAATGTTGTCAACAGTGCTCATATTCTTTCTAAAACCTGCCTGTGCTTATATATATACATTATAACGTTCTGCCCAAAGTGTAAGGCGATTATTTAATACTTTCGTGAACAATTTACCCAATGTACTTAATAAAGTTATACCTCTATAATTTCCTGGATTGTTCGTATCACCTTTTTTATGCAATGGTACAATAAAACCTTTGGCCCATCTGCCTGGAAAATAGCCTATATTAAATAATCTATCAAAAATAAGAGTCAAACATTTCAGAAAGTTCACACTTTTAGATCCATGTATAAACAATTCATTTAACATCATATCCGGTCCTGGTGACTTTCCAGTTTTTAGTTCTTTACAAGCCTTTAATACCTCACTTGCTACAATGCTCACATTCAGTTCCTCAAACATGCAATGGAGTTCACCATTTAAATATTTGTTATTAAAATGTAAGATATCTTCATCTTGTTGGAAAAAATGTGATGTTGCATCATTGATTGCTTTGAAGTATTCTGTAAAAATGTTTGCATTTAACTGGTTATTGGTAGGTTATTTAACACAAGTACTTTTCAACAATTTCCAATATTCTTTTGCATGTTTATGTCTCATATTTTCTAACTGTTTAGTTTGATATTGTTCGTATTTAAAATAATATACTCCCGTAAGGTCAAATGTTAACATGATGTGATACAAGTAACGGCTATGTAGTCGTCCTTTTTTCCCTTTAATATGCTGTAAATAGTATTTTCTTCTCTTGCTATATGTATTTTTAAATGCATAAATAATTGTTAAACCATATATCTCCAGAAAATGGAGGCAATAAAGTTATATATCTAGGTTTATTACACAACACTGACTTAAATGTTTCAATACATACATACTAGTTAACCAAGAACTAGCACTGACATTCGTATAGAAGGAATGAATCACATCTATGTATATCTAGTTATAAACACGTTCGTATATGAGTGTGAATACAGGTATTGCCTGCGTTGGTGTTCTATGTGTGTACGTGTGCACGCATGCGTGTAGCTGTGCGTGTGTGTATGTGCGAGGTAGATCGTTATTCGATTCCAGAAATGTCTACGCCGCGGACCCTTACGAATGTTGATGTCAGTATTAGCTATGTGTTCGTTTCTAGGTCTGTATTCACTTTAAGACAATTGGAATAACGATGTACGAGCAGATGTGTATTCGTCTCGGACCAACTTCACTGAACTAAATAAAACAACGCTTAGAAGGTCATTTGTGTCATATATTGTAGTTAGGGATATCCACTAAGGACTTCAATTACGATACTAATTCATCTACCGATGAAATATTCTAAATCTTAAAATAATACTTACCCTTTTCGTTAGTCATAATATAATGCCTACCATACCATCATAAATTTGAACAAATTGTTCGATTGAAGAGATTTTCTACTCCCCAAGGGAGCCACTTGAATATGCTCTGCTGTAATATTTACTAAATACTCCATCACATCGCTCTTAAACGATTGTAAACAATGTCAGATATAAAATTTAATTCGAACGTCCTTGAACAAAATGAAAAATAAATAACAGGCAATTGTCTACATTTAAGCAATTGATATGATTTACTATTACGCTATCGACAATCAGTAATGAAACTAACCCGATGTATATAAATCACTATTCAATATCCCTCTTCATCATTTCGTGTCTATTTGCGTTTACAGATGTCTAGGATAATGACAGTTTTTTTTTCAACTTAGATAATCTGCAAATCGTGCACAATTCTAATGCATTGCATTATCGACATGACGTATTTATATATGACCAACTTACGTACTTACATACGAAGTGTTTACATTGAACTTTTATTTTATGTATTTTGTTTCCTGGTGAAGTTCTCGTTAGACCAAACATTTAACATACCTCTATAATGATGGTAGTAGTTTACCTTTTGGCTTTCCGTTACTCATGGTTTTCATTGAACTAGTCAAGAATGTTTACATCAAACAAGTTTCAGCTACCAATAAGGACAGTTCTACGGCTGTAGATGGTTGTGTTATATATATTATCTCATGTTCGTCGTGCGGTCATGTGTGTTTCCATAGTTACGTTCTTGAAATCGTTCGTGATGTTGTGTTGTTCACTTTCCATGCCATTTTCATTCCAGTTATGTTTATGTCCCCTCTTTGCGTGTGTACCTGTCGTGGAAAGTTTACGAATGTCATTAACTGCTCTGCATCATTTCATGTTTACTCCTCTGCATATCTATAAAATTATTGAACAGTATAGTTGTTCTGTGGTATGTATGCGAAAGCATGTTTTTGCGAGGTACAGAATGTATCATTTTGTAATCCTATTGTAAATATCGCAAGTGTATATACAATGCAGTGGTGTAGAGTATGAAGGCAATAACAAACTATTTTCTTATATCTATGATTTATGATGTGTACCTAGTCGTGCATGCTTTGTGGAATATTTATAGTTGGTAATAAGTCTGATGCTTGAAGCAAACTGTAAGGTTATGTCAGTATTAAATTACATTAATAACTCGTTTCTCATTATTTCAATTATTTTAGTATATGTGTGCAGTTTTGTGAGATGTAACCATCTCATTAGCAGTGCTTATTAATTAATTAATTCATTCATTAATTACTGGTGTTAATTTATAAAGTCGCTTACTAAATGTGACTGTAAAACATGTCGCACTTGCACGATTACATTACAAATCGTCGGTCTACATGTCTGTCTCGATTTTAAAGACATAGAAAGACACTCAAATGCCGAATATAAATCATTCATACAGACTTTCAAGTACATAAGAGATCTCGAATTTCGTCCACAAATATTTTATATTGCCCAATAATTGCTTTTCGTTTGGTTTGAATTTCAAGTGCTTCCTTATTATGGCAAGAAATGATTGATTCCATTTTATTCGGGTAAGTATTGAGAACCGAGCATCAGATTTTAATCAGCACAAGCGTGGCAACATGTGGACTATCTGGTTGCCAATTATGTATGTGGTTGCTAGTACCACCACTGTAGGTAAGTGATTTAGCGATATTCATTCGAAAGATTTCTTCACTAAATTTTTAGCCATTTATGTTTTTCTCTTGAAACGCACAATAACTTGATTTTCCGAATCAACACATTGAATATCTTAATAAATATAAGTTATGTTTGTTGCCGAATTATTGTTTCCAAAGCGTGTATGAGGCAAACAATTTGTGCAACTTATTTGTTACGAAAGATACAGTCGATTTCATCTTAGTGATATTGAGTTTTAAGGAAGTACTTCATTGCTTTAAAACCATTTATTTTCTGTAAAAATGTCTGTTATTGTATTTCGACACAATAAGCGGGTAAATATGGTTCTGACAAACAAAAACACACTTCATTGGAGTCCTGTGAAGACCTGATAAGTGTCATCCTAAGTTGAGCATGTTACCTTCTTATCACTATAAGCCTTTTGTTAAACTTGAATTATTCTTACCGACATTATATTAACATACACGAACTTTTGTGTAACACGGCGTAATCAAAGATGCGTTTGCCTCGTTTACATCTCACCGTTCTATCGGAAAACTAAACAAAAAGCCTACTGGTGATTTAAAGATGTATCTGGCTTATCTGAACATAACATGTTTGAATTGGCTTTATCCAGTATTTATGTTACATTGGCTAAAACATCTCTAATAAGAACCATTGCAATGTATAATCAATTGAAAATATATTTTTTATCATATTACTAACAGTCAAAACATGTAAAATAGCCCGATTGTTAAAAAGTTTTTTTTAATTTTATGACAGAATAAACATCTTTCTTCAACAAATATGGATCAATACGTCATGAGTTTATTCTTTGTTAATGCATGTTTATTGATGTTTAAACTGTAGAAAATATATTTTTCATATTTGGTTAGGTATACAAATGAACAAAAAATGAGCATAGTATTATTTTAATTATACACTTTACATATTTATACGGCATATATTATGCTTCATTCATAGAAATATAATCAACACAAATATCAAAAACGTAATAAGTGTCACTAATCTAAATGTTAATTTTATTTATACACTAGTGTTTAGTTTGTACCAGTCAATTTACATAATTTAAACGTGGATACTTCGGAAATTAAATGGTTAAGTGCGATGTTGGCATGTTGCATAAACGATTTAATCCCCTGAAATCATGCATTGATATTGACAGTTCGAGACTGACGCTTTACCGTATGAATAGGTGTTCATTCATTTGTTATCACCCACTCCGAATGATAACATTTTTTTATTCCCGTTTCTCATTAATAGTTGATTTCATGCTCAATGTTTATGTTTGGAAGGCACTCTTTCTCACTGTTTCAACAGTATTTGATTTACTTCAATCTATCTATAAGTACCATTAGAGTTATAGTTAATGTCAAAAGTAATTGCCGATTATTAAATTCGTTCACAAAATTCAATGAAAAATGAAGTATGGAACACAGGCACTGCCTTTTGTAACCAAGAAAATCAATTATGTTTGTTTATATTACATGATGTGCCAAGTTCTTAACAAGTTGTGCAAACATATTTATGTTACGTCCGTAAATCGTTACCTGTTGTGACTTTGAACTTATATTTTGACATTTTTATTGTATTATGTAGATACATCTTTATATCAATCAGACACGTTATATGTGCATCATTGATTGCATTATTATTATTATTTATTTAATTTCATCCAGTCGATTAATTTGGGGAAACTGATAAATAATTTTAGAAGCAAAAACACAACAAAATATAGTTTGTATAGTTTTGACGGCTGTATTAAGCTGACCAGCGAGCAATAAAAACCTTTAGGCAGCGAATGGATGATGGTCCTCTACATGTGATTAACGTATTCAACAGCAAAACAAGCATTTTTAAATGTGATAGTCTATATTGTTTAACGACACATCTCCTTAAATATTATTGTATAGTTTGACGGCTTTATTAAGCTGACCAGCGAGCAAATAATATTTAGTCAGCTTAATACAGCCGTCAAACTATAGAATAATATTTAAGGAGATGTGTCGTTAAACATAACATCAAAATAAACCATTTATGTAAACTTCTACTCGATATTCCTTCCACTCATATTTCATGACCCAAAACAATTCACTCTCTCTGTAATCTACTGCTCTCAATCTGTTTTTTTAATTGTGTATATATGGTGTAGGGTTATCCAAAATCTTTGCTGGGTAGCCCAGTGTTTGATCGGTCCTTCAAATAAAGCCCTACAATGATATGATAAATATATATGTATATGTGTGGGGTTCCCAGCTTCTTACATAGCCAAATAGGTAGTGATGTGTTTAGCAATAAAACATGAACCAAGCAATGCAAGCTACATCAAATTATATGATACAAATACCAGATGCTTGCTTTTTTAGCGGCGCATGTTGAACCGACAGAAAATAACCGTTGCATATATCACTATAATCCACATTTGCATAATTGTACAGGATAAAAATAAGGAAGTACATGATAGAAAAAATAAATGATACAATGCAATGTATAATGGACACAATGAGTATGATGATAAATTATGCACTTGATGTGTACACGTAATGACATAACGAAAATGAAGTTTATATTTGTCTCGTATTACCAGATGGGTGTACATGGGGCGATGATGCAGCAAGATGCGGTTCATGGTCTTCATGCTCACGTGCGTGTGGTGGTGGAACACAGACACGAAAATGTGAGTCATGCGTTTGGAGCAATCCTAAAACAGAAACTAGAAGTTGTAATGAACATTGCCACTATAACCACCAATTTGCTGGAAATTGTCGGTGTCCAGCCTGGAGAACAGGTCATTGTTGTGAAGGTAAGTACTTTTCAATTACATTTGTGGACAATACTCGCTGACAATTAATGAACACTCCGATAGGAAGCTATTTCCGAATGTGTGAGTGCTTTTCAATATTGGATGTTCACAGTTTCGTTAAGAAAGTCCAAATGAATTGCAATTTAAAAATCGCATAATTATGAACAAGAAATGTCTTTAAACAAGATACATCTTTAAAACAAGATAACCGGCGTAGATAGAAGGATGTTTTCCGGTATGTTAAATGAAATAATGTTTTTGCAACATGTTGAACAATAAATCCTTACACAAATTAACTCGGTTCTATATATACTATAATCATGGACCTGTCTTATCAGGGTCATTTACATATACATACATGCTTCAACGTATTAGCTACTACCGGTAAAATTCGAACTGCTAACGAACGCACACCCCGTTTGGTGCCTCTTGGGTGAACGACAATTCCGTTTTGTGCATCTTTGGTGAAAATATGTTTGGTCAGATTTTAAAAATCCCGCTTCGAGGACAACATTTGGTTGATCAAAAATGTAGGTCAAAATCAATGTTATACAACTAAGCCTACAAACTTTAACGTCGGTTTATGTAGTTCATGCGATATATGTCACTTAATTAGCTGCTCTATGACCGAGTGGTCAAAGATGCAGGCTTGGAACCACGATTCCTCGAACCACTGTAAGCTAGAGTCTAAAATTGGTAGAACTCTTGCATATGAGTAAACCATTTATCTTGTTAACGGAAGGTTGATGAGGTTACCAATAAATAAACCTACCTCATTGTACCATGATAAGTCTGAGGGTGCGTAATATACGTAACACTAGTACAGAACTGTGGGCACACTCAGCTTATACGGTGTTGGGTAAATTAAAGCCATTTCATTGCGATTATTTAAGATCCTGTTTACTCTTTATAATTCTGACAATTGATGTCAAACTTGTTTGTTCGTATGATTAATTCCATGCTTTACAAAATTATGACAAAAGCCAAATGATCAGGTAAATAAATCAAATAACAAAGGAAACTAATCATACTTTTCTCCCCTGGTAATTGTTGTAAATTCTCATTTTTATATTATACACATATATTCAATTTTTTAAATAATAATTGTGAATTTCCTTGTCAGAAATGTATCGTTACTTTCTATACAAAACACAGTATACTTTCCGTAATTTATCGGATTTTGTACGGAAGGACCGCGTATTGACGCTGTTCGTGAAAAAGGGGGACTGCTAAACTAAACTCATCTTGTTTTAACAATTTCTGAGGTATAAATGTCGTCCTATTACTTAAACAAATAATCACATATATCCAGCCAAACAGGATATCCTTGATATCAAAATAAAATGTCAATAAATCACAACACTTGTTATGTTATTAAAGTAATCCTTAAAGTCTTTACTTTATCTGGATATCATTTGTACTTGACATTGACTGATGTTAGGACATTTTAATTGCAATGTAATTTATTGTAATATTATGGTGGCATATTACTGCCACCAGTTAGCATGATAGCGTTCGCGAATTGTTTCGTGTTAACCACTTAATTATTACGATAATTATCTAGCTATCTAGTTAATATTCGTGATAGATTTTCGGTAAGATAAATATCATACAACTAGAAACAGGCTTGAAAGTGCCCAGAACTGCCACCTCTTACCTTTTTATGATGTATTACACTAGATTTAAGTGCTATCTAGTTGACCACTTATTATGTTACTTAATAACTCAAATTCGCGAATTTCACTTATTTTAGTCTTCAGTCTTTCAGTAGTAAATACTTTCTCTCCGTACAAGTTTACACTGAGCTTTTATACTAGAGCAGTTTATGTAACAGACCACATAACTACCATCATGTAACATGAAATGCACATGATTGCTCCGTCAAAAAACTTACATGACACAATTTAAGAGGAGCATACAGTTTGACCTACATAAATGTAGAGTATCTTTACTCTGTTGACTATTATGAGGAAATTTATCAAAACAGTTGTGGTTTCTCAATGTGGCGTTTCCTAAATAATGGTTTGAATGTAGACATCTAAAATTGTACTTCACATTTATCCTTACGGCAGTAAATAGACTTTAAATGACTGACGAATTATTGTCACAATTTTATGTACTTGATACATCGTTCAACACTGTTTAATGCGTTTTATAGTTGTGATTTAACAAATTTAACACATAATACAGTGAAAATAGAATTCATATTAATTAGCTTAAAAATGTAAATATAAATATCGTCTAAGGTTTTTACGCCTTCATCGATTCGAAAAGTGTAACATCTTTGATGTAATTTAAAGTAATCATATCCAACCATTTTTATTTTTCCTCGCAACTACGGAAGCGTTAAAAGTATACTCCTTGCTTTCGTTCAAACAGCTTCTTTTCAGTTGCTCTGGGTTCTGATAAATATTAGCGGCTATCGTTATGTACGTCTATAAACTACATGTATTATTCCGTGTTGGATGTCTCTTATGTTGGGAAGTTGTCCATCGGGGATTATTTAATTCAAACCGTTATGTTTGGATAGGTATGCGTTTAAACCAACAATGGTGTTCTTGTCACTTACCGTTTTTTGCGGTACTCCAACTTTTCAACCATCATTTATGCTTACGTCGGACTAACACGGATTTGCTATTTGCATATCAATGTTCTGTAAACTAATCAAATCTTACGTTAACCGCCAAGGCCATTTCTCTTCAACCGAACAACGTGTGTTACCTTCACGCGGATTGGTTTTACCGAAATCCATTTTGGATGTGAAAACTTGCGACTTAAGGGTTGGCCAGTTTTGACCACAGAAGCATAATTTGAACAGTATTGGTAGGGAACCACTGGACAGTGCTAAATACCAAATGGCAAAGCCCATGGCTATGCGGTTTGAAAGATAAATATTTTCGAAGATTTCCATATACAGGAAAACATCTGACAACTGAGTAAATTGTACAAAATTTACAATACAGTCGAAATTATTATTAAGTAACAACCGCGTCTCTTTTAACAGTATGTCGACATATTTACATAGCCAATTGCATGTCGGGTTACCAAGAATGTGGAGGATCTCCTGATGGTATACAATGTACGAAGTGCAATGACCCTTATTATCCTATTGGGTATAACAAAGGTTGTAAAGGTAAGAGGGTTTTCAATATCCGTGTTTGGTTATACTGAATGCATGTGAAAGAAAGATCGATTTCTTGCTCGAAGTTACAATTGAAAGGGGCCAAATATGTCATGTTTTGGCTCAATTTGGCATATCGTTTGTAACTTAACTAAGCTCAGACATTCTGTATGTCCAACTGAATTAGGTTGTTTACTCTTTAATTCGTACCAAACATTGCGACCGTACCATGTATGTGTAAATAATATGTAATTAGGGAAATGTTTACAATCGCTTGGTTTTGCATTCCATTGGACCAGTCACTAAGTATACGTAATGTTGTGGATTTTGGTTCTGTACAAGGCAGCATTTTAGCTACAAACAAACACACACGCAAAACGTATATGGATGAACATAACTGATTTAATACATTAGCTACTGAATTATGCGTTAACTGTTATCAATGATTGATACATATGGCAGTATAATGCCGATGCTTATTATCAATTTAAGATTGTCCCACCATTTCGCGATGCAAATACAGAAGTTGTACGACATCAGCGAATACAATATGCAAAGAATGTGAGGACAACAATGTATTTTTCAAGAAAACAACGACGGATACTAAATGTGAAAGTAAGTTTTTCTTACACAAAGCTTCTAAATACGACACATCATGTTGTCAAGTGAGCACGACCATACCGGATGATATCGGTGTCTGATTAGAAGTTCTCGTATATCCAACCGATATCAATCCGATATTGATAAATATTCAGAAAGTTTCTGTGTTGTCTAGCCGATGTCAATCCGATTTGGTACATGAAACAACACAAAATGTTCAGTATAGCTAGCCGATATCAATCCAATCTCATAAAGATGTATGAAATTTCGTATATCTAACCGATATCAAGGTTGCAGAATATTACTGCATCAGTAAAGTTATGCAACAAAACATGCCATTTTATTAGTTAATTATAAAGTAATATATTGAATGCTAGGACGAATTTGTGTATATTTGTCCCATACTGAGTTCACAAACTGCAATTTGATTTTCACAATTTTACCGGAAAAATATAATGTGCTGCGAGGTGAATTTTGTGAAAAAGTTCTAGTTCTAGTGTTTTATTACTTATTAGTAGATCAATTATAATTTGTATTTAGCTAGTTCGAACAAATGTACTTACGTTTTAAAATCTTGCGAAATTAGGGGCAAAACTTCATTTGTCCGATCGTGTTATTGATATCATGCCGATATATAAAATTATATCAGTCCGATATCAAGGATATCAGCGTTCCGGTTGGGAGTCACGTGTCTATTTGTTATGACCATTTAAACATTAGTATAAGACTAGCTTTAATCGTCAATTAAGAAATATATGTCACGAAATAAAGGCAAAGAAAATGTTATAAAGCACGATGAACAAAACGTAGAAAAAATATCATTTTTTGATAATTTTTAAGTTTATGTAACGGATTACAAAAAGTTAAGCTTATTCCAGGAATGTGTTCATTCAACAATCACTATTGCTGGCCGGGATCGTGTGGTGATAGCCTAACAAGACGCTGTCAATGTGCTACTGGATTCACCCGCGTTGCGACATCATCAGCAACGTCTTGTCAACCCGCTGTTAAGCCGGATATTGAAACATGCAGAACAGTCGTGAGTGATGTTTATGGAGATAAAGTTGCGGCAGAAAGTGCGACTGCATCAACGGCATGTCAGTTTCTCGAAGACATGTATGGTAACTTCCAACCAGTAATGGTTAGTGTAGAAATGACCTCATCATTCTTATTGAACACATCGACAACGCCGAGACCCAACTTTATATCAGACGAAACCCTATTGGGACTAACTGATACGACGGTGAACATTGTAAGGAGAGACATATATGGTAATGTTTATGGCATCATGCTATCAATGTTCTTTTTTCAGTATCTGAGCAAATTTCAGAACTCGCACATTTTTAGGCAAATAAAATCTACAAAACTAAAAGGAGATTCTATATTCGTTTCAATCTTAAAAGTGATTATATGTTTTCAAACAACAAGCAACAGTTCAGTGTCAGTATAGCAGCAACAGTTTATTTCATATTTTATGATGCATGTATTAATTTTCCTGCTGGCTTTTGTTGTGAATCCCAACAAATATGCTCGTTACTCCACATACATGCGTTACCAAAAGGACAAATATGTTACACCACAGACAAAGAACTCGTTTTGGCTATTTTACAGTAGAATTACATTTTCAACTATGACATCAATGCTTAATTCTATTTGACAGTAGAAATTATGATTTTTAAGATTTGTTTATGTGTGTCTACTGATTTACTGTTACAGTCTCAGTAATAACTTTCATTACATTAATACAGATATATCCAGTGAAGTCATTTCAGTAGATTCATTAATCAGAAATAGTTGTAGTTTCATTTCAATACATACAAAGTTTATTGCCATGTCGCTATTAAGAAAAAACTTGTATCAAAGTATCCATTCAAATCAAAGTCAAATGGGGCGGACAATAACTTAAATTGAATCCGATGAAGAGTTACCAAGTATGTTCCATTTAGCAGCTTTAATGGTTAGTTGTGTGACGTTTTATATAAATAAATTATCATATTTCTCTCAACTGACTCATCTGTGAAATTCTTTCTTAATTCATGAATGGAAACAAACTCGCGTGTACCAGCTATGTTGGACACATCTTTATACTGAAATAATTCTAGTAGTCTATGTTTTACACGTGTTCAGGACGAACCAGTCAAGTATCTCAACACCAACAACTGGAAGACAAAAGTCAGGGCACAAAGGCAACGCCAACATACAGTTCGAAAGATAACATTGCAGTTCATCAGTCTTTAAAAGATGGAGAATGGTAAACGATATCTTACATTCATTTTATTAAGTTTATCAGTTCTGTTAATATTTCCCGTGTTTAGCAATTAGGTATCAACATCAGAGGAGTGTTTCTGTTCATCGGGAACCATGTCAGGCTTTATTCCGTGACCTTTGTCATATCATTGTTTCAGATATAATTACTTACCTCTTTTTCGTTCTATATCTACTGGGGGTATTGCCCTAATGTTTTCAAGTTACTGATCAGAAATGTTTTCAGTACGCGTTATATTGACTATGAGAGTTGAATTATTGCACCACAAAACAACATGACTTGTCTTCTCTTTAAATAAGTTATACCACGTTAAGGGCCGTAAGTATTAGTTTTACATGTTCTAGGGACGCCTATGCGACTTCGACATATTACCAAAGGCTTAAGATACATGACTGACCGTTTCCTGATCATGTTTAATTAACTGTTGAACTATGATGGTATTTGGTTTACGATTTCTAAAGCCATTGATCAGAAACCTTGTATTCTTCATGTCAATTCGCTATTGTCACGAGAAAATACACTGTTTTTTAAAGACCATCGCCCAAAGCTTTCGTTAAAACAAAAGGTTTGTTATTTTGTAAAGAGTACAAATGTATGTGTGACCATGCTGGAACTAAGACATCTGCAACAAAACCTTCAAATCCATCTAGGTCAGTATAGGGCTGTTTATTCCTGCGTGCTGGATTAGTTACAGTATGTCTGTTGTTATGTAAGTAATGATTAATTGCTTTTAATGATTAATTACTGCCTACTTAGTCAATTGATGTATATATGTTGGAAATCAATGACCATATAGCGATTAAGTGTGAGGTTAGCTAACTGTTAAATCGATTTAAACCCCCAGTATTTTTACTGACAGTTTCATGGCTGTAATTCGCTGTATGGTTATTATTTCTGTTTGTGTTTTGAATGTGTTTTGTATTTCCCTTTCCACTGTGCATTTCTGTTACTTTATGTAGTGTTCAGATTATTTCCTGCCCAGTTTTGGCCTATTGCTGCCAGCTGTCTTGACTTGTCCTGTGATCTTTTCCATCCATTAATCCCCCCGTCCTTCACTGTCCACTTTGATTGTCCTAGTTATTCCTTATGGTCTGCCTAGCCAGGCCACGCCTTGTGCCTCTGTTCTTTAACATATGTACCCTTTAACGTCCTTAAGTGCCTTGTGCTTTATGGATTGTTGTTTTCCCGGAGGTCTGCGTGGGGAGGCACTGTCTTTGTGGCGTTCCCTGTATCTAGGTATTTTCTCTCTTTTCTTTGCTTTATTCAGAATATATGTACATATACTGCTACTTCAATCTTTTTTATGAACTTTGATTTACTTTTGTCGCAGGCTTTGCATAATATTTGAAGCAATGGGTGGAGGATATTTTAGAAGCATCGACACAAGAAGTTCAACTATATCAGCGCCTATTCCTTTCCAAAAGACACAAAAAACAAACGAAATATGTTACAGACTCGACATCAGTTCGCCAAGCCACTGTCTAGAACAACAGACGTGTACCATAGAACCACTGGTTCTGGAAAATCGTGTGACACGATCGATATTGACGCAGGTAACATTCAACGGCTGGTTTGATCCAATACCAAAGAATGGAAAGAGTGAACATGCTTCACAAGTAGAAAGTTATGGGATAACTGTTAATGCAGTTCTTCCATCTTCTGGCACATTAAAGGTAGACACAACACCAATTGTCTCGAATACAGTCGATCACACAGTAACAGGCGCCACCCTGAACCTGATTTCCGACAGTCCTCGACTGTATTGTATTACGTTAGAAGTTAAGGACAGAGCACATAATGTACAACAAGCACGTCGCTTCATGTTGTATGACAATACGTCGTATATCAAAGAATGGCATGAACACCCCTTCAGAGTATCATCGGCTGCGATTGACACAAATTTCACTTGGCAAACGCATCACAACAATTTATGTCTCACTTGGAAAAATCATTTCATTAATGCATTTTACTTTCACAATGAGTTACTAAATCCTATTGCATTAGATCCGCATGGACTTATAAGTGGTATATATGATCAAATCACAGGCACTCTCCCGGTGTCAGGCACGCCAAATGTTTATGGTATTACTGATTATAAAATATCTTGGTCTTTGAATGGTGGGAAATTTTCAGACGAGATAGCAGTTCCAAATTTCCTTAATCAGTCTTACTGTAATGACTTTTCGGTGCAAGATGGTCAAACATATACATTAAGTGTTCGACCGATAGACATAGCAGGAAATACGTATATTGCCAACAGAACAGTACATATTGATCGATCAGTACCCCACATCAATAACATATGGTTGACCAAAGATGGATACCACACGCTGTTCGTTCATCATGAAACAGACCTTTCGAAGATGATAGTATACTTCGAAGCTTTAGATTCACACAGTGGGATCCGAAACATCAAGTGGACATTTGGAATTTCGGACACGGACACCGAACTGGCAGTTGGTAATTTGTCTAGTGCGTCAGTAATGGAAGTAAGTTAAGTATTACTTATTATACAAACTACCGTAAGAGTGCACATTAGATTTAGGTATATATTTCTTTAGGCGTAATTATATGGGTCCCAAAATCCACATTACGGTAGATCCGTGATCAAGATCAGTAACACTTGGTATGATTCAATTTGATAAAATATTAGCGGGAAAGACATTTTAATTCACTTCCTTTTTGTTATGGGCTCATTGGGCTCATGGGACACCAGTCTACTTTACCAATGTATAGGCATATAATAAGGATATCTTGAAGATATCTCTAGGATGATGATTGTTCATTGGTACTATTCCAATGCTTTTGAATATCAATCAACAATAAATAATCGCATTCTGCTAATACCTCAAAATATAAACGCGGGAAACTCATATTTAATTGATCTTGATAATATTTGTTTTCAGCACTTATGCCCAGTGACCGCTACAGCATGCTATTGTCCGCATGTTGGACAATGTGCATTTTTCAACTACACAATCCCATTGAACAAACTGGTAGCAGCCAATAATCATATAGGCAACCACAACCGAAACTACTACTTTACCATCAAGGCAACAAACAATGCACTTTTGTCATCTAGTGAACGAATCGACATACTGGTGGACGATTCTCCGCCTGAAGTTGGTGTTATTTATGAAGGTAAAAGTATATGAGCATATACTCTTAAAATGGTAACATGATTTAATTTATGCATTTTAGCGAATTTAAAGTGAATAAACCTGTGTAATTTATGACTGTAGATAACGAATTTAAAGTGAATATAAACTTGTATTTTTGAGCATTGAAATCGAAAGATAACATATTTATTACCTCAATATCGAGAGATGATGTGGTTTATTTTTACTGGTTTTGGCTTAGTCTGGTTTATTAAGATTTGTTAAAATAAGACGTCAGTATTAAAATAAAACATTGGATTCAATCATAGTTCATCTAACTTCTAAATGTTAAATGTTCAAGACATGTAAGTTTGAAAATTGTTGCTTATGATAATTATGTTTTGCAGGACCATTGGATAGTAGAGATGTTGATTACACAAGCGATGAGTCCTTTATCGTTCACTGGCATGGATTTATTGATCATGAAAGCGGTATAAAACTATATAGAATTGGACTTGCTTCTCGTTGTCTCAGAAGAAATGAACTTTATAACTTCACTACGGTAGATGACATTGAATACTTTGAAGAGCTTTCGTACATGGAGATGTCAGCTCGAGTCCCAGCCGTGTTTGTTGGAAAACGTTACATATCAATAATAGCATTAAATAATGCCATGGATCCGTCCGAGGTGGTTTGCTCCGATGGAATAACAAGAGACATTTCGAAACCAAATATATGTAACGTTACAATTGAACATGCATCATGGTCAGAAAGTATCGCGTGTCATAACGGCACAGTGTGGCTTGTACAATCAGCATTAACAAAGACACTTGTTACAAGCAACCTAAACTGTAATATAACATGTGAAGAATATCAAGAAGAAAATTCCTTAATAAATGCATTACCACAAAGAACTATACACAATGAAGATGTATTCATGTCAAACTTTATGTGTCAGAACTTACCAAAGTATAATGGAAATATCATATACATACCAAATGATCATATATCTCTTAGTTGGGACGTGGAAGACAACCTATCACAGATAAAGGATTATTCAGTAGGCATTGGTGTTGATCCCTCTGAAATAAATCTTCCACTTATTGAAGATTATGTATCAACAGGACGAAACAAACATTTTACACGTCAACACGGGGGAATTGGGGCGGACGACATGTTTTACATATTCATTAAAGCAGTTAACAAGGCAGGGATGGAAGAAGTTGCTGTTTTGGAACCTGTTATCATAGACGAAACTCCTCCTTTAAGTAATGACAAACCAACGGTTGAAGTTACTAAGACTGATATTGTTGTCAGCTGGGACAATGATACGTTTTACGACATGGAACAGACAGAACAGATTGACACAATCTTCTTCCAAATAGGTAAACAGTACATATACAAGGTATTTAACGTAAACTTATATATTTAATCCTTCTTGCACAGTTTAATTTATATATATTAAATAAACACAATACAATGTATAAGTGATCAATGGAGAACAAATACAAACAAATATTATTATATCAGCAGTTTGTCACCTTGCCCATGATTAGCCACTGCGTCATATTTTTCAGGTTGTGGACATACATATGTTAGTTCTCTTTTGCAATGGAAACTAGAAACCTCGGAGCCTTGCCAAAACTTTACCGGTGGTTGTTTTAAATATCCGTTAAGAAGTCTGCAAGAGCAGGATACAGATATTGGACTAGACTTCTATATAGATATGCATGTATACAATAAAGCTGGTCATGCTCTAAAAGTTACGTCTGAAAAGTTTAAATTGTCGTCTAGATATCCACCCGGACACGCTATTGTGAAAGACATAGATCCTGCTTTCAAAAATAATCCTCAAAATGCTATAGATGCCGACGTACATTTTACTGACGGAATTTTATGTGCAACTTGGTCTGGATTCAAGCATCACCAAATGATCTCTCTTGAAATCGGTGTTGGAACAGATGTCAAAACTGACAGTATAGAACCATTTAAAAATACTACGAACAAAGATACACTTTGCCTAAACTCGATCAGAGTAATATACAATACAAAATATTACGTTTTGATTCGTGCAACTTCATCCGGCGGATCGACAATATCTTCATCAAACGGCGTGACAATTATAGATGCGATTGATGCAATCAAATCACTGACTGTTGATTTAGGTCCGGATTGCTCTCTCCAGGGATTTTTAAAATCAACTCGTACTTCATCACAATTACACGCAGTGCAACACAACAACAGTGCATTGTTTTCGTACATGTACCATGCAGTTGTTGGATTCACTTATAAATTAATACTTGTTTATAATGACTGTACAGTGAGTTCTGGTGATGGCATTTTACTAAAAGACAGGGAAAATGTAATGGGTTTTGTACCGTTTAAGGAAAATCCAGTTCTGACTGTTTTTTGTCCAAACAGTTTTACAAATACTTCGTCCGAGGTTAGACTTTTCGTTCAAACATGTCCCTCCATGGTATTCTACCAAGATCATACTTTCATAACAGCGCATTGGTATTTGAAGAACACCTTGCCATCAGGGATATTCTACGAAGCCGCAATTTTGCAATCCAACAACCTCCAATCGAACGCCTCCATCACTGATTACTATCTAACTCCATACATTAACTTAGGAAGTGAAATGTCGCATAGCTTTGGTAATTTTTCTCTCAATTTCGAGAAAATCTACAAAGTTGCCGTTCGGATGTGCTCCAAAGACCATTGTCTCGATCCTGTATTTTCTGAAGGCTTCACTCCTAACAACGTCTCTCCGTCTGGTAAAGTTTCAACAGCTGCATTACAGTATGACAAACACGTTAAGTGTACCATGCTACACTTGCAATGGGAACCATTCACGACACAGAGTAGCATCCTGTTTTATCATTGGTCTGTTTGTATGGATGAAGGTTATACCCATTGTCTGACCGAATGGCAAACGGTGATTGCTAATGCAGACGATTATTTGAAGGTAAAATTGCATGTCTGTACGATATAAACTGTAAAAGCATTTGTTTCTTCTTTAAGCCTGGTACATTGTTATGGTCATTATACTTTACATTATGAATCTTCGCACGTGCTTGCAAACGTGTACTTATAATGTTATTCGTGACATTATAAACAATATTGATAATGTTTTATTACTTTAATAAAACTGTATGCTATGACGATAAATGTATCTAATGATATATAACACTGATTAATTTTCATAATTTAGATATTGCATTTGCACAGGTTAATGAATGTGTCGATATGCCTATTCATCTACATTCATCGTTTTATGCGTGTATAAGAGTGTTCACTGAAAATGGCACTTACGGTACAACAACAGTTTGTGAACTACTAGAAAATCAACAAAGAGGGACATATGATGCACACACTATTTATGAATTTGATGCGACAACAGAAGTTTGGAATGACATGAAACAGGTTTGATGAGCTCGAATATTACACTTAAATATCCTTATGTACTTGTACATAATTCACCATTTTTATGACTGAACGTTTCGTGGTTGGTATGCCGTTAGCCTGGTATAAGACCTCGTTGTTTTCACTGACAGATCGAAGGCTGTAAACCATTGGATTTGGCTTATTACTACCATTGTTATGCCTTCTAGTCCTGTCTCGTTTTAAAAGTATAGATATGAGTAATATATGTGGTGCTGTCCTTACAATTTCGGTATTGTTGTGTCCTGTGTGTTACTGTTCTTGTGTCCCCTTTTTGTGTGTGTCTCGTCCGATTTCTTGTTGATCTGTTCTGAGAAGTTCTGATGTGTGAATGTGGCTTTCCTGCACTGCCTTTTCCTTTATGACTGTTTTCAGGTATCCGTTAAATTATAAAAAAATGTTCTTGTCTTTTATATTGCCTATTAAAACATGTTTTACATGTGTGTACATCCTAATTGTGTCCTTATAATTTCAGATGTTTTCAAGTTCAAACTTGGGGAATATGTACACAACGTTACATAACAACGACCTTAACTTTAGAAAGCCAATAGACAAAGTAGCCGGAGTTCTTTTGCATGCATCTGAAAGAAATGTCACCTGGTACTTAATGATGGATAAGCATGTCCCTGATAGTTGTGACTTGACTGAACATTGTATTACATCCGTCACAACAAATACGGGTTTCGTGATTTTTAACAAAAATAAGTTTACACTAAACTCAATTGAATACATATGTGCACATGCACATACATCGACCGTTGAAAGAGAGCTTTTCACTGAGGTCTTAGAAGAAACTAAAGGTTGTAGTAATGGTTTTGTATTAGATGATACTCCGCCGGTTCCTGGGAAAGTAGAAGTTAGAAATACAGAGGGTTATCTGAATAATATTCGTGATATTGAGGTAACTTGGGATCACTTCATTGACAATGTGAACGCTACTCGTCTTGGTTACATCAGCAGGATGAAAAAGTATAGTTACGCAATAGGTTAGAATATATTTCTTTTAATTTACTTTCAAAATTGTTTCTTTAATGGTAACCCTATATTGTTACCACTTGACAGGTATAATCGTAATATATAAATTAATGATCGATATCTTACCGCTGGTTATAACTGTATATTGATGATATATCTTTTCATAGGGAGTCGTCCAGGCAGAAATGATATTAAAAGTTTCACTGACGTCGGTACACAGAGAAAGATTATTGTAAGCGACGGCAATATCCCGGATGGGTCTTCAATTTTTATCACAATACAAGGTATAAAGTCTTTTTATTAAGTTAATACATGCCAATCTGTTGTGTATGTATAGTGCATGAATTTATGAGAACATGCGCAAATATAAACATATGGTGGCATATTACTGCCACCAGTTAGCATGATAGCGTTCGCGAATTGTTTCGTGTTAACCACTTAATTATTACGATAATTATCCAGCTATCTAGTTAATATTCGTGTTACAATTTCGGTAAGATAAATATCCTAAAACTAGAAACACACTTGAAAGTGCATAGAACTGCCACCTCGTACCTTTTTATGAAGTATTACACTATATTTAAGTGGTAACACGAATCTTATCTAGTTGACCACTTATTTTGTTACTTAATAACTCAAATTCGCGAATTGCACTTAAGATTCGTGTTACCACTGTCTTATATATTTTATGTTGTATTAGTTTGACTCTAAAATACCATAAATAGTATAGTATTCACTTAATAGTAAGTACAAACTATTTGGTAACAGATAAATAAACTTATATAAATACTTATTCTGGTAGTGGTATAACAACTTCAATACTACTGCATTAAGCAAGTTGAAATTGCAATGATAAGCAAATGATGGATGCCGTTTTATAATGGACAGGAGTGGATGGCCGATACCCAAATGTACTTCTTGTGTTACAATATATATATAAACATTATTTAAGTCTCAAAGAATGCGTCACCTTCTCGACAATGCTTTCAAAACTAGATATCTTCATCTGTCGGTCTCTGTAATTATAGCATTCTCGATTTTGAACATATTTGTTTGAACAATTCTAGAAATAAATCTCTTTAAGATGCCACTACACGTTAAGAACCAGTCAAAGGTCAAACATATTGATTATTCTCTATGAAACTGGTATCAAACGTATAGTTCAAAATGGCTAGTATATTGACATCCCTTACTTCTGATAATGTCATGTTATTGCTAAAATGTTAATTTAGCATAGCTAAATCTGTTTGGTTCGCAACTTGTCCATTTGTTAATATTGTAATTGTCTTTTTGTCAAATTGAAATTTGTCATTTTGTCAAACAGAAATTTGATCGTCATTTATAAAAATAAATGACATGTACACTAGCTATGTGTTGTTATAACTTAGTCGGCAAATAAAACCAGATCAGTGTCATTGTCTGTATTGTAGACAAGTGGTGAAGCAAATGTTAATTTAGCATAGCTAAATCTGTTTGGTTCGCAACTTGTCCATTTGTTAATATTGTAATGTGCATTCGCTTCACGCATGATTCATTCAATGCTTATCATTAATAACACTCGTGTTACGCGTGACCAGAGCCTCGTTTTAAAAAGGACGCTATCTCACAGACATAGGAATCGGGTCAGCCTCGTTTTCATTCAGACGCTTTCAGGATCATAACATATCAGTTCTTTGTGAGAAGACATGTTCTTAGAAAGTTATGAAACTCCATCTTGCCTTCTTATAAACGTACATTACCCACCTCCACCCCTGCGCCTCCATTTTCGTGAAGCGTGTGTTTTTCTTTTTGTTTGATTTCATTTTTGTTGGTGATTACCCACTTATATAATTTTATGATATTTTATATTATTATTTAATATATGGTGGGGCGGTTTATTACCCACCTTTGCCTCCATATTTAAGATTTTGAGAGTATTTTTATATGTTCCTTGTCTTTTTGTCAAATTGAAATTTGTCATTTTGTCAAATAGAAATTTGATCGTCATTTATAAAAATATAAGAACATCAATTGTTCTGACAAAAGACGGTATTCTAAAAGAGGTGATCTGATTATTAGGTTAAATGTTTATAATGTCTTCATTCCATCTATATCCATTTCAGGTGAAGACCTTGCTGGCAACACAGCCGACACAATATCGCAAGAACTTATTGTTGACACATCAGCGCCAAAACCCGGCCGAGTACACCTTAATAAATTGATGCATAAGTTGGAAAATGGACAGCAAGAGTACATTTCTTCAAACACGTTCACGATATATATGACCGAATTTGAAGATAACGAAAGTCAAATATCTCAGTATCAAATAGGAATTGGTAGCCAACCGTATGTCGCGGACATCATGCCTGTCGTTACATGTCAAGATAACTTCAAAGAAATCACACTTAATGACATTGAACTTTACGATGGACACGTTGCGTTCGTACTTGTTAAGGTGTAGTACTCTTGTATCCGTTTTGCTATTCTAAATAACATTTAACGAATAACTACATAATTATGTCTAATAAATACACTTCAATGGACGTTAAAAGGGGCATTACGTTTTTTCTCTATTCTTAGCTGGTTCTATGGTACATTAAAACCATCCAAATTACAGTTTATGCTACAGACAATCTGCCACTTTGCTAATTAACATGTTTCTGTACCGAAAGTAATTCATCAAAACGAAAGTAGGGAATTTGACAGATCAGAGAGGATTTCCTAATATCGTGTTGATAACGACCATGGAAGGTCATTAAGTTTCATTACATCAAACTTGGTTAACATACGTGGTTACATATCAGAATATGTGGCATTCGTTTCTTCAGTGACAGCGAAAATCTGGAATTGAATGACTTAATTAGTGTACATGTAAATTAGGTCAAATGCAGTGGAATAAATACATTTTGCCGTCAAGAACGTCATTCATTTCCATTCACCAAAAAATAATAATATATATATGTTAAATTTACTTAAACATGATGTTTAACACAGCCAAATGTTAATCAAATAAATGTTTGCAGGCAAGAAACAGAGCAGGACTTGACAGTCAATATGTTTCTCGAGTGCTCGTAATTGACAGATCTCCGCCATTTGGAGGTCATGTCATGGATGGTCATTGGACGAATGAGGTACGCTTTGTTTTTTTTGCATGAGAGACAGATTGTGGTTATTTAATATTGCCTATAGAAAAGAGCAGTAGCATGATAAGCAAATGCATATCCCTTGGCAATCCTTTATGTTAAAGTATGTAGTGCTACAGGGATTAATATCCCTTTCGGACTTTGAGCTTTAAATTTTTATATTTACCTTGGCTCAAGTTCCGCTTAACTCAACTAAATTTTATGACAATAGGACCTAGTGCCTTTAATCTTTATTATCAACCAGAGCGCGGAGTGAATGTAATAAATATTGCTCGAGTTTTGCATCTTACATTAAATCAAATGAACAAATTGTTAACCACTTGTGTTGATCTTATTATTTTAATTCATAATGTTTCCCTTTTCTCTCCGATTACACACAATTAATTACAATATTGTTTATGACTGTTTATTTTATGTATTTATGTTCATGACTAATTTGGTAAATATGTTATGTCTTGTTTCGTATGGTCTTTGACGAGTCGATAAGTACGGGGTTGGCAGGTCGAGAAACCTGGTTCCCCCCCCCCCCCCCCAGTATTGATACTGGTAAGTAATTTGTGAGTCAGTTGTGTTGCCAAGTTTCTCTTAATGTTTGTATATCTGAGTTTCTCTCTATACGCATTGTTTATGTTTCTATTAAACCACTCTCCAATACTTTATTTCATATCCAAGTGTGGTCTTCCTATATTAAGTAATAATAATTATTTTATTTTAATATTAGAAAAAAACACAAGGAAACAAATCACATGGCAAAGGGTCAAAACATCAAACATAGTAGGTACCACATAATTATTTCGCTATATCGTCCAGCAATTAACAAGATCTTTGTTTCAACTAACAGATAGACGAGGACTATCAGGGCGAGTTAACAACAATTCATGGACATTGGAAAGGTTTTTCAGACGGACACAGTGGACTTGCATACTACCGTGTTGGACTTGGTACAAAACCACTCTCCGATAACGTAGAACATTTCGTTGATGTTGGACTTCTTACAGGTAAGAGAAAAACTAACTGCGTTATTATTCCGAATTTAACAAAACTCGTTGTATTTTGTAACGGAATATAACCACACGAATACATGCTACAATAAACTTCATCCTTAATCGTGATTAACTACATCATATTTCTGTTTTATTCATCGAAATCCAGTCGTGTTTAAAGAGTAAACATTAGTTATAATACAGATATTCTTTTTTTTATTTAAAGATATATCTTTTTATGGAAATTATGTTGCTGGAACGAAGTATTACGTCACGGTTGAAGCGTGCAATGGTGCCGATTTATGTACAGGCCTTTCGTCAGACGGAATTGTTTTGGACAATTCCCCTCCAATACAAGGTGTCGTCAACGTCGGATTCGGTGGCAGTCACCATAAATATCAGTCACATAGGTAGGCACTACTTAGCTCTGTCATCTGCAACAGATTCTGCAATGCAGCATGTAAATACATATTTTCATAATTTGGAGACATTGTTATTGCCTCATAATACATTATTCAAACCGTCTTTCAAATCATTGACTTGTTGATCATGATAATACTTGACATTTTTCAGTACGTTTGTCCATGTACAGTGGGCAGGTTTTGAAGATCCCCAATGTGGAATCCAGAAATACGAAATGTGTATTGGAAAATCTGCAGGACAATGTGATATAATACCGAACACTAACTGTTTGCTTCGTGAATTTACAATGAAATCAGGACTCAATTTACCAATTAACACAGACTTGTATGCAACCGTAGTGGCACATAATCATGTAGGTATGAATGTAACACAAGTCTCTGACGCCTTCCGTGTGGACGTATCGCCACCAACAGTATTAGAAAAACCTGAATTTCTCGTAGAATATACAAGCACTAATGGCAAATCAGGGCAATGGGATAAATCAATGATACGTCTTCAGTGGGAGTTTGAAGACAATGAAAGCCCTTTGACTAGACATCACATATCGCTTGTTACTCACCATGAAGGCCATACACCTATTGAACACATGACAATTGGTTCGGAAAATCAACTAACGATCAATTTAGATGGTCACAATTGGTTGCATGATGGAGATACATACTTCGCTGTTATCACCAGCTGTAATTTAGCAGGCTTATGCTCTTCAGCAGAAAGTGAGCAGCTGCTCGTTGATTCTACACCTCCACATCTGGGTGGATTTAGGCATCCATTAACTTGGAATAATTTTAACGATTCTATGGGCAGCTTAAAATCTAATGTCTCACTTAGCTGGTACGGATTTCATGACCAAGAATCGGGAATCGAAAGGTACTTCATAACTTTAAGTCATTCATACAGTGGGTACGAGTTGTCGGATGGTGTTCTTGTGGTCGACGCGGTACAATCAAGTAGCGAGTACACGAAGTCGTTTGTGCTACAAACCTCGCTTAAACCAGATGATCAAATTATATTAACAGTATGGGCAGAAAATCCAATTGGACTGAACAGCTCTGTTGGGCGTGCAACTGTGAACGTTCTGTCTTCCCGCGACGATTTGACTGTAATGGAAGGTACACTAGAAATTGAAAAACATTCGTGTGATGTACATTTTTGCAACAAAGACTGCACGTGTGCTGTATTAGGAAAGCCATGCGCCGAGATAGAGACATCCATGATATGTACAACACTGGACACAGTGACCGATTATGAACTTCCTTCTGTTATTGTCGTAGGTGGCCTATTTAATAAGCCAGTCGGTATAACTGCTTCTTCCGCATGTCTGTCCTGCAGTTGGCAAGTTGACCGATCAAATAACACTTTTATACAAATCGAACGATTTGAATTGAGTTTTGGATTACAGAATCAACCAATTGGTGAGGGAATTTTCGATTTACAATCCGAGATACCTTGGTTTGATGTCGGTCATAGAACTGAAGAAATCTACTGTTTACCATCAAACAAAAGTTTAATACATGGTGAGGAGTACATTGTATACGTAAGGACGTGGTATAATGCAAGCATGAATGCTGTATTCCGCTCCGATCCTATCAAAGTAGACCAGACTCCACCTGCTGCCAGAAAGGGTCGTTTAATAAAGGATAGTACAGAGCTTTGTATACTAGATTACGACATCATCGATTGGACGGACACAATAAGTGCGTGTTGGGATGGTGTGTTTAGTGAACAACAAGGGCGAATCGAGTACTTTATGGTGTCAATGGGAACAAATGAGCATGGTAAAGTTAAAGTTATCATTATGAGCCTTGTATTAACTGTTTTGAAAAGACATTAGTCGTACATTAATTAAGTGTTAACCTTACTGTCGTGAAAATTGTCGTATACGAGTTTGGTAAAGGCCTGTTATTGATTTGAATCCGTTACATTCAAATACGACAGTCATAAACCTTTGTGACTGCCAAGCATATGTTACGCTATCTTACATCGAATGATTACAGGTAATATATTAGACAACGTCTTCATGTAGTTTTCTCATTCATATATTTTTTTTTTATTTCAGCGGACAGCATTTACAGAATAAATAATGTTGGCCTTAATACGAGCATAACTCTTCAAAATCTTTATCTGCAACACGGAACGAAATACGTCTTCACTGTTACCGCCTATAACAACGTTGGTCTCCATTCGTCCTTAACTTCAGATGGCTTTATAATCGACATTGATAAACCTACATCCGGAATAGCGTTTAATACAATTAGACATACCAATGCTGCATTTCAGTCCTCTAACGACGCCCTTGGTATTTCATGGCATGGTTTTCAGGACACACACTCTGGTATTAGATCATATTTCACAACGTTAAGTACTGAACCTAACGTAACACCCGATTTAGATAGTTGGATAAATGTAGGACTACAAACAAAATTTGTGTTTCATGACGTTCGGCTGCGAACCGGGAAAACGTACGTAGGGATGGTGAGAGCAATTGACGGTGCCGGACATTGGAGCGATATAACTGTGTCACCCGGTATTACCATCGACGATTCTCCTCCAAAAGGTGCCATATGTCAAACTTTCACGTCAGTAAACGCTACAGCCTTTACATCAAATAACCACAACGAGGCTACCTTTCTCATCCAGGATAGTATCACAGAGGACAGTTTGCTTAAACTTTCTGGTACTTTGAAATCGACCGATCGCAATACGAAAGTGTTTCTTGTCATAGAGAGAAATCGTTATTTAATTCCTATTAAATATCATCACGCTGAAGTAATCAGTTTTAGCTACACCTTCATGTCTTCTGGTAACATATCTTCTGTGACAGTTGAAGTCGAAAGCAGTAGTTATCATGATATGGACGTTGCTATAAATCGTTGTTTGGAAATGGAGGATAATACAGACGACGCGATAAGAGTGGAACAATTTTCTACATCCGATATTGTGGTGAATTTACTTGTTCTGGACAAAGAGAGCTCTATCCAGCAGGTACAACTCCAGTTTTGATTGTTTTATTACATGTTTATGTTCAAATGAAATATCATTGCTAAATGTTTGAACAATATGTCAACCTTTCCATATTTTAGAATTTCGTCTATGTACAAAAACCTTTAGTGTGCTCACCCGAATATCGCTATTTATTCCAGATTGAAATAGGTTTAGGAACAACTCATGGAGGCTTTCAAATATCCGCACTCAGTCAAGTCCATCGAACAAGTCACTACAAATTAGTTCATGTCGCTGTGCCTCATGGAACTAAAGTTTACGCAACTGTCTTGGCGGAAAATCGGGCTGGACTCAAATCTGTCTTTAACGCTCAACCAATAGTGATGGATAACTCACCTCCAATAATCACCGACATGGCAGTGGATGCTAGTGAAATTCAAGACGAAGTGGACAATACCACTATTGTTGTAAGTGCTAAATGGAAGGTTACGGACGAAGAGACTGGGCTCAAGAGCTGTTTCTGCAGATTGGGTAAGAAATTGAATGGCATACAACAACTTTAATAATATTTGATACATTTACTACTTGTATGTTTTTAAAACCAAGCCAAGAACAGAGTTGGTCTTCTTCTGTGCTTATTTATTTTGAATATGTAACATTGAAACACGGAAGAAATATTATGTTCATTATGCGGTATGCATCTTATGTAATGAGCATCTAATTCTTGTCACTTGTTAAAGCCGCCATTATAATGTATAACTATAACATCAGTGACGCCAAATAGGTTGGTTGACACTGTACTTAAGTTACTGATACTGACAGCGCTCTGTAAATCTATTTCAGGGTCTGAACCATTCCTATCAGATATTCAGTCAGACTGGTCTTCAAACACAGTAACATCCTGTAATTCCAAACATTTGGGTGTTTTCCACGGTGAAATTGTGTATTTAACGGTAATGTGTGTCAACAACGTACAATTGTACCAGAATGTCAATGCGGAACCGCTTGTTATATCGATTCTTAAACCTAATAATATATTTGCATCAGTAAACTTTAATGCATTAAATGAGAACTCTGCTCCCGTTGGAAGTGCCTCGATACAAAATGTCCAGTCGAATCAAACATGCTTAGAACTGATGTGGAACGATTTTGAAGATGTTTCTGGCATTAACTCTTATGAATATCGAATCCGCACCAGCAAATCGTCACTTGTGGATTGGACTAAACTTGGTAGACGGAATATTGTGTCTCGCGATGACCTCGAACTTCTGAATGGATTGTACACAGCAGAAGTGCGAGCAATAAATGTCGGAGGTTTGGTCAGTGACACCGTCTCTGGGAACATACTTGTCGTTCTTGAGCCTCCAACTCTGACTGGTTGGTATATATATTCATCATAATCCTCAACTTCAATCACCCCCCAACTGTAAGGCATGTGTATAGTTGTTTCTTCTGAGACTAGTTTCCAATTAAAGTCGGATGAACTACAGCAATCAAACGTCATAGAAGTTTTGTATGTGGGCGGTTTGTGACCCATTTTGTCTTTAGAGTCAGTTTGTCAAGGTCCAAGTAACCGTTACACTAAACACGTTTTTGCCTATGGCTGTGAAGCATCATAAAATAATGTGGTCAGCAGATGTTCCTTACTGCATGAATGGTTAGTGTGACCTACTTATTAAAATAGGTCACAGTTATATGTCCAACTGATACCGAAAATAGTATATTTAGTTCTCGT
This sequence comes from Mactromeris polynyma, assembly GCA_032209605.1. Lineage (NCBI taxonomy): Eukaryota > Metazoa > Mollusca > Bivalvia > Venerida > Mactridae > Mactromeris > Mactromeris polynyma. The sequence goes on from JASFXZ010000015.1 coordinate 5,376,161, forward strand.
AAATACCTGCAAAACGATTGAATTAGATGCATGTTGACACTGTGTCGATGTTCGTTTGGTAAGTCAGAAATTTACGTACCACTCGACTCCGACTAGCTTTTATGGGAGCGCATTAGTTTACAAAACAGTTATGTGCTTTGGTCATGTGAAGCATTTTCTAAATATTCAAAGAAACGATTTGAAAATAGAAGTATCGTGTGTATTATTCGTTTTACAATGAGTTATGCAAAAGCTGGTATGGAAAGCTGAGGTGAACTTTTAATAATCGGATTTTTGCTTTAAATAGACATCTTTTTGGACTTTTAAGCCAATTTTGTTAATATTCTGTTTGGGCTTGTGACTTTTGGTATTTACCAAAAATGTAAAGAGGAAACCTTTATTTAAATTAGAAATACATTGAACATTGAACTATTGTAAAATCATCCCTGAAATCGATGGTCAGAATTTTTAACGACATAAAAAATCCATGTTGACAGAATTCATAACAATACTTTAATATTCCTTTGTGGTACACAAAACATGTTCGTCAGGTGTTTCTGCGCACAAAAAACGTGATCAGTGAAACTCGGATAAGCGATATGTGCTCATAATGACCACTTTTGTATTTTCTTAAATATTATTTCATAAATGACTCTTTGTCGAATGTAATGTCTGGCATTAACATCTATTGTGTTTTCAAACTCTATAGGCAGGGATATAACGATCGACCGTTCAGGACCAAGATGGCGCCTAGACTGGCGCGAAGTGTTTCGACGTGATGAACGTGTAGCTGCCGCATACAGTCTGAACATAGGAACAAAACGTGGGTATACAGATGTCCTTGACATTGGTTACCTCAGTAGAGTACACTATGACGTCATCATACCCGAATCGACTATTATTTCTCCAAATCCTCATCAGATGTTTGTTGAAATAACGTGCATTTATTCCACTGGACTACAATCAACATATAAGTCAAACTATCCACTGTATTAATAAAAGACATTCATTACTTAATAGTTACAATACCTTTATATTTATTGATTATGTTTATATTAAGGATGTCAATATTCGGTTATTTTGCTAACCGGTTAACCGTTTATCTTCCGAAGGGTTAACCGGTTAACCGAACATGATATTCACTAGGTGTTTCGTATTTTGTCGTGTAATTTGTTATCATGACAACGGTAAACTCGACGTTAGTGCTAGTTCGGATAGTGTTTTATTTCTACTAAGTGCTGAACATAAATCATAAAAACAAAACGACATATCAATAATTGAAATTATTTTTAAGAAAACATCATTTTTTTATTTCAAACATCATTATCATTTGATATAATATAATAATCACATTAAATTTAACAGACAGTTACAATCTATTCGAATACAACAACGCTATGACACAAAGTTCAGTACAATAACAACACCATTTATCTGTCTATTTATGTATTCCTAAATTCTCGAACACCAAAATATTTGTCCAACTGTCATTTGAAACAAACGACAATTAAATGACCTTTTCATTACATATTTGTAGCAAATGCATACGTGTCAAACTGTTAGTTGCGGATTACTGATGTTGGTCCCTTACGCCGCGGATTCACACCTTTTAGACACAAAGTACTGAATTTGTTCTTGCGATATTGTTTTCGAATTTTTTTCTAAAATGTAAAGTAGGTATTTTCAAAAAAATTAAACGATTAAACGGTTAGTGATTTTACTAATCGATAACCGCATGTTCGAATGGTTAACCGGTTAATCGTTTACATCCCTAGTTTATATGCATTATATGTTAATTGTACGTGGTTGATGCTTAAGCGTATATCCGGTTTTCTGTTATGTCTATGTTTTAATTTGTATTTTACTGATTACATGATTGCTGTATGATTAAACAGAATTGTATCGAAGTAGTGTTGCTTATTATTATCTTTAAAACATGGCTGCTTTGAAAAGTAATCATCATATTTAATACAAATCATCATTAATAAAACAGTAGTCTATATCATATACTGACGTTAAAAACAAATTTTGAAAGTTAATGCTTAAGTTATACACAGAGTTATCGTTCGTGTACTTTCGCCCATCATTTATGTTTGTATTGTGGCCATTTGTTAGTGTTTAGTATGTATAGCTTACGGATTCGAAGTTCAGATTGACCTCTTATGTACTTGTCCGTCATTTCGAACCAATGTACGTTAAACTTGCATAACTTGTCCGTCAGTTTGAACCAATGCACGTTAGTCTTTCATAATTTGTCCGTCATTTCGAACCAAAACACGTTAGTCTTCATAACGTGTCCGTCATTTCGAACCAATACACGTTAGTCTTTTATAATGTGTCCGTCATTTCGAACCAATGCACGTTAGTCTTTCATAATTTGTCCGTCATCTCGAACCAATGCACGTTAGTCTTTTATAATTTGACCACAATTTCGAACCAATCCACCTTAGTCTTTCATAATTTGTCCGCCATTTCGAACCAAGGCAAGTTAGTCTTTCATGATTTGTCCACCATTTCGAACCAATGCACGTTAGTCTTTCATAATTTGTCCGTCATTTTCAACCAATGCACGTAAGTCTTTCATAATTTGTCCGCCATTTGGAACCAATGCACGTTAGTCTTTCATAATTTGTCCGCCATTTCGAACCAATGCACGTTAGTCTTTCATAATTTGTCCGCCAGTTTGAGCTCGGGGATGTTACTCTTGTCTTAGATTAATAAGGATCGTAAATCTATAAGCTCTTGTTGAATATTGCGGGCGATTTGAAATCGGGGACGTTACTCTGGTCATTCGTAGCCACCATTTTAGAATAAAGGAACGATACTGTTTATATCGTCTGCCATTCCGAAAATACATGCATCACCCTTTCAAGTAATCAAACATAACCTCCCCTGCATTCGAAATGACGGACATTCGTTTCGAGTGGTCGCACTTCGGAACAGGGGATATCACCCTAATCATTGGTAGCCATCATTTTGAAAGAAAAGGACGATACAGTTGTCGATAATAGCGGCAATTATGAAAATAGGGGCATCACTCATCCTTGTTTGGTCACCATTCCAAGTAGAAGTGACTTCCCCAGATTTCAAAATGGTGTTCATTTTCAAACAGGAGGTGTCACTCTTATCTTAATTAGTCTACTCTCTGAAATAAAGAGGCATTAAATCATTAATCCTTCTTGCCTATTGCACCGATCCAGTGGTCATTTGATGAGATACACTCCATACCTGAAACATCAAAACATATAAGATAAAAAACCAGTTGTGATTTAAAATACATGACTGTCATTGAAAGACAAGCACTTGAACATTGATTGAATTTAAGGTATGTATAATATAGAAACCAGAGATGTTTGAAAAGGATTATGCCCCTCATCTCTCTAAAGACATGTCAGTGAGATGATTTAAGTTAATATGGTGGCCTGGAATTGAGTAAAAATGATGCACATGGGTTTGATCTTGATAGTCTAAAAACTCAGAAATTCACCATCGGGTGGACAAAGATTCCCACCTATTGCTAAATTTGATATTGATCCAGTGATCCCAAAACAATAGGGTTCATTTACTTCCCATTTAGTTATTGGCAAATTCCAAAAACTTTCATAATTTTGTTATTTATTTTTAGGTTTTACCCCAAAAATCGAATTTCACACGATACAATGTTTTTAAACTTTAGGTGTTTTGTACTGAAATATAATATCTATTGAATACAGTAATTATGATAGTTTTTTTGCAAATTTGACATCGTTTTAGGCAAATTCCAAAAAATCCACCGAATGATAGTTTAATATCTGTTAAATACCGTTATTTAGATAAATTTATAGCTAAATTTCGTCGAGCTATTGAAAAACTCCAGAAATTCCCACTTTAAGTTGGTTATTTGTTCGTACTTTAATAATAATTATTATCCTAAGAACTCATCTCTTATTACTTACACTTGATCTACGATTCACACTTAAGTATCTTAGGAAGCGTTTTTTAACTTATACTCACACTTAGAAACATAGTAAATTATTTCACTTATCTTAATGTACAATCTCCGATTCAGATGAGTAGTTGTGGGCCTAGTATATCATCGATAATGGATCATGGTCAGTTACAATGTTCTGCAATGAGATTGTAAAACTTGATAGACAGTAAGCTTGTACAATATATCCTGACTTTAATCTGATGGACGACAAAATCGCCCGTACCGAGTTTTTGACGGTAAACTCATTGTATAAATTGCGACACTGCAATGACTGTCGTTATGTGTTATAGTACATGTGTATGTTCAGCCTTGTAGATCGAATGTGTTCTGTAGAACATACATTTTCCAATTGCTGCAGTTTTAACATAATTATGTTGACATAACTGAACAAACTCAATATATCCCAAAGATATGGATATTCCCAGGACACTGGTATGTCCATAGTCGCTTGGCGTTCTCTTATAGTGGATGCAGGTGTTTCTTTAATTCCATTTTCAACATCAGAAACCTTCAGCGACTTCTTCTAGCTGTTTTACACGTGATTGTGATACGGTCCAATTAATTTCTGGTGTTTCCTTCTTTCGTCCTGTATTTAATGAAAGCAAATGTCATGGTGAATGGCAATACGAGTACCATTTTATTACTTATCCTAAATTTAGACTTATTTTAACGTAGACTATTATATCATCCCCAAGTCATAGGTCTCTGGTATGCCACATGTATATATCGCAAAAAATGGAGTTTCAGTGTAAGGAAAACTTAATTTACTGTTTCGGTCCTGCTGTATTTTGGTTTTGAATAATAGATAACTCAAACTGTGTGCATGTCTGCGACACTAAATGAAAAAACAAGTTAAGAATTCGAGTTATGAGATCATATTTAGTACGTATGTAGTGTAATAGACAGAAAGTAATGAGTTCAGCATTTTATATAGTTTAACTCTAGGCATGTGCTGAGATCCTCCGACCTGGAAAGTGGTTAACGCTCTTGAAATGGTTCGGGGTGTTTTGCAAGTCATTAAACGTAGTTCTTCGAAGATCAAGGATTGTAGTAAGTTCAGCCCCTTTCTGTTCATTATGTGCCAGCTTCGAGGATATGGGCAGATGCTCCATAATACTAATACAGACGGTGTATGCTTCTGTTTTATAAATTGCATAGAGTTTTGTATGGCAACGCGTTATCCTGCATTGAATTGTTGAAGTACACAAGCGCTATTGAGAAGCACTTACATGAACATCGACAACTGAAGTGTGTATACGTTGGCATTTTTAGTAAGAATAATGAGCGTTGTTCTGTTGAAACGTGTTGCTGCATTATTGCAAGAACCGTTGGAATGGCCTCCTTGTTATGTATTTCCTTTTGATTATAATGCAGTTTCTGAAATTACTAAAATTCATACTTTGAAAAAAGCTTAGCCAGTGAAAGTATAAGTATAATATAACTCTTCAAGCTCATAGGCCTGCCTAGTTCTAGGACTGATCGACTATGCTGTTCTCAGTTGTAAAGCTATGTATAACATACCACTCAAGCATGTGCGGAATGTAGGGAAATGACACGATCATGTCTAGTGGTGTCCCAATCATATTACCGCTCGATGTGCTTATTTCCAATCAAAGGGAGATAATCATAATAATCGTCATGGGCCCGTATTACAGAAGCATCTTAAGTGAATCTTAAATGTTTTCACTTAAGTTCAAAACTTCGAATGGATGTTATTTCAAATCACATTTAAAACTGTTTGGCTTTTTAATGGTAACGACAACAACATATTAATAGTTATTCATTAATCACTCTTGATTTGACCAGAGAATAGCCTGCATGTTAAATAAACCATTTAAGGAAAGTGTAATTTTAAGGATAAGGATGATATTTTACTTAAGAAGTTGCTGTAATATTGCCCCTGGTGTTTTTTTCTGATTTAAATTAAAGTGACATTTTTGAATCACAGTCACATATCTTTCCATAAACACTTATAACGCCAAAACAAAACTGTAGATAATTGAGGTAGTGGCAAAAAAGGTAGGTAAATTTGATCCATGTACTGTCATTTCCATGCACAATCGAAAAAATATCGTCTAACCTCCTGATTAAAGACATATTAATACCTTAAGGGTTCTATTACGTGAACGTTATGGTCTAATTGTATAATCAGAACGTTATTGTGATACTGAGTAAACAAGTCAAACAAAAGGTGAATACATCAGAAAACTTTATATTAAGACACTTATTATCTTCGCAGCTATTAATTGACTGGGGACTCAGAAGAACATAGGCGGCATGTTACCTCAATAGTTCGTCGATGTGCAATATCGCCCATGTTTAAAACTGGATGTTACAAAGCGACATAACAATACGTGACATACCTATTCCACTGCTGTGAGCGTAGAAGTTGATAGAGCTACTAACGTTAAAATATGCATTAAGATAAGCGTTAAATTAATATTATAAATGAAATACCTGTGTTACATTTGTGTTCATAAATCACTCAATGTATCAGTCATTATCGAAAACGATAAAAGCTTTAAGTATATGTGCCTGTCGTTTTCAGAAACTTGCAATTTATGAAGACGCGTGCGATTTTCTGTGTTTATAAAAGCAATATGTAGCTAAATGCCACTTAACAAGACTTGTGTACCTGCATGGTATTTGTGTGAACATAACCGAGTTTGTTTGTGATGGAATTTGAAAGGAAATTATCCCACTTAGCGTAAAAATAGGCTAATTCCATTAGTGTACTTTTTATTTCTTTGTATAGAATCTTTATACAATGTCTGTATATTTACGACTGGTGTATATGTTACGTATAAGTGCACATATTGACCTTGTATTAGCAAGACTCAGTCACTTTGTCTGAAGATACAACCCGTTTCTTTTTCCCTTACTAAATAATGAGCAAATCAGATACCACGAGTTACACTCTACGAATACATATTTTGTTTCGTCTGACAAGTTTTAACATAACCGACTGTTTACTCAAAACGATTAGATTAACCGATACCTATAAATCATCATAAATATGTAAACTTCATCAACTTAAATATGCGTCCAATAAAACCCCCGTGTCAAAATTTTACTTTCGAGAAATAATGTGAATATTTTAGTATTAGGCAGATATCACGAGGATTAACAAGGAGTCTTTTAAATTGCTAGGTAAGTAAACATTTGTGTATTACGTAGAGCGAGTATTGTTCTAACTTCGGTTACAAAGATCGATGAGCGGGGATTTGTAATTTATTAGTCCGTTATGCATATTATTTACAGAAGATTAATTATGCGCTCGTTTACGTAGCTTCGAACAAGTAAGCTCTTCTTTATTTGTTTATACAAACTTATTGCTTAATTACTTAATATCTCCTACGGCGCAGTATGGACGTGCATTAATGCCAACAGGAGGGTTTATAACAAGTGGTTCATATGCGTTAATAAATCATACGTAGGACATTGTAACATACATTATGAAGAGGTGTGTGAAGTTGCCGCGTAGATCGTAGGTCGTAGATCAACAAAAGTTTGTCGACCTGGGTCGTAGGTCGTAGATCAACAAAAGTTTGTCGACCTACGACCCAGGTCGACAAACTTTTGTTGATCTACGACCTACGACCCAGGTCGACAAACTTTTGTTGATCTACGACCTACGACCCAGGTCGACAAACTTTTGTTGATCTACGACCTACGACCCAGGTCGACAAACTTTTGTTGATCTACGACCTACGACCCAGGTCGACAAACTTTTGTTGATCTACGACCTACGACCCAGGTCGACAAAATTTTGTTGATCTACGACCTACGACCCAGGTCGACAAACTTTTGTTGATCTTCGACCTACGACCCAGGTCGACAAACTTTTGTTGATCTACGACCTACGACCAAGGTCGACAAACTTTTGTTGATCTATGACCTACGACCCAGGTCGACAAACTTTTGTTGATCTTCGACCTACGACCCAGGTCGACAAACTTTTGTTGATCTACGACCTACGACCAAGGTCGACAAACTTTTGTTGATCTATGACCTACGACCCAGGTCGACAAACTTTTGTTGATCTACGACCTACGACCCAGGTCGACAAACTTTTGTTGATCTATGACCTACGACCAAGGTCGACAAACTTTTGTTGATCTATGACCTACGACCAAGGTCGACAAACTTTTGTTGATCTACGACCTACGACCCAGGTCGACAAACTTTTGTTGATCTACGACCTACGACCAAGGTCGACAAACTTTTGTTGATCTATGACCTACGATCTACGCGCCAACTTCACACACCTATTATGAAGACTTATTATAAATTTCCATGTTGGCCCAAATCCATATGTGAATCTACGGTAACTACATGTAGATCTAAATGAAGTATAATGTAAACCAGGCGGGATTAGATATTGAACGGTTTGATCCAATACTGTACATAAGATATCCTAAGCGTGACTCAATGAATAACGTAACTGTTTTACCAGTGTTTACACTGATTGAGACATTTATTGTCATTTATAAGCTTATATTTAGGCTATCATTCTACCGGGGGACCAAATGGTACTTGAGCTATCGCGCGGAAACAAACAACCCACCGACTAACCGACCGATATGGGTAAAATTGTATGGCCCCACCTATTTTAAAAGGGAGCATATATTTTAAACCTTACATTAAGTATTACAGTATTATTTGTATAAAAAAACAGCACATGTTCTCTACAAAATGTTATCAAAGTTAATATAGCAAAATCAGCCAAACTATATTGTATCTAATTAGACAAATACATTAATCTACTTAATTGCCAACGCAGATACGGATGCATTTTAACGTATTTCAGCTGGTTGAAAGGTCTGCTATGGCCTACCCCCCCCCACCCCCCCCCCCCCCCCCCCCTCCGTAACTTTCTCAACGGATTAACACGATTGTGGGAAAATGATTCTAGGGCAGAATCAGAAGACGGAAAACTTTCACCCATGCATCATGTAAGGTTGTGACATATTAGGGGGGATATACCTGAGATAAAACTTTTCTCTTATTTCATGGTTTGAATAGTAAAGCAGCAGCTGTTATCAGCCCTATTTTGTCAATTATAAGTTAGTTTTTCTGACAAGATTTATGAATTCAGATTAACAATAAAATAACCTATACTGAAGAAGGAAGTCATCGAGAGTGAAGGAATTATTGTAAACATTTCTTCTTCTTAACTTATGACTTATTTTGTTTAACCTTGATTATGATTATCTTCATTTGTTTATCATCAAATATACTCTTTTGTCTGTTTTGTCTGTGTACCTGTAATTTGTGTAATTGTAAACCTGTGTAACTGTTTATCCATTCCTTGTTTGATTATTATTATTTAATAATTATTTTATGTGTGTTACACAAATTAAAAACAATCTTCATATGTGACAATCTTCATTTCTTGTTTTTTTACTGAAAATTAATTTTATCAATAGGAAACTGGGTGGCTCAATAAAACATGCAAATCCTCCGGCCTAAACATATATAAAATTTCAATATTTTTATATGAATTAAAAGACGATACATTGAGGTTTCCAAATCTGCTTGAAACTTTTGAATATGTTAACAAATTAAGAAATAATCATAATAAATACGTAGCGTTCCCCATCTAATAAATGCTATTTAGACGACTGGAAATATCGATTTTTGGCTGATGCGATAAGCGATATTGTTGGACATGTATTATTCCTGTGGACCTATGTCTTCATTTAGACTTCATAATGAACATTTCTAACAAATGTGTATCTTTTATTTAAGTAATCAGATTTTTAAAATACAACATGTATATAGAAATTAATAATTCATAAATCAGTTTAATTTGAAATTATTTAATTAGTTTATAAGCTGTGATATCACAATGTCATAATTTCATAATTTTGTTACATTGACAAACACAAGACAATGCCTCCTCTCACAGACACCCAAGACAACAACAGTCTACAAAACATTAGGCACGGAAGAGGTGTTTGGGTAAACATGTACAGGAATGAGGGAACAATGAATGGTCTGGCCTATAATACAAACACCTAAGAAGAATTCGGGGGGAAACAATTGGGGAGTTTAATTGATGGAATACATCAGTAATTATATGCCGAAGGGGGGGGGGGCACGAATATTATTATAACAAGTTAAAGGAGAGAGAATACGTAACTACAGGGAACGCCACATACACAAGACAGTGCCTCCCCACGCAGACCTCCGGAAAAGCAACAATAAGTGCTATCCCTAGTGGATGAAATGATAACAGTATTTAAAGCAAGTGCGGAGCGACTTTTTACGGCCGCCACACTGCACAGGCAGAACAACTGTAGTAATAAAATAGAGAGAACTGCAATTGGAGACAAGGGAGCTTAACATGACATATGTCTAAACCATAAATAGAATCTTACGTTGATATTTGCAATTGCCAAGAAATTATACGAATGCAGAATCGGAATATTTTCTATAACATACAAAATAAATAAATTGTTTTTGTTGAAATGTTATGGTATGCTATGATAAAGCTTACCAAAACAAGTAAGGTTTCCACAAACATCTATACTTAACATCAAAGGTTTTACAAATCTGTTTAGAAGTACAAACAATCCGAATTGAATACATAGAATTTACAACCTGTCAACTTTCATGATAAGGATCTACATAATGAGCTCTATGTACTAGATTGTGTATGATTTTCTTTAAAAACTGAAATTGGTAGGGACATGTAGGGACTACGTTTGCTTAAGGCTAGAGCTATCCACATTTTGTTCACTATTTTTAGGAAAATCGAATGTCAGTGATGACATTTGTTCATCATTAGAACAAACCAATAATAATTGCATTTTTGGGGAGATACGCACTAAGTAGTTTTGTAAAAAGCACTAATAACAAATTTGACCTCCATATTTAATGCATTGAATAATACGTCGCCTCATTGAATTAATGTGACGTTGCTTGAGCGCGTTTGGGATACGTTGCCATTCTTACATAATTGCATTTTGGTGGTCATTTATGGTATGAATTTGATGATTGAATATGGCACTCCGACCCGATTCGTCCAATATGTTTTCTATGGAGTTCATGTCCGGGGATACAGCGGGCCACTGCAAGACGTTAACATTGGTTTGCCAATCCTCACACTTTTTCAAATCACCGTTTTACATGTGACTATTGGTATACCAAGCCATGTAAACACGAATTTCCGTTATGTTTCATTATATATATTTTTGTTTTATATTTCTTTATTCATTTAAGTTTATACAGTGCACATACAATAATGTTGAAAATTACAGATTAATACACAATAAGTAAAGAATAGCAACATTGATATTAATGACATTAAATAATTGATTACAATAGTACCCGTATGTGTAGTGTTCTAAACTTAAATGGTTTGTTTGTATATAATTATAAAAAAAGAGTTAAAGGTGAAAAGAAAGAAAAACAAATTCTGAGTCTTTGTGAGCTAGAATGTGAAGATATAAAACCTAAAGCAATCATATGTTATCATGATATTTTCTGTGTCTTGCTTATGCATGTATTACAGTATCCGGTTACGTATAAATTATTTCCATTTTGTTTCAAATACTTCTAGTTTGTCTTTTTGAGTTGTTATCATTCTTTCAATGCAAATACGTCGAGATATGTAAGGTTTAAAGATTTCAATTTCTGGCACTTTTTTGTTATATTTGCAGTAGCTGATGAACTATTTTGCTAGTATTAGAAGACAATTTATTATATTTCTTTTTTTGTTGTCATTGTTGTTTTCTAAACCTAGTGATATTATTCTATAGCTAAGTATATGTACTTGAATATTTTTGGTTTTGAGAAAATCTTGTAAATTAAGCCAGAATTGTTGAATTATTTGACATTCCCAAAAAAATATGTTTCTGTGTTTTATTTTAGGATCTAAGTTCAGTTCAAGTATTTTATTCGGATCATTTGTAAAGTGTATACCTAACGTTGTAGCCTCTTTTGAAGTCCAAATGATTTGTTTGGGTTTACAGTATGTTTTATTTGTATGGCGCAAAGATCCTATTCTTAGAACCGTACATGTTGATATATTTAAATTTAAACCAGATATTTGACTGAATTTTTCAAATGTTGTGATGAGATTTTGGAAAGAACTTTGTGTGCTGTCTAGGAAAAAGCTTGCATCGTCTGCAAAAAGCGTTTGTTTTATTTCGGTATTTTGAAAGTTAAGTCCTTTTATGTTTTTATTGTTTATATTTTGTGATAGTATTTCAATACCTATGATAAATAAATAAGGTGAAAGTGGACAGCCCTGTCTTACACCTTTTTTTATTTTATTTTTTTAGATAGATGTCCATTGATAGTAATGCAACTTTTTGCGTCTCTGTAGAGGAGTTTTATCCAATTTATTAACATATCTCCAAAATCAAAGTATTCCAGACATTTGAAGATATAATCATGATCTACACTATCAAAGGCTTTTTGGAAGTCCGAGAAAAAAATCAATCCTTCGTCGTTATCTTTGTTTATTTTTTCTATTACATCATATAAGATTCTTATATTTTCACCAATATATCTTCCTTTGATGAATCCAGTTTGGTCTTTGTTTATTATATTATCAAGTACTTTTTCATTCTATTAAGCAATTGATTTGGATGCTATTTTATAGTCTATATTTAATTGGGTCGCCAGTTGTTAATTTCAGTCAATATTTTATCTTTTTTCGGAAGAAGAGTAATAACACTTTGTTTTTGAAGTTCAGTAAGGTCTTTATTTGCAAATGAGTAGTTGAAGGAATTTGTAAGGTATTGTTTTATGTCATTCCAGAAAATGTTATAAAATTCTGTGGTTAGGCCGTCAGACCCCGGACTTTTCCTATTTTTCATTTCTTTTAAAGCCATACCACATTCATCTTCTGTCAATAAGCCTTCACATGTTTGTTTTTGTTCATTATTAAGTTTTTGATGTATATCTGTGTCTTTTTTTATTCGGTTATCTTTTTTATACAAATTGTATAGAAGGAATGTACTTCATTTGTAATTTCTTTTGTTTTCGTATAGACTTTGCCATTATGTTCAATTTTGTTTATGATCTTTTCTTTCGAAAGTTTTTTCTCGAGATCTGCAAAGTATTTTGTATTTGTTTCGGCTCCCTCAATACATTCAGCTTTTGTTCTTAATAGAATGCCTTTAATTTTTTCATCAAAAACGTTATTCATTTTCTCTTTTTGAGCATTTAATTCTTGTAAAAGTATATAATTTCCAGGGGATCTATTTATTTCATTTTCAATCCTTTTGATATTATTTTCTATGTGAGTCTGTTCTTTCATATGTTCTTTCTTTTTTCTTACTGATAGTTTTATAGATTAATTTCTTATAGTGCTTTTTATTACTTCCCAAAGTGTATTTGGGTTTGCTTCATTATTAATTTGTACAATTTCGTTAATAGAATTTCGTATAATATTTTGATACTCTGGATCAAGTAATATGCTAGTATTTAATTTAAAATACCCCGGACCTTTTTCTGGCTTTAATGTGTCTATTTTAAAATTAACCATTGAGTGATCTGATCTATAGCCTGGCGAAATTGTGCATTTGGAGCTGACATTGGTTAAATTTTGAGCCACGAGAAAATAGTCTTGCCTACAAAATATCGCAGGTTTTGTATTAGAATGCCATGTGTAGCTTTTATCATTTGGATTGAATATACGCCAAATGTCATGTAGGTCATAGTTTGAAATAATTTTGTTTAACTTCTCAGAATTATTTTTGTTTGTGTTTTTTCTTCCGTTCAATTTATCCTTATCGAAATCCAAGACAACATTAAAGTCTCCTCCGATTAATAGAGATTCGTTGTTATTTTCTAATATTGTATTTTCAAGCGCATCAAAAAACGTGCTGTCGTCATTGTTTGGACCATAGACATTTATTAAAACTATTGTTTCTTCGTTAATTTATATTTTTAATGTTTGCAGTCTACCACATATAATTTCTTTATATTCAATAATTTTGTAGTTTAAACTTTCGTTTATGAAGATGCCTATACCTTTGCTGTTTGTGCGGTTTCCACTTAAATAAATGTCATGTTTCCATTCTTTTTTCCATATATCTTTATCATTACTTTCGATACAATGTAGTTCCTGTAAAAAACATATTTCATATTTCTTTAATTTAAAAAATTCGAAAAGTTTCATTCGCTTTTCCCTAGATTACAGTCCTTTAGTATTAAATGTACACACATTAAAATTCATGTTTGTCAATTAGGTTAAAGTTCTTTAATTTCACAGATAGCATGTTGCATATGATTGAGCGCATATGAGTATATTTTTTTATTTGATTAAAAACTAAGCTCACAAAGACAAAAAAAATAAAAAGAGATTGTATTGTTTTGAAATGACATTACTGTGTCCTGGTTGGATTTTTCAAATTGTAATTTGTTTTTAAATAATTGATTTCCGATTGAAATCTGCGTCTTAATTGGATATAAATTATAAAATATTTTAGACCCATTTAAAAAGTATGCGGGTCGTAGATACTACTTTAAACTCAATAAATACAATGTTTACATATACATAACTTAATAACAGTACGCAGTACTAGATTCCAGCATGGTAGCAACTATTATAGAACAGAGAAACTATTCGTTCATACAAATCCTGATTTCTTAAGGAAAAAACTAGATAGTTCAATGTGTCTATTCCACCTAGCTACCTCAGAATGGTAAAGGTAAGTGAATGCATATTTACACATTTGTTAGAAATCATACTTTAACACCGAACAAATAGATAATTAATAGCCCTTATTCTAATAGAAAAACATAAAAAATACAAGTAGATAATTAATAGCACGTCCTCTAATAGAGAAATACATATATAAATACAAGTCATTAAAAATGGATTTAAATTTGTTATTGACAATGACGCTTAACTTAAATGTATAATCTGCTTCCCAAACTCCATAGCCATGGAAGACTACATGAAATGGGAAGTGGTATTTCAGTATCTATATTTATATGTAGCAAAAAGAAAAAAATATATTGAAACCTATCTATGCCCACGTACACATCTATATATGCGCTTGCGTACGCACTCGCATACAGACACCCACTATCATTATATTATATAACTATGCAAGTGCAACTATTTCCGTAATAATGTAAGTCCTTGATACTCGAGTTGCACTTCATTGTGAAGTATATCGTAATAATCTTAAATACATATAGTATATATAGATTTAGTATTTAGCAAGTTGGTATACTATTCTCTCAAATAGTCTTTGTTTAATGGATATCGTATAACCACTCCTGCTTATAACCAATAACAAACATATGCTTCACAAGTCTGAGGTCGAACTTTTAATTAACTATATCTATTCATTTGTCCCTCAACAAGGTTGCTGTCACATCGCGAAAATGAGAATTTAGTTTGGACGTATCCTCATGCACATATCCCAAATTATGCTACAGTATATGGACTTGAAGCAAAATGTGCTAATTTGTGGTGGCGTTTCTGAGCGAACAAAACATTTATAAAAATATAACCCACAAAGAATAGTCCTTTTTTACACAGCTCTCAAGTACAGGAATTCATAACATGGTAAAATAAAAAACAAACGGTTTTTAAAAAAGTCATAAAGCTGTTAAATGTCATTTATTGAAAACAGCTAAATGTTTATAAATGCTGCATTTTTATGTCTTTGCTGCTATTTATTTTGTTAGTTGTTGTCTTTATATAAATATAGGAATAGTTTAGATTCCAAAATATTTTTCTCTATTTTTTAGGTATTTTTCCTTACATGTTTTTCATTATTGTGTATCACCCCATTTGTCATTAAAACCCCTTTCTGGCTTTATTGGCTATCCTAGTACATACAGTCAATCAGTTCTTTGATGCTTTAATGAGTACTCAATGATTGTAGGATTTTCAAAGTTTCTATATTTAATGATACAAGATACATAAAATGATGTGATATTATATTGACTGTGATGTGCATATTTATTGAGTTGTATGTGTCGATGTATGTGTATCTATATAAAATATACTAAACTCAAATTATCTAATGTCCACTTTAGGTTGTCAATCGATTATCATGACAAATTATCACAGTGACTGTATTTACAGTTTTTACCTCTCATTTTAATTCCATTATGTCATATCATGGTATTTCGGGTTTACGAATTGAATTATACACAACAGTCGTTTGACCTAACCATTGCTACTGGGTTACCAATTAGCATATTCTTCCGCAAACCAACGGGAACTTTGCCGCATGAATCAGAATTGGGTTACAAATGACTGTTTTCCGTGTAATTGTTGTAAGAAGATTACTCTAGCTTGGGATTCCATTTTGAACTTAAGTTTATAAAAATAATTATGCTGATCTTGGCGAGATGCCAGTCAAGCATCTTTAATAAACTTAACTGTAACAATTGTGACTCACAGTTGTGGGAATACATTTTTAATACAATCATAATAGTACGTACCGCATTAGAGATCGGTATGATGTCTCATTGGTACAGCGTTCTCCTAGGGTGCGGAACGGTGCTAAGCCACGACATAAAAACGTCCTTAAAATACTATACTTGAAGATAATAGTTTGGCAACTCAACACAAATAGCATTATTATTTAACCGTTATTTTAAAAATATATTTTAGTTAAATACACTCTAATGAAAAAGCTTAAAAGATATACGGATTGTTGTTTATGATTCACACAGCAGTAACCCTGTTTAGCCTATATGATACGTGGAAAGACGACTACTATTTGTATTATGTCGTCGATAAACTTGACAAAGCCTAGCTACTCCGTCCAATTATATTTCTTTCATGAATCATATTTCAAATGTGTTCAATTTTGTCCTACAATACTGGTTTGTTCCCTTTATCAACTGTTTTGTTGTGGACTTCTGTCAGGTTCACACCCGATCCATGTGACGTGTCTATGGGAACATCGCTATTCTGTTACAAGTAGATCCCGGTGAAACAGAAACCTGTTGGTGAAATGTGAAACCCAACCCATCTAACACATCATAAGGATATTCCCAACACTATTGTTTATTTAATAACAACGATACGCCTACGCACTTATTCACTTAATTGCTACTTGAACACTGTGTGGGTACAATGACCTCAATTATACCAATTCAAACTCTTGAATGATATCATCTTTAATGTCATGACACTTAATGTGATACTATTAATATTATAATCATCTAAATCATTAACACTGAAATCATTTCGGTTTCGTAAATATGGAATTCCGATTTTATTTTCTTAGAACAATGGTGCTGTTTAAAAACTATATAAGTAAGAATTATTCGTTTTGAAACCAACAGTTGTTCTGATACACAGTGGCTTTCTGTCGACAGCAGTGAGGAAGATACTGTAATCAACACGAAATTACTAATTGATTAAGAGGTATGTTATTGTATTGACAGTGTTTTCATTAATTGATTATATGTGTACCAATTGTGTTTATTTAATTGCTCTATGTTTCCTAATTGTTAGTGTGTTTAGATTGTAATATTATAATCTTATATCAAATATTAATATACACGTAGTTAAGACGTAATTTGTTTTAGTCGTTTTCACATTTTTGTGGTTACACATGGTGAGACAAAATGTTATTCTAAGAAATGCTTATTTTGTATCTTGTAGATATAAAAGCCATCTGAAATAATATATACGTCAAATATCTTCAAGACGATAATGGCTGCAGTCAGATCTATCATTATAGCACTTGTTATATGCGTTGTGCTGGCTTCATTTGTAAATAGTGCAAACAGGCAGAGAAGAATGAAGCTCTGTCGATACAATTTACAGACGAAGACATGTAATGACACCGAACCACGCCGTTCGGGACAAAATGGTGGACACAGTGTTGGTAGATGTGCTGCTGATGGAGGACAATGTAAAATGTTACATTTACGAAAACGCTCAAGATGCATGTGTAAGAAGAATAATCTTGTTTAACTTGTTGCTATCCGTTGTTAGTAGTTTGTAGGCATATCATTGTTTCACGATTGGTTTTCAGTTTGATACAGTTTTGTAAACAACGTAAAATAGCGGTTGTACAAAGATGCCCGCCATTATATTAAGGGATGTGTGTATGTCAGGCCATGCGCCTGTAAGTGTACACCAGACTCTTATACTGGCTGTTTTGTACTAATCTTATGACTTGCATATCAAGCAGTATTATTAATGATCTGGTTGAGTCCGTCTTCTATGTCACAAATATTAGAAATTGAACAAACTGTACGTTTATATTTTGAAAAAAATATGTATACAGCGGCTCCTGAAAATCTACGTCTTTCTATGTCTTCATGTATTATAATTTTCGATATGAACATGCTATTCTTAAATGCAATAAATTATTTATAGCTGTACTTGTTAAGTGGAAAAGGAAATTAATAACTTGACTGTTTAATTAGTGTATATTAGCGCCCAGCGAAGTAGTTTAACATTTACTTACTGTTGACAAAGGCTGTTATCAACTGTAACATATATTTGAACATTTTGTTATCTGTCTATCGACAGTCGGGATCGTATATTTATGTTAAAACATCGATTATGGTAATTGAAGAAAAAAGTTTATTTATTTACTTTGCTACAAACTTTCGGCACACATGTATGTATGCTGGATTTACATTCGCAAATTTTTAGTGTCACGTTCTTTACATTATTTGTGAGTACTATTTCTTACTCTACATTGATATGTTCATGTTTATTCTCATCATTTGATGTTGTTATGTGTATAGTACCACTATGTAGACTTCAGTCATGTTCATTGTTACATATATTTAATTAGATATCATATGTAGCATGCATTTATTTACTATACTACTGTTTTACCAATAATTAAGCATATTTGTTATTAAACAGAACTCGTCTATTTATAATTCATGGATCTTTTAAATGTGTAGTGTAATGCATTGAAATATTGTTTCAATAAAAACATGTTCTGCTGTATATCTGTTGGTTATTTAGTATAATCATATTGTCGAATCATGAATAAGCGAAATCATATACAGCTTAGCCACGATACACTTTGTACACTGCAAAATCAAATGTTAAGTTTTGGAACATGATTTAAACGCTCAAATGCAACAGATATTGAACACGTCATTGCGTTTAAAGGGTGTTCCAAATCTTAACTCTACTATCATGAACACATTGTGAACACTATGATGTCTAAATGAACGCCAATGGGTTCAAATTTGAAGACTCTAGTGATCACAATTGAACACCCCAAGTGTTCTATAAATCAACGCCGGACGCGTTCAATTTGGATGCAACAGATATGAAATACTCAGAACATGTTCAAAGGCAAGATGTTCAGCTTGGGAATGCAGAATGTGTTCTTAATCATGACAAAATGACAATGCAAATACTTTTAACCGTTTGTGTTCAAACGGCAAGGTATTGACAAATTGAAATAAAACGTCTTACATACAAATAATTTTATTCAAAGTGATTTTTTAAACAGACAAAAACAAAACATTTACCAAACCAGTGTTTATGCAAGCTATGAATAGTCTAAATGTTATTTCTGAAAACAACACTCCACAACAGAAAAAACAGAAATGGCACGAAGAAAATATTACTTTATATTTATGCAGTTTTTTTTCAATACAATCCGACAAAACAGTCAATGTTGTATATAACACAGTTAATTTACATAGATTTGATACAAATAAAATAGACAATACATTTTACACATACTGAAATGTGTCATCACTGGAGTTAAAGGACAACATGCTAGCAAAAACTTAGTTTTATGATATGCTGCTTTGCAATGTATTAAAAAAAGGTTTCATAAATGATATATTTGATAATATTTTAAGTAATAAACTGGTTATCAAGAATCATTGTCAATAAATGACAAATCATGCTTATCCATAGAATCAAAATAATAATTTCATTATGTCATCACAAAAATAATGTGAAACTTTTGTACATTAAACGTTCCTTTAACAAAACTCAAAACCAAACAAACTATTCGAGTGTGATGATTCAGAGATTGGTATTAACAATTTATAATTCAAATAATAAAGTGATAACATTATTTCTCGGACAAAGAGTTAATTAATATATAAATTTAAAAATTGAGGGAGTACTGTCCAATTTGACAAGTATTTGTTTACAGTAGCGAATTGAGAAGTAAAGGGTTTCATTCGGCCTTTAAAACTTGTATTTACCTGTCTAATGGCAGAAGGCGTTGATAAAGAATAATTTTAATCCAAAGACAGTGTAAGTAACATATAACACTCGTAGTAAACATAAACAGTTCAATATAGACACATTGTTGCCTCAATTTTAAAGTGTGTGCACATTTTTATAAGACACATGCAAACAAATTAACCAACATATTTTTTAAAGACATACACAACCTCGACATGTACTATACATCGAAATGTGCAATATCTCGACATGTTCTAGACATCGACATGTGCAATATCTCGACATGTTCTAGACATCGACATGTGCAATATCTCGACATGTTCTAGACATCGACATGTGCAATATCTCGACATGTTCTAGACATCGAAATGTGCAATATCTCGACATGTTCTAGACATCGACATGTGCAATATCTCGACATGTACAATACCTCGACATGTGCAATATCTCGACATGTTCTAGACATCGACATGTACAATACATCGACATGTGCAATATCTCGACATGTACAATACCTCGACATGTGCAATATCTCGACATGTACAATACCTCGACATGTACAATATCTCGACATGTTCTAGACATCGACATGTACAATACATCGAAATGTGCAATATCTCGACATGTTCTAGACATCGACATGTGCAATATCTCGACATGTACTAGACATCGACATGTGCAATATCTCGACATGTACAATACCTCGACATGTGCAATATCTCTACATGTTCTAGACATCGACATGTACAATACATCGAAATGTGCAATATTTCGACATGTTCTAGACATCGACATGTGCAATACATCGACATGTGTAATACCTCGACATGTACAATACATCGACATGTACAATACATCGACATGTGTAATACCTCGACATGTGTAATACCTCGACATGTACAATACATCGACATGTGTAATACCTCGACATGTTCAATACATCGACATGTGTAATACCTCGACATGTACAATACATCGACATGTACAATACATCGACATGTGTAATACCTCGACATGTTCAATACATCGACATGTATAATACCTCGACATGCATAATATTTCGACATGTTAAATACCTTCCCGAATAGGCGCGGAAAACGTTCAGTTGGTTAACATACGTATTTGCCTCTATACATAATGCAATGTACACCTTCTTTCAAATCTTATGAACATGCATATAAATATTGTAAACTATGACTATCCCACTGGTAAAAAATATTATTTACCCAATTGGAAAAACGTGGTCATTAAAACTTTAGCCAAATCAAATTTATCATCTCACTTTGAGTCGCCCAAAGCTAAGCAAAGAAGTCACTACCTACGAGTATATATCCAAAGTTCATTGATTTTATTGGCCCGGCTCACTAGACAAAGTTAAACGAAAGCGTGTACCTCAATACTATCACTTAAGGGTTATAGAAATCGAAAACATATGTACCCGCTCAAGTTACTTGGATAAGAAGATACTTAACTTAAAACAATGAATACTTTGAATGGGTTAAAGCATATATCCAGCGATCTCAGAATTTAGTATATTCGGAAAAGATTGTGTTCGTTGCAAATCAGATGGAGAAGAGAGTGTGGAAGATGTGTTTATTGGATTGTGTTCTCAGTATAATAGCATGAAACCAGCAATTTGTTATGAACTTATATACATGTCACTGCGGCACAATAGTCTTTATCAAATTGGTTGACTATTTTATAAATCTTATCTCGAGACTTACCTTAGTCAATAGTTTGCTAGATAATCATGAACAGTTGTACACAGTAACTGTTGAACTATTAATGGAAAAAGTCCAAGCCAAAACAAGTTTACAATATAGAAGTATAATAAGCTCTATACAAGAAACCTTTAATAGATTTGGTCTCACTCAAATAGCAAAGGCAGAACATTCTCAAATTCCACATATAGTCATTGTCTGATAACAAGTACCTTACAAGCTTCCTCAATCTGCATGATTTTAAACGAACATTTTTATATATACACCCTTTTAAAATAGTCAAAGACTCAAAACTCCAATGGTTCCAGTTAAACAACCACTATAGAATCCTTGTAACAAATTATTTTCTTAATAAAACAGACCTACAGGATAATAATCTTTGTACTTTTTGCAATCAAGAACCAAGAACTTTACTACATCTTTTTGTCAATTGTCATGAAACGCAACCATTTTAGTCTCAGTAAAAAAAATGGTTAAACAATAAACTAATAAATGTTAAGACAAACTGACCTTTTGCAGAAATCTAACTATATGAAGCACTTAATTCTCTTATACTTGCAAATCTATATGTCTATAAAAGTAAAATGAAGTCAATTGACCTTATATCCGAAGTTTTAAGATATTTGGTTTTGAACACGTATACGTATAGAAAAAAAATATATATAAATGCTAACATACCACCTAAAACGTCAGTCAAAAAGTCTGGAATAATTATTTTTCGATATCATTCCTGGTACCATCCAACTATATATATGTGGGTACATGGTTCCTACAACTTGATTATGTTTACTAGTTAAAAATTATAACAGTTTAAGAAGTATTAGTTTATATAACTGATCTCAATCTTCTGTTCAACCCCAACCTTTTATACTGATTTTGGTGAAAGATTTTATGGCTGCAAAATATACGACCTGTTTTGATACTTGATTTGTTCTTTTTTAAATTGTTTTTCTATTTATATAATTACATGTGTAAATAGTGCCATTGTTACATAAACACTGATGAGGTATACACATATTGCAATCTTTCAGTATACAGTCGATATGCATCGTCAAAATAACATTCTCACATTTTTATCGTAATGAGTGTGTCTCAATTAATTGTTGGCTTTATCAAGGTGATTTAAAATCTATTTAACAGGGGAGACTATTCTGTAATTACATACAAACCTATCTGTAATAGTTACCTCCCATATAGTTTGCTTCTTAATACTACATTAAAACCTGCTGGTTATTTACCCATCAAATCGAAATTGTATTTTTAACAGCTTTATAGAGACTTTAACAAAAGTAAAATACATAAATGTTTGGTAATTAGAATCATCATGATATTTCTAGATATTTAAAGAACTATAATACTTATGAGTTTATTTAATTACATAAATAACACATACTAATGAAAGTACATGTAATCACTTTTTCAGGAAAAATGTTTTCCAGAATATAAGAATTCACCAGCACTAAACTTTACAGAAAATTCTGACTATTGAACATTTATATTTAAAACATTTATATTTATACCATCGATGTTAGTATTTGTCTTTTAACATTGAAAGTACTTCTTAAATTGTAACCATGGACACCTTCAAATGTATAGTTACTGATATTTTTAATACAAATATAGTATTGCTTTGTTCTTTTTGAAAAAAATCTGTCTGTATACAAACATGACTATGTTAATAAACATATATTTTCAGAATAAATAGTTAAAACATATCGTGAAAGAAATTGATCATCTGAGAAGCAGCACAGTGTTGTATGATATCTGTGCTATAGGATGGCAATACCTAATTTCTCGAACTAGAATATAACAACATGTATGTGGTACCATCTTTGTCAGCAATCATTTTTTATGTTTACCAAGTCGGACGTTATACCGTGCTAAAATTTCAATTGTCAACAATTCAATGACTGAAATTGACAAAAACCGTTACGTAAACAGTTTGTTGTTCTAAGTCCTTTGATGCACGAACAGCGATGATAATGATTGCTTTGCAATACGTCATTTTGTCAAATACAATTAACGAAATCCTGCTTGAATAACTATAGGCGCACTCCACTGATGAAAGGCAATGCGATGTATGTGTATAATACTACAAGTAAAAAATTGCTGCCTGATGCAGCAAAGGTGGGTGCACGGCGTAAACAAAATGAAATAGAACAACTGCAACTTGAAGTAACAGTATGTGTTTATTATGCTTTAATGTGTAACTATATATTAATGTATAAAAAGTACATTTGTAGTTTTAGTAGTAGGAATTTATTAAGGAACAGACTAGTTTTTGTATGGACAGTTAAACAGAAATAAAAATTGATAGTGCGGAAAACTTTCATGATAATGAACATCATGCATGTAAATTAAGACAACATTATACATATCAAAATGCAAAACATTGATTGAAACATATTAACATAAATCACAATCATTATCACGGGTAGAAATAAATAATGAAATACCGACAAATTTACATAATTAGTATTTACTAAAAATTAAAAAGAAGAACAATAATCACTAAATGATATTGCATACCATGTCAAAATGTGAGAGCACTACAGTTTAATTAACAACATGTCAGTGGACAAACAGACATCCAGCATCACACACTGAATTAATCAAGCAATGTGTGAATGTAAAATGAGTTTAGACATTTTGAAAGTTAGAAAAATAGTGTAATTTAATGTAAATGATAGCTAAAAAGTGACACATGAGAGAACTATAAAATGCTTCCTGAATGAACAAGTGGTAGGAAGTGACAGCAGGCCGTAGTATATGAATGACTATTATAATAAGGCAAAGAACATAGCTCAGAGAAATAAAACCGTATTTACCTATATCTCAAACATATTTACAGTGGAAAGAAATAATGCAAAAGTAACCAAAATGCAACACAATAACTCAATACAAAAACATTAATCACTAAATGATATAGCACCTTGTCAAAATATGATATCACTTCAGTATGTAACAACCGCATGCTAGAATCACACACTGGATAAGTTATCAAGCAGTGTGAATGTATAATGAGTATAAACTTTGTGGAGGACTGGATAATGGTGAAATTGTATATGTAAATGAAAACTGTAAATGATACCTGAATCTACAAAAGTGATAGGAGGTGTACACAGACGGATTTAGCAGACTTAGTATATGAATGACTAGAGAAGTAAACAAAAAGAACATAGCAAAGAGAAATATAAACGTATTTACATATATCACATACATATTAACAGTAGAAAGAAATAATGCAATAATGACCAAAAAGCAAAAACGATTACTCAATACAATCAAAGCAAACAAATGGGGTGTGGGACAGTACCACTTGTCTATGTAGCCAAGCTGGCAACTCGTTGCATATAAGTTTCTGTTTTGTAACTATAGTCAAACCTGTGTTAAAGACCACCTGAGAACAAAGACCACTATTGCAAAACCTGTCTGCAAAGACCATCAATTTTATCTCCCATCAGACCATTTTAAATGATATTTAATATGTTAATAGAGACCACCTGTAAACAAAGACCACATTTTGCTGTTCCCATGGGTGGTCTTTACAGACAGGTTTGACTGTAAACAGTTTTATAATATCAAAGTTTGTGTAACTAGGTAAGAAGGTTTGCATGGAATATGGAATAAAGACATAAGACATAAATGTGAAAAAGAAAAAAAAATTATTGAAGAAAGAATAAACATTTTTTCCAAGAGATTTTCAATCAGACTTGTATTAGAAATGCTAGATTTTCAATCCAAAATAAAGAAAAATGGTCAGTAATAATGGTAGAACCTTAAGACTGTAAAACAAGTGACATGTTTGTCACGATTGTAAATAAATGAAATACAAAGATATTAGACCCTTTATGTAACGTTTGTGAAGATTTAATTATGAAATGACATATTAAATTCTATCCTCGCTAAATTAGAGTAAAATCAGTATGGCCAGGCATAAAGTTATGATAACACTAGCTTGCCATAGGTTATGAGTTATGTTGTTGCAGTGGGGTATTTTCCAATTAATTTTCAAAGCACAACTTTGATGAAAATGTAACAGGTTTTTTTAGAGATGAACAGCAGACAAGGTTTTCAAGTTTCAGACACCTGTGACCTTGACTTTTAACATTATGACCCCAAATTACAATATGAACTACTAGACTTCATACTGATACTTCCTAGCAAGTTGATGAAAATCTATCACTGGATTTTGGAGATAAAGGGACAACAAGGCAGACTGGACAGACAAACATAC
This sequence comes from Mactromeris polynyma, assembly GCA_032209605.1. Lineage (NCBI taxonomy): Eukaryota > Metazoa > Mollusca > Bivalvia > Venerida > Mactridae > Mactromeris > Mactromeris polynyma. The sequence goes on from JASFXZ010000015.1 coordinate 5,402,191, forward strand.
AACATGTGGAGACATAATGAATACAAGATGATGAACACATATGTACAAGCAATAACAAAGTTTATATAATTATACATTGTAGTTAAATATTAGTACTAAACTGTTTACTTCATATGCAGCTTAATTGCAAAAACATCATCTTTTATATAGTTTATACATGAATCCAGGTCAAATCATCCAAGCTTTGTTTTAAAGGAAACTACTTTGAGCTTAGTCAGTAACAAAAAGTATGTTAGACCAGTTGTATCAAAAGTTGAAAGTAGACTGCAGACACAGCATAGGGCTATTCAAGGAACATTTTTACCCGGTTTGGTTTAAACTGCTCTAGCAGCTTTAGATATAATATCCAAAATATGTCAGCGAATCAGATGTTGGATGTAATTTTGGTACAGTACAATCATGTGCCATGTTCATAGCAAATCAGCCAAAGGGTAAATAGATTTTTTTAGAAAAAATGTCTGGCAATCAGAAGCCCAAGTGGCTATTTTGGAATTCGAGTGGGGCTGAGTGGGGCTGTGTGACACAATATTTGAGGACAATCATGCAATGAACAAATCTCGAATGAGTTAAATAATTAAAAAATATCAAAGTGAAACAAACAGCAATAAAACACCTGAAGACTGAGGCAAGACATGAATATTGCAAAAGCACATTAATGTAAGAACTGTTACAAGTATCAAAGACAAGCAAAGTCAACTATCAAAACACAGTACAATATATTCAAATGAGAGGCCCAAGCAAAAATTAAATCAAAATAAGGGAGGGCTTGGTTTTTTTAAAACTTTTGAGTGCTGACTGGGTTTTTTTACATGTGTTTTATTGAAATACTTAACTTTTGCCATACAGTAAAAAGGTATGTATGTATAGTATTTATGAGGTCGCCCGTCGCTGCGCACATTTTATAATGCACATTATGGTAATTTGGTCGACCCGGTATGTCTGCCGCACACCATAAATATACTTTTTTGATGCCAGTAGAGGAGTATAGGTCAAACAGACAATTTTTGAAGCCAAATACGGTCACTGCATAGTGCCAATGAGACCCATCGTACAGTTACCATTTTCCTGGCATCTAACCAGTACTTTCCTGGAATCTACCCAGTACTTTCCTGGTTACATGCCAAGGCGTATGCACAAATATTATAAATATTGTCCCTGAAGTAAATTTCATTGCACTAACAAGCTGATTTTATACATTTAAGAATAAAGGGCCAGAAAATACTGCACTCCACAGGATGCAATATATTAACCCCATTACCTACAGAAATAAAGTTACTGCTAATGGTAAATTTCATTTTTAAAAGCCACCAATGAAGAAAATAATAAAGTGGTGGGTAAGAGGTTGTTGAGGGGAGTTTTTTTTCTCTCTCTGAAACAGTCGTAAATCAAGAATAAAATCCACATTTTTTGTTTCTAGGGTTCCCTCTGTCATTCGCCAATAACATCAAATGTGAAAAAGACAATAATTTGGCAACAGGTTTTCAATTTTGGCAACAAAAATATTCCAAAAGAAATTATACTTGTAAGCAATTGCATAATTTTTCATGCTTTTTATCAAAACTGGTGTGTACTTTGAATATGCCACAGGGAATCATGTCTTCAAATTAAAAAAAATTAGCACCTTCAATACCGGGATATGAATAAATACCGAATGATATCAGAAATGGAACTATCTAGTTTTTCGCATAACTTTGATTGCAGTGTCAGTTGTTCCGAATAGATAAGGGATCACTGTCCTTGTAAGTGCAAGTGACACTTATTTAAGGTTTACACAAGGCAACAATATGAAGCTCTAATGTTCATCTTGCATATCTGGGAACATCTGCTTCACCATTCCTACAGGTACCACAACTACTTTGTCATCTATTGTTAAGAAGGAGAACTCATCTTCTTCCTGACAAACACTATCCACCTCATCAATAACGTCTTCTACTGGAAATTCTGTTTTCTGTTAAAATACAATAGTATAGGTATATTGTAAGGGTATTAATGAAACATATTTAAGAAATATCTGCACAATTTTTGCTATATTTAGGTGTTGAACCTTTCGCCTAGTGTTAAAGCTCTTTTTGATGGAGTGTGAGGATAAGTGACCCAATCATGTTTATGATAAAAAAAATGTATTACTTTGATCTTGCTGCTGCATATAATCTTTGACGGTTTGTTGTTCTTTAATTGTGTATTTCTTTACTTTTCTGCTTTAACAATGGATTTAGTTACATGTTTATTATAACCATGTCATATTAATGTCTCCATGTAAAATTTAATGGTATTAAAAAGTATTAGCCAATAACAATATATTTCAAAAGTATCCGTTGACAGCTGCTAAAATTATTAAACTAAAACTATCTGAATGGACAAAAAAAACTTTATGCCTTTTTGATGATATAACTACTGTACTAAAGTACATTCAGAATTTTTTTGCAATATCTAATTTTAGCTTAAGGTAACAGGCGACAGGATTGCAATAATTTGAACTTGCTATTTAAATTTGTATAGCAGAATATCAATGTATCATTTCCTATAATTGCAATAATTAACCTCACAATTTGTCTGTTGTTCAAGACACAACACAACTCAGATTTCCCACCCTTCCCAAAAAAATTTCAAGGACTCTTCAAAGGGTATTTTCACAAAATTCAAGGACCAAAACAGCATTTGTACTGCTATTTTATTCATTCAACATGTCTTTCAAATTAACTTTTTCCATGAACATTTAAGTATTAAACTTCAAATTATGAGCTTATATACAAGGAAATGTTACACTCACTTCAATGCGAGTTTTCCAAGGCTTTCAAAGTCACTATTTTTTATCTGTTTAAAGTGAGTTTATTATACAGTAGGAGAACCATGTGACATACCGTGACTAAGGTCTGGGATGTTGTTGAAAGGGAAACTTCATTTCTGTAGGTATTTGTAACACTGTCTGTTATGACAAGTCTCCAGGTTGAAAGGTTTCATTCACACATTTGCACCATAAGGCCACCTAACATTTGTTTGTTGCATCTTCAAAATATATGTTCTTTATTATGACATTCTCAGTACCTCACATACAGCTTCTTCGGAACTTCCTGCAATAAAAGGTAAATCAATAAAATACTGCATTAGACTTTCCAATGGATAATAATGCATTTTGCCTTTCATCTCAAATAATGTTTTAGAACAGCCATTCATTTGCTGATCGTGTATCTGAAGACATCAATTTGAAGATGTCATCAGACAATTATCTTAATTGAGATTCTCCATCTATCATTGGCAGTGTTTTCCGTGGACTTTTAAAATTGAAAGTCATTGCAATTTCATATCCGAGGCCAGGGTCATTTCCAAGTATTGGAGGTCATACAGGAATATGCTAAATCGAGTCGACGCTTATGTACTTAGACACATTCAGTCTGCATGTAATAATGAAATTGAAAGTTGAAACTGAAAGTACATTTCGGAAAATTGCTGTAAGGTTAGAACATGTGATCAGTGTATTTAATACAACCTGCGAGTTTAAACGTTTACATGTTAATTATCACGCATGTTTGAACGATACATGACTTATGAAAGAGGGAAAATACTGCAAAATATTAAACAGAGCACAGAGACGAATGCTGGCTGCATCATAACAATAACAAATAAAATGTAGGTCAACCACGCGATGGGTCAACCACAATGTTGAAACGATAAAATTCAATAATTATACAGTTGAAAATATTAGTTAATGACATCAATCATAATATACAACAAAATCACATACCTTAATTTAGCTTTTGTAGCCTACAAAATCAATAATGACGTTACAACGCACAATCGTTCGCTTCCCGACATATATTCCCGCCGGTCTGCGCAGGCGCACAATAGGCTCTGGGGTGGGACTGAAACCCGTTATCCGGGATCCGTGATTCTCCGGGATCGATTTTTAAAAATTGTTCGAGTGGAACATATGTTAACTGAAGGGTGTGAACGAATGTTCCTCTATCCGGTATTGACCGTTGATACCTACGATATAGTCCAAAATATCGATCCCGGATTTTCCCACCAAAGTCCCGGATTTTAGTCCCACCCTAGGCTCTGTTCGATTTTTCCCCAAATTTTGTTCTTAACCGAGTCCATTGCAAAACGACGCTAACAGAACTCAATATGCACGGCGTTGACACGCCGTGCAATGAATACTCGCTGACAAACTACTTGCTCAATGAATACAATAGAGGCTTAGATTGCCATTGTGTACACATTCACATTTTATTCATTCGTTCATTCCGAATCTCGTACAAGCGCGTGAAAATGGTCTTAGCTACACATAGTGAGCTTAGAATTACCGCTCAAAAATTATTACTATGTATGCTATGAACTAAAGAAGTCTCGCAATGAAATTTTGCTTATAGAATAGTAACTACAAAAATATAATTATGACTTGTAAAACTATGGTAAAGTAGTTGAACATGTTCACCTTTATCATACGAATCTTAACACATGACGAGTTTATTATAATAACAGGTAATGGTAATGAAGCTAATTCCCCAAAAGCGTCATTAAACGTGCAAATTGGATTAATCAATTACTATGTTATAATCAAATAATGAACGTGTATGGGCTGACCTATTGATCGAAGAAGAATGTCATAAGTTGTTCTATAGCTTGTCGGAGTTACTGACTAAACTTTTTGTTCTGCGTATTTAAATTATGCATTGCATTTATTCTCCAGGATTTATATATATTGACCCAGCTCGATCTGTGACCATAATGCAAGTTTGAAGCAACATTGGGCATTGTGTCTGGAGAAGTTATATACTGTGTCACTATTGTATTGTTCATTATGTTCTGTCGTGATGTTAAACATCATATATACAAGTTAGAATAGTTACAATAAACTACAGTCAAACATGTTGTTACGACTATTTCCATTGGAGATCACACATCTATCGAAAAATGACACAGAAAGTCAATGCTATTTTTTGCGTTTAGACCTCCCTGATGACATCGTACATTAATAATACGTGAATTGGTCAAGCTCCTCGTAACAGTCACTTCCCTTGATATTTATAAGTAACCATTGCCAACATACACAACCCTTCCTGATCTGCAGGATGTTATTTTCTTGATGAACTTTCATATTCTAGAACAATATAAGCCAGTAGTCATCATTGAACGAATAATGACCAATTGTGAGATTACTTGTGAAAAATGTGTATGCGTGAGTAGTCTCATATACATTCGGTTTTGTCATTTGAGACGTACGAAATTAGATCGATGAAGTTCCAAACATGTTAGGTCTTAAGTCTTAAAATTAGTTTTAATCGAATCGTATGGAATGCTTTAGACTTATTCTGTCTTGATATGACATAATTGTTGTATGCAAGCTTGCAGCTTAATTGAAATTCCTTACCCCACCATCTTTTACCTATCATGTGATATTTTATTGGTCACGTGGCACATGATATTTTATTGGTCATGTGGTTCTTGGTCAAGACAGGAATGTGATTAGAGTTGCGCTCTTAACCGGTCGTATTACTACACGGAGGTTGGTGAACTGGTTTGTAAACGCGCGTGTCATATTTGTACCATGCGTTTATTAGAGAGGGTTATATATTTGTTATTTGGACAGTCATAAATGAAGTCAATTCAGAGTATTTTTTTGATATTTATATTTTTACCTGAACAATTTTGAATGAACCCGGTTGGAAAGACATGGACGATGTAAAATAATATAACTCGGGGGGGGGGGGGGGTTGAAGCGCCACGTTTTCTATTTCCAAGAATGTTCATTGCAGGCAGGTTTGACTGAGTGGCTTTTGCTGTAGAAATAAATGATTAAAAAACACAAGGATGGCAAACATTTACATTTTATTACATTCACATTGGTTGAGGAAAAAGAACAAACTCACACAAAAACAATTCACTTTATACATCCCTTACTAATACTGTTGCGGTAAAGTGACTAAATTGTAGAAAAAAAACAGATACACACAAAACATCACACATTGATGTACAAGATGACGACATTTGTTGCTACATCATGACCTCAGATATACTGCCGTAAAATGCCTTACTGACGTCTTGACGCGTCAACGCTTTATGACAGATATCGTGGAGAAATCTAACACAAGTCAAACTAATAGATGTAGCGAACACAAACTATTTGAATTGGTAAAAACACTATAATTATGCAGACAAAATATAATACATTCATGCTAACACAATGGCTAGTTTGTGGACGGCAAACATATAACAGAAAATATGGAAAACAAAACGAGGATTGAAGGCGAAACAGGTCTATCTGATTCTTAATGTATACGAGAATACAGAACAGCTTCGCCTTTCCCCTCGAAACGACTACAGCCAGACGATATTTGAAATATAAGGTTTATATCAGATTACATGTTGATTTAGGTATATACACCATTTAAGATATTTACTATTCGATGGCGTTCTCTAGTACTGAGAAAATGGCAATTATCATGGAGATCTGATTGGAAAGGTATATGACTTATTTAGCTGAAACATCCGTAAACACAGAAGCCGATATGTATACATTAAAATGGATACATAACAAATTAAGTTAAATGAACTTTGGGTCATAGCACACAATTGGTTAATTATTCCTAAAATTCTATAGACCTATACGACTCTACTATCCTGATTTATACATTGATGTGTCTACTACAGGCGCACCGAACCTAGTCTGTTTCTCGTATGGACGTGTTGTATCAATGCCCGGTTGTGTAAAAGTGTAACCAAATGGTGCTCCTATCATCTGAGTGGATGACGTCATTTCCGGACGTGCACCACAATATGTGTTTGATTTCTGTTCTTCGGTTTTATCTCGTTCCTGCTCGTTAATCGAATTATCTTGTTTATATGTTATCGGGTATTGGATATTCTGGCGATAACGAGGTTGCTCCCAGGGCCATGGGGGACGATGAAGGGGTTCGGGGTCAGTGTTATCTACTTCTTCACTCAACCATTCGGGATGCACGACAAAAAACGATTTCGATCGAAATGAATTCTGAAAGTAGAAAATAACCAAAATTTTACCGGACCGAAATATAGGTAGAGATATTCAACAATCCTGTAGTTGACTGGGTTACAAATTCACGTATCTGAAATTGCCATAAATTTTGATATCATTTTAAATGAATTGCAAATATTTATCGATTACAATTTTAAGCTCAGCCAGACGTTATTAAGACCAACGCTGATATTGAATTACATTTTAATGAATTGTGTTGTCCATAATTGATTATGTGTAAATATGTCACTCAAGTTGCGAGAGAAATGCATTGCATTGTAAAACAATGTTGTTCAAAGATTGTGCAAGTAATAATTATTCTCCATTGTACATATACGAGACAATCGTAAAAGGACACGTTCAATGTGAGATGATTATTTGCAAGCCCTTGATAACCGTAAACCACACACGATCGTTGCTTTGATCGATAACATGTTTTGTAGTGAGATTAAACTGGGGGGAATGCAAAAGTCTGACATGCACAATGGTTTACCACTTACTGGTAAAATGGAAGTTACATGTATATACATTAACAGAGTTATCATAGTTTATGGTTGCTCTTTCTGTACACAGTCATATGGCTGAAGTCATTCATGATATTGACAGCGATACATGAGAATATGAGAACATACTCTTTTTTACAGTTTTTCTTCACGTAGGGAAATGAACATTGTTTTGTATTTCATTTTGTTGTTCAACTAATGATGATTATTATCATGCACCACTTGTGTCAGTTGTACAAAGCTAAAACCCTCACGAAAAGTATGATATCCTCAAATCTACAACATAGCAACTAGGAATATCTCGTATATATTTGAATCTGAAAATATTCGAATCCTATTGAAAACGTCAAATGATTTTGGATAGCCTGGCGGCTATAATACAATAAAACACAAACACATTGATCGCCTAGATGTGTTAAATTCTAAACAATAATTAAGTTCCTAATTCGCTTATAACGTTTTAAGTTAAATATCAGTAATGATTCGACAAAAAACATAGATTCGTTGGGTATAAATACTACGTACCCCAAACAGACTATCCTGATGGAACTGGTCCTTCATAATGGGTCTCAGGGCCCTGAAACAAAAGTACATTATTAAAATAGCATTGAGGGAAATGCTTACAACCGAATGGGTTGAACATATATCTAGATCAAGCATCAATATGTACTAAATGTATAAGACATTTTCGCACAATTCGAAATATTTGGTAATTGGAAATACCGTAGGACCTCGTTTATTCGACAACCTTCTATCCGAATACTTGGTATCATCCGAATTAAATATCCACCATGGCTGCCTTTCATCAAAAGTCCTAAGTATGAAAAGATAGGAGCGAAACTTTCTGGAAGGAATAAGTCATGTTTGCTCAATATGTTTCAAATATTTTGTAGTGTAAATATCTTTCATATTTCATATTCTTTAAGATTAAACTAAAATTTGGTTAAAACCTTGTTTTTTAAATTCATGTGACAAAACATGCTTTAATTGGCTTAAGTGCGAAAAGTGTACTTAGGAGTGAAAAGCGCACCTAGGACTTTTGATGAAATGCAGTCTGTAATACGGGCCCAGTAGGCTATCCTTGTATGTGTTGTATACTGCAGATCAGCAGGCTACCCTTGTGTGTGCTGTATACTGCAGATCAGTAGGCTACCCTTGTGTGTGCTGTATACTGCAGATCAGTAGGCTACCCTTGTATGTGCTGTATACTGCAGATCAGTAGGCTACCCTTGTGTGTGTTGTATACTGCAGATCAGTAGGCTACCCTTGTGTGTGCTGTATACTGCAGATCAGTAGGCTACCCTTGTGTGTGTTGTATACTGCAGATCAGTAGGCTACCCTTGTGTGTGCTGTATACTGCAGATCAGTAGGCTACCCTTGTGTGTGCTGTATACTGCAGATCAGTAGGCTACCCTTGTGTGTGCTGTATACTGCAGATCAGTAGGCTACCCTTGTGGGTGCTGTATACTGCAGATCAGTAGGCTACCCTTGTATGTGTTATATACTGCAGATCAGTAGGCTACCCTTGTGTGTGCTGTATGCTGCAGATCAGTAGGCTATCCTTGTATGTGTTATATACTGCAGATCAGTAGGCTACCCTTGTATGTGTTATATACTGCAGATCAGTAGGCTACCCTTGTGTGTGCTGTATACTGCAGATCAGTAGGCTATCCTTGTATGTGTTGTATACTGCAGATCAGTAGGCTACCCTTGTGTGTGCTGTATGCTGCAGATCAGTAGGCTACCCTTGTATGTGTTGTATACTGCAGATCAGTAGGCTACCCTTATATGTGCTGTATGCTGCAGATCAGTAGGCTACCCTTGTATGTGTTGTATACTGCAGATCAGTAGGCTACCCTTGTGTGTGCTGTATGCTGCAGATCAGTAGGCTACCCTTGTGTGTGCTGTATACTGCAGATCAGTAGGCTATCCTTGTATGTGTTGTATGCTGCAGATCAGTAGGCTACCCTTGTGTGTGCTGTATGCTGCAGATCAGTAGGCTACCCTTGTGTGTGCTGTATACTGCAGATCAGTAGGCTACCCTTGTATGTGTTGTATACTGCAGATCAGTTGGCTACCCTTGTGTGTGCTGTATACTGCAGATCAGTAGGCTATCCTTGTATGTGTTGTATACTGCAGATCAGTAGGCTATCCTTGTATGTGTTGTATACTGCAGATCAGCAGGCTACCCTTGTGTGTGCTGTATACTGCAGATCAGTAGGCTACCCTTGTGTGTGCTGTATACTGCAGATCAGCAGGCTACCCTTGTATGTGTTGTATACTGCAGATCAGAGGCTACCCTTGTGTGTGCTGTATACTGCAGATCAGCAGGCTACCCTTGTGTGTGCTGTATACTGCAGATCAGTAGGCTACCCTTGTATGTGTTGTATACTGCAGATCAGCAGGCTACCCTTGTGTGTGCTGTATACTGCAGATCAGCAGGCTACCCTTGTATGTGTTGTATACTGCAGATCAGCAGGCTACCCTTGTGTGTGCTGTATACTGCAGATCAGCAGGCTACCCTTGTGTGTGCTGTATACTGCAGATCAGTAGGCTACCCTTGTGTGTGCTGTATACTGCAGATCAGTAGGCTACCCTTGTATGTGCTGTATACTGCAGATCAGTAGGCTATCCTTGTATGTGTTGTATACTGCAGATCAGCAGGCTACCCTTGTGTGTGCTGTATACTGCAGATCAGTAGGCTATCCTTGTGTGTGCTGTATACTGCAGATCAGTAGGCTACCCTTGTATGTGTTGTATACTGCAGATCAGTAGGCTACCCTTGTATGTGTTATATACTGCAGATCAGTAGGCTACCCTTGTGTGTGCTGTATACTGCAGATCAGCAGGCTACCCTTGTATGTGTTGTATACTGCAGATCAGCAGGCTACCCTTGTATGTGTTGTATACTGCAGATCAGTAGGCTACCCTTGTATGTATTGGGGAAAGTCTGTTGTTGGGTGATAAGCTGTATCTCAATTACTTAATACTTGTATTGGTATTTTTGACATTTTTCAAGTTACCTTTCTTGGTTTTGTATTACTGGATTGCAGGGTTTGCTGAATAGGCACCGCAAATTGAAATAGACTATTCGAAACCATGTTCTATTCGAAACCATGCTCTATTCGAAACCATGTTCTATTCGAAATCATGTTCTATTCGAAACCATGTTCTATTCGAAACCATGTTCTATTCGAAACCATGTTCTATTCGAATCCATGTTCTATTCGAAACCATGTTCTATTCGAAATAAAATGTTGGACCCGATGAATTCGAATGAACGAGGTCCGGTTGTATTTCCATTTACCAAATATACACCAGCAAACTCAACAAACAAGCGTTTTGTGCATAGTATTGAAGACTCCTACAGTCAGCACTTCATTTTCCTATTTAAATCAACTGATAACAATACCAAGTGGTGAGTATCGAATCATCCTCACCTAGAGTGTCACACTTTAACACATCCACTATACAGTCATGCAAATCTACACAATACATAGTTCTTTTAAACAAACTTTGCTAAGCAAATTCACACACTATATAACCCTATAGGTTTACTAAAGATCATGCGTGACTTTATCACATGTTAAAAAAATCTATATCTCAGCGTATATATATCTTTTGAAGTCTAAGTCTATTACACGACCCTAGTTTCATGAATCCAAATGTAATATACCTCAAACTGTTGCATACTTAAAATATTCTGTAAAATGCAATCGGTCAATAATGATTCGGTAGCTGAGAATTTATAAATGTCCCAATTCACACCGAATATATCCTTGTAAGGGTTAATCAACGAATATATGGTTTGTTGTGCAGTTTTAAAAATTGAATCGTCGTGTTAAGAATATTCTCAACTTGAAACATTACATGAAACTGTGACCTCAAGTCATGCATAAATTACTGAATTACTCTTTTTCATGGACATTAATTGTATCGAATTCTTTTTACGAAGCATTAACATTACATGCCTTGACAATCAGTGAACGAATCAGCAAAATGTAACATTCAAAGACAGCTGAGGCGTTCCATATGTTTAAGACAGATGTCCATAGATTTGAATGGCGATCCATACTTGACTGACTATGTTGTCCAGACGTGCATTAATTAATAACATTACATAAATAAAATATGTCTGAAATAAAGTCAAGTTTGAGCCGAGTTAAATGTTCATATTTTAAGCCTTATCAATTTAAGCACTCATAAATCAGTTATACGCCAGGCTAAGTGTCATTTATTATATAAGATAGTTTGAAGTGTTTCCACATCTGGCTACAACAATTTCAAGATGGTATCGCTCATTTGGTCCATGAATATCGTATACGTAAATTAAATGTGAACTATTTTACAGCGTTTTGACACCGACTGTTAGATTTGATAATCAACGCTACTTGAAAAATGTATTACAGCACTTTGATCAAGCATTTGCAAGCAGCTTAGATTTAAAACTAGTTCAGCTCAACAAACGTCGATTTGCTTCAAAGAAAACATTGAACATTTTAATGTATTTGAGAGTATTATTTGGCCAGTTGAATTCAAACGTATTTCAAAAATGTTCAAATCTACGAATCGGTATGTTTCTTTCACTTTAATAGCAAATAGACGTTTGAAATAAAACAAGACTTCAGCCCAGGATATGTACATAATGTCAGTAAAAAATGTCTGGTAATCATGGTTGGCAAATATATGCAATATTGATATCAACGTTATTTAAACTCTAAAGCTGAATAAAATGTTCGCGATACCGAACAAAAAGTATCTTGAATCAATTCAATACATGACTTCAATCTTACGTAAAGCTAAGTACGATAAAATAACGCTTTTAATGCCTGCTGAACTTACACATAATACCCATTACAAACAATTATTTGATAAGTTATAAACCATTATAATCCGGTTAAACATGAAGCAATGGAAATCATCGTGATTTCAATGCTGTATCATAGCGACTGACGTTAAAAGAAATCTTGACTTTGAAGCCCAGATCTACAGTAAACATAGAGTATAATCATACTTTGATATTTTTTACTTTTTGTATGTATTGCTTTTAACAAATATATCAGTACCAGATTTGATTATTCAGCGGATTTCACTGAACATAAAAGCAATTCCCAGGTGCGCATTTGTTTATGTTTTCATACTAACCTAACAGTATTGATTTTGACAACTTATTGTAACAAAGGTCGTAAAAACGAAAATATAAGACCCGCTCTAAAATGTATAATTAATAGTGGTGCACATATGATAAAGATTTAAATAAAACATGTACATTGCTGTACATACGGAATTTAGCATTTACCGTATTTAAGGTAAATAACGCACCATTTTTGGCGTCATTCTTTCGAACTAAGTACACTTAACATTCGCAGTATATATGTTTATAAGACTTCCTTTGGCCCTTTAGTCGCTGACTTCTAATCATCCCCCTCTTCACTTGGGTTCGAATCTAACCTTGGGTGTAGATTTTGTATGTGAGGAAACTATATAACCGGTTGGTTTATGGAGGGTGGATGGTTGTACCCCTCTAACCTTATAGCGGGAAAACGTCGTGACCCTGGTTGTTTATGTGACTAAAAGTCCTATTACACAAAAACATACTAATAATACTATTTTATATTTATACACGAACTAATAGAACGAATATATTCGGTTATTATCGGTATTCTTCGGAAATTGTCGCCGTACAATTATTACGATTTGTCATTAAGCTCCGTTAACCGATCCATGATTGCAGTTATATCGACAGACAAATATCTGTCACTATTGTTTAATATGTTTAATTGACCTTACAACGGTTATGTTTCATACAAATTATTCCCATTCATAAATACGTGTATACCCGTCATGTATCTGTTATGCTAGATAGTTAACACGTCGTCGATATCGGGCGATAAATCAAAGTTTATTCATACCGAAACAAAACATAACTTAATAGTTATCCTATATCCTGTAAAATTTCAATGGAAAATAGGACAAAGCATATGTGCTAGTAAGGGATATAATAGTTCAGAATGTTTATATTAAAGATGATTACGTAAGCGTTCAAACTAACGGGTGAAAATTTAAAATATCACACCCGCTACGAAATAAATGTTCATGAAAATGGCAAAATATTCAGTGAGCAGTCTGTGTACGGTTTGCACTTGTCAGTCTGTTTTGTTTGGTTATATAGAGGGCGTATATTCGACAAAGTACAGTGTGTTCGTTAATTTGCAACTTTAGCACTTTTAAAAGTCTGAAGTGTAATACAAGTTCAATAACAAAATATCCAACGGCGATCATCGTTTGTGAGAAATCAACGTCGATGAAAAATCATTGTTTACTAAAGTCGATTTAAAACACACACAAGGCATTAATCAAACTTTGACATTATTGCACTCTTATTATTCTAAATATTTATCAGAGGAATATGTTATGATAGTTCGCTTTTATTTTCAAACTGTGCACTTATTGTGGCGTCATAAATACAAACCATGTGATACAAAAATACAGGTGATCCATGACACGGCATGATTTTTTATATCACAAAGGCAGTGATGGGGTGTGACTGACGTGAAATGAAGACAATTGTCAAATGTGCTAGTATACAATGAGGAACCAATGAGAGACGGTTGTCAAGGCAATGCCGATTACTATAAATAACTTTTACACAGCAGACAAAAAGCTTAAACCCGCACACCCTGATATTAATTGTATGTTCAAGCCAGACGAAGCAGCTTGCAAAAATGTGACCACTAAATATAACAATGTTGCTATCAAAATTAGCCTTAGGTATTAATAAAGAATGACTGGCTACTATTCTACATATTCCTGCTACATGGAACTACATATATCCGCTTATTTATGACAAATTTCCGTTTTCAGTAACTAGTAAGAAGACAGAACTTTCTGAATATGTTCAATATAATGTAGCCATGTGACTGGCAAAATTAAAGTATTGGAAAATTCATCCAGAAAGACTTTACCGAGACCTTGGTTATGACAATTCTCAGAGTGCATTCGTTTCTAGACACAGATGACTGGTCACTGCTTTTGTAACTGACCTTTCCGAGACAAAATGACCAGATCCCATGTCACATTCAGGTTTACCCCAACTCCATGACAGATACCGTATTTTATTTCATATATTACTGGGTAACGGCTTGGAACTTTGTCAGTTTGAAGCATTTAAAAATAGATTGACTACCATTTAACCCTAGAAAATCATACCGCGACCCATGAAAGTCTGAAAAAAATCAATGAATTCTGTAATCACAGTATGCATGCACTATGATAGTGTTATGATGTATGCGTGATATCTATCATAGCAACCAAACCACACAATGCTAACAACAATCAGACCTTTTCTTTTCTAATGGTGTTTGTTCTCTTTGAAGATTGCTGGAAGAAATAAGTATACAACATATCTAAACCCATTGTTCTTTCATTACAGTGTTGTTTTAATACATATTAAACCATTCTAAACAAGGCTAAGTATGGTGTAACTTCTAACAGCTGGCTATTATCTAATTCGATTTGATGATATTTTTTCTGATCGTTCGTGATTTATTTGATTTTCATAAGTTTGAGTAAGCTTCAGGCATTAAAGAAATGATGGACAATGCTCGTCTGGATACATAGAAAATTACTATCAAATGGATTAAAGTAAAATAATTTTTTTAATAGTAACTATATATGAAAAGATACGTCCATTTTGCATTTACTGATGTGAAAATTATATTCAAATTTGAGTATTTTACCTCTTAGCGCTATGGAATATTACCATGTTACCAGACGTTTACCTCCTAGCGCTATGGAATATTACCATGTTACCAGACGTTTTTTCTTATGAACAATATTGTGCCATATCATTCACAAATTGAACTACTTATCTAATTTTACAGTATAATGAACGTTGATCACATAATCATTCCCACTTTATAAAATCTCATTAATAAACAGGTCAATGAAAGGCTCTGTATGCAGGGTGTCTTCATTCTTTCTTATGAATCATTGACACGATAAAAAGTCACAATGCTTGAATGGAGGTCAACATAATTATGTATTTTAAACAAAATACACATCAATTACATGGGTGGTCAATGGAGACACCTAATGGTGCCATAGACACGGGGAGGATCGAATGTTACGAAAAGTATAACAATTAATCTTTGCGAGAAAGTAGACACCGGGGATATAAAATCTCGGCGTGGGATCCTTTCGTTGTATAACAGAGACTTTTACTATTGTTTGTTGAATCAATCTGACGGGTATAGAATAACCGAAATATATCAGAATTGACAAGTACAGAGCAACCTCTTCAGAGCGGCCCCCTTTGGAAGACGCCAATTTCAGTTGCTTTTGAGAGGTTGTTGCACTAGAAAGGCTGAATTGATAGTAAACTCTTACTAAGGGACAAATTGAAACTGAGAGGTTGTTGCTCATAGAGGGGGTCACTCTAGAGAGGTTGTTGCTCAGAGAGGGGGTCACTCTGGAGAGGTTGTTGCTCAGAGAGGGGGTCACTCTGGAGAGGTTGTTGCTCAGAGAGGGGGTTACTCCGGAGAGGTTGTTGCTCAGAGAGGGGGGTCACTCTGGAGAGGTTGTTGCTCAGAGAGGGGGGTCACTCTGGAGAGGTTGTTGCTCAGAAAGGGGGTCACTCTGGAGAGGTTGTTACTCAGAGAGGGGGTCACTCTGGAGAGGTTGCGCTGTATACCAAAATAGTGGTATTATTTTATCACAAAGCAATGTTCGATCAAAACATGTTAAGAAATAATTTACACAATGATTGTAATATGAATGACCATTGGGGGAATAAACTGTATTATAGACTTACAGTATGACTCTCAACACTATAAAAATATGGTCGAATACCCCGGGCCCAATTATACATCGAAATCGTAAATATTCTTCCCGAAGTTAATGCTTAAATTTTAATATATAATATAATTTGATATAATTTTACCAGACTGCTAGTTATAAGTCAGCATAACCAACTGTATGCATTTCTTCACGGCATTGAGAAAATCTGTATTTTCAATCATATCTTGCAGTACTTAAAGGATATAATAAGGTAATACTAATATTAATGCTTTAAAAAAGACTAATATAATATAATACTAGTACATATACCCCAGTTATTTTTTTATATGTTTTAAATAATAAATAAATCTAAAAAAGTAGAAACTATAAATGAATAAATACAATATACGATACTTACTCCATGTCTTTTTCTTTATTGCTTTCTGTCATTTTTATACAAATAAAGTCACTTTTCCAGTATTAAATCTCCATTCGTCTGTGTATATTTAAACACTGAGCATTGTAACGCATTTACTAATCTGCGAACGGTATTTTAAACAAAATGGTAATCTTTAATCCGAGTTGTTACCAACAAGTATGGTTCATATATAAATCTGTAAGCTTTTAAAGAGGCGCGCTTTATGTATTTTGTCGTCTGTCGTCTGCAAGATATTGAGTAACGACAGACGCTTATAATAGTGGTAGCTTTACAAGATTTGTCGGTCTGCAAATATTCGAATTATTTAAAATGATGGTTCAATAAATAATAAAAAGTGTAATAATAATCTATGTTAAAGTCTGCTTAATACATAAAACTCATATATTACCGCATTGTAGTTTTATATAAATACGCTCACCCACGTTGATATACAAGTACATTTGTTTTCCTATCTATTTACATAATTGATGGCGTATTTATTCCCAAATACCTTTTATATTCGAAAGATACTGGCATTTATTGATGACCGGGTCTTAAATTTACAAATGTCAATATTTGGATTCAGTTTAGGTTAACTAATAACTCGGCTTATATTTGTAAATGTTAAAACTGCGCATTAGTTCATAAAACCATTGGCTAAAATGTAATATCGGACACCTGTATTAGAAAACTATAACTTACCTGTCAATATTTTTTTCTACCACCGTCTATTGATTTTGACATCTACTTGAAAGGCATTAAGCGAAGTACTTAACAAATAAAGTGAACTAAATCGGACCTGTAATTATCAAAACTATATTACAGATAATCAGGAATCATTTAGCGTTTGATTACAGAGTGTTTTATTGAATATTAAGTGTTAGTCGACCTAATGTACATTCTTTTATAATGGCACAAAAAAAGAAATGTTTTTGTTGGATTGAAATCACTACGTGAAGGTAATTTAACCCTTACTGGCCCCTCTCCTGTCATCACCGTACTGGCCCCTCTCCTGTCATCACCTTACTGGCCCCTCTCCTGTCATCACCGTATTTGTTCGAATGAAGCCCATAAAATCTACGAACTTCAAATGTTGGATAACAATTACATTAATTTGAATTCATTTAATTTGCATCGATCGTGAAACAAATTATCACAACTTGTATTCATGAATCTAGATGACTGTTTTGTATGTTTCTTTCCATCGCTCACACTTAATCAGGGGATTGTTATAACTGCGGAAGAATCTCAACGTCAGCGGTATTACACCACTCGGCCTCTCGTTCACTGAGAAGACAGACGCTTAACCCTTAGACTACTGTCCCTTATGTTATAAAGTTAACATATTTGCTGTCTGTAATCAGGTCATCTGTTCAATAACTTTGTCTGTTTTGTACAGAAATACTTCAATCAACAACGTTACATTTAAACATCAAACATTTAGTACCCGCAATGTTTAACCCAAGCGGAAATCATAAATACTTTTTTCAGTTTCGATCTCCGTTGAGACCTCTTTATTGTTCGTCTATTGTACACTTGGCCAGCATTCAAACACATGTATATTGAACTGACAGTTGAACATTATGACTTATGAATAAGTAAGAGTGCAATACACACATACAGAGCCTTAACATTCATTATTAGAGAATAATTCCATTCAAGTAAATGTTTGCAGTAAGCAAATTCAATCACAACCAAACACAAAGGTTCTAAGATCATTTTAAATTCAGTTTAATTTATTTATTTAAAAAGCAATCAATTATATAAAGTAAGCAAATATAAACATAAATGACACACTAGCGTGTTAAAGCAATCGTTGACATACTCCGTGGTCTATCGCTACCGTTTGACTGATCAATCTTGGTCTTGTCATATTTTAAAGACTGAACGAAAAAACGTTTAACTGTAAAGTTAAACACAACATGCGATTTTAGTCAGCATTTAATTAATATATGGACATGTAATTGTAAATTGACTGAAAACTCTAAGCAACTATATCTGCTATTGTATGCCAACAGAAAGACAATTCTTTTCTATCATTCTCCTTGTTTTGATTGCGCTTTATTTTACTGTATTTCAGTATTGTACTGCGGTCAGTTGAACTAACTGATATGTCTAAGTTGCCACACAGTACTGACCTATTCGTCCACACGCAACTGACAACGTCATAACATGTTACAGAGATGGTCGACAAAAGATTTTTGAAGTCAAATTTTCACGAAGCACATAAGCCTCATTAAGGGTTCAAACCTTCGACCTCCGGATTGGCATTAAAACGCTCTACCTACTGAGCTCACAGGTCGGACTTTTTTCTGTTAGAATTTACTTGCCAAAGACATTTAAAAATGCAAATCGTGTTAAATCTTATTAAAATTTACTACCATGTCCATGATTCGTCTAATAGCGTGTTTATTGATAAACCATCCAGTACAAAAAAATAAATGTTCTTGTTCAAATATAATTCTTACCGCACTTACTTTTAAACCCAAATTAAAATACCTCTCAAGAATAATAGAGCCGATTTCAGATTTATAACTTGTATTTTACCCCTTAGTGTTTACCTGTAAGATTTTAGTTTAAACCAAAGACTACTCTTCTACCAAATTAACTTTCAATATTTTGTCCTGACGCAGTGGTCTCCCTTAACACAGTATAGCGAGTTCGGCCATCACGAACATGTTAACAGTATTCTGTTAGTTTTTGGGCAAATCCGTACTAACATGGTTTTGCTATTTGTATATCAGTGTTGTGTAAATATAGTATATACCTATAAAGTATTATAATATTATCAATTTCATACAGTATTTCCCCTTATCGTCCTATTTATTATTGCATACATGTTTATCTATCACTTAAATGGTTCAAACATTTCGTTTCGGTTTAAGTCATTTACGACAGTGATACATATCATTGTGTACAGTATTCCTCATTACTAACATTTCGTTTTCGCGTTAGTGTGATTAATGCTTTACACTTAGTAATATATAATTATAAATGTACATGTATTGTATTGTCTTAGTCGTGTATTAGTGTAATGATGTGAGCATGTGTCTGATTATATCATCCTGTTTATGTGTAAATGTTAATACATATGATAATCATTCATGTTTTAATAAGACTCAAATTGTGAAAATCGTAAATGTATGTATGTATATAACATGTATAACACGCGCTCTCCGAAATTGGAGGAATAAAAGAATCTATCCTATCCCTTTACACAGTATAGCGATTTCGGCCATCACGAACATTTTAACAGTATTCTGTTAGTTTTTGGGCAAATCCGTACTAACATGGTTTTGCTATTTGTATATCAGTGTAACCAATCAAAGCTGACGTTAACCACCAAGACAATTTCTCTTCAACCGAACAACGCTTGTAACATTTGCGCGGATTGGATAATCTTTCGATAAATGGTACGTTACTTTACCGAAATCCACTGAAGTTCGTCAATTTTATATGTTGCACAACAAATCTAAACCTTGAAATTGCGCCGACCATCTTTGTTCAATATAGTTTTTGTTTCATCTTTCGGTTTTATATTTTAGACATTTTCATGGTGTTGGTTATATTACAGACGCATAATGGAAGTGGTTAAATGAGAAATATAATGGACAGAACAAGTAATCAAAGCACTGTTAGCGCTGAAGGCCTGGGGCTGCAGATAGCTGAATTGTGGATTTGCTTGCCCTATGTACATCTATAGTTACTTGTTGTAAACACATTATCATATTTACTACTGTATTTCCATATTAAGTAACCAGTATGTTTCCATTAGTTATTGTGTGCAATAAATATACAAGTCAGTATATCTTGTGCATCAGTGATAACCCTAACCCTGGTTTAAATGTCCAGAAAGTTAGCAATTTGAAGAAACAAAAAATATGACAAGCAGTCACATATGTATCAGGTTTGGCTAATAGTTTCAATGTTCAAGTTTCCGTTTGATTATCTCCAGTCATCAAGGTTTAATAGTGAGAATTGCATGTTTGCTAATCAGACAATTTTATTTCTAACACTACCAAGACATACTCCGGATTAGTATAAATATGGGTATTTCCCAGGAGAAATATACCTGTAAAAAATATATAAACACTTTGGGAAATAAGGTCAAATGGACAGCATCTGAAATGTAGCATATATACTATGGCCTTGGGCTAACGCCCCAGCCCAAAAACCTTGTTTTCATGGGGTAATGGTATTTTTAGTCAAAAGGCATTCCCTTACTTTATTAAGTCATCTCTGCTAAATTGGCCCTTAATTGATGTACCACTTCTAGGTACATGTAGCATGTAAGGGTTCATAAACAAGTCCGCGTTTTGTTACAGTTCGTCTACAGTTTATTTACATCACTAATAACAAGGATCAACATTTAGCGGCCTGCCTCCTTAAGATCGTATAGTGGTCTAAATTATCATACAAGTTTACTTTACCAGCCTCATTGTGATCTACCAATGAGAACACTACTATTGTCGTTATACTGTATCTTTAATGTACATGCTGGGAGAGTTTGTAACCTTATATCTATGACCTATTAGGCTAATTTCATGCAAATTACACATGATAGTATTGCGTTATGTACATAGCCTGATAAGACCTATAGTATTACATTGAATCATGATTGCTAATTAATTGAAAGAAGGTAACCCTCTACCACATTAACGATTAACACAATGGGGATAACAAGGTTATCAAATAAGTGGTTTAAGATTCAGTAGATGTCCTTGCGTTCATTGAGAAAGTTTTGATACAAATAAACTATGTTAGCAACCAGACATACATCTCTAGTAAATATACATAACGGGTCAGATTTTGGTTGCGAAACATTTGTATACTAACTAAGCAATAGCTATTTGATGAACCTTCGATGCTTGTCTACGTGATTTGCATATTACATGTACAGTAAAAACTTGGAAACATTGAGCAGTTGGCAGAGTGCTGAGAGCCATTTCAACAATATTCTGTCATTTCGTTTTTTTATCATTTGATTTTATATAATTATATATTGAAATTGATCTGGTTATATTACAGACAAATCAGGCTAAAATAGGTCGTTAAATGGAAGACTTATGACACAACAGATTAAATAGATTCTGATTCAGATGTAACGATTATTTTATACAAATATACATAATCACGTGACATTCGTAAGTACTTCTAAGATGGATATGTGTTGTGAGGAGTTTTGTCTATGCACCCGTCAATAATTTGCTACCTTCGCTAATAACATATCGAAACAGTAAAAAAACTAATTTATTGGCTATAACAGTATTACACAACATTTTTCAGTTATACTCGTATATGGCGATCAGTTGACCAAACCTGTTTTCCTGAACTTAATTATGATTATGAAAAAAGGAGTTCCACCAACTAACGTCAAACAATTGTTTTTTTATTAATGTCTGGACTTATAAAGAGCGTCTTAAATCACCAAAATTTAAGGCTAGTCCCTTCGGCGCTGATTTATTTCTTTACACAGACTTATGCACACAATCAAGAGTATCGGAATGTATAAACCAAACTCGATCAGTTGTATAGATAATAAAAAAGTCAACGCCCACATCTTTGAATTTCAGAGGAAATCAACACAAACTGATCATAAAAGTATTCATTGCAACTCTATCGTAAACAATAAGGCTAAATAGTAGGGAAAAACATTGAAAATATTTCGTCGAAATAAAATAGACGTACATTCTCTTTCGGCCTTTTTGAAATTACAGATCAATGGCTAATGGACGAAAAACGTATCGTTTTAATATGCTTATAAAATCAAACGTTTTAAGATGTGTGAACGTAATACCCAGCACTGGATGAAAATTGAAAATATCATGAAAAATTGGTACATTGACATGAAAACTTTGACGACACTTCAAAACCAAAGTTACCCCTTTGGCATAATCTACTATTTAGGTATAAATGTTTTTTTGTCATTATAAGTTGTTACAATTTACATTCATGATGAAAAGGAATGGTGGCCTTGTATAAGTCACAAACGTTTAACAGCAAAACACATTAAAAAACATTTGTGGAAACTAGCCACAATCATAGCTGGCAAGAAGATTTGAGAATAATATTAACTCCTATGACCAGTATGCACATAAAGCAAAACTGATCTCCCTCCGAAAAAACAATGACGTTTGATGAATAACGATAAATTGAACAGTTCTGGTAGATTGTCAACAAAGGGACATTTGAACATGGGAATTGCATTTACTGATTAATACTTGTTAAGTAAAGCTATAGAGAAAATTGACCAATTACTCTGATGGTGGTAGTTTTCGACAAATGAAAACAATTTAGATAATTTTGGCGGCATGTCAAGCAAAGGTCATAAATGGAAACCGAATTTTAAAAAATGGAAGAGCACTTTCTTGTGAGATTTTCAAATATGCACTATAAAGATTCATACGGTTTGTTTGGTTAAAGAAGGGTAATACTGAATCGAATTCACTAATTTAATAAAAACTACCACGCAAATATGATTTAAAATATATGAAATATTACAATACGAAGCAATACAGATGAGATCAATTTTCCTTATCTCGAATCATTTAACAATTTCTTATTATGTAGCTTATAATTCAAAATAGAACAAATGGAACCGCAAACTGAAATATCATAAAGTCTAGATGTAGTGTATTATATTCTCGTTTATAGAATACGTGGTGTTGATAGTATACCACTACTGACTATTAATAGTACTGCTTAGTAATCCAGAGTCACTCGAGTCACGTATGGTGGCAAATATGTAATACTTATGTAAATAAAAAAAATCTGTATTTCGTTATTTTAGTTTATTGCACGTGATGTATGTATATGTGACAAGACATTAAAACATTACAATAAGGTTAGCTTGTTCTCTAATAGAAACATGCCTGCCTTGTTATTCATATAACTATAGAAATACTTCATACAGTTCAAACATACATACACTGAATTAATATTTGAGTATATGTTTCAGAATTGTACATCACAATATGAAAACGCTTGTTTTGAATGGCCTTTTCATACATAGTTCCACACATACTCACATAGTTCACTTGAATACATCATAATATGTTCTTGCAACAACAGTTTATAGGAATATAACAGAATAAGTTATAGACTGTATCTGAATTTAATTTTGCATCCATAACTGTTTTCTTCTATCCATTTGTCCATTTGTTCATTCATTCTCACTGTGAAATGGTTTCTCCAGTCTCCAACTTCACCTGTTAAAAAGAGTACAACATAACATTTATCAAGTTACAGTAGTGTGATCAATAATATACTACTGGTTTGCCAAGTTTGAATATGCTGTTTGTGGTAGTGCAAGAACGTAGCCTACTGTGTGGAAACCAATATATACTCGGTCAACACAGCACAATCAGTCGATGACGTAACTAACAACTTATGTTTCTATTATTCAACATGTCACAGCAATAGTTGTATTTTATGTCAAACAGTATAACCATGCTGAATGATTGTGCAGCGGTTGAAATCGAATGAAAAAGAACATCTGGTAAAATCACAAAATGTATTTCTTTCTATTAAAGGGTAATAACTGCACAGAACCTAGGCCATTTGGCTCGTTATGATACCTATAAACATTATGACCAATACTGGATAAATGGTTTCAAAAACAAAGTACGGACAAACCAATTTTAAGGAATAAATAGCGTTGGTACAGTAAACGCCATATTTACAATAATACGCCTGCCCGCACAGATCCCAGGGAAACACCAGGCCATAAAAATACTAGGAGTTAAAGAATTGTAAGGGCAAACATCTAAGGGGTTTGGTCAAAACGAAGTCAGGTTTTGGCAATAAAATTGACTACAACTCAGCAAATAGAGTGAACCGGATGGGTATCGTACTCGGCCTAAGTAAAACTTTGTCACGAAGTTTCGTGAACTGTTCGATTTATACTGAGAGTAAAGCCAAGTCCGTCAATTTCGGATACAGTGTATGTTGCGATTTGGTACGCCACCCGCCCAACATGGGATATTTCTTGATAAGGCCTCCCATGACGGGCATATAAAAGCAACACATTATCAAAAGTAACGATTGATGCTCCCCGAAGTATGTGAACTATTAACGAACCGAAACATGCATACTATATGCGCATCTCCGCTGTAGATAGTGAAGTATCCCATAAAGTTTCATTGAGTTTCGATCTGTTGTTGCCGCCAAATAGCGTGAACACGAATGCGGGATGGGCGCACGCACGTACTGACGTACAAACAGACGAAGCAGGGGCTGTATTAAAATAACAAAGGTGCAGAAAGGCACATTAAAAGTACAAATGTATGCGGTAGCAATATTGTTGTTCCCTCTCCATAATACATCTTCATATAAATGTAACATATGCCATGGATGTAAAACGAAATACCTTTTCTGTACATAAAGGATGGCATTTTCTTCATTAAGCCCTCTTTGACTTTAACCTCAGTGTCCGCTTTCTTCATACTTTGAAAGTTGCATGCCTCGGCGATTTGTTCAATAAGCTTGGCGTCCCTATTGGTTCCAAGAAACTTGTCAAGTTTCGTAATTTCTCTCACAGGATCCTTAAATGGACATTGTAATTAATTCAGTATAGTTCAAATGACCATGATTATTACAAAGAATGCAATATAGAAAACAAACATGAATGTATAAAGCAGATAATATTTATGAACAATTGAATGAGAGAAAAAAAATTAACACATAAAAAGTCATTTAAAGACGAAAGAAAAGTTGGTCAGATATTAATCAATATTGCTTTTGCCGTTTTTGTCTTTGCGAAGATCATAAGAATGACCGTAGTCTAAGTATAGCAGGAAATCACAATCACCACTGAAACGTAAAATGCCAATTCATGCGACTCGCATACGGACCACTTCTACCAATATTAGCAATCATTTTAACTTGATCTTGGCATTCATATTTTGTCATTTATCCTTTATCTATCGATCTTTCTGCACATGTATCAACTGTTAATAACAGAACACATACCTCTTTGATATCTTCATAGAATAAGTTCAGAATCTGATCTGGATGATTTTCAGTAAATTGTTCCCACCCCTTCATATAACCATAGAATGAACTTGGTATACCTGAAATTGTTTTTGTTTTGTTTAACGCTTTATTCAACATTTTCAGCTTTATCCGGCGATATGTTGGTTCGACTACTATGTCCATCCATTTCTAACAAGTTCTACTTGTTCTTCAGCAAACAACGAAAAACTCCATATATTTCATAACCCTTGTATAAACGTTAAATTGACTTGCTTTATCAAATGTAAGTGAGTGAGTATGCTGCAATGTTTCGGAGCAATAGGAATGATTGGGTAAAATGTATTACCATCAAGTATTTATCAATGGATTCCAACGTGGTTGAGACATTTACGATTACATCTTCATTTACTTAGAAAGTTCGTTGCTTTCATGACCCTTGTATAAATGTCTATCAAAGGTCATGTTCTGCTCGCAATACTTACAATAGGATAGAATATTCACTAAACAAATTGAATCATGAAGCGAATTGTATATATTTAGCGTTTACAATAACCATTGTTGTCATGCATATATATTTATAATGTTTTACCGTCCACAATTAAGACAGTGCAGGACAATGAAGAGCAATTAAAACTATTGTTCATTATGACGAATTGTCAATCTACGTAAATAGATAATTACCCCCCCCCCCCCCCCCCCAATAAAGTACGCGTCATTGCATAGTTTTCGTTCAGAGTAACAAATATGGAACGTAGAAAAATACCCCTAAAGATACAGTAAATGAACTATTTTAGAAATACATGATTCATGCGTTAATATCAATATTAATCTTCCTTCCCATCAGCAGTGATTAAAAGGACAATTATAATAAGGTTTCAATGCCAATAGAATTGTGTCGTTCTCATATTGTAGTGATTTGGAGTAATTTAAAATATTTAAATTTAAAACATCTATTGAAATTTAGTGCATGTAGTTTAAATGGCATGGACCCATCAATTTCAAAACAGAGTCAAAATTGGATATTATTTATAGTGCTCAATGCCCGCTGTGTCGCTCATATTTCTATTTGTGAATTCACGAAGGCAGATAAAAAAAATTACTGGCTGAACTTAAATCTTTCACATGATAGAATTACCGTGGTGGCACGGCAAACGGCAATACCAGCTAAGGTCTCCTTGCTATACTTCAATCCAAGCTCATGTAATGGAGCCATTCATTTTTATTACATTGAATTAGCAACCTTGATCTCAGTCGATCAAAACAACCAAACATATGCATTATTCTTAAAACAAATCTCAAGCCAGTTGTCCTTATAAATCTGCTTAACAACATGTGTTGAGACTATACCACCACCGAGAACAGTACTATAGTGTAGTAACAGCTAGTATTCACAGCGATTCAAAAACCATTCCCATAGTGTGGCCTTTATACAAATTTGCTATAAAAAAATGGATGACGATGCAACAATCAAAACTAATGTTGTCGAACGGAACTACTGTGTTACAATGTTTCGAGAACATGGTTAGTTAATAACCGAGGGAGCCTTACAGTTAAACAAACACATAATACATTATATTAAAAGTGCATTACTTAGCCCGTAACTTCCAAGCGCAAATGGAAGGTACGTTTTAAAATCTTTAACGTAGTCCTCGTCTTTATGGAAAGCTTTAAAATGATGGTACATGGAAACAAAAGCGTCTTTTGGATTCCTCATCACGTTGACTATTTTCACCTTCTTCTCAATTATCTCTTGAGGGGTCAGTGTAGCTGGTAAATGACTATTCAAGATTCTAGGAGAAGTTCTAGCATCAATGGAAGCAACTGTATTCAAATCTAAAAACACTGTTTCCTTGGTACATTTGTCGTGTTCTGCACTTCCACGTCGCAGCATAGACATGAATTCCCAAGCCCAGTGAGTACCTGAAGAAAAACGATCTAATATTGTTTTGTTTTCGCTTCCTTACTCAACATAATTATCCTTATCTTGTATAAAGAAGAATTAATGTTGTAAATGTATTTTAAGTAGTGTGCTTAATGTCTATACGAATGTGCACAGCCAATTATGTTCCCTTTAAAATGAGTTATTTCTACGGTGTTCCGTTAAAGCAATCGTGGTTTCGCCCATTTGCGCACTGGGCGATGGCACGATGACACGATGCGATAGCACGATGGCACGATATTGATGGCACGGTGTACTATTGCGTAGTGTCATCGTGTCATCACATCGTTCTATCGCATCCTGTCATCGTGTCATCGCATCGTGTCATCGTGCCATGGCATCGTGTCGTCGTAATATCATTGCTGTCAAGTTTCATGACTCCGGCTGATATACCTGACAAAAGATGCATGCTATGTAGGCTTTAATGTTATTATCAAGACTACATTACTGTCATCAGATCACACTCACCACATTTAGGATATGTTGCCAGATATAAATCATCGTCCCGAATGTCCATATGTTTTATTTCATTGAAGTGTTTTTCCATATCTCCACCATGTGGTGCCATACGTTTCATCTTTGCTCTGAATAAAAAAAACGACGGTTAACGAGGACTAACACGATTAATGGACAGTTGTTTATATCAAAATACTTATACATAATTGATATAAATCATATTTTGATATTTACATATATGATCCTGAAAATGATGGTTTAAATAAAAAACTACTATTTTAGTGACTATTAGAACTTGTCAAATTTATACTAAATTAATGATTATTTAATTACATAAAATTGATGTATTCGCATATTAATTGTATTTACTTGAATCAAAGACATCAGACAGGCGACCAAATACAAGAACTTCGACACGTGTCTTTCCAATTAATTTAATATTACTGTAAAAAGAAACTTACGGCATGGTTATTCCACGATAATATGTATATTCCATCTTCATGCCATCTGGAGTTTCTAAAGTCAACATCGCCATTTTTTCAGACCTGATGTATACCCTTGATTTTTGCACAACTTTGATTAGCTAGAAAGCAAATATTACAGTGAATACATACAAATATCACATTGGTATAATTCAATATTCTAGAGGCTCTGATAACCACTAAAGTTCTTCAAAAATGCCCCACCCATATTTTCTATGTTTTCTTTATTTTAAAATAGATCAAAATAAACGTTATACAAGCCCGAGATTAAAAATTGATAAACCAGTAATTTAAAATGCTCAGCCAAACAGAAAATGACAAGCACATGCGATCGCAATGAACGATCTCAAATGTGTTACATCCATATGTTTGTGGATTTTTACAAGTCTTCATTTTCATGAGATGCAAAGTCGGCTATCTAAACAATTAAAGAAAGATACCATAATAAGTGGTTTCATATGTCAAGTTACGACACGCCAGCCGATATGTACTCAGTTCGTGAACTGAATACGTTTTAAACATAACTTTGTATACAATCGCGCTCGATATTTACTCACCTGTGTGGTATTTGAAATTCATAAAATTTAATACCCATTTAAATATATTCAGTTCTCCGAACAAGTCATTTTTCTGAGGCATTTCAGAAAAGATGTCAACGACACTGACTAGTATGAAGAGTATTAAATTTGCAATGGTCAGTAACGATCTTGTTATGACGAAGAATCGTATGATATATTGAAAGCATCATTTATAATGGATTAAATATAAACGAAATAATACAATGAAATTGTCAATGATAAAATAATGAACTGTAAATAATAAAAGCTATAAACATTTTACACTAACCTTATCCTTCTAAGCGCGTTTAATACGTTTTAAAACATCAACCGTACACGCTGATTTAAGTAGGGCCTACGTGTTCTATTTCTTGACCCGGTTTACCAATGTCCCAAATATAATATGAACCATACACACTTGACGTAGTTACACGTGAACGATAATACAGATAGATTATATACAGTGTCCCACATTTGCACTGATATATCATTGTTTCTTATCAGATTTTAGATACACGCTCAGTCAGGATATGGAAAGTGTCTGCCCGTGCAGTGTTGTAACAACAAAACTGTTTTACCTCTAAAGAAGGCCCACCTCCACAGGGATAATATATTTCGTACTAACCAATGAAAATAATTAGATAAGTAACAATGAATGAGAAAGTCGAGAAAGAAATGGTACATATAAAGTTCAGAGTCACTCCAAAAACATGCACAAGAACACATAAAAATATACAACATTTCCAAAACCAAATTCATAACATTTGATTGTATTAGATATACGCTTGGTGTTCCAAATACCTGGGATCAGTGTGGAAAAGTAATTGCAGACAAAGCCTATCATCAATGCTGAACCTATTCAATGCCTTTAATTTGATTATGCTAACTAGTATAAGTCCCAGACAACAGATGCATTTTCAAGATAGAAAAGGCTGAACCATGGCTTTGTACTCATAATGTCGTAAAAGTCTCAAAATTACAAAATGGTTGGTTAGCTCCATCTGCCAGTAAAATTCCCTAACAGATCTTACTTCATTTTCTCCTTCCGGTGGTTAACCGCGGAATAACGGGTAATTGTTAAACAATAATTCATAGTGAAATTATCGAAGCAATAATGATGTCATATGATGTCATGTCAAATTATTAAGACATTCAATGTGGATATATGATGCAATTAACGAGTAAAAAATTGAAAAGGCTAGAAAGGAAAGTGAAATAAATAGAACATTTGAATGTTTTCGGTGTAATATCGTTTATGTCACCTTGAGACCATATTTCATAAAATTAATATTCCCTCTTCTGCTCACTCGGTGAAGTAACTTCCGATCTTACACCGGAACACACAAATATGCTCTATTTATTATGGTTTGTTGTAGTAATTTCACCTGTAACGCACTCCAGAAGGTCCTCGGTCAATTATGTCATATAAGTTGCTTATCCTTTTATTTGTTTATTCCTTTTAAACAGACCGCACAGTATAAGAACACCTTTTAAACAGACCGCACAGTATAAGAACACCTTTTAAACAGACCGCACAGTATAAGAACACCTTTTAAACAGACCGCACAGTATAAGAACACCTTTTTAACGCATATAAGTAAGAACATATCTCGTCTGTAGTCATAAAGAAAATTACAACATGCTTGACGACACGAGGGCCATGGTGATCTTACATCTCTTAGTAGTTGTATTACGTTGCTTGTGTGTACAATATGGCCAAGGCAAGACTGTACCTAGGATAACATTAGTGTATAAAGAGATCACAAATTAGTCATTTTAAAGCCTTTTTAATTCTGACCATTGGTTGCAATTGGTGTTGCATGATCTATTTATAATGTATCAAACAGACAATTCCTTATTGCCCGATCCACATAGATGTTTGGCCTTACACTTCCTCATATTCTGGTGTTTTGTGTGCTGATGCCCATACCAAAAAAAGTCATTGTCACAGTCCTGGCCGGGAGAGCGTAAGTGGCCTGTCAAATCCGGGAGCCGCCCGCGAAAATCGGGAGAGTTTACGTGTATGCTATTGATTGCCATAGTCCAGATTATCGGTACCGGACGACAGCACTCATCTAATCGAAACTGAAAATACAAGTACATACCTGTACTTACGGTCTACTATCTGGGATTCGACAAGCGAACTAAATTTCTGTGAACTTATTTTGGACTGCGGAATTCGCAGAAATAAAGTTAAAAAACACTTGTATGGAATATACTATATTTCTTGCTCATAAATAAAATGCTGCACACTTGCCCCTTGGTGTCCCTGGTATCTGTGAGGAGATGAATTGGTTTGTGAATGTAGCTTTCCGAATGTAGCTTTCCGGGTACAAACTTAATCCTTAAAGCTTGACAAACATGTAATAATTAGGTAACGTGTTTTTTAAATTTTATTTCCCACAGATACAACAAAACGTACACACTGGATTCTACAAAACGTACAAACTGGATTCTAGAAAACAATCCGCGGATTATTTTTTTTATTTTGGTATGACATTGCTCGCTTATTTTCTAGTTCTAGACTACTTGTAACTGACTTTAAAGGGACAATTTATTTTGAGAAATACAATCGTCATATTTGTGAAAAATAACTGATATGATCGCCGACTTCAAATCATTAGCTTTCATCCCTCCGAGTTCGAATCCCACCCGGGATGTAGAGCTTATATGTGAGGAAGGCGGTTGGCTTGCAGAAACTAGATGGTTATACCCCGGTTCTTACCCTTCTAAGCAAAAAATAATGGGGTCTTAATCTGCCCTAATAGCTGAAAAAGTTCATTAAAAGATACTATTATACCGTTTTGAAATGATTTAATTCGTTAAATTTCTTTCATCTTAGAAGTAGTTACTCATATCAAGCTGATAAACTGTAGTT
This sequence comes from Mactromeris polynyma, assembly GCA_032209605.1. Taxonomy (NCBI): domain Eukaryota; kingdom Metazoa; phylum Mollusca; class Bivalvia; order Venerida; family Mactridae; genus Mactromeris; species Mactromeris polynyma. Next base: position 5,434,169 of record JASFXZ010000015.1, read on the forward strand.
GCAATCATTTCATGGAATAAAACATCAGTACAACAGTAACATGTCAGTCCTATAAAGCACGTTTAAATGATTTGAACACATTTATATTTCCCTTGTTGTCACTTCATTATCTTATAAAGTGTATCTTAATTTAATTTTGCATCCATAACTGTTTTCTTCTTTGTCCATTTGTTCATTCATGCTCACTGTGAAATGTTTTTTCCAGTCACCAACTTCACCTGTAATAAAGAGTACAACATAACATTTATCAAGTCGCAGTCGTGTGATAAATATACTACTGGTTTGCCAGGTTTGGATATGCTGTTGCGATAGAGCAAGCAAGTACGGTCTGCAAACGAATATACTCGGTCAAAACAGCACAATCAGTCGATGACGTGACTAACAAGTGAAGTTTGTTTGATTCAACATATCACAGCAATAGTTGTATTTTATGTCAAACTGTATAACCATGCTGAAAGATTTTCCGGCGGTTGCAATCGAATGAAGAAATACATCTTATAAAATCGATTTATTTCAATCAAATGGTCATAACTGTACAGAAACTAGGGCGTTTGGCTAATTATCATGCCTATAAACATAATGACCAAGTTTGGTGAAAACTGGATAAGAGGTTTCAAAAACAAAGGACGGACAGTCCCAATTAAAGGAATGAATACATACAGTAATCGCAATAGAATATGCCTGCCCAAACAGATCCAAGGAAAACTTCAAGACACAAACTACTGAGTGTAAAGGAACTGTGAGGCCAAACATCACAGGGATTTGGTCCAAACTAAGTCAAGCTATGGCAATAAAATTGACTACAACTCAGCAACTGGAGTGAACCGGATGGGTATCGCACTCGTCCTAGGTACTACGCCAATAAAATTTCTAACCACATTTCGTGAACATTAAGAACAAACTGAGAATAAGTTCGTCAATTTCAGATAATTCATGGACCATAATTCAGGAGTTTGGCATGCTATGGAATATGAACGACTTCGTCTGCCAATAAATATTCTAACTTTCTAGATAAGAGTGACATCGCAAGGTACGCCACCCTCCCACCATTAGAGAATTCTTAACACGGGCTTCTCATGAGAGGCAAATAAAAGCAACAAAATGATCAGTAGAACCGATTGATGCTCCCCGAAGTATGTAAAAATCAACGAACCGAAACATGCATACAATATGCGCATCTCCTCTAAGTAGTGAAGTTTCCCAGAACGTTTCATTGAATTCCGGTCGGGGGTTGCCGCGAGATAGCGTGGACACGAGTGTGGTACGCACGCACGTACTGACGTACGAACAGACGAAGCAGCGGCTGTATGTTCCTCCTTCGGGGAGCATAATAAACCAATGACTACAGTCTTCAAATAAATAACTACGAATTTAAGTTTAGACTGAAAAGCATAGTACTCGTATATAATGTATGTATAACTAGAAATGTGTCCATAGGAGACAGATGCCTCCACTTCCAGCCTTTATTCTGCTCATAGTTTGTGAATGTGTATCACAATTACCAAGTGAACAACAGTACTGATTATGGTGATAAGTCAAGGGTCATAACATTGCACTTACTGGGCGTAATCATACATGAAACCCCAGGTGCACAACTACACATGCTGGTGAGTATTCTTGTAAAGTTTTGCGAGTCGGGGTCCTATACTTTTCAGAGATACGCGTCACTCAAGATCGCATGCTCTGTATGCTATATTTTCAAAAAGGCAAGGGCCATAACTTTGCACTTACTGGGTTCATCCGAACTTGAAACCCCAGGTGTACATTCCTGTAAAGTTTTATGACTGGCTTATATTGTATTCAAGATATGCGTGACACAAGATTGCACACTCTGTAGGCTATATTTTATCGAAGTATAGGGCCATAACTCTGCACTTACTGGGCACAGACAATCATGAAACCCCTGCTGCACAACTACATAGGCTGGTGAACATTCTTGAAACGTTTTATGACTATTCCTGTGGAGATATGAGTGACACAAGATTTTGTGACGGACGGAAAAGGACAAATATATATGCCCCCCTTTCATAGTGGTGGTATAAAAACTACTGTGCAGAATTGTACAGAAAAAGTAGAAATGTATGCGGTAGCAATATCCTTGTTTCCTCTCTTTAATACATCTTCATATGAAATGTACCATATGCCATGAATGTAAAACGGAATACCTTTTCTGTACATAAAAGATGATCCTTCTTTCAAGTAGCCCTCTTTGACTTTAACCTCAGCGTCCGCTTTCTTCAGATTTGTAAAGTTGCATGCCTCAGCGATTTGTTCAAAAGCTTGGCGTCTCTATTGGGTCCCAAACATTTGTCAAGTTTCGTTATTTCTCTCACAGGATTCTTAAACAAACAATATAGTTAACAAACAATTCCTGTGATTTGATAAGAAATTATTCCAAAGAATGCGATGTGAAAATAATAATTTCGCAAATCTGTATTCATATAAATAATTATGAAATATGTACACATTAGCTGACAAGGACCAGTGTGCAGTTGGCAGTAAAAGCCGTAACAACAGCAGCAGACCGGCAGTAATACTGTTTTACTTCAAACATGTCTGGCAGTAATACTGTTATAACTACTTTATATCAGATATTACGTCCGTCTTGTTGTAGTTGCTCTGTTAGCCCGAAAATGAACAGCATGTTGACCGAATCTATTATATCCTAAAGATTTTGATAATATTGAATAAGCAGAATGGATCATTTAATTTCTTTCATTCAACATAAACGGTTGCTTCGAATTTCTGAAGTTGAGGTTTTAGATAGATCTATACAATTTAGTATACTGGTATGCTTACTGCTGGAGGCGTGTAACTGTTCTAACTACCAACAGCAACATTACTTCTTGCACTGAAAGCAGTGGTCGGCGGCAGTACTGTAATAATTGTGTTTTCTACTATTACTGGAAACTGCACATCAATAGGAGATAACTACCTGTTTAAAGCATAGGTTGTTAATCATTGTCAAAATGTCCAATCAGAGACCGAGCATTCATACAAATAATAAAAGTGCAATGTTAATATTTTAATCCACCTGTTCAAGACTGTTTCTGTTACTCGTACACGTTCCCGCTAAGTGTATACGCATACATCCCGTGTCACAAGTGAACTGGTGGATATATCACATTCCAGTTTTTGATATTATACAATGTTTAATCTGAATTGATCCGACAATGTATCAGCCGAAATAGTTCTCAACCTAAATACTCATTATATAATTCTATATCCTATAATTTTCAAGCCAAAATTTTGAAATCTTCCTGGGATTTTTTAAATTTTAAGTCAGATATATTTCTTTCGGCAGGTCAAATTGTTGATGAAGACGGTGTACTATCTACAAAAACGACAACTTGGAATTTCTCACACCAGCAGTTTGAAGTCAATTTAATAATAACTGAGATTATAGCACCAAAACAAGTACGCACTACACAAAAGTAGGAGATAATTATTTTGAGGGAAAATATGTTTGATGTTATGTTTATAAACTTTAACATCGTAGCAAATATTGGCACCAACATGTTTTTAGTTTCCGTTTCAATTGCATCAATTGCCATAATTATACGTCAACTAATTCCAATCATTGTTCGACCATCAAAGACTTGTATCATTCTTGCCCATACATACACAGTTTATATACATCATGCATAAACATATATTTTATGAAAACAAAGATGGTTCTATAAAGTACAAATGAAGTCATAACATTATTGTTGTTTGTTTTGTATCCCTTTGCTTATGTATATGTATCTTCAATGACTTCATGATATTTCTTCGCGGTGACTGTCCCGTTGTACGTGGCATTTTTTGCTCAAAAGTCTCATTTGTTTTCAGAAGGGTTGTAGTATCAGAAACAACAAAGGACTACATATCAATGATATAATAACTGGTAGGATTCTGAAAACAAACTTTTCAATATACTCATACCTACGATCCAAGTCACAGCGTACACAATTTCCCTCACATATCTATGCTTACCGGACAAAATACCCTCATCCCTCAAATGTTTGCCTACCGGAAAAATACCTACCCTCATAATTATGTTTCAAAGTCGGACAAGATCCCCTCATATGTTCCGATCGGACAAAGTCTCCGCTCATATGTTAGAATAGTCAGACATATAAAACATCATAAAAACAAAATAGTAAAAATGCTAACATAGCTGTAAATTATTAGAATTCGTACACGTAAAACAAAAAAAGACACGCTGGGATTCGAACCAGGAACCTTATATGATTTGCAAGCATGCGTACTCAAATGGGACTGTCAATCGCTACTAATACGAACATAAAGCATGCTTGTGACAACACTAAATGCCGCATCTAACTCTTAATGTCGCAAACCCGTTTGTCGCTATATGTCGCGAGATTGGTATATGTCGTAAAACATGTTAGATAAATTTCATAATCTTAAGTACACTAACATCCCTGACATTAGCAATCGTACTACCTTGCTCGGTTGTGTTGTCCCATGTTATAATTCGTTCTGCATTATTCTGTCTGACACCTTGATTGTGCGCCTATCTTTATCAGATAAGTGTATACAAATAGTCGTGAAGTTATAAAAAATGCTCCAGTTATGTATCAAGTTATGTTGAACGAAATACGAGTTGGTTCTTTAATTAGAAATAAGGTTATTGTGTGCATGTAACCATTGGAAACGTTTTGAAGTAAGACAAGTGTTCTGTGAAAAGAAAAAACTAAATTATTCAACACCAGAGAAAGTCCACTCCTTAGAAATCTTTCTATACAGATGCTTGATTAAATCTCCTTTATTAATAATTTCCTATGGACTTATTTCATGTTACCATTTGTCAAGCAGCATGTTCTCGTAATGTTTCTTGTATCATGTGTATGATATTTCTACTATGAAGAAGTTTATTTTTACTGTTCGTATGGTGGCATATTTCTGCCACCAGTTAACTACTTAATTTACTAGGTAAGTATGTGATTATCACGTGAAAGAAACTAGTTAACTACTTAATAAACTCGATAATTATGTGGTAAACTAGATAAGTATCGTGATTAATTTTCGTTGAGATACTGGTGTTTGAAATATAGGGTTGCTATACTGGCGGTTGAAATATAGTTTTGAGATACTGGTGTTTGAAATATTGGGTTGAAATACTGGTGATTGAAAAATAGGGTTGAGATACTGGTGTTTGAAATATCATCGTTCAGATACTGGTGTTTGAAATATAGGGTTGAGATGCTGGTGTTTGATTTATAGAGTTGAGATACTGGTGTTAGAAATATAAGTGTTGAGATACTGGTGTTAGAAATATAAGTGTTGAGATACTGGTGGTTGAAATATAGGGTAGAGATACAGGTGGTTGAGATATAGTGTTGAGATACCGGTGGTTGATCTATAGTGTTGAGATACTGTTGTTTGAAATGTAGTGTTGAGATTGGTGTTTCAAATATACGTTGAGATACTGGTGTTTGAAATATAGTGTTGAGATACTGATGTTTGAAATATAGTGTTTAGATTCTAGAGTTTGAAAAATATCAGTGTTGAGATACTGGTGTTTAAAATATAGGGTTAAGATACTGGTGTTGAGAAAATTAGGTTGAAATACTGGTGATTTATTTTGGAAATTTTGGGTTGAGAAACTGGTGTTTGAAATATTGGGTTCAGATACTGTTGTTTGTTTGATATGTAGGGTCGAAATTCTGGAGTTTGAAATATCAGTGTGGAGATACTAGTGTTTGAAATATAGGGTTCAGATACTTGTGGTTAAATATAGTGCTGAGCTTCTGGTGTTTGAAATATAGTGTTGAGATTCTAGGGTTTGAAATATCAGTTTTGAGATACTGGTGTTTGAAATAGAGGGTAAAGATAATTGTGTTTCAAAAAAAGGGATGAGATACTGGTGTTTTTTTTGGAAATATATTGTAACACCACACGCCTCATGCGGGTTTCATAGATAACGAAGACGGCTCGTTGGTTCCACACAAATTTATTTCATAAGTCTAAACTATCAACCCAAATGTTAAAACAAATCAAAGTATAAATACGCCAGCTCTTTAAAATGCCAAAGTCTCATGTTCAATTCGTAACAACCTATTAGCTCTAAAATACCGTCAACTTAAAACACCCCATCTTACAACCCAAGTTCAACATAGCCCTCTCTCTCCCTAACCTAATCTCAACTTCAAAACTCTAAAACTCTCATAGCTGTCAAACTCAAACTCCAACTCCCAAACTGACTCTCTAAGTTTTTCGCTGGGTATTTATACCTTCTCTAGAAATGCATGACAATAACATGTTTATAATTACTATTCCATATGTACAATTAACTTCATAACAAGTCAATCAAAATACCTATCAGTTATATTATGACGTCAACATGAAAACAAAACCGTAATTAACATCCATTGTCTCTGAGTCCTAATGGATATTCCATATTGACTGACCACTATAAAATTATCATCAACATAAGACAAATGCCAATTGATTAGTCAAAGTATTATTATGCAGGTGTTAAGTAATTAATGCCTATTAGCCTTGTTTCCTCCAACAATAACAAGTGTGTATTGGGTAAGTATTGGATAATAAAGAGACGTAATTAACATCAATGGATTTAGCAGAGATGTAATTGCTACCACCCACCTTATAAATTAATTCAGCAAGATTATTAATTAACATCAATTAGATAATTACAAATGTACGTCATACAAATTTACGTCAATGTGTAGCAGAGATGTAATTGAAAATAATTAGCTTTGTGTATATTAGATCAGCAAGATTATTAATTAACATCTATAGATCTAATCAAGATTATTAATTACCATCAATAGAAAAACTAGCGATGAAATTGCTACCTGCAATATCATTGTGTTACATCATGGTTGAGATACATGTGTTTGAAATATAGGGTCGAAATTCTGGAGTTTGAAATATCAAAATTGAGATACTGGTGTTTGGAATATAGGGTCGATATTCTGGAGTTTGAAATATCAGTGTTGAGATACTTGTGTTTGAAATATAGGGTCGAAATTCTGAAGTTTGAAATATACGTTGAGTTACTTGTGTTTGAAATATAGGATTGAGATACTGGTGTTAGAAATATAGGGTTGAGATACTGGTGTTTGAAATATAGGGTTACGTACTGGTGTTTGATATAATGGGTTGAGATACTGGTGTTTGTTTGATATGTATGGTCGACATTCTGGAGGTTGAAATATCAGTGTTGAGATACTGGTGTTTGTAATATAGGGTCGATATACTGGTGTTAGAAATATAGAGTTGAGCTACTGGTGTTTGCAATATAGGCTCGAGATACCGGTGTTAGAAATGTAGGGTTGAGCTACTGGTGTTTGCAATATAGGCTCGAGATACCGGTGTTAGAAATATAGAGTTGAGCTACTGGTGTTTGCAATATAGGCTCGAGATACCGGTGTTAGAAATGTAGGGTTGAGTTACTGGAGTTTGAAATATAGGGTCGAAATTCAGGAGTTTGAAATATCAGTGTTGCGATTCTGGTGTTTGAAATATAGAGTTGAGATTAGTGTTTGAAATATAAGGTCGAGGTCATATAGTTTGATATATCAGTCTTGAGGTACTGGTGTTTGAAATATAGGTTTGAGATACAATTGTTAGAAATGTATGCGATGAGATACTGGTGTATGTACCGGAGATTGGTTATCCAGTGGTGAAGCGAGAACGTGCTGTGTGTAAACCAATATATACTCGGTCAACACAGCACAATCAGTCGATGAGGTAACTAACAACCTATGTTTCTATTATTCAACATGTCACAGCAATAGTTGTATTTTATGTCAAACTGCATAACCACGCTGAAAGATTGAAATCGAATGAAGAAGAACATCTGATAAATTCACAACATGTACTTCTTTCTATCAAAGGGTAATAACTGCACAGGATATGGGGCGTTTGGCTCGTTATGATACCTATAAACATTAAGACCTATATTGGTGAAGACTGAACAAATGGTTTCAAAAACAAAGGGCGGAGAAACCAACTTTTTGGAATGAATAGTATTGGTACAGTAAACGCCATATTCACAATAATACGCTTCGCGCAGATCCCAGGGAAACACCAGGCCACAAAATACTAGGAGTAGCAATGAAGAAGTCTGAAGAAAGCAGACGCTGAGGTTAAAGTCAAAGAGGGCTTCATGAAAGAATGACCATCTTTTATGTACAGAAAAGGTATTTCGTTTTACATTCATTCCATATGTTAAATTATATCTGTTGAGACTATATATCACCAAGAACAGTACTATATTATAGTAACAGCTAGTATTCACAGCGATTCAAAAATCATTTCAATCGTGTGGTCTTTAGACAAATTTGCTATAAACCATATTGGATGCCGATGCGACAATCAAAACTAATGTTGGCGAACGGAAACTACTGTTTTACGCTTTTATGAGAACATGGTTAGCAAGAACAAGTATCAGAGGGAGCCTTACAGTTAAACAAACAGTATATGAAAAGTACATTACTTAGCCCGTAACTTCCAAGCGCATATGGAAGGTACGTTTTAAAATCTTTAACATAGTCCTGGACTGTATGTATAGCTTAAAAATGATGGTATATGGATACAAAAGCATCCTTTGGATTCCTCATCACGTTGACTATTTCACCTTCTTCTCAAATATCCCCTTGCATATGCGTTTAACTGGTAAATGACTATTCAAGATTCTAGTATAAGGGCTAGCATAAATGGAAGCAACTGACTTCAAATCTAAAAACAGTTTCCTTGGTACATTTTACATTTTTTCGTGTTCTGCATTCCCACGTCGAATCATAGACATGAATTCCCAAGCCCAGTGAGTACCTGAAGAAAAACGATCTAATAATGTTTTCGCTTCATTACACAACAAAATTATCCTTATCTTGTATAAACAAAAATTTATGTTTAAATTCATTTTAAGTAGTGGGCTTTGTGTCTGTATGAATTTGCCCAGCCAAATATGTCCCCCCCCCCCACTCTCGTTTTGATTACAAAATCAAACAGGCTACTTTCGGTTTAGAAAAAGCAGTTCAACGTCAAACGAACAGTATTTCTTTCTGTAAAATGAAATTTAATTTGGGTGGTTGGAAACGACCCTGTAACAATCTGAGTAGAGAAAAAGAAATGTAATGACTCTTTAAAGCACACAGCGTGAGAGATGTACGTGTAACACACAGTATGAAAATCCACGAATATATTTCACTCCAACATTTAACACATTTAGCTCCTTTCGCTCACAATTTTTGAAATATCTTCGGTCATATGATACTTTCATTTCTGTAAAGTGTCGACACGCCACCATATATCAAACTTTTCCTGTGTTCAGTTCGTGTTCTGAATACGTGTTAAACATAGCTGTGTAAACAATCGCGCTCGATATGTACTCACATGTGTGGTATTTTTAAATCATAAAGGCCCATTTAAATATCTTCACTTCACCGTACTTGTCATTTTCTGTGGCCTTTCACAAACGCTGTCTATACACTATTTACATCACTAGGAACCTCAACGACACTGACTAGTATAAAGTACTGTATTAAATTTGCATTGGTCAGATCTTGTTATTACGAAGAAACGTATGATACATACTATTAATACGTTTTAAAAGTTTAACATCAACCGTATATACTGACTTACGTACGTGTACTATTTGTTGGCTCGGTTAACCAATGTCCAAAATTGTAATATGAACCATACATGATTGACGCAGTTTCAGAGTCATCCCAAAAATATGTACAAGAAGACATGTATTCGATATACGTTTGGTGTTGCAAAATCCTGGGTTTATTGCGGAAAAGTCATTGACGACAAAGCCGGTCGATCAATGCTGAACCTATTCAATGGCTTTATCTGATTATGCTAACTAGTATAAGTCCCAGACAATAGATGAATTTTCAAGATAGACAAGTTTGAACCATGGCTTTGTACTCATAATGTCGTAAAAGTCTCAAAATTACAAAATGGCTGGTTAGCTCCATTTGCCAGTAAAATTCCTTAAAAGATCTTACATCTTTTTCTGCTTCCGGTGGTTAACTGCGGAATAACGGTTAATTGTTCAACGATAATTCATAGTGAAAATTTTAAAGCAATTATGACGACATATGACGTCATGTAAAATATTAAGACATTCAATGTTGATATATAATAATAATTAAGGAGTAAAAAATAAAAAAGGCCAGTGAGGAAAGTGAAATAAATAGAACATTTGTATGTTTTCGGTGTAAAATCGTTTATTTCACCATATTTCATAAAATTAATATTTCGTCTTCTGCTCACTCGGTGGAATAACTTTCGATCTTACACCGGAACACACAAATATCCTCTTTTTATCATGGTTTGATGTAGTACTTTCATTTAATAATCCTCTGTAACGCACTCTAGAAGGTCCTCGGTCAGTTGTGTCATAAAAGTTTCTTATCCTTTTAAAGTAAGAACATATCTCGTCTGTAGTCATAAAGAAAATTACAACATGCTCGACGACACGAGGGCCATGGTGATCTTACATCACTTAGTAATTGTATTCCCTTGCTTGTGTGTAAATATAGCCAAGCCAGGCTGTACCTGAGATAACATTAGTCTATAAAGAGGTCACGAAATTGTCATTTCAAAGCCTTTTTAATTCTGACCATTGGTTGCAATTGGTGTTGCATGATCTATTTATAATGTATCAAACAGACAATTTCTTATTGTCTGATCCACATAGATGTTTGTCCTAACACTTCCTCATCTCCTGGTGTTTTGTGTGCTGATGTTCCGCAGGGATTTGTGAGGTGATGAATTGGTTTGCGAATGTAGCTTTCCGTGTACAAACTTAATCCTTAAAGCTTGACAAACATGTCATAATTAGGTAACGTGTGTTTTAATTTTATTTCATGCAGATACAATAAAACGTACAAACTGGATTCAAGAAAACAATATTAAAGTAAATAGTCTATATATAGAACATTAAAATATATTGCTTCAAGTACCTGTGTGAGTAATACAATCGTCATATTTGTGAAAAGATTTTAAGAATGACATTTTAAACATTATTTCCTATTAATAACTGATATGATCGCCGACTTCAAATCATTTGCTTTCATCGATCCGAGTTTGAATCCCACCCGGGATGTAGAGCTTATATGTGAGGAAGCCGTTTGGCTTGCAGAAACTCGGTGGTTAAACTCCGGTTCTATCCCCGTCAGAGCAAAATGTAATGGGGTCTTCCTCTGCCCAAATAAATGAAATATGTGACTGTAAATATGTCAATAAAAAAGATACTATTATACCGTTTTGAAATGATTTAATTCGTTAAATTTCTTTCATCTAAGAGGTAGTATAAGAGTAGATAAACTGTAATTGCAATCATTTCATAGAATAAAACATCAGTACAACAGTAACATATCAGTCCTATAAAGCACGTTTAAATGATTTGAACACATTTATATTTCCCTTGTTTTCACTTCATTATCTTATATAGTGTATCTGAATTTAAGTTTGCATCCATAACTGTTATCTTCTATCCATTTGTCCATTTGCTCATTCATGCTCACTGTGAAATGGTTTTTCCAGTCACCAACTTCACCTGTAATAAAGAGTACAACATAACATTTATCAAGTCGCAGTCGTGTGATAAATTATATACTACTGGTTTGCCAGGTTTGGATACGCTGTTGCGATAGAGCAAGCAAGTACGGTCTGTAAACGAAGATATACTCGGTCAAAACAGCACAATCAGTCGATGACGTGACTAACAACTGAAGTTTGTTTGATTCAACATGTCACAGCAATAGTTGTATTTTATGTCAAACTGTATAACCATGGTGAAAACTGGATAAGAGGTTTCAAAAACAAAAAACGGACAGTCCCACTTAAAGGAATGAATAAGTTGGTACAGTAATCGCCATATTCACAAGAATATGCCTGCTCATACTGTTCGACTTATACAGAAAATAAGGCCAAGTTCGTCAATTTCGGATAATTCAGGGACCACATTTCAAGTGTGTCTGTAACGATTTGGCATGTTATGGAATTTGAACGAGTTCGTCTGCCAATAAATATTCTAACGTTCTAGTTTAGAGTGATATCGCAAGGAACGCCACCCGCCCACCATGGGAGATTTCTTAACACGGGCTTCTCATGAGGGGAAAATAAAGCAACACAATTATCAGTAGGACCGATTGATGCTCCCCGAAGTATGTGAAACATGCATACAATATGCGCATCTCCTCCAGGTAGTGAAGTTTCTCATAACGTTTCATCGAATTCCGGTCGTCGGTTGCCGCAAAATAGCGTGGACACGAAAGCGGGACAGATGGACGCATTCATGTACTGACGTACGAACAGACGAAGCAGCGGCTGTATGTTCCTCCTTCGGGGAGCATAATAAACCAATGACTACAATCTTCAAATAAATTACTACAAATTTAAGATCAGACTAAAAAGCATAGTAATCGTATGTATGTATAACAAGAAATAGGACACAGATGCCCCCACTTCCAGCCTTTGTCACAAAAGCAAATGCTATTACATGTATTCTGCTCATAGTTTGTGAATGCGTATCAAAACGACTGTACTGATAATGGTGATAAGTCAAGGGTCATAACATAGCACTTACTGGTCTCACCGAACATGAAACCCAAGGTGCGCAACTTCACAATCGTGCTGGTTGACAATTCCTGTAAAGTTGTATAACTCTGGCTCGTATTGTTTTGGAGATAAGCGTGACACAAGATTGCATACTCTATAGGCTATATTTTATCTAACAATAGGGCCATAACTCTGCACTTACTGGGCACAACCAAGGCAGGTGAACATTCCTGTAAGGTTTTATATTCTTGTGGAGATATGAGTGACCCCAGATTTTGTGACGGACGTACGTACGGACGGACGGACAGACGAACAATGACTAATCTATATGTCCCCCTTTCATAGTGGTGGCATAAAAACAACTGTGCAGAAATGCACAGAAAAAATTGAAATGTATGCGGTAGCAATATCCTTGTTTCCTCTCTTTAATTCATCGTCTTATAAAATGTAACATATGCCTTGAATGTAATACCTTTTCTATACATAAAAGATGGTCCTTTTTTCATGAAGCCCTCTTTGACTTTAACCTCAGCGTCAGCTTTCTTCATATTTTTAAAGTTGCATGCCTCGGCGATTTGTTCAATAAGCTTGGCGTCTCTATTGGTTCCAAGAAACTTGTCAAGTTTCGTTATTTCTCTCACAGGATCCTTAAACAAACAATATAGCTAAAATGCCTGCGATTTGATAAGAACTTATTCCAAAGAATGCGATATGTAAGTAATAATTTCGCGAAATCTGTATACATATAAATAATTATGAAATATGAACACATAAGATGACAAGGACCAGTGTGCAGTTGGCAGTAAACGCGGTAACAACAGGAGCAGACCGGCAGTATTACTGTTTTACTTCAAACATGTCTGGCAGTAATACTGTTATAACTACTTTATATCAGACATTATTGGCATCAACAAGTTTTTAGTTTCCGCTTTTAATTGCATCAAATGCCATATACGTCAACTAATTCCAATCAATTTTCGGGCATCAAAGATTTGTATCCTTCTTGCCCATACATGGACAGTTTATATACATCATGCATACAACTCTATTATATGAAAACAAAGAACGTTCTATAACTACAAATGAAGTCATAACATTATTTTTGTTTGTTTTGTATCCCTTTGCTCATGTATATGTATCTTCATGACTTCATGATATTTCTTCGCGGTGGCTGTCCCGTTGTACGTGGCATTTTTTGCTCAAAATTCTCATTCATTTTCAGAAGCTTGTAGTATCAGAAACAACAAAGGACTACATATTAATGATAGAATAACTGGTAGGATTCGGAAAACTTCGACCAATAATACGAAATGTTTTGATTAGACCGTGGTGTTCTGAAGATCAGTAGAATTTTAATGTATCAACATTTTGAAATAATAATATACCTCCTTGATATCCTCAAAGAATAAATTTAAAATTTGATCTGAATGTGATTCAGCAAAGTGTTCCCATCCCTTCATATACGTGTAGAAAGGACTGGTTATGGCTGTAATGTAATAATAACAATTGTTAGTTCCTGGATTGATGGTTATGAACTTATCAGTAAGTTATGTTTAGTATTTGAAAAGAAACTTGTGGTCGACATCCTATATAGCAATCGTAATTTTCCGTCTGCGATATTAGTGTTCACCAGAGCACAAGCATTGATGACGTCAAGCGCAACTACAATCACAACAACAAATCATATTTATAACTAACATCACGTGATAAGACGTCACTGCGTATCAGGAAAGTCGACAGACAGCGAGCGTAAACAAAAACATTAGAAACTAGGTTAAAACCGGTCGGCAAGCTAATAAATAACTGTTTTTATTCTTTTGAAATTTTATGGGAGAGCATCAGTAAGTAATTAACTCTCCAGTATAATTCAACAATGGTCTTCAGGATAATGTACATGTTGTAAAAACAATACATTTTGAATTTACGTAAAATTATTTGGACTTTAAAGTTAAACAAACAAGTACACAATGGATATAAGAAGTTTATTACTTAGCCCATAACTTCCAAGTGCAAATGGCAGAAACGTTTTAAAATCCTTAACAAATGCCTCGTCCTTAACTGCAGCTTTAAAATGATGGTACATGGATACAAAAGCATCCTTTGGATTCCTCATCACGTTGACTATTTTCACCTTCTTATCAAGTATCCCCTTAGGAGTCAGTTTAAATGGTAAATGACCATTCAAGATTCTAGGAGAAGGTCTCGCATCAATTGAAGCAACTGACTTCAAATCTAAAAACACTGTTTCCTTGGTAGATTTATCGTGTTCTGCACTTCCACGTCGTAGCATAGACATGAATTCCCAAGCCCAGTGAGTACCTGGAGAAAACAGTCAAAAGGTTCACTTTGTATCGTTCTATAATGAAATATATTCGTACGTGTATGCACTGCTGATTTTTGCAGTGTGCCCAACATAATTTATGAGACTAAAAAGTGTGGTCATAAGCCGTCTTTCGTCAATTAGATATGTGTCGTGTAAAATGTAAACTTCCCGTACACCGGAGTTCTACTTCGGTCAGTCACATAATCGTCTATGATTAATTTAACCGTTGATTGTTGAAATACTCGGGGAAATGGTTTGACTATATCATAGTATATAACAATCCTGTTTCTATCGGTGTATTAAATAAAGCACTGACCGATGAATATCTTATGTACTACATGTAAGTATAGTTCAACTAAAATATCACCTACCACATTTAGGATACGTTGCGAGATATAAATCATCGTCCCGAATTTCCATGTCTTTTACTTCAGCTAAATGCCTCGGCAAATCGTCACCGTACGGCAAAATAAAACTCATCTTTGCTCTAAATACAAAAACGATATATAGTATTGACAGAAAAATTAACAGACAGTGGATTCAACAGGTCATGTTCTATGCATATGGAGAAGTTGTCAGTTGCTTGCAGAATAACAAGTGAGTACTGGTTATGTCAACTGGCCACCGTATATAACTGAAACACGGCGTAAACCCGATGAAAACAAACAAAATATGAAGACACATTCTCTGTATATAAAATCCTGACCATTGTGGTGATAGCGTTAACTTTTAAATGAACACGGGTTTAAATATTTTGCCACTGACAGTTCCTCCGTTCCAATGTGGTCCTCCTATTTTACCCATCATTAATGTTTGAGTTTGTATGTCCCTTTGTTACTTTGTAATTGCTTAATTGTATACATAAAATTTGCCACGCCTCCTGCTTTGGGGCGGCTTTGCACTTCTTTGTACGTTGCATTTCCTGCTTGACTTCAGTATTCAATTTTCGATGTATTTTTTATTGTATGATGACGTATTAGTATCCTGTTATTTACTTGAATAGAAGTTATTGGGAAAATCAAATACAAGCACGTTCACTAATATTTATGCTGTACAGAAGAAATCAATATGACGTACGGAAAGGTTACTCCACAAGCATGAAGAAATTCTGTCTTGGTGCCATCTGATGTTTCTATAGCCACCTTCGCCATTGTTCAGGCCTGATGTATTCACTTGAATTATACGCAACGAATGTATCCTAGAAAACAAATGTTTCAGTACAATTACATGAATCAAACTATCCCAGACAGTCTTAATATACATAGTACATTAATTTTGTCTAGTTCAAAACTGTTCAATATATTCATACCTACGATCCAAGACACAGCGTACAAAATTTCCTTCACATTTCTTGCATCTCGGACAAATTCCTCGCAAAATCTACCCTCATATAGTTGCCTGAAATACATCCTCATACGTTTGCCTAACGAACACAATCTACCCTCATTTGTTTGACTAAAAAATCTAACAACGTATGTGTGCCTACCGGACAAAATCCCTTCATATGTTTACCTACCCGGACGAAATGTACCCTCATAATTTAAGTGCTTTTTATTTGTCTGAAAACTGATATTTTTCTTTTGAAAGTTCACTGAATTTGTCAATTGGGATTTGATACCCGTGAATGCCATTAACATGTGAGAATTTAAATAACCTTATACTGCAGGATAAATCGATAATAGATAGCGTTATAGTCCGATTCATAACCCGGTATGTTCTAGCCCTGAATGTGATCGAGGTTTTCAGAACTACATGAAGTCAATTACGCTACACGAGAAAATAAACAGACCAATGACAAGTTTATATAAGTCAGGTTTGATCTCATGTTTACACAGTCATACTCAGTATCCAGCAACACAAGTGTGTTAGTATCTGAAATATCGTAACACAAAGAGAAGTTTACAAAATAAAAGTAAATACACAAACCTCGTAATGTTCAGGTTAGTCCTCCAATACTTCGATTCTGACCTTTAAGAGTTCGGATTAGGGTCTCATTTATGGTAACACCCTTAACAAACTACACACCTTTCTTTCCTATGTTATGTCGAGCTACAAATTGGAATGAACCAGATTTAACAGTACATCCCTGACATAGTACTACCTTGCGCGGTTATGTTTGTCCCAGATTATAACTCGTTCTACATTATTCTGACTGACACGTTGATTGTGCGCCTATCTGTATAGGTCGTGAGGTTATAACCATGTGAAACGTTTTGGAGTTTAGTTGTGAAGTAAAACATGATTTCTGTGAAGAGACGAACATAATTATTCCACACCTCAGAAAGTTCACTCCTTAGAAATCTTTCTATACAGATGATTGATTAAATCCCATTAGCTACATAGTTTATAGGTAACTGTTTAGAAGTTATCGTTTTAAATATCTAGTTAATTACATATTTTTCTAGTAAATTAAGTGGTTAACGAGTTAAGTATCTAGATATTAAGTTAACGTGAGTTGAGATACTGGTGTTTCAAATATAGGGTTGAGATATTGGTGTTTGAAATATAGGGTTGAGATCCTGGTGTGTGAAATATCAGTGTTGAGATCCTGGTGTTCGAAATATAGGGTTGAGATACTGGTGTTTGAATTATAGGGTTGAGATCCTGGTGTGTGAAATATAGGGTTTAGATACTGGTGTTTGAAATATAGGTTTGAGATACTGGTGTTTGAAATATAGGGTTGAGATACTGGTGTTTAAAATATAGGGTTGAGATCCTGGTGTGTGAAATATCAGTGTTGAGATCCTGGTGTTTGAAATATAGGGTTGAGATCCTGGTGTTTGAAATATCAGTATTGAGATCCTGGTGTTTGAAATATCAGTATTGAGATCCTGGTGTTCGAAATATAGGGTTGAGATCCTGGTGTGTGAAATATCAGTGTTGAGATCCTGGTGTTCGAAATATAGGGTTGAGATACTGGTGTTTGAATTATAGGGTTGAGATCCTGGTGTGTGAAATATATGGTTGAGATACTGGTGTTCGAAATATAGGGTTGATATACTGGTGTTTGAATTATAGGGTTGAGATCCTGGTGTGTGAAATATAGGTTTGAGATACTGGTGTTTGAAATATAGGGTTGAGATACTGGTGTTTGAAATATAGGGTTGAGATCCTGGTGTGTGAAATTTAGGGTTGAGATACTGGTGTTTGAAATATAGGTTTGAGATACTGGTGTTTGAAATATAGGGTTGAGATCCTGGTGTTTGAAATATAGGTTTGAGATACTGGTGTTTGAAATATAGGTTTGAGATACTGGTGTTTGAAATATAGGGTTGAGATCCTGGTGTGTGAAATTTAGGGTTGAGATACTGGTGTTTGAAATATAGGTTTGAGATACTGGTGTTTGAAATATAGGGTTGAGATACTGGTGTTTGAAATATAGGGTTGAGATCCTGGTGTTTGAAATATCAGTATTGAGATCCTGGTGTTCGAAATATAGGGTTGAGATACTGGTGTTTGAATTATAGGGTTGAGATACTGGTGTTTGAATTATAGGGTTGAGATGCTGGTGTTTGAAATATCAGTATTGAGATACTGGTGTTCGAAATATAGGGTTGAGATACTGGTGTTTGAATTATAGGGTTGAGATACTGGTGTTTGAATTATAGGGTTGAGATACTGGTGTTTGAATTATAGGGTTGAGATACTGGTGTTTGAAATAAAAAAAAGTGTTGAGATACTGGTGTCTGAATCATAGGGTTGAGATACTGGTGTTTGAAATATAGGTTTGGGATACTGGTGTTTGAAATATAGGGTTGAGATACTGGTGTTTGAAATATAGGGTTGAGATAATGGTGTTTGAATTATAGGGTTAAGATACTGGTGTTTGAATTATAGGTTTGGGATACTGGTGTTTGAAATATAGGGTTGAGATATTGGTGTTTGAAATAAAGGTTTGAGATACTGGTGTTTGAAATATAGGGTTGAGATACTGTTTGAAATATAGGGTTGAGATACAGGTTTTTGAAATATAGGTTTGAGATACTGGTGTTTGAAATATGGGGTTGAGATACTGGTGTTTGAAATTTAGGGTTGAGATACTGGTGTTTGAAATATAGGTTTGAGATACTGGTGTTTGAAATATAGGGTTGAGATACTGGTGTTTGAAATATAGGGTTGAGATCCTGGTGTGTGAAATATCAGTGTTGAGATACTGGTGTTTGAAATATGGGGTTGAGATACTGGTGTTTGAAATTTAGGGTTGAGATACTGGTGTTTGAAATATAGGTTTGAGATACTGGTGTTTGAAATATAGGGTTGAGATACTGGTGTTTGAAATATCAGTGTTGAGATCCTGGTGTGTGAAATATCAGTGTTGAGATCCTGGTGTTTGAAATATAGGGTTGAGATACTGGTGTTTGAAATATAGGGTTGAGATACTGGTGTTTGAAATATAGGGTTGAGATCCTGGTGTGTGAAATATCAGTGTTGAGATCCTGGTGTTTGAAATATCAGTATTGAGATCCTGGTGTTTGAAATATAGGGTTGAGATTCTGGTGTGTGAAATATCAGTGTTGAGATCCTGGTGTTTGAAATATAGTGTTGAGATCCTGGTGTGTGAAATATAGTGTTGAGATCCTGGTGTGTGAAATATCAGTGTTGAGATCCTGGTGTGTGAAATATAGTGTTGAGATCCTGGTGTTTGAAATATCAGTATTGAGATCCTGGTGTTCGAAATATAGGGTTGAGATTCTGGTGTGTGAAATATAGTGTTGAGATCCTGGTGTGTGAAATATAGTGTTGAGATCCTGGTGTTTGAAATATCAGTATTGAGATCCTGGTGTTCGAAATATAGGGTTGAGATTCTGGTGTTTTAAATAAAAAAAGTGTTGAGATACTGGTGTTTGAATTAAAGTGTTGAGATACTGGTTTAAGAAATATAGGGTTGAGATTCTGGTGTTTGAATTATAGGGTTGAGATCCTAGATATTGAAATATCAGCATTGAGATATTTGTGTTTGAACTATATGGTTGAGATAATGGTGTTGCGATACTTGTGTTTAAAAACAACTATTCATTTTGAGGTATAGAGTTTGTAAGAAGAGTTTGTAATATAGTGACAGGATCTTTTTTTTGTGAAACTAGAGTGTGGTAATGAAGATAATGATATCATGGTTTGATATATCAGTTTAATGTTATAATGGTCAGTGATATGAGTGTCTGTGATACTTGTTTTCTGGTGTTTTTTTTGGTGTAGTTATGATATAAGCATTTGAACCATTAGTGTATGTGATGTTATTGTTTGCAATATATGTGATTGTGGTGTGAGGGTTTGTTGTATCTGTGTTTGTAATGTTCTTATATGTTATATTAGTGTTTGAGGTGTTTGAAATGTTTGTGTATGGAATAACAGTGTTTAAAATGCTTGTGCTGTGATGTAGATCAGTGATATTAGTATTTGTGGTTTCAGTGCTTGTTCTGTATATGTGTTTGTGATGGTAGTGTTTCTTATACTAATGTTTGCGATATTAGAGTTTGTGAAATGTGGTTATAATGTGTGTGATAGTTTTGTAATGACAGCATTTGTGGTGGTGTTGTTTGCAATGTTAATGTTTGTGATATTAGTTTTTGTGATTTTTATGTTTGTAGTGTTAATGTTTGTGGTATTAGTGTAAGTGATATTTATGTTTGCAGTGTATATGTTTGGGATATAAGTTTTTGTGATTTTTATGTTTGTAGTGTTAATGATTGTGACATTAGTGTTAATGATATTTATGTTTGTAGTGTTAATGATTGTGACATTAGTGTTAGTGATATTTATGTTTGTAGTGTTAATGATTGTGACATTAGTGTTAGTGATATTTATGTTTGTAGTGTTTATGTTTGTGGTATTAGTGTTTGTGATGTTTATGTTTGTAGTGTTAATGATTGTGACATTAGTGTTAGTGATATTTATGTTTGTAGTGTTAATGATTGTGACATTAGTGTTAGTGATATTTATGTTTGTAGTGTTTATGTTTGTGGTATTAGTGTTTGTGATGTTTATGTTTGTAGTGTTAATGTTTGTGATTTTTATGTTTGTAGTGTTTATGTTTGTGGTATTAGTGTTTGTGATGTTTATGTTTGTAGTGTTAGTGTTTGTGATTTTTATGTTTGTAGTGTTTGTGATATTAGTGTTTGTGATGTTTATGTTTGTGATATTAGTGTTTGTGATTTTTATGTTTGTAGTGTTTGTGATATTAGTGTTTGTGATTTTTATGTTTGTAGTGTTTGTGATATTAGTGTTGTATTAAACATCGTATTTGAATCGTGATCCTGGGGTTTATCACTCACTTTGGTTTCAGAATGATCAGGTGCAAGACCAAACAATGGTAAATGTTTCATATCAATCCTTTAGTATTGGGTCTATCCAAGAGACTTAAAACTTTCTGACATGAATGAAATAGTGGGCAGACTGCTTTAGATATACCATCAGTAACAAAATACTTCCACAAAATGTGCTTTTTCTGAGGAATGCACCTGAGATTGGTATCCAGCGGTATAGAGCCAACAGGGAAGTTCAAAGTTGTGTTGCTTCAACAAATCTCAACTCTGTAGAATCCAAAAGTGTGGAGGAAATCATACTATAAATAACAACTACAGTAAACATGAAAACTTGGTATATTCAGCAACAGGGAACAACTTTTAAAAATCTTGTAACTATCGTCAGTTCTCTTAGCCAGTTTTATGTAGTATTATTATCTCGACATAACACTTGTATCTAGGACTGACTAAATTACACATTCAACAGGTACAAGCCATAAAATCATATACCAGTATTATAGATAGTATCAAAACAAACTTTTGATACTACTTATATGCACAAACTCCTTTGATCCCAATTATGAAGTGAGCATCAACAATCACTCAGGCTGCATCTGTGTCATAACATTGACAAATGGAAACAATGTGAAGACTTGTTGAGACCATGTTTCATCCAGTTGGTTTCTAAGGCTGTGAACAAAATCGCAAAACGTAAAATGGTCATGACGACTCTTCAAAGTTGATGATTATCCAAGTTAATGCCTCATAGGACAAGGACAAACAACACTGTTGATAACATCTAAAAGTGCGAGGTTACCATGTCATACTCTGACTGCAGCTCTAAGTTTTGCCGATCGACTGCGAGGATTGACCTCGATCTCTTCTGTCGTAGGTAACACAACTCTCTTATACATTCTCTCCCATCTATGCACTACAATTTCCTCAATTTCTTCCTTAGTATAGACACGTGATTTGTCCATTAATCGCTGTCTTTCAATTATTGAAAGACTATTTTTTTCATCCATGTGGATACTATGAAAATGACGTTTAATAATCCTGTCCTCAAGTGGTTGAAATGATATTGCAACACAAATTCCACGATGTCGCAGATACTGATAAGCAATTTCAAGCCCACTATTTAATTCATTCAGTTCATTATTGACAAAGGTACGTAAAGCTAGAAATATCCGTGTTGCTGGATGAGCGTATCTACCTAAGCTGTCAACACCATATGCCCTGAAAATGATAAAAAAAGGGCTTACAGTCACATGCATATGGTAGCCGTTAAAGAGAATGTCTTGCAGGTCAAGAGTCAATTGTTAAATTAAGAAATATCAGTAACAAGAGAGAAGACATGAAATCCAATAAGCACTGTGTTACCAATATGCCGTATTGGTATCGTTCAAAGAGAAAGCCAAAATCAAGTTCTTAGTTGTCTTCTTTACATTCGTTCAATGGACTTTATTGATAATTGAAATAGTACAAATGTGTATGAACACTTTTATAATAATGCTCTGAACAAAGTTGTGGCAAGACAAATGTATCAAAATGTCACAAAGGGCAAAAATTCATCAAGGATTAAAAGCAGAGTTATCTTTCTTGACCTCTGCAATTCCTATCAATGTCACCTATCAAAAGTTAAATCAGTATATCATCATTTGAATATCATCACTATAGTAATAGAATGTAGCTGAAATACAGACAGGCAAAAATGTAACAAAAGGTTATTGACTAACTTAAAAGTTTCAAATCATTGGGTTCAAGACATGCTCGAGGCAAAGATGATCTGACAGTGGCAAAGGGAATAGTTCTACAATATGTATCCATCATTACTAAATCTTCCTCGCCTTTCAGCCAGGGATAAGAACTATTTGGATTGGGCAATTTGTTACGAGACATATAAGACATTTCCGTTACATTTCATTTATATCAGATACGAAACACGTTTTTCTAAATCATCAGTGAATTTTACACTAAGCTCCCTCTTCATTTTGAAGTTATTTATTTAACATTGAACAAGTTATTACAACTTATAATAATTACTCACTATGACGTCTTCCTGGGTTACTAACCAGTACTCACACCTAATGCAGGAATTGTGAGGTTAGCTGTTCAAACTCGCCAACGGTAAGATTTGAACCAACAACCTTTATATCAGGAGTCAGATGCTCTACCCCTCAACCACTGTACATGTATCTCCAAGAGATTGAGTCAAAACAGTGAACCTGATCTGCTCTAAAACTTTGACATTGCTGATTTCTGTGTCAATTCTCAATTACTTACCCCTGACAAACACTCTCAATAATTCCAGCTAAGTCTTTGGTCGAGTGTATTTTTCCAAATGCTGATCTAGCTTCAACAATAGCACATGCTAGTTTCTTTGATCTCCTATCTTCACCATATTTCTTGAAAATCAAAGCTAAGTCTGCTTCATCCAGGTTATTAACAACATCAGCAGCTGTAGGTTGATCAGGACATCTGCGATATTGTAGATATTGTGTCAATGTTGTAAATCACAACACACATTTCAACATATGCATCAGAACATTATATTGATATTTTAATACATTGACGCAGTTTCTGAAGTCCTTGAGCACCAAGGTTTACCCTTTAAGACGACTAGGTGCAGTTAGAATATGCACACTAATGTAATGAATTTGTTGAATATATTTCAACAAATGCATCAGAACATTATATTGATATTTTAAAACATTGACACAGTTTCTAAAGTCCTAGAGCACCAAGGCTTACTCTATAAGACGAGTATTTGCAGCTAGTATATATGCACACTGGTGTAATGAATAAGAATACAATGCCACTTTTAAACAATATTTCTGTTTACAGTCATGGTTGACCAACCCATTGTACCTGGATTCCGACCAGAAATGATGTGTTCTTCCACAAGCAACTTCCCAACAGAAGTGGAGGACAATAATTTTGGACAAAGCATCTTCAGTCAAAGTGGCACTGAGAACATATACCGGTAACTCACACTGGTTCAAACCTCCAAACTGGCAATCAAGCGTTCCACCGACTGAGCTACCTGGGCCAGCAGGAATCTGATCCCAAATTGATATTAATTCATTTTTCAAGTATATAGTGTTATATACACTCCAAAAGGCCAAATTTACTAATATTTCCTTTAACATTTTATACAAAAATATAAATAAAAGTTAGATCCAATATTAACACATTAGCAAAATATTATTCTTACTGAACTGTTTACAAGTTTTCCATTGACATATATGCATGTACAGTAAAACCTCACTTAAAGACCACCTCGAACTTACGACAACCTTTATAAGACATTTTTTTCATTTTCATTGAAGAGTTATCCATTTTTTACCCTGCTATATTCAATAATCAGACCAACTCATGAATAAAATTAACTTTCTTCAGAACCATTATTATTGTGTTATAATTGTTATTTCACTACAGTTCAGTGCAAGTACCTGTCAGCATCCATTCTCATATCTAAAGGACCCTCCATGCTGATACTGAATCCCCTCTGTGCTTGGTCAAACTGCATGGACGAAGCTCCAAGGTCCATCAAGATCCCATCTAGGTCACCAGGCTGTACACCATTAGCTGCTAGAAGTGTCGGCAACTCAGAGAACCGACCAAGTAATGGTGTTACACGACCTGGTCTTCAATGAATAATAAAAGTATTTGGATATAGCATGCAATTCAATGATATATATTAAAACTGTAATAATATATAATAGAGACTTTCTTCTCTCAAAATCTACTGCCATTTGACTCTTCTAATCAAATGGCATAACAAGGTTGGAATTAGTTGATGTCATGTTTTTTGACAGGTTACTTTGATCATGATCATGAGTTACTCAAACATATGTATATCTTCTTGGATTAATAATCCAAATGTTAACATTTTCTTTCACAAATTCATTACATTGTCATCATTGTTAAGAAAGCTAACCTAGATTAGTTATACAAAAATAATGCTGTTGAATACATGTGATTTTTTTTAAAGGTGAATTATTTTTCAACACATGAAATAACCTTTTTTAAAACATGAGACCACAAATAACAAAGTAGTAATTTCTTATAAATTCAGAATGATGTAAAACAGAAATTAATAGAGATATATAAGAGTATAAGAGGCCATACGGTAAAATACGTGAACATTAAATTCTCACTCTTCACGGCCTAAGTAGAAAGTCATGGGAAATAGAACTTTTACCCTATTTCAGTATGTACATGTCCGGGCCACCGTTGCAATGAACTTATTATTACAAAACTTAGTCCTTATGTGTTGTACAAAACGTACTCTGAAAGTCTCAAAATGACAATAATGTAGGACATAGAATCCGAGGGAAACCTCACAATGAAAGCCTTGATTACCTACCTTTGCTCAGACAAATTACAGGCAATTTTATGAGCAAGTGGATCTCTGTCTAGGGCATACACGTGACAATCAGTAATATTGTCTAATAAAGAACAAGTATGACCTCCAGCACCAAATGTCATATCTAGAAATTTCTGGAAATAGAAATTTGAACAATTCAAAATCATCATGTTAAGCTGAACAATTCAAAAACTACAACTCAAGCAAATCGTTTTTGTTCTTGCTTTATATACTATTTTCAGTTTATACACATTGTGAAGTAAATTAGAAAATAGATAAAAACACTATTTAGTTGACTTGCTGTTGTCAAACTGTATGACAGTGTTATTTTGTGTATTATCATCATTCAGTAGTTGAGAGCTAATACTGCAATCATTGGAATTAATCAGAATATCACAAACATTCTAAATACATTTTCTGCCAGAAATTCACTACAGCACCAACTTCAAATGCTATAAATGTAAAGGAGAAAAACTATATTTATATGTATTAAGGTCATAGTTCTCAAAAATGTTAATTAATTTCTCACCTTTCCAGTAACTTGTGTGAAGTAAGTGAGTACTTCATCTTTTAACACAGGAACGTGCAGCGGGTCAGCTGCTTCCTTGATGTCTGATTTTTCTATTAGATGATCATCAACATTTTTCATTGATGTAGAATAATTTCTCTGTGCTATCTGGACATGGGGAGTTGAACAAAGTGTACAAGTTCTAGGTATCTGATGATTTTTCAACTTTACGCAATGAAATCTTTTCACGAGCTTAAACACCAAAACTCTGTAACTTTGGCAAGGCATAATGATGTACTGCTCAACTTTAGGTTCTGTAATTATATAGGTTATGAAATGAAATATAAAATAATATACTGATTGTTATAATACATCGGGGTCTGTATAATAATGTTTGGTCAGTCCCAATCATAAGATCATAAAGTTCTATAGAGTACAGAAAGACTTTCATATATATAGGAACTAGATGCTTTAAGTACTGACCAAACATTGTTATTGACTGCTTTGTTTATAATGTGACCTTGTAATGTTGCTTTCAATACACATTGTTCCTGTTTTTCCTGCTTCTTATTCAAGTATGTCTGTAACCTTGTCTTTTTTAGTAAACATTTATTAGTTTAAAGTTTATCTGATCTCTCAACTTTTACATTTAACCCTAACTTACTAATTGGGAAACATAAAGCTGTGTATCCCTGTACGTGGTTCATACAGAACTTCCCGAAAAAAGTTCAAGTACTTTTCAAGGACTTTCCCCCCCATTTTCAAGTACTTTTCCCCCATTTTCAAAGACTAAAAATGTTCATATTTGTAGTATAGAGAAGGGATCCAGTGTTTTTTTTAAGTTTATCGCCTGAGATGACCATCACTAGAGCACGGATGAAATTACACAGCGTGAGAATTACTTTAATAGGGCATAAAACCTGTTGACTACCATACCATACTATCCTCTATTCAGCAGTAGGCCCAGTCGGAAGTAGCTGTCATTTCTTAACTTTTTTTCATTATAGTTGGTATGTTTGTTATTTGTTGTCCTTTTTCTATTCGCAGCAAATGAATTCATGGGCAATTAACCATATTTGTTTTTGTTTTTTCAAATTTCAAGTACTTTTCAACGACTTTTTAGCTGTAACAAATTCAAGTACTTTCAAAGAGTAGTCATCAAATTCAAGGACTTTCAAGGAGTAGTCATCAAATTCAAGGACTTTCTAAGTCCTGTGGGAACCTTACTGTATTGCATGGCTATGGCTGCTGGCTGTCCAGGTCAGTATAGGCACGAAAGCTCAGGATTTAAACAAAATTTATATCTTTGGATTTGCATGTGGTGATTTATTTCACAGCAACTACAGTCTCATTCAATCAAATTACTGGTTATTCTGGGCTTCTCTCTATCTATCAGTTTTTGTCGAACCTCTTTCGAGGACTTAGACAATTTTGCATGTCAGGCCGCTTCATAAATGTTAGAGTTTATTTATATCAATTAGGGTGGGTATTTATTCTGTGAGTCAAGTTAGCATTCAGTATTGTCTCTAATAAGATTATTACATTCCACTATAAAGGTTGACTACAAATAGTCTTGTACATACAAAAAATAAACACTTGCTTTTCTCAGAGTTTCACTTGTTTTGTGTCATCACGGACCTATGTATATAGGTCCGTGGTGTCATCTGTTTAGTTACTTACTTACAAAAATATGGGCCGTGGAATACATGGGACGAATAGCCAGAAATGATTATAAATAATTTAGGAATTTATAATGGACACAGTTAAAACAGCTTCACTTTAAATGAACAGTTCGCATCTCATACAAACCGTGAATATTGCAATGACACTTCAGAGTGAGGACCGACAGACAGACGACGTTGATAATGAACAGAAGTAGTCGTAAATGTTTAGTTGAATTTAATAAAATTTAGAAAGCCACACTACGTTTAAGCTATTATTTAAGACAAAATACTGAAATCCTACTCATACGGTAAATGTCTCAAATGACAATTACTGTCCACCAACACATTGACAAATGAACCACTCCTCATAGACTAGGTAGAGAAAATTATATCTTACAGAAGCTATTCGTGCATACGCTACAATCCCACTGAGCAAGCGTACGACAGAACGCAGAGGTGGCGTACAGTGCAACATTCCTTATACCGTACAGTAGGCGTGGTCTAATTGATAATGGCTGAGTGTTGTACGCTTAGGGCATAGAATCAATGAATTGCCAAATCAGACAAGCGTGTGTTTACATCAGCACCGGCAATAGAGCGACACCTACCGGCCACTTATTTTATTGTCAAAAAATAAGAAAATTTGACATTTTCAGATCTCATCGGACATGAGTCACGTAGATAAATCATAACAGACAAAATGGGTTCATCTGGAAAAGCAGTTTGTTTTCGCGTTTTAACAGTTGTCTTTGGAATACTACTTTGGGTAAGGGATTTGATTGATTGCATTATGCTAAAATATGCTGGCCAGAACAGCGTTTCTTTTGTAGGGCCATAAATTGAAATCGAAAGTCTACCTGTGTGGTTGTTCATGATTATTGTATTATTATGATTCACTATCAAATAAATTTGTCACGTCTGACTGTTGTATAAGAAGACATTACTACTATTGAACCTGTTGATTATTATTAGGTGATCAGGCTTACGTGATCAATACAAGTAGACAAAGTTTTGACTACAGGTGCTTCGAGTAAGAATCGATAAACATCATTGACGGTGTTATCAAAGACCTGAACAGTCCTACGAAATATTACCAGAAACAGCTCAATTCTGAGCTAAGGTGTACCGTTAGAGATTGAATAACTGATCCCTTGTCACATTTGCTAATGGTCAGTGAATGAGTGATCATTGACAAGACGCAAGGGGGCAATAAACTAAGAACTTCAGCGGCTTGCGTCAACAAACATGTGAATTTTGCTCTACAAGAATATAAATGCAGTGTTTGTTAATATTCAGTCCTACGACTTACTACCACTTTCTCTCTCTGACCAACTGTTGATGCAAATCTTCCACACAGAATGATTTTATTTATGGTGTACTAGGGCGCACCAGCATGTTAAGCATTAGGGTTACAGGTATTATAAAATTCTGGTTAAAAGTTGTTGACGCAAATATAAGGAAAGTGATAAAAACAGTTTATAACATATTACTAGGAGATATTGAATAGCGCCCGAATAAGACACTGACAGAAAGCGCTTGGTGACCTTCGGATACTGGAGACATGTACACAGTTGCCCTGAAAATTGAAGTATATTGCTCATTTAAACAGTACATATAATTGCTGTTCATCATCTATGTACTGTGGACAATTAATTTCATGTTAGATTTTTATCATATAAAATTGGTTTAAGAGTTCAAAAACATTTAAAGACAACGAAATATTTATTTTTATGTTTGACATTTAATTTGAAGTTTCTTCCAATGACCGCACATGTCACAAATACAACATGACAAACATATTTAGATAGAATAATACATGCATTGCAATCATTCAACTTGTGTGATAATTACTGTATGTACCTCTTTATAAATTAATTTGTGTCACAGAATTTTTCGTATCACAGAATTATAATGTTCTATTTTTATGACTAAGAAGTAATAACGTGTATCGTTCATGGTAGACATACAATAAGAACATACAGTAGACATTGCTGGAGCGACCACCTGTAATAAGCGACTTTTGTATTAAACGACCACTTAAATTCCCGCCCGAGCGTTTTTACTATATAAATTGTATCTATTAAACGACTTTTCTGTAACGCGACCAGCGACCGCATTAAACCAGTCCCGACAGGTAAAAAAGATAGTTAAATAATCCATTAAACGACCGCATGCACTTAATCCCATTTCACACCTTATACACAACTGCATTCGCGCATTGTCATTTAAACCATTGAATAAACAATTAGGCGTGATAAATGCGACCAGGTAATTACTCAGCGACACAGTTATAAAACGTCATTTAAAAATCGTTGCATATAAATGTGTCCGTTTGAGCGCGAGTCTCAAATGTAAATGGATTACACAGCATAACGATCATAATTTCTACAAGAACCAAGTTCATGTAACGTCGTTGCTAAGCGACTTACGTTGCTTGATGTCACCGAGTTTTTACATTACGATGTCCCGGGAACAAATATGCAAGATTTTATGTGTGTGCCGACTCGCCCGCTTTTATCTTTACTTGAAAGGTCGTCGTGCCGACAAACTTCTTTATAGTCAGTGAGAGAATGAAAATTCAGACAAAAACACATCGCATAATTTCACTCTGGGTTCATATGTGTAAACACTCACTTTGTTTAGTATGTAATCCGTTTTAAAGACCCCGTACAATCATGGCCTTATGGGAAAAAAACGTTTATTACTATCAGCCTTTTTAATACGCACATGGAATAAAGTATTAGAATAATTCCAGTTAATAGCTGTCAAAACTTCGTCACTGAATTCATGACGTCATGTGCACCATGCGCAGATTCGTGTTACTGTGATGAGTACACTGTACAGTAATTTATTTATGGACTGAAAATTATTATGTACCCGTGTAAATGTGTGTTTCTGTGTTTCGCCTTTTGCATTAGTTAGAAAATTTCGCGCTAGTGATAAGAAAATTCTTGAATTTTAAGCACGAGGCAACTACACTATTCAAAGTACATGAACTTTGTCACATTGGATAACTTACATGGAATTTAAGAATTAGGCACTTGTACTGTGAGTGTTCTATTGCCTAGTGAGCTGATAGAGTGGTTTAAATTTACGAGCTTTGATTCACACTGTTTATACATATGAATGGAAAGAGGATGGTATTTATATGTTTTGATTGTTCAGTACGACATTCATTTGTACTTAACTTTCGTTAAATTTGTTGATATCTATTAAGAGACCACTTTATTAAGTGACCACTTTTTGGCCGTCCCTTGGGTGGTCTCTTAATACAATGTCTACTGTACATCAATTCATGACTAAACTCGAACATACATTCATGCATTATGACAATGAGGAAGATAATAAACAGATTTTTCAATTGCATTATGACAATGAGGAAGATAATAAACGGATTTTTCAATGAAGTTTGCCCTTTATAAAAGACGATAAATGAATGTTCTAGAATTTTTTTCAAGTTTCAATAGATAATTAACAATTATGTTTTTCCTTTGTTCATTAAATTTAATGGATCTACTAAGTGATTTGTTGGTCACATAAGTATATGTATATATATACTACAACAGAACAGAACAGACCAGAATTATTCAATAATATCTGAAATTATTCAGTATAATAATTATCATCCAATATATATACAATTTACAATATTAATATTAACATACTCTATGAGAATAAGTGCATGTACATTTATACATACAACATAGTCAAACAAAATATTACAAATACAAAATTTAATGTACACATGACCAATGACAGTGATACAATAAAAATATATGAATACAAACAGCATTATAACTTATGTAAGTATAACATCCAATCAAGAACGTAATAGATTAGTACGTACTTTTATAGCACTTTGTAGATACATAGTCAATCTTTTTAAAAATACATCATTATTGGAACTAAATAATTGAACCAATTTATACATACTAGGTTTTCGCCAATAATATTCATTTATGTATTGCCTTTGTAAAATTTGATATTTGCAACAATTAAGGATCAGATGAAACTCTTCATAACAACATACTAATCCTGCTGATTATTTAATAGGATTAACCGACATCTTTCACACCTATTTAATTTCAAATTTAATTCCCAGTAAACATACTGCATACTTAATTATTTGTTGCATACATGTCTATGGTTACAAACACAGAACATAATGATTTTATAATATTCAAGTTTCAACAGAACAGGACAAACGTGAGAAGTATGCAATATCTTAAAACCGTCGTAAAGTAAGAGAATAATAAATAAACGACCAGAGTTAGATTCGAACCAAGCTGTAGGGATAAAAACTTTCTACCATGCAATATTGTATAAAAACCAATTATCAGACGACATGCTTACGCAGCGTCTAATTGTAGACAAAATATCAAAACTGAATTCAAATATTGCTCTTAGTCGGCGAATATCTCATTTTAATTTTTACAACTCATGAGATGAATGTGCTTTTTATAACGCATAATTAATGTCTACATTCGTCTATTGCTGCTCAGTACGTGGAAGAGCGAAACAGTAATTTAGCTCCAATATAATTATACATATCAGTTATATTGCAATTCTCAATTAATGATATAAATACAAGCAACATAATTATTATTATTTTATACATACCCATCATTCAACGCGTGTATCTTGCAACACAGTTTCTCCACATGGTATAATATTGTAGCTGAACCATTGAAAGGAATGTCTTTTGTCCCAATCACACATGGGTCACTGATGTATCGGTTGAGATACTTAACCTGACTATGTCCCACGATAAGAGCCATTTGTGCACAGTAATTAATAACACGAAATACAATACTCGGAAAATTATTTTTCTAACTATTTGATAATGTCACTGAATGAAAATACACGAGTCTGTCACAAACTCAAAAGCATTTATATGGTCAAGAGAGAACGACATGTAAGTGTATAAAGCAAGTAAACTCGAAAAGTTACTTCATCAAAGAATAAAAAATATTTTAATTTGTTGGTGATCTTCGTAGAACACAAACTAAGTTTTTTACTTACGAATATACATGTACTCGTACATATACCTTGGAATTGGACAGAATAAACGTCCGTCATGCTTTATCACGGACATATACCTATCCGTGGCTTTATCAACCAAACCAATTTCAGTTATTTCATACGATGTTCTATACAAAGGAAAATTGATATTTTGAAAAAAATTCACTAGATAATATCATAATTATATCCTTCGAAAGCTAGTATCGCCCTCTTATTTTTGTAGTCATATGTGTTCATTTATCATATATGTTAATAAATAAGTGATTTGATATCAATTGGCCCTGTTATTTGTCTGAGGGCAGTCGTATTGGCACGAGGCCGAGGGCCAATACGACTGTCCCGAGGACAAATAACAGGGCCAATGTCAAATCACTTATTTATTAACAATTTTATTAAATAACTAATAATAATTAAATCGTGTTTTTTTCTGTATACGCTAAAACTATGAATTAAGGTGTATGGTCCTGTCTTCAGAACCAGACAAAACCGCGAGAAACAATAAAGAAAATGCAAATATCATTTGATTATCAAATCTACAGACGTCATTTAATTTGTCATTCTCATCGGAAAACTAACATATAAATAACATAAACTTTGTTACTTCTATTGTCGTTTTCATGCTCCATATCGGAAGTAGAATTCATTTTGCACTGTTACATATATAAGTTATGTCATGAAGAACAGCTGGTAAAAGTAACCTCTTTAATAACATTACCATTCAATCAAATCATGTGATCAATATTTAAATGTTGAACCTTATTGGAATGAAAAATCAAATGTCTTGTTTCTTTTTGCAAAGGGATATTTTTTATTTTGTCCAATCAAGAACTATACATTAATTTAACTCATGTACACATCATGTCATCAAAATGCATGTTATCTAATTAAAGTTATCATTGGCTGTGTTTGCAATTTCTAAAACATTAGATGTTGAACTATATTTTTAGTACGAGGGAAAAGTTCATTAAATATATATATGCAGGTTATTCCTGTTAAAACATAAATTCTTATGCAATGTATATGTATAAAAGTGGTTTCGCGAAACAAATGGAAAAAAGTATGTAGTGACATTAGACTGAAATGACAACAATTTACTAAACACACATATGATTTTTTTAACAATAATGCAATCACGAACTTTTATCTGATAACAGATATTAACCCTGTATTTATATTCTTCTTGACCAGGTTTTAGTTTAGGCATCGTCTCAGCAATTCAAGCTGGCATGTTTGTTGACACAAGCCCCTGATGTTCTTAGTTTGTTGCCCTCCACTGACCACTTGGCCCATGTCTGATAAGGGATCTGTTACTCAATATATAATGGTACACCCCAGCTCAGAATTGAGCTGTTTCTGATAGTAAGTAATAGGACTGTAAATGGTCTTTGGTGTTATGTATCTAGGCAACATTGTCAACTCATCAGATTCAGAAACATGACATCCTGATGTTCTAACCATGATTTACGGAGGTTTCTGTAAATGATTAGTTTGGTAAATTGATTTTGTAGTATGATTGGTGCAGATGTGCAACTCGTACCTTTTCTTTGGTCAACTCGTACCTACCCCAAGTCAACGCGTACCGAATTTGGTCAACTCGTACCTACCCCAAGTCAACTCGTACCGAATTTGGTCAACTCGTACCTACCCAAGTCAACTCGTACCTCTCATTTTTTACTACTTTTTTAGCACCTGGGGTTTCATGTTTGGCGGTGCCCAGTAAATGCACAGTTATGGCCCTTGACTGAGTTAAAACATAGCCTACTCGAGTATGCAATCTTGCGTCACTCATATCTCCAAAATATATGAGCCAGTGTCATAAGACTACATGAATGTTCACCAACCTGTATAGTTATGCACCTGGGGTTTCATGTATGGTTACGCCCAGTAAGTGCAAAGTTATGGCCATTGACTTATCACCATAATCAGTACAGTTGTTCACTTGGTAATTTTGATATCCATTCACAAACTATGAGCAGAATAATAGCATTTGCTTTTGTGACAAAGGCTGCAAGTGGGGGCATCTGTGTCCTATGGACGCATTCTAGTTTCATTAGACCTTTATATACCTTCAGCTAACCTTTACGCTCTAAATGCTATGATATGCTACATTTGTCAATTTTGTGGTTCTGCATCGATACTGGAAGAAGAACAGGTCTTATTGATCGACTTAGCTAAGATCTTAAAGAGAAACTAATTCAAGCTGTGACCGAAATATTCTTGTAATCTCCAACAATGTATCAAATTTCCGCCTCTGTTAAGTAATGGCAGTCAGAACTATACTCAACAACGCTTACTAATTGCTTAGGACCTCTGATCAAATGTGTGTTAAATGTGACAGTTTCATGTAATACGTCTGATTAAACCTGATACATTTATATGTATATTAAAGTAGTATTTAATTTTTTTTAAACTGAGTATCTTCAAGGTACAGTGGAACCCCTCAAAACCGGAACCTCAGTAAACCGGAATTCCCTCTAAACCGAACAATTTGCGTGGTCCCGATTTTTTCTGTTCTATTTTCATTGTGTAAAAACCTCTGTAAACCGGAACCCCTCTATTCCGGAAACCGAACAAGATTTCCATTATTTCTAAACAATTTCAACAGTAATTTACCCCTCTAAACCGAATAGCAATTTATGACACCTAACGTGTTTAGACAATAAATGTGTTACCACAATACACGGCGTTTTCACACCTTATCAGTAATGGCTTCAATCAGCAGTAGCTACACGTTTGTTAACTTTATGACGGTGCGCGGGTAAATAGGTACAGTGTGATAATCGCAATTATTAACCGAGTAACGACAAAAGAAAGTGACAGTTTGAAAACATCATTAACAACTTTTAATTGCCGACCATACACACCAATCGATGTTTTCAATAATTTATTTAATGATGAATACTACAGTAGGTGACTGTTTAATTGATCTTTTGTTAAAAGAATCAAATTATCATTCTAGTTAATAAGCATATTAGCAGAGTAAAGACGAGTGCAGGTATTGTTGTTTAAACTAACAATAATGTGGAACAATTTTGTTTTATCAATCAGTTTCTGTCAGATTGATTTTATCATTCACACAATCAACATGTCTGCGCCTCCTTCTATTATAATGTACTCTGGTGTTGCATATCGCGATAAATACATGTGCATGCATAAAATAACAGTGTTATAATATAGTATAAGTACTGTATATACGAGTGCAATGAATCAAATACACTAAGTCATTAATTATGTTGTTGTTTAATGCATTTCCTAAAACCCCTCTAAACCGGAAACCCCTCTAAACCGAACTTTTTATCCGGTCCAGACGAGGTTCGGTTTAGAGGGGTTCCACTGTACTATATAACTTACAGTGCCTTGAAGAGGATCAGTTTAACAAGCATGGAAGTGTTTATAATAAAATATATAGTACATGTATAAGCTCTATCCTTTATTTATGTCACTTTATTACAACTTACTAGCTATCATAAAACATGAAAAAACTCATACTTATATTTCAAATCTTCATTTTCTTATTGTATTTTAATCAGAATCCAGATGGCTTTAAACATAAACCTTACCAATGTTTGTTGCTAGAACAATCTAAAAAACATTGTCCTAAACAAAAGTGAATTGACAGTTAATGTTTGGATATGATCTGTTGGACAGTTCTTGTACCGATGCACTTGATGACATTACCAAACTCATAACCAACAAATCAGATCAAACAGGTCCAATTCTTCTTGTGTGTTTATGTAGAGCTGGAACAAAATTCATGTCTAACAACTTAAACAAGTCCTGAAACAATGCACTTCTGAACTGCTCTGTGGTTTAACATGACATTTGATTAATTAAAGTTCTTGAAAATTTAGGAATAAAAACAATAAATATGACGAGTCTTATCAATATATCTAAAATTCCATGATACATTTTCTGGCAGCCATATCAGATAGTCGTACTTTTTGTTGATTTATTTTGATATGATGAATTATTGTATCACCCTGTGTTTCATCAACAATTTCTTAATCGAAACAATATCAGAAATGCCACAGATTCATTTAACTGTAAAAGTAATCAAGATTATTTATTTTTGTGTATGATCAGGACTATAGGATTCTCACAAGGATTTAAAATCTGTGTCCTGTGAAGTGTTTCTGAAAAGATTAGGAGTCGTTCCATGTAATTATAACAAACACTTGTAGGAGTCCCCGGAACATGAGTAGGAGTTGAGGAATCCAAATAAGGCCATAATTATAAAAAAAATGTATGTTTTGACATAACTCTATCTACGCATGAAAATGGCCCCTACTCAAAACATGTTTTGAGGGGTCTGAGTGGGAATTTTTGGCAGTGTATTAATAGTTAACACTAACATAATGACTACAACAAATGGTAAATAAAAATTAATTATTATTACCTACCTACCTAAAGTTTGCTAGGTAGGGTTACGCCAAGCAAACAATCTTTTATGGTTGGCCTTAAATGTGTTTATAAATATGAACCCTGAGGACTTTCATTAACTTCACACTTAGAGTCTAGTTCTATGATGCAGTGCTTGTAAGCTGCATTTAAATTGAATATAAGCAAACACATATGTATTACTCAATCCAGACAATGCCTGTGGCTACACATACAAGTTATACATGTTTGACCTCACAAGTTCACCGGACATACAAGTTAAAAAGCCAGCCACTTGCATAATCATCCCTGTGGCAAAATGTTTGTTTCTTGAAGTATACAAGTGTGTTTACTTCACTGTGTATTAGTGCAAACATTGTGACATGTACATGTACAAAATGATGAAAGAGCTATGCAAAACAATGTCTGAGCTATTGTCTTAATTATAGTTGATTTTATACTGATGTAGAGTAGACAAAGGTTGTAATTTGATATATGCCACTTTGACATACAATGTCCAATATATTATGCAAATTGTTGTGCATTTTATTGTACTCAGTTACTGTGCTGAATACAATAAATGTTTAAATTTCTTTTAAATAAATGTAAAGCTATAATTAGGAAATAATCAATTATTATCCACACTCACCCACTAATTTTAAACATATTATGTTATTGTAACTACATTTGTATCACAAGATGTACATAAAATTATAAGAATAGACTTATTGTTAAGTAAAAACAATGTGATTCTTTCCCATTATTTCTTTATTGACTTTAAAATAAGATTAATTTTGCAATTCACATTTATTACAACCTACTCGATATATTACAAAGAATAGACAGATCTAACAAGATCTGATTACCTACCTACAGCAAATATCTGTTTCTAGATATGGCCCAAAATGTGCACCTCTGCGCAAGTGGGTCCATTAGTAACCCACTCATTCCTTTGGTTACTGAAGGTTACTTGTTCTATCTCTTTGGTTACTCACTCTATTTAATGGTTACTTTTCTCATTCTATCAAAATATGAAAAAACAACCCTTGCATTTCCAGTTACCAGGTTACTACACTATATCTATGGTTACTTTGAAGTTACTTTAGGTTACTCACTCTATTTAATGGTTACTTTTCTCATTCTATCAAAATATGAAAAACAACCCTTGCATTTCCAGTAACCAGGTTACTACACTATATCTATGGTTACTTCGAAGTTACTTTAGGTTACTCACTCTATTTAATGGTTACTTTTCTCATTCTATCAAAATATGAAAAAACAACCCTTGCATTTCCAGTTACCAGGTTACTACACTATATCTATGGTTACTTTGAAGTTACTTTAGGTTACTCACTCTATTTAATGGTTACTTTTCTCATTCTATCAAAATATGAAAAAACAACCCTTGCATTTCCAGTTACCAGGTTACTACACTATATCTATGGTTACTTTGAAGTTACTTTAGGTTACTCACTCTATTTAATGGTTACTTTTCTCTTTCTATCAAAATATGAAAATCAACCCTTGCATTTCCAGTTACCAGGTTACTACACTATATCTATGGTTACTTTGAAGTTACTTTAGGTTACTAAGTCAATTGAATGGTTACTTTTCTCATTCTATGAAAATATGAAAAACAACCCTTGCATTTCCAGTTACCAGGTTACTGCTCTATGTCTTTGGTTACTTTGAAGTTACATTCGGTTACTCACTCTATTTAATGGTTACTTTTCTCTTTCTATCAAAATATGAAAATCAACCCTTGCATTTCCAGTTACCAGGTTACTGCTCTATGTCTTTGGTTACTTTGAAGTTACTTTTGGTTACTAAGTCAATTGAATGGTTACTTTTCTCATTCTATCAAAATATGAAAAACAACCCTTGCATTTCCAGTTACCAGGTTACTACACTATATCTATGGTTACTTTGAAGTTACTTTCGGTTACTAAGTCAATTGAATGGTTACTTTTCTCATTCTATGAAAATATGAAAATCAACCCTTGCATTTCCAGTAACCAGGTTACTGCTCTATGTCTTTGGTTACTTTGAAGTTACTTTCGGTTACTCACTCTATTTAATGGTTACTTTTCTCATTCTATCAAAATATGAAAAACAACCCTTGCATTTCCAGTAACCAGGTTACTGCTCTATGTCTTTGGTTACTTTGAAGTTACTTTCGGTTACTCACTCTATTTAATGGTTACTTTTCTCATTCTATCAAAATATGAAAATCAACCCTTGCATTTCCAGTTACCAGGTTACTACACTATATCTTTGGTTACTTTGAAGTTACTTTAGGTTACTCACTCTATTTAATGGTTACTTTTCTCATTCTTTGAAAATATGAAAATCAACCCTTGCATTTCCAGTAACCAGGTTACTGCTCTATGTCTTTGGTTACTTTGAAGTTACTTTTGGTTACTCACTCTATTTATTGGTTACTTTTCTCATTCTATCAATATATGAAAATCAACCCTTGCATTTCCAGTAACCAGGTTACTGCTCTATGTCTTTGGTTACTTTGAAGTTACTTTTGGTTACTCACTCTATTTAATGGTTACTTTTCTCATTCTATCAATATATGAAAATCAACCCTTGCATTTCCAGTAACCAGGTTACTGCTCTATATCTATGGTTACTTTGAAGTTACTTTTGGTTACTAAGTCAATTGAATGGTTACTTTTCTCATTCTATCAATATATGAAAATCAACCCTTGCATTTCCAGTAACCAGGTTACTGCTCTATGTCTTTGGTTACTTTGAAGTTACTTTAGGTTACTCACTCTATTTAATGGTTACTTTTCTCATTCTATCAAAATATGAAAATCAACCCTTGCATTTCCAGTAACCAGGTTACTACACTATATCTATGGTTACTTTGAAGTTACTTTAGGTTACTCACTCTATTTAATGGTTACTTTTCTCATTCTATCAAAATATG
This sequence comes from Mactromeris polynyma, assembly GCA_032209605.1. Lineage (NCBI taxonomy): Eukaryota > Metazoa > Mollusca > Bivalvia > Venerida > Mactridae > Mactromeris > Mactromeris polynyma. The sequence goes on from JASFXZ010000015.1 coordinate 5,474,161, forward strand.
AAAATCAACCCTTGCATTTCCAGTAACCAGGTTACTACACTATATCTATGGTTACTTTGAAGTTACTTTAGGTTACTAAGTCAATTGAATGGTTACTTTTCTCATTCTATCAAAATATGAAAATCAACCCTTGCATTTCCAGTAACCAGGTTACTGCTCTATGTCTTTGGTTACTTTGAAGCCACTTATGGTTACTAAGTCAATTGAATGGTTACTTTTCTCATTCTATCAAAATATGAAAATCAACCCTTGCATTTCCAGTAACCAGGTTACTGCTCTATGTCTTTGGTTACTTTGAAGTTACTTTAGGTTACTCACTCTATTTAATGGTTACTTTTCTCATTCTATCAAAATATGAAAATCAACCCTTGCATTTCCAGTAACCAGGTTACTACACTATATCTATGGTTACTTTGAAGTTACTTTAGGTTACTCACTCTATTTAATGGTTACTTTTCTCATTCTATCAAAATATGAAAATCAACCCTTGCATTTCCAGTAACCAGGTTACTACACTATATCTATGGTTACTTTGAAGTTACTTTAGGTTACTAAGTCAATTGAATGGTTACTTTTCTCATTCTATCAAAATATGAAAATCAACCCTTGCATTTCCAGTAACCAGGTTACTGCTCTATGTCTTTGGTTACTTTGAAGCCACTTATGGTTACTAAGTCAATTGAATGGTTACTTTTCTCATTCTATCAAAATATGAAAACCAACCCTTGCATTTCCAGTTACCAGGTTACTGCTCTATGTCTTTGGTTACTTTGAAGTTACCTTTGGTTACTAAGTCAATTGAATGGTTACTTTTCTCATTCTATCAAAATATGAAAACCAACCCTTGCATTTCCAGTTACCAGGTTACTGCTCTATGTCTTTGGTTACTTTGTAGTTACTTTTGGTTACTAAGTCAATTGAATGGTAACTTTTCTCATTCTAGCAAAATATGAAAAACAACCCTTGCATTTCCAGTTACCAGGTTACTAGCACTATATCTATGGTTACTTTGAAGTTACTTGGGGTTACTCACTCTATTTAATGGTAACTTTTGTCATTCTTTCATAATATGAAAAATAACCCCTGCATTTCCAATTACCAGGTAAGCTCTGTCAATGTAGTGTAGACTAGTAATTTTTACAAATCTTTTAAAACATGTAAAACAAGCAAATTCAAGAATTGGTATCCCCTGGCAAATAGACTTAGGGTTCAGATTGCAAAGCATATATATCAATACAGCACATGTATCGTTGGCGAATGTCGCTACTGAAGCGTTTACACATCCTGTGTTTATTATGCAACAATAAAATCACACAAATTTACCGTTATGACACAAAATAAATACTTTGAAGTTGAACAAGGAATGTTTAAAATAAAAAGTTATATACGTATTTAGCGATAATCAAGGATCATCATGGATGTCTATAAATAAGATAGTGGATTTCGATGCGCTGCCAATTTTGTGTGTGAATTATTCACTGTACAGTGAGTGAATGGGCCTGTTGATTAATATTTCGGATTTGACTTGACCCATCTTTATTTCAATACTAGCAAAATCAAAGCGCTGTGAGCGCTGCCTGTGGTTGCAGACAGCTAAATTGTGGATTTGCTTGCTTTGTGTAGATCGAGTTACTTGTTCGTAATAAAATTATCACATTAACCACTGCATTTTCATAGTGTATGTTATCATTAGTTATTTTGATTGGCAATTGTTTTCGCCACTTTGATTGCAAAATTTTTAATCATTAAGCTATGAAGACTAAAAAAAACCCTTGAAACATCGACTGAATTGATTGATTGAAGGCTTTTCTTATAAATTGTTCAGCTATTGTTAGATGCATTTGAAGTGGCCCGTGCTGAAACACTTTCTGCATAGAAAATTACACTTTAGACAATTGGGTCAAATGCATAGCATCTGAAATGTAGTTAGGCCTTGGGCTAAACTCATGCATGTAGCTGAAATTAGAACTTGCATTTTTTTTCAAACCATCTTGCATTATCGAGTGCTTAATTTGATTTCTGTTACCGACTATAACTTCTAAAAGCAGTTACGTCATGACTGCCACGAGTTTTGGTAGCTCTTTTCAAGGATTAGCTATTTTTAGCACAGGTTTTCTTAAATCGAGAGAGAAAGAATGCGTAAAAGTTACATTTTCACTGAAATGTAAATATTTTATAGAACATGACATGCATAATGAGATTTTTGAGACCTATTTCAGTTGTTATACACCTGTTCATAAAATGGGACGTATTATAGTTTCATCTACGACCAGGCCTAGCGCTGGCTTTTTTTTTCTTGAGCATATTTTGGAACCCGGTCGGTTTCAGTCATTCGCGGGCTAATCGGTTTCAGTCTTTCGCGGGCTACAGGGGTTCCATTTGACCCGGGACTACGGGTTTTGACCCGGGTGTTTTCAAAAAGACGTCGAAATGACCCGTAGTAATTTCAGTCTGTGCATCAGCGTGACCCGGGGCAATTTTAATATATTGACTTACGTGCGTCATCAATTTTCAATCCTATGAAGTCATTACACAGAATGGCATTTCTATCTCAGCAAGACGTCGGAACAGCAGACATTCTAATTGTATGAACCGTATATTCAGTATCGATCGATAACATAAACAACAGGCTGTCAAAATTTAAGCTCCGCCTTCCGCACCATATATGTAAAGCGACATTTGATGGTTGACCAATGAGCGCTACGCTGTGTTAAGGATATCATTTATGCGAGTATTTGTAACCATGTATGCACGCGTGTTGATGACAATACAGGTGACGAGTAAAGTCTGTCATAAATCGATAAACCAAAGCGACCCGTCAAAGGTGTGAACGGTAGTACAAACGTTTTGGTAGTTTTAATTGGAGACAGTTGTCTTTCATCGTGAACGAGTAGAAAATTTATTTGTTCTCAATGGCCCTTCTTACGCATATATAAAATTAAAACTGCGAAAAATACACGGTAACATTTAATTAGTCTGTCATAGATCGATAAAACAAAGCGACCCGTGAAATGTGTGAACGGACGTTCGAAAGTTTTGTTGTTACAACAGTTATAATTAGAGACGGTCGTCTTTCATCGTAGACACGAGTAGAATTATTTTTGTTATCAATGGCCTTTCTCACGCATATATAAAACTGTGAAAAATACCCGGTAAGTAACATTTAATTATTACGATCTATGCCGTACGTACTTCTTGAATTAAAATACAACACTTAATGTTCGTTCTTCGGAGGATAAAGTTGAATTAACGATTATACAATGCAAACTAGCCTGCGTAGTGGATGAACGGGAATATCCATGCAATCACTTTCGTTTTCAGGTCTAGTATACGATAAAATCCGTACCGTACGGTCCATGATGTCGCCCGCTCCGTCTTTTACGAGAAATGAATATTATAATAGTCAATTCAGATCAGTTTTATAAATGCCGTTCGTTGTGTACCCACCGTTTTTGTTTATATTGTACCTGTTCTATATTTTTATGGATATGGTTATGCCAAATCAATATTTTTTTAATGATGACCTCACATGTATATTTTATTAACAGACTTGGTACATACATGCTGTTAGTTGCATAGCACATATAAATAGCACAGACAATCAGTATATACAAAACATGTTGAGCATTCGATCAATCAACATCGTAAAAATGGATGACCCCTGAAGTTTTGAAAATGACCCTCCAAATTTCAGGCCCAAGGGTCAGTGACCCTTGACTTTTGGAGACTAGTGGAACCCCTGGCAGGGGTTCCATTTGACCCGGGACTACGGGTTTTGACCCGGGTGTTTTCAAAAAGACGTCGAAATGACCCGTAGTAATTTCAGTCTGTGCATCAGCGTGACTCGGGGCAATTTTAATATATTGACTTCCGTGCGTCATCAATTTTCAATCCTATGAAGTCATTACACAGAATGGCATTTCTATCACAGCAAGACGTCGGAACAGCAGACATTCTAATTGTATAAACCGTATATTCAGTATCGATCGATAACATAAACAACAGGCTGTCAAAATTTAAGCTCCGCCTTCCGCACCATATAATTATGTAAAGCGACATTTGATGGTTGACCAATGAGCGCTACGCTGTGTTAAGGATATCATTTATGCGAGTATTTGTAACCATGTATGCACGCGTGTTGATGACAATACAGGTGACGAGTAAAGTCTGTCATAAATCGATAAACCAAAGCGACCCGTCAAAGATGTGAACGGTAGTACAAACGTTTTGGTAGTTTTAATTGGAGACAGTTGTCTTTCATCGTAGACACGAGTAGAAAATTTATTTGTTCTCAAGGGCCCTTCTTACGCATATATAAAATTAAAACTGCGAAAAATACACGGTAACATTTAATTAGTCTGTCATAGATCAATAAAACAAAGCGACCCGTGAAATGTGTGAACGGACGTTCGAAAGTTTTGTTGTTACAACAGTTATAATTGGAGACGGTCGTCTTTCATCGTAGATACGAGTAGAATTATTTTTGTTATCAATGGCCTTTCTCTCGCATATATAAAACTGTGAAAAATACCCGGTAAGTAACATTTAATTATTACGATCTATGCCCGTACTTCTTGAATTAAAATACAACACTTAATGTTCGTTCTTCGGAGGATAAAGTTGAATTAACGATTGTACAATGCAAACTAGCCTGCGTAGTGGATGAACGGGAATATCCATGCAATCACTTTCGTTTTCGGGTCTAGTATACAATAAAATCCGTACCGTACGGTCCGTGATGTCGCCCGCTCCGTCTTTTACAAGAAATGAATATTATTATAGTCAATTCAGATCAGTTTTATAAATGCCGTTCGTTGTGTACCCACCGTTTTTGTTTATATTGTACCTGTTCTATATTTTTATGGATATGGTTATGCCTAATCAATATTTTTTTAATGATGACCTCACATGTATATTTTATTAACAGACTTGGTACATACATGCTGTTGGTTGCATAGCACATATAAATAGCACAGACAATCAGTATATACAAAACATGTTGAGCATTCGATCCATCAACATCGTAAAAATGGATGACCCCTGAAGTTTTGAAAATGACCCTCCAAATTTCAGGCCCAAGGGTCAGTGACCCTTGACTTTTGGAGACTAGTGGAACCCCTGATAATAATCATTCCTCGTCAAATACGGAGCGGGCGGCATTACGGACCGTACGGTACGGATTTTATCGTATACTACTAGTACTAGTACATAAAATTCGCAAGAAGTTAATTTCTTGCGAATTTTATTATTAAATTCCTGTATTAAAGCCGCCATTGGCTCAAGAATTAACGTTTATTAATGAACTGTGAACTTACGTTAATAAAAGTTTGCAACTTTTGTCGGTCTAATCAATCGTTATTTCGGCATATCAAACACTGCAAACAGTGAATTAATTTTAGTTCTCTGGAGTGTTATTATTATGCGCTTCACAGGTCTATCGCAAGTGTCCGGTACGGGGGACGTGATCTGATTGGCAGAAAGTGGTTTTGGTGACAAGCGATAAGCTCCGCCTCAGATTGTTTTTGGCAAGGCAGACAAGCGTGTGAATAATCATGTCAATATACACGAACGTGTCATAGACAGAATATCAATTGGGGCCCTTTCATACATGTGAGTTATACTAAGACATTGAGAACAAGTCTCAGTCGCATTTTACTGCATTTATCATCGAAATTGAGTGGAATAAAACATTCGCCAACGGTAAATTTTTCGACATATTTGGAAAGTCATACTTTCCAACGATTTGAGCCAATTTGATTTTTCTTGAGCCAATATTTGTTTCCTTCCAGCGCAAGCCCTGTGCAGCATACAGACAAAAAAATGTTTAATTGACCATCAACCAGTATTGACCATTTGGGGAGTATTGTTGGTTTTTACCAGGGATATTTTTGACTGCCAAACCTTACTGTCTATAGGCAATACTTCTGATTTTGTTCACCTTATAAATGTTTAAATATATACGCAATTTTTTTGTGCAGAGACAACGATATTCCGCAACATTTGGTTTAGCATCAACCAAAATTGCCCCATTTCATTATTATGCAGAAGACATTAATTAATGTAAACAGTTTGAAATATTATAAAACTTGAGATTTCAATAAATTCAAAATGTACCTTTATCCATCAAGATTTTCACATCGTCACTTAATTTTGGGTCTCTTAATTTTGGGTCTCGTATACGATTAATCTGTACCATACTGTCCAGGGAAACATGCCCTCTAGACATTCTTGGTTTAAATATGCCTCTGGCTACGGCACTGATTATATAATTTTATCTGAATTTATAGTCTGTGTTGATTATGACAATTCACATATAATTTACCAGGCTGTATGTTTTAACTTTAGTTTACTGTTCCAATTGTGGCATAGTTTTTACTGTTTGGAAGTAGTCTACGCTCCCACACAGCACTTTGATTCCACTACCATTACATTCACACGCTGCTGTATTACCCAGTATATTTTGATATTTGACCTTTTTAACCTTTCTGATGTAATCAATGATTCAGTCGCAGTAAACAAAATCACCATTCATTCCTGATACTAAATGCCATTGGTCGGCATGTTCTCCTGACTACTGATTTTATAATAGATGGGTATTTTCCAGTGTTAACGTCAATCAAATGTGTACACAATGTACAGCCTTTTGTGTCGAGAGAAATTTGACTATATAGCTAATCAGTTTTATTTCATGTCATTTAGCATCACAGAAAGTTTCGTTCCTTGATCGAGGATTGTACTGATACTAATTACAAATAGCGTGGCGAATTTGAGTAACAGGATGCCACGTAACGCATTTTAAAATATACGCAGATTCCGCATCGACAGCTGTATAAATGACCAGCAATTTCCATAGCCACGGCGGCATTTCTATGACAGTGAAAGCTGTCTATTCAATGCACACTCGCATTTAAGCTTTATTTACACGTACATGTGTGTCCTACATTGGGGACATTAATGAGTCGTAAAAATGCAAGCAGTTAGCTGAATGGCTATGGACGCATGTCGACTCGCCTGTCTAAATATAGAAAATATCGGTTGTACGTAAGTTATAAAGCAGAGGATGATTATGAAGGTATCGGAATAAGCGCCCGGTGCTTAAGGAGAGTAGAAGTAGTCATAATCTTCATCTTTTAATTTGAATAATGAATTATAATTGATATAGAGACCAATTGTTTAAACTTCAATTACTGTTATACAGTGAATCATCCTTCAGGTTCTATTACAACTAATGTGTAGCCTGAAGTAATTTCAAAGTACCATTAAAAAGGATTATTGTGAAAAACAAAATCCTATGTTATAGAATATAGGGAAATAAACTGCCCTAAATATCTGTCGATTGCATGATAAAATATTACATTGCCCACAAATTCCCTAAGCAGACAAGTTCCAAAATTGGCTCAAGAATTACGAAAGCCAGCACTAGACCTCAGGTAAAGGCTCCATTAAATAATCTTCAGAATTTCATCTTTTCACACATCACTTATATCCAATAAGAATTTCATACCACAGTAGAAGAATGTAGACATTTTCATTTGTATCTATGACTACCTACATAACTGAAATACTGTTGAAAAAAGCACAAAACTCTAACATAACACTACTGTACACTTATATCCAATGATCTGTAATAAAATACAGAACAGACTGAATGTGTCTATACTGATTACTTTTTATATGATGACCATATGACACTGAATTGGGTATACATTTGTATGGTATGTCACTGGATCCTTACTGGTTACCAAGGCAACAAGGTTTATGGTCCCTGCTTAGACAGGAAGTGAGATACTGATTGTCCCCCTGGTGTAGACATGTATCCCACTGTGCACATTGTATATTATTGCATAATGTGATGTAATACTTAACATGGCCATATCCCATTTTGTCTCAGATCATAAGATGAGGGTTTTCATTGGTTAATTTGGAAATTTGAAAATTATTAGTAACATAATGTTGCACAAGATAATGTTTGGAAATTTATATAGATCAAACTTGTTTGAAATTAACCAATCAGATGAATCTATTATTAATGATTAGCCAGTAAAAAGTTAGCACATATAATTTGAAATTAAAACAAACAATTTTATTAGTGATTTCACCGAGTCTTATTTGACCAGTGAAATGCTGTGTGTTATTTTATTGTTGTTCCATCATAATTCATGTGAATATTACAAACGGATATCAATGTTATGGAATATTAAAAGTGTTCAAGCTGCAAAGTGTAGTGTAATATAGTTTGTGAACTTTAAACAGAAATGTTCACATTTACAAAGAACTTAGTGTTATTAGAGTCATCTATAATAGTAACTTATAGGTCTCTGGTGTTATAAACAATGAAGCAATATGGACATTACTTGCAATATTCACAGGATGTATTGAGACAAAAATCCTAAATATAACTCATAAACTTATCATGATGATATCAAGTAATCAGCATTTTTCTTAAATTTCATGTTTTGTTTATAATAACATATACATTACAAGTAAGTGTCAGTCAGATCATTAAGTTCTACTAATGTTATTATCTTATAATGACAAAATGATGCTTGTAAATATAATGTATGTAAAAATGATCAATTAATAGAAACTGATATGAAAGAGAGATTAAGTTGTAACAGGTTTTATTTTCAACTTCATAAATCCCCACGTATAGTTTTTCACTTAACTGTAATGTTCCACACAGATTTTAAATAGGATATTGTTTTTTTTAATTGCACCAGTTGCTGAAACTAAATTAATATTTTACTTTAAATGAATAACAAATATAGTGATTTCGTATGACTTATCCTTAATGAATTATTTAATATAATATATACTGTATTTTATACCCCTAAGTCTCAACTTGTTAATGTTATTCTTATAAGCATTTCGACCAGAAACCTATAATTACATAAAACATGTCTCTGTATAGACAGAAGATAACGACTTCAGTGGCCAGCACATTTTCATCTATCATGACAGGCAGTATAATTCAATAAGAATATCAGGTAAGGTGTTCCTATTTCATATTAGTTGAAGTACCAAAAATATAACACTTAATTCAATGAAAAAATGCATGTTAAATAGCACACAATCCTTAGTTGGTCAACTTTACATACAGTTACTTGACCAGAAGAATGGTTTCAGCTAGTTTGTTGTTCCAAACATTTTGGCCAAAATTTATGTTAAATAATAATGTCAAAATCTTGTGATTCACAAGAAGTGTCACACATGAAAATAAGAAACAAAGGATTTCAACTTATTAAAAATACATAGCATTTAATACAAGAATACAAGCAAAGTTTAGGTTTAGATACTTGGTGCATCACGTGTTAGAAGTTGATCTTATGTTTTACCTTGATAAATCACACTTTGGATGTATAACTGCTGTATTAAACTCCATGAAGGCAGTGGCAATTTTTAAAAGAAATGAAATTTGTTATAAATTTGCAATAACACCAGGACTGGTGCTCTTACCAAAATACTTATAAAAAGGCATGAATTGATGAGAAAATGTCATTTTATTATTGCCAGACACTGAGTATCCTCCTACAATGTTACCAACTTGCAGTGTTAATCTAAATTAACAATTAAAATGTTAAGTAGCTATAGCATTAAGTGGAATACAAATGCTGTTGCATTAACACACACGCTAACATAGGGAAATTTTTCCTTAAAAGTTGTAAGTAACAGAGAATAAAAGTGGAGTTTATCTAGTAAATCACTAAATGGAAATTAACACATATTTTTTTGTGAAATGTCTGAGAAGTGTCCATCGACTTGTGAGTAAATTGCATATAAGTATATACATGTATATAGTGAGGTTAACATGCAACTTGAAATTTGAGGGTATTTTTCATATTTTCAAAAAATAAGGAAAGAAACCACTGAATTAACTGAGTAACCAAAAGTAACTTCAAAGTAACCAAAGACATAGAGCAGTAACCTGGTTACTGGAAATCAAAGGGTTGATTTTCATATTTTGATAGAATGAGAAAAGTAACCATTAAATAGAGTGAGTAACCAAAAGTAACTTCAAAGTAACCAAAGACATAGAGCAGTAACCTGGTTACTGGAAATGCAAGGGTTGATTTTCATATTTTGATAGAATGAGAAAAGTAACCATTAAATAGAGTGAGTAACCTAAAGTAACTTCAAAGTAACCAAAGATATAGTGTAGTAACCTGGTAACTGGAAATGCAAGGGTTGATTTTTCATATTTTGATAGAATGAGAAAAGTAACCAATAAATAGAGTGAGTAACCTAAAGTAACTTCAAAGTAACCATAGATATAGTGTAGTAACCTGGTTACTGGAAATGCAAGGGTTGATTTTTCATATTTTGATAGAATGAGAAAAGTAACCATTAAATAGAGTGAGTAACCTAAAGTAACTTCAAAGTAACCAAAGACATAGAGCAGTAACCTGGTTACTGGATATGCAAGGGTTGATTTTCATATTTTGATAGAATGAGAAAAGTAACCATTAAATTGAGTGAGTAACCTAAAGTAACTTCAAAGTAACCATAGATATAGTGTAGTAACCTGGTTACTGGAAATGCAAGGGTTGTTTTTCATATTTTGATAGAATGAGAAAAGTAACCATTCAATTGACTTAGTAACCAAAAGTAACTTCAAAGTAACCAAAGACATAGAGCAGTAACCTGGTTACTGGAAATGCAAGGGTTGATTTTCATATTTTGATAGAATGAGAAAAGTAACCATTCAATTGACTTAGTAACCTAAAGTAACTTCAAAGTAACCAAAGACATAGAGCAGTAACCTGGTTACTGGAAATGCAAGGGTTGATTTTCATATTTTGATAGAATGAGAAAAGTAACCATTCAATTGACTTAGTAACCGAAAGTAACTTCAAAGTAACCAAAGACATAGAGCAGTAACCTGGTTACTGGAAATGCAAGGGTTGTTTTTCATATTTTGATAGAATGAGAAAAGTAACCATTCAATTGACTTAGTAACCAAAAGTAACTTCAAAGTAACCATAGATATAGTGTAGTAACCTGGTAACTGGAAATGCAAGGGTTGTTTTTTCATATTTTGATAGAATGAGAAAAGTAACCATTAAATAGAGTGAGTAACCTAAAGTAACTTCAAAGTAACCAAAGACATAGAGCAGTAACCTGGTTACTGGAAATGCAAGGGTTGATTTTCATATTTTGATAGAATGAGAAAAGTAACCATTAAATAGAGTGAGTAACCTAAAGTAACTTCAAAGTAACCATAGATATAGTGTAGTAACCTGGTTACTGGAAATGCAAGGGTTGTTTTTCATATTTTGATAGAATGAGAAAAGTAACCATTCAATTGACTTAGTAACCAAAAGTAACTTCAAAGTAACCAAAGACATAGAGCAGTAACCTGGTTACTGGAAATGCAAGGGTTGTTTTTCATATTTTGATAGAATGAGAAAAGTAACCATTCAATTGACTTAGTAACCAAAAGTAACTTTAAAGTAACCATAGATATAGTGTAGTAACCTGGTTACTGGAAATGCAAGGGTTGTTCTTCATATTTTGATAGAATGAGAAAAGTAACCATTCAATTGACTTAGTAACCAAAAGTAACTTCAAAGTAACCAAAGACATAGAGCAGTAACCTGGTTACTGGAAATGCAAGGGTTGATTTTTCATATTTTTAAGCATTTTACTAGGTTAATGTTGACGAAATTCTCCAAATTCTCCAAAAATGTGAGAAGTAACCAAAGAGATAGAACAAGTAACCTTCAGTAACCAAAGGAATGAGTGGGTTACTAATGGACCCACTTGCGCAGAGGTGCACATTTTGGGCCATATATGTCTGTTTCTAAAGATCATGAGATTGATTAATTGTGTTAAAATTGGCAGAATTTGTCATTCTGTAAAGGTAAATGTGTTGAAAAAATATTTCCATTATGATGAGCTGTTAAGAATTGGAAACTAGGGATAAAAGGAGTCATGGAATCGTGTTAAAGGGTCATTACCTTTTCACTAGCGGATCCAAGGGGCGCACACCCGGCACGCGCCCTCCCTAAAATTCCCCAACCGTACATGTATGTCTGAGAATAGATACGAAAATATACAGAAATCTTTAATTTTTCAAATGAGTGATTCTGATTTATTGTAGCATTATATTTAATATTGATGATGTTTATACATGTATACATGTGTAATACTTATCCTGTGTGCCTTTGCAGATAATATTGCTGTTTTATAAGGCTTGAGAAAAACCTAAAAAGTTACTTAAAAGTTCATTAATGTAGGTAAAAGAAAAACTTCTGTACATAATATTTGATAACGGGTTATATATATACAGATAAACTTATTTTTGATTTCTCGGAGATTGACATATTTTGTCACACATAAGACATTTACCTCCCAACTTCCTTGTAGAATACACTTTGCTCTATACACATGTTTTTGAATGTGTCCATCTCTGAAATGAAAGATGTTTGATTAACTTTTTTGGATGTACATGTATGCTTAATGACACCTACTCAATTTGTCTCCAGTTTTTCAGAATTTCTAATTTAGGTCACAGAAAATTCCCGTTTTTATTTTGATGTCTAAATATATAGGCCACTTTCAGTTCAGAAACATATTCGTATATGGATTAATATGAAGTTGTTTTGTGAAATGAAATGCCTTTTGGATGGTTTGAACTACCATATATAGCTATCAGTTCAGACGAGAAGAAAAAAGGATATGCGGCAATTTTTTTTCCCATGATGAAATTCAGCAATTGTAAATTATGAAGTAACATAAAATGTCAAGTAAATGTCATACAGCAATATATATTGCAATTGAAGTGGAATCCATCTAGTAATTGTGCACATGAAAATAAGCCCTTCTGATTGAATTATAATAATCTGTATCTTTATTTTGACAGCTTATTGGAGTAGCAATCCTTGGATTCTCCATCTATTTGAGAGTAGATTACTGGATTAACCAGTATGTTGGAGCTAGTGATGAATTAACCAAATATACAGTGTCAGTGTATATATTCATTGCTGCTGGTGCTGTCATTATACTGTTCTGTATCGTGGGAATCTATGGGGCCATCAGACCAGATAGGGTTGCACTCATTGTGGTTTGTATTTCACTGATTCAATTTTATGTGTGAGGTCACCCTTAAAAAATATTTGTTTGGCATAACCCTACCCAGCAAAATGTTGGTGGGTAGGTAGGTAGGTATTTTTTATTATGTTTTATGGTCTTACTAGCATCAAATGGTAAAACAAATTTCCACTGAGTCCCCTATTTTTTTTGGAGTAGGGGCCATTTTCATGGGTAGGAAGGGTTATGCCAAACAATTTTTAAGGATGGCCTGATAGAAAAAATTCACAATGTATTAATCTGATTTATTATTTTGAGAATGGTATATACTATAATAAATATGGGGGTATCTATATTCATGGGGATATCTATACATGGGGGTATCTATAGTATATACATGGGGTATCTATATACATGGGGTATCTATATACATGGGGGTATCTATATACATGGGGGTATCTATACATGGGGGTATCTATATACATGGGGGTATCTATATACATGGGGGTATCTATACATGGGGATATCTATATTCATGGGGATCTATATACATGTGGGTATCTATATACATGGGGGTATCTATATACATGGGGGTATCTATATACATGGGGATATCTATATACATGGGGATATCTATGCATGGGGGTATCTATATACATGGGGTATCTATATACATGGGGTATCTATATACATGGGTGTATCTATATACATGGGTGTATCTATATACATGGGGGTATCTATACATGGGGGTATCTATATACATGGGGGTATCTATATACATGGGGTATCTATATACATGGGGGTATCTGTATACATGGGAGTATCTATATACATGGGTGTACCTGTATCTGTATACATGGGGGTATCTATATACATGTGGGTATCTATATACATGGGAGTACATGTATCTGTATACATGGGGGTATCTATATACATGGGGGTATCTATATACCTGGGGATATCTATACATGGGGGTATCTATATACATGGGAGTACATGTATCTGTATACATGGGGGTATCTATATACATGGGGATATCTATATACATGGGGGTATCTATATACATGGGGATATCTATATACATGGGGTATCTATATACATGGGGATATCTATATACATGGGGGTATCGATATACATGGGGGTATCTATATACATGGTGATATCTATACATGGGGGTATCTATATACATGGGGATATCTATATGCATGGGGTATCTATATACATGGGGGTATCTATATACATGGGGTATCTATATACATGAGGATATCTATACATGGGGATATCTATACATGGGGGTATCTATATACATGGGGGTACCTGTATACATGGGGGTATCTATATGCATGGGGTATCTATATACATGGGGGTATCTATATACATGGGGTATCTATATACATGGGGATATCTATACATGGGGATATCTATGCATGGGGGTATCTATATACATGGGGGTATCTATATACATGAGGTATCTATATACATGGGGTTTCTATATACATGGGGGTATCTATATACATGGGGGTATCTATATACATGGGGGTACCTGTATACATGGGGGTATCTATATACATGGGGTATCTATATACATGGGGGTATCTGTATACATTGGTGTATCTATATACATGGGGTATCTATATACATGGGGGTATCTATATACATGGGGGTATCTATATACATGAGGTATCTATATACATGGGGGTACCTGTATACATGGAGGTATCTATATACATGCGGGTACCTGTATACATGGGGGTATCTATATACATGGGGGTATCTATATACATGGGGTATCTATATACATGAGGATATCTATACATGGGGATATCTATATACATGGGGATATCTATACATGGGGGTATCTATATACATGGGGGTACCTGTATACATGGGGGTATCTATATGCATGGGGTATCTATATACATGGGGGTATCTATATACATGGGGTATCTATATACATGGGGATATCTATACATGGGGATATCTATGCATGGGGGTATCTATATACATGGGGGTATCTATATACATGAGATATCTATATACATGGGGGTACCTGTATACATGGGGGTATCTATATACATGGGGTATCTATAAACATTGGGTACCTGTATACATGGGGGTATCTATATACATGGGGTTTCTATATACATGGGGGTATCTATATACATGGGGGTATCTATATACATGGGGGTACCTGTATACATGGGGGTATCTATATACATGGGGTATCTATATACATGGGGGTATCTGTATACATTGGTGTATCTATATACATGGGGTATCTATATACATGGGGGTATCTATATACATGGGGGTATCTATATACATGAGGTATCTATATACATGGGGGTACCTGTATACATGGAGGTATCTATATACATGCGGGTACCTGTATACATGGGGGTATCTATATACATGCGGGTACCTGTATACATGGGGGTATCTATATACATGGGGGTATCTGTATACATGGGGGTATCTATATTCATGGGAGTATTTGTTAGCTTCATGTATTGAGCATGAGAGTCACTCATCCAGAGTCTTAAACTTATTCATGCTTTAGGGTGCAGTTCTCATTTTTAAAATGTAGGATATATATACACTCCTTTAAATACAATTATTTAAACATTAAAGCCTGTGGTAATTGAATGATGGTTAAGTTGAATGCCACTCTATCATTAAATGTATGGCCCCTTCAAACTGCCAGGCCTCTGCTTGTTTTCATAAGTTGGTTGCAAGATTTGATAAATAAGTAATCTATTTAATGCATTTGTGCAATTTATTATAAAATTGGCTTTTTTGAGATAATTTTGGCTAATTTTAGTAGACAGTTGTGAGTTTTAAAGGCATGTGCAATTTGGCTACCTGCCAGCTCTAGTCTTGGGCCCTTGTTTAATGCTGTCTAAATGGTCTTAGGGTCCTGGGACAAACAAAAAATCAATGATAAAATTTGTAATTGTTTATGTTAAAATTCATTCCAAATATTAAATATTACAAAGGGTCTGTATTGATACTCCCTGTATTCTAGGTCTGTATTGATACTCCCTGTATTCTAGGTCTGTATTGATACTCCCTGTATTCTAGGTCTGTATTGATACTCCCTGTATTATAGGTCTGTATTGATACTCCCTGTATTATAGGTCTGTATTGATACTCCCTGTATTCTAGGTCTGTATTGATACTCCCTGTATTCTAGGTCTGTATTGATACTCCCTGTATTCTAGGTCTGTATTGATACTCCCTGTATTCTAGGTCTGTATTACCTGTATCAGGTTTGGTTTGTTATGACATCACAATAATCCAGCAAATGCTGGCTGATTTTTTTCTCTTTTGTCTATTTTTTCTCATTATTTCATGGATATAAATCTATTTTGTAAAAAAAAATCATATTGAATATTATTCATTTATCTCAAAAAAAAAACAAATAGTAAAATAATATTTATATGAGGAGAAAATGTTCTGGTACTCCGGCCCAAAGATGTAGATTCACCTTTGTCTATTGTATACAAAAAGCAATGTCTATAGAACTTTTGTTACAGTACTAAACAAAATCAATTGAATATTTTTGACACCAATTTAACAGTACTGTTGTAAGACGTTGTGAGTAAACCACCGCTATGTCTCGCTTCATATGAAAACTTGTACATGTTTATTCAAGTGTATGATTTATTTGACTATTGTGTTGTTTCAGTACATGATATACCTACCATTGATGTTAACCATGATGATTGGAGGTGGAGTCTACGCTTACATTTATAGAGAAGAGGTGAGAGTTTTATATCACTGTGGATAATATTTATTAATATAATCTGCCATTTTAAACTGTTCAAGGTGCATAAATTACACAGTCCTTGAAAGAGATATACATATTGATGTAGATGCACTGATAAATATATCTTGAACATATTATTGCACCTATGGCAGTTCAAATAGACTGAGCTATACTTTGAATCTCAAATTTTTCTGAAATGCTATTCATGAAAACCCTTTGAGGTAAATCTCAACTCAGATGTTGAATTTTTACTCAGATAGTTGAAATTGATCTATGCCAAGCTAAATACTTGGGACTGAATGCAGATTGTGAGAAACACTATATGAAATAAAATCATCAGCCGAAATAAGTATGAGGGTATATTCAAAATGTGATATTGTTTAATATGAGACTAGAGCAGTTTAATGTAATATGTATGTACGGAATTTTGCTCTGTGAATAGCCGTATCAATTACATATTTGTTTAGTTTGACTTCCACAGTTTGATGTTTACCTGCTTATTTTTTTGTTTATCAAATTTCTAACATTTCGTTGAACCGTTTGCATCTACTGTTTATATTTGCTCCTGTAAAACCAGGATAGAAAATGTCATGAATCATCATTCACTCTGACACTCTTAAATCGAGTGATGCAAGTTCTGCAGAAAGCGCAGATTGTTTATTGATAGTCTGGTTCTACACTTACATCAGGTTTCTACATCAGTATAATCTTACGTTTAAAATGTGTTGTATGAACCATTCTAGATACAGCAAAACCTCAGATATATGTACTGTATCTATAGGTGGATATTTTATTTTATTCGCAAATTGACGAATTCAGACATTTCCCAAGTGGAAATTTTTGCGAATTGCCAAAATTAGCAACATTGTTGTCTAATAGTGAGGCAACATAAAGATGAACGACTCTGAGCAAGTAAAATTACACTGACTGATATTTTCACGACATTCTTGAATTTGCGAAATTCGCACATTTCCATGTCACAAACTATCACTTTTACAGTACATTGTATATGGTTATGATTGTGGATCAGATTCTTCAGTCTTGACTTATTTCGGCCTATTGTATAATTTTGTTCCACATTCTTATGCAAGAAATTGTAATTAACTTGAGAATATTAAACCATATTGATGAACATGTGATTTGAGATCACTCTAAAGTTAATTAGTTCAGATCTGTAGTTAAACTAATATTTATAGTATGTAAATTTTTATTTTAAGATTGAAAACACCATCAAGAATTCAAGTTTACTGAGAGAAATTGTTCAACTGAAGTATGGTAGCGACAGGAGAGTGACACAAGCCATTGACTTCATGCAAGAAGAGGTATGTGAATATGGTCTCATTTTGTACAGTCATTCTCAGTCCCAAACATGAAATTACACTATTTTTTCCAGAAATCTTAATTTTTCCCTTAATTTGTTTTTGTATGTTGTACATGAAAACAAACATAAGCTATGTATAGCTATTGACCGACATGGGTATCATAAGATATATTAAAATAACAGAAAATAGTTTAACCATTTTTTGTTTGTTTTGGATTTTTCACCCTTTCTAAACAGTGTTTCAGTTATATACAGCGGTTAGTTGACCTTGCCAGTCACCACCCAGTATTAACCAATAATATATAACTTGAGCTGAACTATGTTAAATGTGGAGCTTAATTGTTACTCCAGCTATGTGAACTTAAATAGTTGATATCACTGAGTGCTTTTTGGGGACTTGACAAACTTTTTACTCTTAAAAATCTTTTCACTATCAAAATTTTATGAAGAACTGGTGAATGATTACTGGCAAATATTTAAAATGAGCTCATAGAAGAATGATCAGCTATAATGGGTATGGCCACATTTAAAAAGTATTTTTTGACTGTCTCCAGACCCTAGCTTGTGTAGTTGGGCAAATACATTGGCTAATAAAAAACCTTGTAAGAAATTGTATAACTGTATATTGCTAAAAAAGGCTTGATAAAGACTCAAAAGAGAAAAAAATCTGTCATAGATCTATAAATATTTTGGATTGCAGCATTTTTCGGTCTTATATTTAAAGAACAGAGTTATTGGTATATAGAGATTAAACAAGATATGAATAATTACTGATGATAGGCTTTACATATATTTGTACAGTAAAACCTCAATAATAAGACCGCCTTTGGACCCTTGAAAACTGACCAGTCTTCTTATTGAGTTAGTCTTAATATTGGGGTTATTTAAAGAGTAAAACAGTGAATGTATGGACTTGAACATTTTGAGGTGTTTTTATTATTGAGGTGGTCTTTAGTAGTGTTGAAGAATTTTAATTTATCACAGGGTAGTGTAGAATAATTCATTATTACTTTATCTGTGGTCATTTTATCTAAATAAGACATATACCAAAAATTGACTTGATTACCAATAATTTCCAGATAATAGGTAATTATCGCAGCAGTACTTTGATTTCGGATTTCTGCTAACAACCCCTGAGGGTGAAAATGTCATAATATGCACTTATTTAAGTCGCATATGCATGCTTATTATCATAAATCATCAGAATTAAAGTTAATTTTGAAATATTGTGCTTAATCAATGCTTTAAAATGGGCAGTTTCCAAAATATCGAGTTCAAAATACAGATGACGGAAACCAAATGTTTTGTTCTTCAGGATATGAAAAGCAGAGCTCTTAAAACTATTATTTAGATTTTTCTCGAAATAACAAACATCACAAGAACGAATAAATTATATAAGGAGTGAACAATTAAGCAACTACAGCAACTAAATTAATTGAATAACGAATAAATTATATAAGGAGTGAACAATTAAGCAACTACAGCAACTAAATTAATTGAATAACCTTTCAGAAACGTATAGACGCATTTGTCATATTGTCCGATGGTATAGTATTCAGATGGTCCAATTTCGGATACAAACAAATATTAACTTTTGTCACCTTATTTTTTCTACCAGAAAAAGTTCTCCAGCGGTGAAATAAACTGAATTCCAAATCAATGTTGTGCTTTTTTCGTTTAATAGATTGCAGAACTGTGATGAAATCATATTTGATAAACATGAATATTTATATAGTCACATGGATTTATTCCATAGTGTGTTAACTCGGGAAGACTGGTATTAAACAGAAAATGTTGAAATTCAAAACTTTATGATAAAAATAAAAAAAAATCAATTTTTAATCGAATGTTTTTATGGATAGGTCTAAAGCTTTTGAGCAGAACATATTATCAAACTACACACATAAAGTTATTTGTTTTAGTGTAATGTAAACATAAGTAAATTAATTTGGCTGGAGAGTTGATATATGTTTTAGTTTGTAGGATTTGACTTGAATTTGATCTTGGACACTTAGACTGAAGCATGTTATTTGTTAGAACTGTACTTTTGTGCGTGATCAATGTTACTAGTTATGCTACTATTACTTCTGTAAGCATAATGGTTACTATTATAATGATATTGTTGCCAATGTTGTATTGTATGTAGATCATGTCTGTCATGTATACTGCAGATCAAAATGTGTCTTTAAAGCTTGTTGATATTTTATGTCTGTTTTCTTCTATAACATTTTACTGACTGATTATGCATCAAATCTGATCTTGAAAAACACAAAAGTTCCAGCAATTTGTTACAAAATGTCCCTTTGTCTAGGTTCCGTCTTAACGTGTCTAAAAGTCTGTATTTAAGTAGGTAAAAATTCCTAAAAACGGCCAATTTTTCGCCAGTTCAAATTGCTGTAACTTTTGTTCTAGAAATGATTTCTTCATAATTCAAACTATTTTACAGATGTTTTAATGAGCTCTTCAGTATGCACTAAGTTGCATTAATGGTGTACATAAAAAAAATTGACTGGGGTTGCTATTTTTAGTGAGATTTTGCTGTAGAAGCTTTTTTTGGTTTTGTTTTGGTTTGTCATTGTTTACATTAACTGTTACATGATGACTGTTTCTAGTTGGGATGTTGTGGTGGAAGCAGTTACACGGACTATGGTAGTTCACAATGGAAACAGTCTTATACACAGGGTGAACAGGATCAACGTCAGGATCAGACACCATTATCTTGCTGTAAAAATATGAAGACATATGAGGACATACCTGGACAACCATACAGATACTGTCCCATGTATAATACCGCTGAAATTGGTGAACAGCTGAAGGATGTTAATCCATTTATCTGGAAACAAGTAAGTTTTGTTTTTCTTACTATTTGATAGGACTGGACCTGAATGTGGAAATGTGCATATCAATATTTGGTGCTAGAGACTAGATAGTCTGTTTTTATACAGATGCAGCTAGAGACTAGATAGTCTGTTTTTGTACAGATGCAGCTAGAGACTAGATATTCTGTTTTTTGTACAGATGCAGCTAGAGACTAGATAGTCTGTTTTTGTACAGATGCAGCTAGAGACTAGATATTCTGTTTTTTGTACAGATGCAGCTAGAGACTAGATATTCTGTTTTTGTACAGATGCAGCTAGAGACTAGATAGTCTGTTTTTGTACAGATGCAGCTAGAGACTAGATATTCTGTTTTTGTACAGATGCAGCTAGAGTCTAGATATTCTGTTTTTGTACAGATGCAGCTAGAGTCTAGATAGTCTGTTTTTGTACAGATGCAGCTAGAGACTAGATAGTCTGTTTTTGTACAGATGCAGCTAGAGACTAGATATTCTGTTTTTGTACAGATGCAGCTAGAGACTAGATTGTCTGTTTTTGTACAGATGCAGCTAGAGACTAGATATTCTGTTTTTTGTACAGATGCAGCTAGAGACTAGATATTCTGTTTTTGTACAGATGCAGATCTATACAATAATTTTGGGCCATTCTGTCGCTCTGTGTATTATTGTGTTTAAATTAATTTATTTTACATCGATTGTGAAAGAAGTTTTTTCATATTATATAAATCACTCTTGATGACTGTTTCCGGGATTTCTATTAAATGCTGAACAGTACTCAAATGTGTCAAATTCAGGGGATTGTGAAGTTCTTGATCAATGATATTGCTTGTTTTTTTATTAAAATAGGTATTGATGATTGTATTACACTAAACTCCTCAAGGGAGTGATTAGAGCTTGTCATTGATTCAATACTGTAATGTTTATTTACAACATAGGCCTTAATGGGAAACAAGGGGACAGGCTATTGCCGTATTTCTTCATACATATTTTCACAGACTCTCAATATACAGTGCTAAGTACAGATATTTTGTTTTGACTTCTATTTTTTGCACAGTTTAGTTTTTGAACTCATGAATAGCATTGATTTCATTTTGTCTTAGTAACATTTCATGTCATTGATCTATTAATAAGTTCACATGCTTGAGGGGAATTCTTCTATGGACTCGAGTATGAAAAAAGAGTTATTGGCATATACTATGAATGTTCAATCAATTAAAACCCTTTATCTGAAATTCTAGATGTAAGCCTCTATTATCTAAGTTGGTAGCTCATAACAAGTTATGATCTATTTATAAATTTATATAATTTTTATGGAAATAAAGTACTAATCATAATGTTTATAGTTTATATATATACTAGCGGAGCTAACAAATGCAGGTTCGGTTTTGGTGTAAAATATTCGAAATGTTTAAATGATTTGGATCTGATGTTTTACAGTATGTGTGCTTTGAACACTTTTCGACAGATTTTTAATGAAAATTTTAATTCTATATTTGGATGCATAAATATTGTGTCGCACGAGATCATGCTTGACCTAAATATACTACACTGTACACGAGCCAGTATACCAAGGTCATGGCATGTGAAATTTAAGTTAATTTGGCTCATCCTTAAAAAGTTATGAAACCAAAACCAAACTTGCGTTTATTATTTCCGCTAGTATATATAATTCGTTAGCGATTAAAATGGTACATTCTGCCCTGTTAGTTCAGTACATAAAGCACAAATTGTCACATAAGGCAAACGTTCTCTGTGAAAAAGTGTACTTCACCTCTACTCTATGTAAGAAAGTTGTCAGTTGCTTTCAAAAGTACAGATTAGTTCTTGCTAATAGACTATGAATACTGGCTAGGTCAACCAGCCCTTTTTTATGGCAAAATTGGGACCGATATTCCTTATTCCCAAAGAGTAAAGTATATATTTTTCCCCAGATTTTGACAAAATTTACCCATCAGTAAAATTAATATTTACAAATTATGTCCCTGCAGTAGTCGTATTTTCCTCGTCAAAATGTAAATATCAGCGCCATCTTTTAAACACTCGAAGCAATCTATAAAACACAAAATTCAACTAGTTTTGCTTGGTTTAATGTGCATCCAAAGAAATAATATGGTAATAAGTCCTGTAAATTCTCCAATTTGGCAATTTACAAAAGGCCCCACCATATTTCCCCAAAAGAAGTTTTATTGAATCAACTGCAGAACAGGAATCTGTTAGCAAAAAATTGCTCAACAAACTTGTTACATTTCCAAATACATGTACTGAATTATAGGATTGACATTTTCTGCTTTGGAGGAATAACTCTAAGCATTTTGTTTTGCCCAATTTGGAACTGAGAAATGGTGTGGTATAACTCACTGTGATGTGTGGCAATAGATTAGGTTTTATTGCTGTAAGCTTCTCATTCATATTTTAAATTCCAAGGCTAAGATTCGACTTGTCGTCGTCAATTTAATTATAAACTTCTCCTAGAATGCAGAAGTTACGTAAATAAAATGTCAGAAGTTGCTAAGTTTCAAATTAGTTCATGTGGAGTGCAGAAAACTGTCGGGGAAATTTTGAACATAATAACTAACATTGAGTTTCTTTTTCTTTAAATCTCATTGTGTCTACATACGTGTAGTAAATATGGGTGTGAACATATTTTTTCCATATTGATAACAAAATTAAAGGCATCATTCCGATTGCCAGACAAACGAAATAATGATACTGATAAAATGATGCAGTAGGTGTAGTTCCTATGTATTGATATTTATATGAATGTCTTTCTAAAATTTAATATAGAATAGCGAATACTCTACGTAATTATTTTGTAAATCTTAATTAATATATAAATAAAACTTAAATTTTGTGAAATATAAAAGGTAGTGTGAGTGGGTAAGTGCTTACTAAATAACTTGTTCAGAAATAGAGACAAATTAAATTCTATCCATGATTTGAAATGCGATTGAGGTGTTAATTTTGCCAACAACATTGAAATTTCAAAATCTCAATGTTGTAAAGCATTTGTTGCATTATAAGTCTCGTATGTTAATGTGTTTCCATAATTGCAGGGATGTGGTGAAGCATTTGTGGAGATGATACAAGAAAACATTGGAATTGCTGCCGCCATTTGCTTCAGTATAGTCGCTGTTATTGTAAGTTAAATTGAATTATTGAATTAGGCATAAGTTGATTATATCTCTTCTGCAAGAAATATTTTTGCAGTGTCCTAAACTCCGAGTGGTTTTAGGATTTTGAATCGTGATTAAATTAGTTGTTTCAAATGAACATAAGTGAATTATTCTTATGTAATGAGGGCTTTATTCTGTATTTCTCTGGTTAAATACAGTATTCTGTTTCAAAATATATGTAATCCACTAGTCCAAAGCCTAGGCCTTGTAACTTTAATTTCGGGCTAGTAAAAATTCCTTGGTGATTGCCCTAATGGGTAAGTGCTGATGTTTAGTGAAAATGACTTGTTCAGGTATACTAAGAGACTCCATCCATGATTTGAAAAAACGGTCATGGTAATTAAATATGGCAATGACTTTTACATTGTCCTGTTAGCTAAAGTTGGACTAGTACGAAAGCCCTCGTGCTAGTTGATTTACTGCTTAACTTCCAGACTGCTTAAGGCTCTGATAAAGCGTGATAAACTTTACTTATATCTTAAACATGTTTTCTTTTTCAGCTTTTAGGCATTATTTTTTGTGCTTTGTTACTGTTCTTCTTGCGGAAATCTCCAGTACCGCGTGAAGATGACGTGGTGTATGAGATGGCCAGAACACAGGAGAAATCACCATACCCAGCTCGTGGGGGACCATACGCCAATCTGTATCAAAGTTAAATCATCCATTCACACATTATATAACTGTGTCATGGTCGCATAATACATTTGTAGTGATTAGAATTGTAATGTGTATAGTGTACTAAAACCATGGAGATGATTATTGATGACAGAAATCAGCATCATTGTTTGACAATAGCATTTGTATCTGGAGTTGATTATATTCATCATTTGTGTAACATTCTTCCATTCCATCAAGGGAAAAACCTACATTTTCAAACCATGTACTGTTTTAAGATTAAGATTTGACCAAATTAAGCTCACCGTGATATATATCTACAACATGCATTCAAACTTGTAAGAATATAAAAACTGATGAAAATATTAAGTATAATCAAAACAGGGATTGTTTCAATTTATCCCAAAGTAGTGGTTAGTTTTGTAAATTTGGATGTATACAATTTTTAAAGATAGCATGATTTTGTAATGCTTTACTAGTGCTGTAACCTTGATATTATTGCTAATTATGAAACTTGCGCCTAGATTTTTTTTATTAGATATGTTTATGTATCTTTATGATTGAATCTATTGTTTTATTTGATTTGATGATACAAAAATGGTTTCACTGTCTCCTTGTTAGTAACACAATCAAGAATTCATACAATACAAGGTTTGAATGTCATTTGGATACAATTGACTTTGTTGAAGATTTTTTTCAAAGAATGTAGGGAAGTATGGTTATGTGATTTTCATTTGTCAGTCATTCATACACCAAAGATCATATTTATTCATTTAATTTATGCCCGACACAAAAACTGAATAAAAGATAATGATGATCATCATTGATTGTAAATGTTGTTTTCATATAAATATTCCGGAGACTCTGTATAACATAACGAAGTTTGCGATATTTTTATGCTCAATCAAGTTGTAAACAGTTAACTGTACTTAATTGTTGTAAAATTTAGCCTTGAAAACTACTGGACTTATCTTCATACAGTTCTTTGTTCTTATTAGTTTCGCTATTTCAAACTATCTCCACTTTGGTGTCATATATTCAGATTATTTTATAGAATGGCACATTTAATTGGTGAACTAAGTAGCATACATTTCCTTATACTGATTGTAAAATCTAAATTCTTGGTGTCAGAAATATATTGACACTTGATCAATACTCTAAAACCACCACAGAAAACTTCACTGTTTCAGGCCAGACATAAAAATATTATGTCATTAAATCAATACCTGTTCAAACTTGATGTACTGTCCTGTCTGATTGTTTTTGTTTTAGTAGTTTTTGTTTGGTGATGTTATTTAATGTTGCCCTACATGTGCAATCCTTTTATATGATTTCTTTAAATTAAAATATGACATACATAAGCTATGGGACTCTTGACAGAATATATATGCCTTTTATCGTGTATGGCAGAATATTCACGCCTTTTATCGTGTATTGCAGAATATTCACGCCTTTTATCGTGTATGGCAGAATATTCACGCCTTTTATCGTGTATGGCAGAATATTCACGCCTTTTATCGTGTATGGCAGAATATTCACGCCTTTTATCGTGTATGGCAGAATATTCACGCCTTTTATCGTGTATGGCAGAATATTCACGCCTTTTATCGTGTATGGCAGAATATTCACGCCTTTTATCGTGTATGGCAGAATATTCACGCCTTTTATCGTGTATGGAAAAATATTCATGCCTTTATCGTGTATTATGGCATATTAAACATCTACTTTTGCATTATAATTTATCTTTTAGGTATTTCATGCATAAGGAAAGGTGCTGCTTTGTTATTGATCATTTACTCATAATTTGCAAATACTGATTGAAATTCATTTGATTCTCATTGTTTGGAAATCATCACATGGTCATTAATTCGGATCTGCAAAGGTTTCAAAAACCTGTAGTCCGTATTTTAGTATATACAAGACCATATTTTTTATGTAACGGTTGTGTTGAGACAAATTCTAGAATACACAAATCACTTACACACTTCACAATTTAAATCATTTTAAAAGAATTTATTGTCATCTATAATTTCATTTTTTCTGGACTTTCTCTTTTAAACATATCCATAAAATTGGCACTTTTTGGATTCAAGTTTTGCCAATTTAGCATTATGTTTTTTTTATTTTGTTTTTAGTCCCATTTATTGTACATAGTTTTGTATTAACACTTCAATGTTTTTTGTTAATATTGTTTTAGTTATGATGTACATAAGGTCACTCGTGGTTATACGCATTGTGAACACATACCTTTTGATATGATAGATTTAGTTAATACAGGAAAATCAGAATTGATAAGTTTGAATCAGCCCTACCATTTATTTAGTTCCATATTCAAGATGCAATGCTGGTTAATGATTATAGTATATCTTATAAACCCACTCATGATGGTATACATCATTTATATGTAGAAGGATAAATATATATATATTATAATTTGTAACTTTATTCATTTATATGTAGACTTTCAGCTTACGTTCTTAAATGTGTATACCTTTTTGGGCCATTTTAAGGTTTTTCTGTGGTCAGTACTGTTCATTTTTAATGTTTGTATTGATTTTTATCTATTGTTCCTATATTGACACATTTTATATACATCGGTTTAAAATTTGGTTGTATTTGTTAATAAGTGTGAACATTTCTGGTTGTAATCAGTTCAGTTTGTGCATTTTATTGAACTATTATTGAACTAAAATCATTGATGATTCAAGCGTGGTTTGTTTAAATGTATACTGACATGACCATGTGAGGATATAACCACAGTTTTTTGTGATTTCCTATGCTTGATTTGATCACAGTTTTGTTGACTGACTTCACTGTGTTAACTTACAATAAAACTCAATAATAAAGTATGATTTTCGTCACGAATTTGATTGATTTTATCATTTGATTGATTTTATCATTTGATTGATTTTATCATTTGATTGATTTTATCATTTGATTGATTTTATCGGTATAGTGCATTAAATTGTATGAAGCGTGTATTTATATACATCTATCTATACTTTATACATTGTGGAGTTCTTAGAATTTAACCCATGCCAGTTATCTCTTTTTGACAATTCTGTGACAAAACAACTTATGAAATGGATAGTTTATGTCTCGGTGGAAAATCTGTTTTACAAACTTCAGATTTGGACCCGGTTGTGATGATACATTTGTCTGCTACACATGTTTCAGTACATGCTTTTGTGTGATGCATAAATGTCAGTCTCACTTACAGTCCATCGTTTTGATAAGTGTTTTTGCATTGGGTGAGCATGCATACATACCATCAACTGAAGGATCAACCCTGGGATGTTGTATGCCTTATTCCTCATCTGCTTGAACAATAGTTCAGACAGTTCAGACAGTTCCATTCATGATGACACTTTACATGTTTTGATGTATTCATTCACATAATATTCACGTAATGGCAAAAATATTATCATGTAAATATTGAAGAATGAGACTTTGGTTGTTTTCAAAATCTACTGAATTTAATCTGTTTACTAGTTTATACATTGTGTCAGTCATCCATCAGGTTTTTTTAAAAAACTGTTGGAGTAAATCTTGTTTATAGTTATGTAAGTCTATTAATGACTATACTTTATCATAATTATATTTTTCTTACTATTTGTATGCTTAAGTTACAAAAAACAATCAGTATAATTATGTATTGTGTACATTTTGGTGAATTTAATGATACCTCAACATCTACACCTAGTCTATTCTATTTTATTTCAACAACTTGCAGTTTAAATGCTTAGTCAATATTGTGGTGTGAAGGAATGGCTTTAGACAGCAGTAATTGTTTGCCTACTGTGGTTATCCGTTGTTAGTTTATGTCTCGGGTTTTAGACAACTCACACAATGCTGTAATCATAGTGATTCACATATAAGGTTCACAACAAGCAATTGTTTTTGGTGGGTTAACAAAATATAACACAAAAGCATATGATCTTAAATTGTCCGTACATATGGTGAAGAAACTTATAGGATGTCTCAACCATAAATTTTCTGTACATGGTTAAGAAATTTACTGGTTGTCTCATATATTGATGTTTTATCTATTTATTCTCCTTGTTAGATGTGTAAGTCACCAGACTTAAACACGGATATATCTTGTGCTCTCTCATTCGAAATTTATACTAATTCTAAATTAAATTTGAAAGATGTACAATTTAGAAACTATTGCATACATAACTTACATAATTTCCTTCGTTTTGAGATTGTAAATCAGTCTCATTTAATCCATTGTACATAAAGTTTTATAAATTATGACAGTATGAGAAAATCTGAGTAATTTGCGTTGGCATCAAAATCTGTTGAACATCCTATAATGCCTGTGATAGAGCTTGCAAAACATTCTAAAACACTTTCTTTTTTATTTGCAATTAACCTGTGAATTTATGTGAATAGATGGTTGGAATTTAAGAATTCAAACTGATTTGAAAAATATTTGGCCTAGAATCTTTGCTTCAATAACTGTATGTCACATTGATTTACTCTTACGCCATTGTCACCTATATCTGCTTGCCTTATCTTCTTGGCAACCATGCTTTACAAGCTTTTGTAACAACCTATTTAACTGCTAGTTTTTCAAGAATCCTTTACTCTCCAATCACGTTAGAATGTGCATAGCTCATTTGGAGTACCAGTTTTGTTAAACTTGACTGTTGATGACTGGTAGCTTTTTACTTCTTAATTGGTGTGAAAAGAAACTCAACAACTATATTTGTATGATATTTTGTCAGGTCATCTTGCTATTTCATCATTAGCAAGTGTGTGTTCTGAGTGTCATACTGGATAATTGGAAGTAGTCAAAAACACTCGTTGTCACATTTACATTCAACTAAAGTCTCTATTTTTCCACTTGATATATTGGTTGCTAAAAATCCACAATTCGGATAACTTTGATTCAGATATAATATTGCCCTGCACTACTTCTACAGTATACATAAAAATATTTCAACAATTTTTGGATAGTTAATTACTGAAGGTAATCATGTTGTATATTACGCCAAAATGACAACATTGCAAGTACACTCATGCTTAGAAGGAAACCATACCATATGTTTTATATACATGGATGTAGATGCTAAATCCATTTCAAATCATTAAGTTTGACACTCGGAACACAGATATATAAACATGTGATATGGAACGTTAAAGGAACGAGAAAATATGATAGACTGTACATGTACATATTGCATTTCTTTCTCATGTCTATCAATAAGGGGTCCTACAGATCCAGGTTGCCTCATCGAACCTCTGTGGTGCCGAAAATGCTGAAATATTTGCAAAATACAAATGTATAGCTCGTATTTCAGATTGAAATATTTTTGCAGTATGCTTGATTTATAATTCAGTTTGTATTCCGCGGATTTGTGAGGACACAACTCTATGTTCTGTATATGTCAGTGTAGACACTAGTCATTTGTTGTATAATGTTTATATATGTCACACATTCACTTTTGTAGAGTTTTTATATTGCTTTATTGTGATGTAAGTTGGGTCTATTCATTCTTAACATTTAATGAACACATTGATGTATGAAACCTCAGTTGTAGTATTTCACATTGTATTGTGTTTGTTCGAAATCTAATTAAGATCATTAATTATCTGGTATTTCCGCTTACAATCATCTCTTTGTCTTCTGTAAATCTCAGTTATAAATATGATATTTAAAGTGCAATTTAGATTAATCTTCTCCACAGTTTTGTTTGATAAGCTTCTAGCTTTAACCGCAATCTTCTGCTTATAGATAAGTTCATTGTTGGGATCCTCAAGTTTACAGTATTATATGTTTACTGGTGACCTCTTTTGCTCAAAACCTTTATGAACAATGTGCCTATGCATTGTTTAAATGATATTTGTATATGGCGCCCTTTTGCTTACATTTACGGTATAGCATTACACTGTGTGAACATCAAGATATTTTGTGAACTTTACAGGATTTGAAAACTTTACTTTAGTGCGCTTAGTAGATTGACAATTTTAAAAACAGATCTTAAGTTTTGGCTTTATAAATATCAATTTCCTTAGAAAAACTGCATTATTTAGTCACTAAAGCATTGTTAAGTGTTTGATGTCATTGTTTGGGACCACATAAACTTTTCCTTGACATATGAAAGTAACAAAATGTTACATTCTTTAGTAGCATAAATATTTGTGTGTGAATCATTAATTTGTGCATTTTTTTCTGTGTTGACAATTGTTCTTTGTAACTTTTTTATCTGAACTTAAGATATGATATTTTTAGTGTGCTGCGTTTAACACTATTCTCTTTGATGTTTCTTATTCTCCACTTGACCTTGAAAATGATGTTTAAGATTGTGATAATTTACTAAATTCATATTGATTTAATGAATCTTTCATTAGAATATACTAAATTCTCTGACTCTGAATAACTTAATGTTGTTTTCTAACTATGTGAGTACCAACCCAACAATTGATTTCTAATAGTTCTGGTGTTGTTAAGAAACCATTTTATAAGTGTTTTTTTTTTCTTTTTGAACAATATATGTATATTGTTTGGTAAATTTTGTAGAAATATTGTAATTTTGTATTCAAACTGAAGACTACTATTAAAATAGAGTCGTCAGCAGATATGTTGTTTGTTTTGTATTTGATGGAGGTCATAGCTTTCTGTAAATACCCCTTTGGGTCACAAACATTCATTCATAATTGGTGAATAATTGAAAAGTGAAGTGTTGGGAACAGCTCTTTATTTTTGTTAATTTTATGACAAAAGGGATTTTGTGTTTTAGCCTATTGAAAATTGCTTTCCTTTGACAAACAGGAGACTTACTGAGCAATAGAAAACTAGAATCACAGATATACTTACAGTTATGTGTACCTTATATTACTATTGGAAGATCTTTCTTTGGGTCTAATATGCTGCACAACCACTTTATGTACAAAATAAATCCACTCATTCTCTCACAAGGGACAGTATAAAATAGTTTCATAATGGCCCTATGTATGTATGCTCTTGTGTACTACTATATGTAGCTATAAATAAGTACTTACACGGGATATTGTCATGAGTTCTCTCCCTTCATCCCTTCTATAGTATATGTATGTGCAGTACAATTAAAATCGCACAATTTTGTACCAACCATGCTTCTCTATATTCCATTTTATTGCTTTTGAAACTCAATTTTTATGAAATTACGTGTTGATTGTCATGAAGTTTAGCTAACATGTTGCCTACACGTGCAATATTATGTCATATTTTTTTCTTGTATCCTAAAAAGTCGGTCAATGAAAATTAAGAAATCCTACTTTGTGCATTTTTAAATGTACTGAGTATTACACATATATAGTACTATACATAAGGGAGGCAACTCGTGACAATCTGTTGTGTATATGAGCTTGCTAACAAATAAACATTATAAATAGTCTATGGACCAATATTGAGGATTGCAGAATATTTCAATACACGGTTCCAGTTTGCACTGCGGACGAGATTTTGACATATTCCAAGGTGGGAAAGTAAAATGTGTGTACATCTCTTCCTTCTGTGTTTATATGCAAATAGTCTAATTTCGATTTCATCCCTTGGTTTACCAATATCCTGTACCGTACAAAAGAATTTTTCCGAATTGAGAATAAATTTACTGGAACAAGGGAAGTAACTCTGATTATGTTATGTTTGTGACTAATGTAGTGAGTACACTCTCTCAAAAATAATTGCATTTTGATTGAATCAGAGTTTCCATGAATATAAGGTGTATTCGCGTTCTTCAAGATTACAGCATCAATGATAAATTCCTCATTTCCAAACACTGTCCATGCACATTTTATTAGTTTAATTGTAGACTGTAAAACATTTGACCAAGCTGCAGTCTCTATTTAAACCAATAACCAGAATGCTTCAAGATTCGTCTGGGGTGTAGACGCGTGAAAAGAACTCATTAGTATACTTAATTTGTGTAATGTAATCACTTTTATTCTGTTAAACACTCGCAAAAAACCTCATTCACAACAGTTTTCTGTACCTTTTTCGCTTTTAATTATATATTGACTGTCGTACTTTCTTTAAGCCCCGAAACTAATCTACTGTCATTATGATCGATGATACCATAGCGCTGTTTATTTCCTGTTTCAACATTAGGTAGAAGTAATGTTTCGCTTTAGTCAACAAACTAACTCTAAGCAGGCCAGGTCTTGTTACACGTGTGATGTGATCACAATCAAAGTTAAAATGAGTATATGTTTTATTTCATTTTAGTCCAGTAAGCCATATGGCCCATGAGGACAAACAATATATACATATATACAAACATATATCTATGAGACGGAGAACGAACACTATATAACACATATTCAAACATATAACGTTATAGTTGAAGAACAAACTGAAAATGACTATGTAATAAAACATACATAAGATAGCGAAAAAACATGTGTATGAAATAATAATCCTGATAAATACGCGTATATATACTATGTTATCAGTCATTACCATATTGTCGTAACGAATGTGTAAGATCAATATTGTCATACTGTATGTTAATATAATACAATGTTACATGTGTATTTATTGTAAACTTCTTATCTAGATATAACATTGCGACGTGCAAAATTAAACAAATGTGTATTAATACAGACACCAAGAGAGATTAAGTTGTTACAGGGAACACTACATACATAAGACAATGTCTCCACAGGCAAACACCTGACTATACAACATTAAGGACTGAGGAGATGCAAGTGTAAACACGTATGGGAGCAGTATCATATATTGGACAAGTTATCGACTTCGTGTAAACTGCCAGAACATATTGTAAGCAACGCCCTGAAGCATCGGAAGAGACACAAGATTCTGCCTGGTTGCCTGCACGGTTTCCATAGTGGTACCAGGATGCGGGAGAGACACAAGATTCTGCCTGGTTGCCGGCACGGTTTCCATAGTGGTACCAGGATGCGGGAGAGACACAATATTCTGCCTGGTTGCCGGCACGGTTTCCATAGTGGTACCAGGGTGTGGAAGAGACACCAGATACTGCCTGGTTGCCGGCACGGTTTCCATAGTGGTAACAGGG
Organism: Mactromeris polynyma; assembly: GCA_032209605.1. NCBI lineage: Eukaryota > Metazoa > Mollusca > Bivalvia > Venerida > Mactridae > Mactromeris > Mactromeris polynyma. The sequence continues at coordinate 5,507,933 of JASFXZ010000015.1, forward strand.
TGCGGGAGAGACACAAGATTCTGCCTGGTTGCCTGCACGGTTTCCATAGTGGTACCAGGATGCGGGAGAGACACAAGATTCTGCCTGGTTGTCGGCATGGTTTCCATAGTGGTAACAGGGTGAGAGACCTCGCTGTCACAGCTCTAACCCTTCCTCTAGCTTCACACATGTTTGTCTTGTTACAGAGAAGAACACAAGGGGATAGACAGACCTGTTTAGTTACATATGATGAATATTCAGTAAGAAAACAATATCACCTCTTAACAGCGATGTTTGGTGATCTAATGGAAATCAAACAAAAGCACGAAGATACGAAGATAGGTTACCGAATACTCGTAAAACCTTAACCATTGCAATATGTCGTTTTGCTTTGATTCCGTCTTGTTATAACTGTAAGACAAGTAGAGTTACGAGTCCCATGAAGTGAGGTCTGAGGGCAAGCTAAGGTTACGGGGCTTGATGGTGAGCGATGGATCTAACACAACGTTAACTTACTCATCTAGATACTAAATCAATTCAAATATTTTTAAAACTGAGTTGTACTTCGTGCAAATGATCAAATTTTATCGCATAAAAGACAAATTCATGATTTTCATCGTAACTTGATAGATTAAACTGTATTATATACTTCATTTAGAACATTTTATTAAATGAGCAACATTTAGCAGCAAAGTCTAAGTAAGGCAACATAAGGATTTTCATCAATCATCCCCTCCAAAATGCAGGTTGTATAAGATTCACACTTGCACTGTTAGAATGTGTTTCACTATGCGTCATCGCGCTGTTATTGTGTTAAATACACATTACCGCGGATATATATTATATACACATCATAAACCAAGCATTAATAAAGCGATTTGTTTCCGACATTATCACATTATACCAAGCCATTTTGTCACATCTGTCCCAATGTTTCTGCTTACTTATGCAAATTAGCTAAAGGTAGGTGAGCGTTGACAACGGTGTGTACTCAGATTATATACAGTACCGTCTTTCACTCTCTTCAAGATGTGGATTTTTGGCGCAGCCGTACTTACATGGTTTTGCTATTTGCATATCATTGTTGTGTAAACCAATCAAATCTTACTTTAATCACTAAGGCAAAATCTCTTCAACCGAACAACGTTTGTAACCTTGACGCGGATTAGTAAGGGGGGGGGGGTACGTTTGTATGCTACACAACAAATCTTAACCTTAAAATTGCCCCGACCATCTTTTTCTAGACCTTTCGGAGACAATGTTGATACACGCTAAAACAAGACCCGTCATACCTTCATACTTCATCTTTATAAAGCCAAATTCACGAGACGCAGATTGACTTAAAGCAAGGGCACGGACATTTTGTTCAACACGAGACGCAGATTGACATAAAGTAAGGACACGGACATTTTGCTCAGCACGAGACGCAGATTGACATAAAGCAAGGGCACGCACATTTTGCTCAGCACGAGACGCAGATTGACATAAAGCAAGTGCACGCACATTTTGCTCAGCACGAGACGCAGATTGACATAAAGCAAGGGCACGCACATTTTGCTCAGCACGAGACGCAGATTGACATAAAGCAAGGGCACGCACATTTTGCTCAGCACGAGACGCAGATTGACATAAAGCAAGGGCACGCACATTTTGCTCAGCACGAGACGCAGATTGACATAAAGCAAGGGCACGCACATTTTGCTCAGCACGAGACGCAGATTGACATAAAGCAAGGGCACGGACATTTTGCTCAGCACGAGACGCAGATTGACATAAAGCAAGGGCACGCACATTTTGCTCAGCACGAGACGCAGATTGACATAAAGCAAGGGCACGCACATTTTGCTCAGCACGAGACGCAGATTGACATAAAGCAAGGGCACGCACATTTTGCTCAGCACGAGACGCAGATTGACATAAAGCAAGGGCACGCACATTTTGCTCAGCACAAGACGCAGATTAACATACAGCAAGGGCACGGACATTTTGTTTAGCGTCAAAAGCAGATTGACACAAAGCAAGGGCACGGACATTTTGCTCAGCACAAGACGCAGATTAACATAAAGCAAGGGCACGGACATTTTGTTTAGCGTCAAAAGCAGATTGACACAAAGCAAGGGCACGGACATTTTGCTCAGCACGAGACGCAGATTGACATAAAGCAAGGGCACGCACATTTTGCTCAGCACGAGACGTAAATTAAAACAATGCATATGCTATTAAACACACACTAAGCGTTGCTAGATATTGTCGAGACTTATAGATACAGTGTCATCTCTCTAGAATAATGACCTATCGGGGATGCTAATTTCGGCTGTTGTTGAGAGGTTGTTGCTCTGTCAAGATATTGATGTTTTATATGGGAAGACTCATATGCCGTGGAATAGAGGTTATGGCTCTTAAAAGTTCGAATTAAACTGACAAATGAGTATCAAATCACACTTTGATAATGTATTACAATGTATGCCGATGGTGTCTGAATAAACTATACACACCATAATATTATCCTGTTTGGGCTCAATTAACTTGAGCAAAACTTTCTTTAAAAACTTTTCCTATAGGAAAATTATATTATATTATACATTGTAATTATAATTATTGTTATTTATATGCCACACCTAAAGAGGTCTCTTATCATATTTGAAAAACGTTCAAATGGGCTTTAAAATAAAAATGTTACTACAAATTTAACCGCTGTAGATCAACCGCCTCTGAACAACATCCTAGATTTACTTTCATCTATCAAAGGGTTTTGCTGTAGAGTGGTTATACTGTTCTGTTAATGTGGCGCCATAACACAAACATATGTGACATCACCTTTAAATGTACTGTTTTATATATTCATCTTATATACATTTGTCACAGCAACATCGGGAGATTAAAAGGCATAGACTGGTGCATTAATGTGCGTCGGGTGAAATGAAGTAAAACTCTGAACTACGCCGGATTAACAACGCACAACAATGTGGTTATTTCACCCACAGCGCCTTTGTATTTTAGCAGGAATATGTATTTTTATATTAGGTAAGGTAAACACAACGAATTATCTGTATATTACATGTATTTTAAATAAATTTAAAGTAATTGTAAGATTAGAAATGTCTGATTGCAATTGTAGAAACATGGTGTTTTCGTGCACACTTATTCTTCATATAAAAGGCAAGATATGCACAACACGTTTCTTACTCGTGAGTCTATGTTATAGTTTTGTTAAAGATATTAGAGGTTTTCAACAAAACCGTTATTTGTTTATATTTATACACTCGTACATTTGAATAGACTGTGAATATACAGGTTTGTGCAGATAGCAACACATTTGATTGAGTTTCATCGCTCTGTTAGACAAATATGGTGATCTAACAGTAACCAGTTAGAAAAGAATTTAATTGTTGTTTCTGATGTGATAAGTGATGCTGCATGTGCGAGACGAAATGGAGCAGTTTACAAGCATGTCGATGATTATTCAATTTCTCATTCTAAGCTTAATGCAGTTTGAACACCCCAACGGCACAGCTGCTTGTGACGAATTGGTAGATGTTAAAAATGTGTTTACAAATGACTTAGGTCTAATCAAAATGCTTCTGACGTAAATTCTTAAAGAACTTGTTTTATGTGAGAAAGTACTTGAGGTGCGATTTTAACAGTTCTTAAGCCTGATAAAGGTAATAAATACATTTAACACGGGAAGAAACTTGTCCGAATAATGTATGCATGTATAATTCTTTGTAAACATAAACGTAGATGTCTAGCAGAAGATGGCATTTACAAAGTGAGCAGTCTCCCCCAAAACATAAAGAGGCGTGAAAATACAAAACGTGTTTACAAGAAAACAATAACAAAGATAAAATTGACCTAAGACAAAAGCATAGATAATGGTTTTAAGTAGGAGTACCACCTTAGAACAGTTAGTGGCAAACGCCACCAAGGGTTTAAACCTGTCACATGACATAACGAGATTTGCTCTCAATAGTGTTCCCACTGTTCGTCCATGTATACGCAAAGATTTTGAAGGTCCAATAGAGTTTCCCTAATTCCAGTTCAGCGGTGGGAACCTTGCTGTCCTCAGATTACTTGACACAGTTGCATGAGCGTTTGCTTCGCTTACAGTAACATTATCAGCTTTAAAACCTAAGTGTTTTCTGTCTGAACATATAATTTAAAAATGTACAAATCAATGGATCAGAGCGAAATTCGTCGAGCTACATATAGATAAAGAACATAAAGAATAGTGTTTAGTCCACTTTCTCCCCTGGATATGCTATAGCATTCATTATATCAGAATATATAACATATAGCATATGATGGCGTCTGAAACTACCAAGATGCGAGGGTTGTTCCATCAATTCCCTTATAACTATTTTATCTTATTTGTAAGTTACACATATTTATGATTGTATGCAGTACTTATGAATGCTCTCTGTGTTTCAGTTCTCCTGACAGAACAAGCCGAGTCGTATGGCATTGCGCCCAAGTCTCCTAAGCGGAATAAAAAAACTTCGATTAACTCGAAATCGAAGTCCAGGAAAAAATCTCAGAAAAAGTCTCAGAAAATGTCCGCAAAACAAAAAAAGAAAAATAATAAGAAGAAGAAACCCCCGAGTGACAGCAAGACAAAAGTAGGGAATATTTGGTTTTATGTCCTTTGTGTCTACTAACTTTGATATTCTTATGATTAACACCATTTTAGTCCGTACAATTGCTTTCATGTCAAATTTAAGTTTTCTTAAATATCCAAACAGATTTCGTAAGATTGTCTTTGTCAAGACATATTACCTTTGATAACGGAAAATGGCTCGTCATATTTAAATAACGAGAAAATCTCAAGTTGACGAGATCATTTATATATCAAGTCTATATGGCATATGCATACAAATGAAGAAAAAGATCGATTTACTCATCCATATATAATATTCTATATATTTTATTGGTAGAATTTGAAGAATACGATGCCTTGAAATATTTGCAAAATATCGAGATAAAACGCATATAAATTTAAGGGGAGGGGGTTATACTTTCATAATTTACAACTATGTACTAGTATATAGTTTTTGTTTGAATAGTAATGGTATGATACAGAGAAATACACAAGTTGGGTATGCAGGAAATGCCACATTCGCAGCTATCTCAAACACACTGGAAAACACGACTATACCACATCATTCTAGAGAATGTTTGTGTGGGCCCGTATATTCTGCCTGTTTGTATGTTGTTTCGGTTTGTGATTTGTTTTATATTTCTAGCTGATCACTTCTTTGTTCCAACTGTTGTTATTCGGACTGTTTTTGTTTATGTATGTTGATATATTCTATGATGTCCAAGAAGGGTTTGTCTATTGACAGAAAACACTCTTTCTGGGATTGATTGTACTGTAAGTACAAATTGGAAATTTAATGAAAAATATACATTTTAATATCTTATTTAAAAATACACTCCTGTTCAAAATCACTGCTAAAATGATCACAAATCGACCCGTGTCTTTCATTGAATTAATATTAAATAAACACACCTATCGACCATGATCGACCATTTCGAGAAATAAGTCGTAGCCAACGACAACAATAAAAGGATTGCGTACATGAAAAGGTCAAAATACTGAGAGACTAGTCGGTCTTTTTTACATACCCGATAAGTTCCACTTTAAATACTACTTTTATTTGGTAATGCTAGAAAAGAGACGTTCGTTTTCACTCGAATGCATGTAGATCTACAATCACGAAATTCCTTCAATACGCAACGTAATGTAACTTTAAGCCCTAACAGAAAGTATAAAGGTATAATAAATGCTTATTTATATCATGCATCGAAAACGTGTTGATTAACTATATAGGGAAGGGAATAAGTTCATAATCTCAAAGTAAAAACAAAAATAGAAATATAAAAGACAGGGAAAAGGCATTAGGTAAGCGATCAAAAACAAGCTAAACTATAAAACGTGTATTGTTAACTACATATTCGATGATCCTTGTTTTGAAACAAGGGACTTGCTAGGTTGCTAACCTAGAATGGCTTTGTTCCTGTGTGCATGCCTTATTCTATTATGCTCTAAAATAAGGAAACCTGCATTCAATAGAAAGAAATATTATCGTATCTCTGAAACTAGGAGCAACGTATTTTTTGGATTATTTCATTTTTTGTCGTAAACAAGAATGGAAACCAAATCCAATTACGACATTTGACAAGAGTAAGTTCCTTTAAATACAATTAAACAGTGAAGGAAAATCGTTTACAAATTCATTTCTTTCTGCATGATTGTATTCACAAAGTTCATTATTTTAATACGATTCGTTGACAATTCGAGTTGAGTGTTTATCTGGGAAAAACATCTAGTTTTATGTTATGTAGGTCACGAGTATAAATATTTTTTTATTAAAAAGACGATTTAATGCGTTAATCTTACACATTATCGATGGCAACTGTGTAACATGGATAGACGTATATGCATATAATCAAAACACGATAATCATATGTATATACATACTACTATCGTTAAATGAAGTTATTATAACATAATCATAATATCATCTTTTTATATACTGTTCTTCTTCTCATTTGAATAACTCCTACATATATTGGGAGTTGGCACAGGAAACTTCAGGATAATATACGCTGTACCTGCATGTTTTATAAAAATGTTAAAAAAGAGCACTGAAACGGAAAATGTACATGTTTAAATCATGCTTTGTAAATATCTATCCATTGATGAAGTCTTTTGACTTCTAAAACATTTCCACACAAAATGTCACCGTAAATGAACACGGTCAATATTGTCTGTGATTTAAACTCGCGGCATGGTAATAGTTCGTGCCCATGTAAACAAAGCACCGACATTGTTTTATTTCAGTATTTTACAAGTTCCTTAGAGTTTTTGTTCTTAGATTATAGTTCACAAAAACATATGTAGCAAGATTACGGTTAACATAATAATAATAATTTAGTTTTAATGTCAGTTTATTCACTTTAATAGCTACACGATTAATTGTGTCTCAACATAGATAAGATTTCCCCGCGGAATTGTATCAGAGATGCCTGCGCTATCATTCATCCACATGTTTTGTTGTTGATTATTTCATGTCCAATATATTACTGTCGACAATGATCTTGTTCAGGCATATTGCATCAGTGATACATTTATAGCGGCATCACATGGTTGCTTGTCTTCTCTGCTGGCTATATGGTAGTGTCAAACCATCCCAATTGCCTTCCATTTCACAACATTCTGATAGTTTGATATTAACGCGTTTCTGAAGCATATATATTTTTGACATCAAAACAAACGTAGGGATTTTCTTTGAACTTAATTAGAAGTTCGGTCAAATAGTAGATGATAGTTTATAATCCATCTTTCTAATTACGATCAGGAAATGGCATACAAGCTCACTAAGCATGCATATTCATCAAACAGTTTTTCGTACACGTTTCTTTCCGGAAACGTCGCAATCAACAGCTAAATGCTAAAAGAGTTGTTCATTGACTGGAATGTGTCTTTAAATGTCTGATTTCTTACAAACTACAACAAATTCAGTGAAATAAAACATGTTTTCTTCGGCACTGATTAAATTTTTTATCAACTTAGTAAAAAAATGATTTTTGTATACATTGATTACCTACATTATTATACCGCTATAATCATTGAAGCCTCGTGTTTAACATCATTCAAACATTTGACTCACGTCATGACGATTGTTATGACATTCGTTTTATTATTTAAATAATATGGACACTGCCGCACCTCAAATGTCAAGGTGTCGGTATCACAGATAACTGTATATTTATAACTACAGTTGTCTATACTTATAAAAAGTAAAGCTCGACCACTGAATCCAGAGTATACTGGACATAACAGGTTTCCGTACCTAGCTGATTTCATCTCGTATATATAGTGTCGTGCACTGGACAATCACTCCAGTGCAAGGTTGTCGTATCATCAGTTCGTCAAAACGCCGCCCCGTAATTACTCTAGTGACAGTTTCAAGCCCATAAAGTTGTTGCGTTGTTACTTTATGTTGTTTTAAGAGTTGGATAGTACTGTGTTGTTCCCCATTCCCGTACACTATATATGTTTCGTATCGTTTTGTACAAATCTATCCATTTTTAGCCTTATGATATTATGGGCATATCTTCAATGAGGTCTTTCCTACGCTACTTTCTCACTTTTAACATTATCTGCTAAAGGCGCAGTAAATACATTGACTGTTATATTGCCGTTGTCATCTACAGGGGAACTCGTGTCCGTCAGGTGCTGCGGAAGTACAGATGAATTGCTTGAGTTGCGCGACCAAGGTGTACCGAACATGTCCAGTAGCGGCCGCTACCAAGGTTACCAAGGTAAAATAGTGTATAGGTAGTATATCATCTACGATCTTGTCAAGAAAAGTACAGTAAACCTTGCTTATAAAGAACACTGACATAAGCGCATTTGGATAACACATTTTAAACACAATTCACAAAACACGTCTCAAATTCTGACTACACGAACGTACCATTGAAAAGCAGTAGCCCCTACATACTTAACTATTTTATTTCCTGATTTAGGTCTATGTCGTTACTGAGTTCGAAGACTCCTATGACAGTTGTGCACCTGGTCGTAAGAAGAACTATGGAATCATCGGCGACAATGCTATATGGGTGGACAAAGGATGTCGAGCTAGATTTAAAATTTGTTACGAAAAAGGTATTTACAAAACACAATACGGTATGGTTTAAAGCTCAAAAAACAATTTTGATTCAATTCGATACCTACACGTATTGTTTCCTAGAATAACCATTTCCTTGACAATGTATTGTATAATATAATATTTTATTTAAGAATTACCTCTCTTGTATATTATCACTCCAGTGACCTGACCCACCGCTATATATTTAGAGTTTTTTCACAAAGTAATTACAAAGAGTCATTAAACTTCGAGTATAACACTAACATACTTATGTTGGAATGTTTCAATATAGGCTCACGACAAATAAAACTATATACAGCACATTTACAAACTACACAATGCAGATTTTTCTAAAAATTCATCGATAACAGTAGGATACAACGAAATGAACCATATCGATATTAATGTGTACGCAACATGAAAGTTAAATTTCATTAGGTTCAATAGGTAATTTCATATAAAAGTCAGTTTTAAAATCGAAAGTTTTACGCTTTTAAATGTCTTAGGTATACTAAGACGAACCTAGTAGATTAAACTCTTCTGATTTGACAATCCGAAGAGTTACTGTAGTAGCTTGATTGTTGTTGGCGTCATTTGTGTTAACAATTTATTATTTTTTGTATTTAGCTCGATTTCTGAGAAAGTATAAATCACATTGCCATCCAACATGAATTGTGTAGATTATGAAATCCATATCCAACATGTTATATACTCCACTGACATACTTGCTTTGCTTCAGAGACTGTTAGACGATGTTTAGTTTTTGTGTTTAGCTCATCTCTAGAAACATGATGAATTTTGAATGTAGCTAAGTTTCTGAGAATGTCATTTTGCCGACTGACTTGAAGACAACTTACATTGTTGGTCAAAGAAATTAGCATAGTTTTTGCATTTAGTACAGTTTCTTAAAAAAGTATAAGACTTTGTCCTATCAACGTCCAGCATAAAGACAACTGCATTGTGGGTAAAGGAATTTATATATACGGCCTCAATTACTTTACTTCAATTACTGCTGAGCAATGACGAGCGAATGCATCCGTCTGAGGTGCTCCTGTTTTAGAAATGCTACATACACCACCGTCGGGTCAACTCTTTCTGTTTTTTTGGTTAATATATCTATCCCTGTTTACGAACTTTTATATGACTTTCTATTCAACTGTTCTAGAAATAACTAAAATGTTTCCAGTACGTAATAATAAAAGTGATGAATTATTATGCAAATGTCTTTGAGATTTTGTTAAATAAGTTTCTAATTTTCAGCAACACCTACACGTAAGTACTGTGGTCACACTGGATAAGTTCGCACGGTCATATTTTTCGCTTGATGATATTATGCAGTCATGAATGTTGCATTTTATATTAATCACGTGGGATGCAAAAAACTGCGGGAAAGTTAGAAAAGTTCGTAGACATGCATGTGGTTTTCCTAATCTCATCTACCTATTTTTATTTTAATTATTTATTCTTTTGGAAAATTGCCATTGTTTGGGATTATCCTACGTATCCATAAAACCATTTCATTCGGAACCCTTCAGACAATACCCCGTATAACGCTTGATACATGACGTTGTTCGAAGATATCCGAATGAAGACACATTATGTTATAACTCAAGTCGTTTTCTGAAGCTTATATGTACTACACCAATCATTTAGGGAAAACTGTATCATAGAATGGTGCTTTTATAAGCATCGAACTTAGTTAAGTAGATTTCAAAATTAATTTCCTGGGGCCTTACTCATAAATAGAAATACGTCTGAAAGTCAGAAATAAACTTTAAAATGTTAAGTGTTCTAATTTCCTCCTAAGCTGGTATAACAATACTGTAACAGTTTTTAATAAAAATTGGTAAACGTGTACTGAGAGAAACAACAATTATTCAGTCAGCATTTCATTCATCAGATTAAATGAAACAAATGCTGGTAAAAATACAATTATTGCACATTTAAAGGTTAATTCTGAGTTACAGAAATAAAGTGTTTGTGAATAAAGTTCCAGGCGGAGTATACGGGGACTGTACCAAACTAACAATTAGAACAAGAAATATCTTAAAAAAAGATAAACGGCGTAGATAGCATGATGTCTTCCGGACTGTTAAATGAAAATGAAGTTTTTTGCAATTTGTTCAAAAATAAATCCTTACAAAAAATTAACTCGGATCTATATATTCTATAATCATGGACCTGTCTTATTAGGGTCATTTATACAGGCTTAAACGTATTAACTACTTCCGGCAAAATTCGAACTGCTTATGAAGGCAAATTTTACAAAACCCCGTTTGTTGCCTCTTGTGTGAACGGAAACTGCGTTTCGTGCCTTTTGTGTGAACGAAATGCGCGTTTGGTGCCTCTTGGATAGCAATAGTAGTTTTAGTAACAATGGTAGCTTTAGTAGAAATAGTAGCTGTAGTAGCAATAGTACATGTAGTAGAAATAGTAGATGTAGTAGCAATAGTAGATGTAGTAGCTGTAGTAGCAATAACATGTTAAGTAACACTAGTAGATGTAGTAGCAATAGTAGATGTAGTAGCTGTAGTAGCAATAACATATTAAGTAACACTAGTAGATGTAGTAGCAATAGTAGATGTAGTAGCTGTACTAGCAATAACAGCTGTAGTAACAAAAACAGCTTCAGTAACAATAGTAGCTGTATTAGCAATAACATATTAAGTAGCTGTAGTTGTAATAGAAGCTGTCGTAGCAATAGAAGCTGTCGTAGCAATAGAAGCTGTCGTATCAATAGTAGCTGACGTAGCAATAGTAGCTGTAGTAGCACTAGTAGATGTAGTAGCAATAGAAGATGTAGTAGCAATAGTAGATGTAGTAGCTGTAGTAGCAATAACATATTAAGTAACACTAGTAGATGTAGTAGCAATAGTAGATGTAGTAGCTGTAGTAGCAATAGTAGATGTAGTAGCTGTAGTAGCAATAACAGCTGTAGTAACAATAACAGCTTCAGTAACAATAGTAGATGTAGTAGCAATAGTAGCTGTAGTAGCTGTAGTAGCAATAGTAGATGTAGTAGCTGTAGTAGCAATAACATATTAAGTAACACTAGTAGCTGTAGTAGCAATAGTAGATGTAGTAGCTGTAGTAGCAATAACATATTAAGTAACACTAGTAGATGTAGTAGCAATAGTAGATGTAGTAGCTGTAGTAGCAATAACATATTAAGTAACACTAGTAGATGTAGTAGCAATAGTAGATGTAGTAGCAATAGTAGATGTAGTAGCTGTAGTAGCAATAGTAGCTATTGTAGCAGTAGTAAATGTAGTAGCAATAGTAACAATAGAAGCTGTAGTAGCAATATTAGCTGTAGTAGCAATAGTAGCTGGTAGCGATAGTTGCTGTAGTAGCAAAAGTTGCAGGTAGCAGTAGTAGCAATAGTTGCTGTATTAGCAATAGTAGCTGGTAGCAATAGTTGCTGTAGTAGCAATAGTATAGCTGTACTAGCAATAGTAGCTGTAGTAGCAATAGTAGCTGTAGTAGCAATAGTAGCTGTATTATGTGTGATCCAACAAGTACTTTGTTTAAAAATGGATATACAGAAGAAATCAAACGATAGTTTTGATGATCTATTTGTTCTACATTTTCAATGAATAATGTATATTACGCTCAAACGGATTTAAACTACATTGTTAAAATCACAATGAATTTTAAACAATCCTTTTTTGCATTTAGAATATTGATGGCATTTTATGAACACATATAATGATATAATACACAATACGTGTGTAAGTTATTTGTTTGTAATAACAAAAATTGAAACTTGGTATAGAAGATTAAATTGAGTCATTGATGTATAACAATGTAGTGACTTTTTAGCGATAGTTTGTTAATCAAATAATTATATGATCTAAATGGTAATTTATTCGAATATGTCAAGCAATAATGGTTTTAGCGAAAATGTCAATCACATAGTAATTAGAACAACAAATAAACATAAAACACGCGAAATAGTCAATATAATTTCAGATACAAATGTTAACTATAGTATAATGTATCATAACATTGTGACATGAATACATGATTGCATTATAGTATTTCTAATTAACTTTATCAAACCTAATTCAGTTTATTTAATGAAACCTTCATTTCTGTTTGAATGAACTCGTTTTCACTCTCGGAAACAACACGTATACCGACTAAAATGTTCCATATAGCATATTTTAATATTGATTTCATGCATCGTTGAATAATTATAATATTACATAAAAAATAATGACAACATTTATATATGCGTCAAATACATTGATCAAGACGAGCATATCTGTTGTTTAATATTTTTTAAACACAGAAAAACTATAAATTTGTTTAATTTAACACCAGTCTACTAAATCGGTATTCAGAAATGACATTTGAGTGTAGCTGGAGTCCCTGTCAAGTGGCTGAATCATTCACTCGAAAAATCTCACTCATTCGAGTGTAGCTGGAGTCACTGTCAAGTGGCCGAATCATTCACTCGAAAATCCTCACTCATTCAAGTGTACTCCATCTACCCTTAACTTATTGAATACCAATTTCTAGTTAGGGCGAAGTCACACTTAAACCAGCAACCTATACAATATATTTACAAACGAATGTAAAACTATTAAACCTTAAACAGCGAAAAGTCAATGATCGTTTTTTTAACAATCTTTAACAAACACCTGCCTTTAATCTAATAAAAAGTAACTAGAACGACCATTTTCATAATTTATCAATGCTTACACTGTAAGCATTCCTCGTCGAATTTTCGACAACCATTTTAACCACACATCGAAATAATCTAGTCTCTTTTTCGCTTACGTACTGTGATAGTACACTAGACTAGATTATACTAAAGGTGTGTCTGGTTCTATCTTTTCTACATTCAAACCTGTTTGTCATATTGTCACATTTCATTTTTTGACTGTGTTTGTATATATTAACAGCTAGCAATATTTTTATATAGAAACAAATACACATGTAGTATATATTCGACAACATTCTATCCGAATACTTTATTTCATCCGACATTTTTATATATGGTCAATATATATCTTCTTTGGCATGTCGATTTGAAATGGGCTATTCGAAACCATGCATTACTCGAGATAAAATTTCGGACCCGATGAATTCGAATGAACGATGTCCGACTGTATACATGTTATATAACATGTTGTTGACAGTGTTTTAACTATGTTGTTCGAAAGCAATCACAATTGTAAGACATGTGAAGATTTCTGTTACCGTTGACATATTTAGATAAATTTTTGTATCAATATGTATAACAAATATTGATTTTAAAATCGCTATATTTTCTTCGAATTGTAAATATCTTACAGTCAAAATTTGTGAGTATTAATTATTGTTGTAGTTACAAGTTTACTTTAAGATAATTGTGTGATTTTATTTGTTATAATTCAGGGAACGTTTTAGTTTGAACTCGTGGTTTGGCTAATGAACAGTCTGAAACAAAGATTAGCTACCAGGTATCACACAATTGTGAACAACGATTGATGCCTTTGTTTGTTGTTAACTTGATTGTTTTCAAAAGCAAAAACCTGACCATTGTCTAACAGTAACTTATTCCATGCACTGTATTATGTAATCATGTTTTAATTATGACTCAGGGAAATAATTCAATAACTCTTAAAATAAAAGTAGAAGTAGATGTAGTAGCAATAGTAGCTGTAGTAGCAGCAGTAGCAATAGTAGCTGTAGTAGCAATAGTAGCTGTAATGCAATAGTAGCAATTATAACAATAGTAGATGTAGTTGCTGACGTAGTAATAATAGCTGACATAGCAATAGTAGCTTTAGAATCTGTAGTAGCTTTAGAATCTGTAGTAGCTTTAGAATCTGTAGTAGCTTTAGAATATGTAGTAGCTGTAGAAGCAATGACAGCTGTACTTACAATAGAAGATGTAAGTGCAGTAGAAGCTGTAGTAATTTAGTAGTAATAGTAATAGTAATAGTAACAGATGTCATGGCAAAATTGCTATAGTAGCTGTAGAAGCAATGATAGCTGTCGTTGCAATAGAAGCTGTCGTAGCAATAGAAGCTGTCGTATCAATAGAAGCTGTCGTATCAATAGTAGCTGACGTAACAATAGTAGCTGAAGTAGCAATAGTAGCTGTAGTAGCAATCGTAGCTGTAGTAGCTGTTGTAGCAATAGTAGCTGTAGTAGCAATAGTAGCTATAGTAGCAATCGTAGCTGTAGTAGCTGTTGTAGCAATAGTAGCTGTAGTAGCTGTAGCAGCAATTGTAGCAATAGTAGCTGTAGAAATAAAAGCTGTGGTAGCTGTAGTAGCAATAGAAGCTGTAGTAGCAATAGTATCTGTAGTAGCAATAGTATCAATAGTAGCTGTAGTAGTAATAGTATCAATAGTAGCTGTAGTAGCAATAGTATCTGTAGTAGCAATAGAAGCTGTAGTAGCAATAGTAGCTGTAGTAGCAATAGTAGCTGTAGTAGCAATAGTAGTAGTAGTAACAAAGAAGTAGTTGTTGTGTTTTATAGATAATATAAGAACACGTGTATATAGCTGAACTACTATTTATTAACTAAATACTACAGAGTGTGGCAGGTAGAGATAAGACTAGTAGGCGGGGCTTATCAGTAATACATACTGACCAATAGAATACATTAACATACACAACAGTTCTCCCCTCTTAGATTTGAAGTCCGATATTCTGGAAGTTGTACCTGTAAATAATCATTTTACATGATAACATATATGTGTATTCAAAGTAAATAATCTGATAAGCTGTGAGAAACATCTTGAGTGTTTATAATTGTATCAATTAGTACATTTGTTTAAACAAGTCCTGATTGTTTATGATTGTTCATTCTAACATTTTACAAGTTCCCCTAAACTGATGTTTATTACCATAGCTAATGGTTTGTTGTATTCACACACTCAAATGTTTATACTGTTCTCAGTATGAAAGACGGTCAGGTGGTTTACGATCCCTAACAGGATACCTGCGTTCCATGGTTATGTCATCTGACCTAGAACTACTCTCATTTCTTTCATTATTCTCAGATGTAGGCAATTTCTCCTGATTACTGATTTCTACCAAAGGATTATTTCCCATATGTTTATCTGGGAAAGTAGATAAAGTCGGAGTAACAGGGTTAAGCGTTGAACTTTCATTTTCCCGGTATTGTGATTGAACAGTAAATTCCGATTTGCGTAACTGATCAACATGCCTTCTCCAGACTTGATTATTTCCTATGTCAATTTTATACATGAGAGGTCCCTCACGGGATAAAATTGTACCAGGTAACCATTTTTCGGTTGCCGTTGGTCTATAGTCTCGTGCTATAACAGTGTCTCCTATCTCAAATTCTCTAAATTTTCGCGATTCTGACGTAGCTAGTTTCATTCTTTGTTTTTCAACATAGCCGTCTGTATCTGGTTTTAATAAATCTAACCTATTTCGCAAACTTCTCCCAAAAAACATCATAGCAGGACTTTCCTGCGTGCTTTGGTGAATCGAATTACGATACGTTAACAAGAAATTCGACAGTTTTAAGTTGAGATCACCCTTGTCAAATTTCATTGCACGGATACTTGACTTAAATGTTCCGTTTAGCCGTTCCACTAAACCGTTCGTAGAAGGTTTGGCTACCGCAGTTCGTATATGAAAAACTCCATTATTTTTCATAAATTGCGCAAATGCATCTGAGGTAAATTGTACCCCGTTATCGCTTACTAACTGTTTCGGTAAACCATAGCGACTAAAAATAGTTCTCAAGACTTGAATTGTCTTGTCAGCGGTGGTGCAATTACCCATGTCCTCAATTTCCGCCCATTTGCTACGAGCACAGATAATGACTAAAAACATGCGTCCTTGAAATGGACCTACGAAGTCCACGTGTACTCGTTCAAAATTAGTACGCGCATTTTCCCACGGGTGCAACTGAACTTTCGCTGGGGATTTTTGTTGCATCTGGCAACCTTGACATTGTTTAACCATTAGTTCAATATCAGAATCAATTCCAGGCCACCAGACATAACTACGCGCTAAATTCTTCATTTTAACAATGCCCCCATGACTACAATGTAAAAGTTCTAACACTCGTTCCCTTAATTTAGATGGAATTACAACCCTGATTCCCCACATCAAACAACCTCTTTGAATAGTCAATTCGTTCCGGCGTGTGTGGTAACCTTTCAACCTAGGATCGTTTACATCATTGTTCCATCCCTTGTTTACATTCTCGTAAACACGTGATAAGACTGGTTCATGTTGCGTTTCTCGCTTGATTTGCGCGCTAGTCACGGGAAGTTTATCAAATTGCTCATTGAAAAACACTTCCTCGAAATTCATCTCATTTTCCGAGAATGACGGTGCGGGTAAACGCGACATACCATCTACATTTGTATGCTTTGTAGTACTTTTGTACTGTATATCATAATCAAAACCTGATAAATATACCGCATACCTTTGTATCCTTGCAGCCGACGTAGCAGGAATACCTTTGCTTGGGGAAAATATTGATAACAATGCCTGACAGTCTGTTATCAATGTGAATTTTCGACCATACAAATACGGGTAATATTTCCGTACAGCCCAATAAATCGCAGTTGCCTCTCTTTGTATTTGTGCATACATTCGTTCTGGCTTAGAAAGTGATCGACTCGCGTATGCGATCGGCTTTTCACTGCCGTCAAGCATAACATGTGACATTATCGCGGAAATACCGAATGGAGAAGCGTCCGTTGCTAATCGTACGGGTAATTCCGGATCATAGTGCGTGAGAACGGGTTCCGACGTGATCAATACTTTTGATTTCGCGAACGCGTCTTGGCACTGTTTTGACCATACAAATTTTCGCCCCTTTTCAAGCAGTTGATTTAACGGTTTAATTACGGTTGCTAAATCATTTAAAAACCTGTGGTAGTAATTAAGTAATCCGAGATATGCCCTTAATGACGTTACATTCTGTGGAGGTGGTGTATTCACAATAGAATCCACTTTGTCCTTACATTTCCACAGACCATTTTCGTCAATTTCATGTCCACAGTAACTTATTCTTTCTTGAAAGAACTGACATTTTTCTTTGTTCACTTTTAATCCATATTGTGACAAACGTTGCACGACATTTTCTAAATTATCCAAGTGAATCTGATCATTTTTACCAGTAATGACCATGTCATCGAGAATGCACTGTACTCCCGGAAGTCCCTGTAGAATCTGTTCTATTGTTCTCTGCCATATTGCAGGTGCTGCTGAAACTCCATATGTTAATCTATTATACGAATAGAGCCCTTTGTGAGTGTTTATTGTCAACATTTGTTTAGTGCTGTCGTCACACTCCAACTGTAGATAGGCTTGTCGTAAATCCAATTTTGAGTATTTATGTCCATTTGACAAATTGGCAAATATGTCCTCGATCCTTGGTAGAGGGTATTTGTCCACGTTAATAGCTTGATTAACTGTCACCTTGAAGTCCCCACAGATTCGAACTGCTCCGGAAGGCTTAACTACTGGCACGATCGGTGTAGCCCATTCGGACGTTTTAACCTTCGTTATAATCCCCTGTTTTTCCAAACTATCCAATTCGTTTTCAATTTTTGGTTTTAACGAATATGGTACAGGTCTAGCTTTGACAAATTTAGGTGTCGCATTTTCCTTCACGGATAACGTAGCCCTTATTCCGACTACTTTTCCTATGCCGTCGGAAAACACAGTTGCATAACGTTGCATAATATCCCCTAGACGTTTCTGTGTTGTTTGGTCATCAATGGAATTCACATGTACAATGCTATTCCAGTCCAGAGTAATCTTGGTCATCCACTCTCGCCCAAACAACGTTGGTCCGTTGCCCATCACAACGCACAATTTCAATAATTCCGTCTGCCCATTGTAGTATACACGTACCATTTTGGTCCCGGCCTGCTGTAATTCTTCACCAGAATAAGTTTTTAATACTGACGTTGGCTTGTCCAATGTCACTTTTCCAAAACTTTTTTGGAATATTTCTCTTGACATCAGAGAAACAGCTGACCCTGTGTCGACCTCCATTTCAACTGGTACGCCGTCCACTTCCGGTGTTATAATAATTTTCTTGCTCGAGCTTCGTTTTACCGTATTTATTATCATAACCGGATCTTCATCATTCACAGTGTTAACACCACGAGATTTCAAACATATTGACTTAATATGTCCTTTTCCATTACAGCCGTGACAAACAGCATTTTTGAATCTACATTTGAATGATGCGTGATTGTTCTTACCACAGTGAATACATGGTTTCACTGCTGGGCTTGAATTTCCTGACTTTTGTTTCAACTTATATTGAAACTTCTTCTTTTCAATTTTGTTGACATTGGACGTCAACGACTGAAGTTCTGCTGCGTCCTTTGATGCAGTCTCCATTGCAATAGCAGTGTCTATTGCTTTCTTCAGAGTGAGGTCCTCCGTAGATAATAATCTTCTTTGGATTTGCTCATTTTTCAGGCCACAAACTAAACGGTCCCTTAATGTGTCATTTAAATTATCCTTAAATTCACAATGTTCCGCTAGTTTCCTAAGTGAAGCCACATAGTCAGTTACACCTTCACTAACGCCTTGGTTGCGTTTGTGAAACCGAAATCGTTCAGCGATTATCAATGGCTTTGGACTTAAATGTCTATTCAATAAAGCACATAGTTCATCATATGACTTTGTAGAGGGTTTGTCAGGAGATGTTAAACTCCTAAGTAATCCATATGTCTTTTCTCCTAGTAATGTTAACAAAGCTGGTACCTTTTTATCACCATCAATTTCATTTACTAGAAAATATTGCTCTAAACGTTCTTCATAAGATGTCCATGTCTCAGAATTGCCATCAAATCCAGATAAATTTCCTATTAATCCAGCCATTTTGCACTGACAATTAAATCCAGAATTTTACGCACATTATCAATAAGTCATTTTATTTTAATGGATAAAATTCCCAAAATTTAATGTCTTTTATCCTCGTCGCCAGATTGTTGTGTTTTATAGATAATATAAGAACACGTGTATATAGCTGAACTACTATTTATTAACTAAATACTACAGAGTGTGGCAGGTAGAGATAAGACTAGTAGGCGGGGCTTATCAGTAATACATACTGACCAATAGAATACATTAACATACACAACAGTAGTAGTAACAAGAGTTACTTAGTAGCGGTAGCCCTGTCAGTATAGTTCGCAGTGAGAGCAGTAATAGTGCTACAGTTGTTGCTCTTAGTGCTGCCAGTATCACACAGACACCTTTTCCTTGTACATTCCGCTCAGTTTACGTTGTTCTCTAAGTTGATACATTTCATTCATTCAATAAAGACAACAGTTAAAATATGTGTACCATATATATTCCCTTCAATTTGTGGTAAATATTTATACTCCTGGAATACTTCACAGAGTCAAGTGGCAGTTAGACAGATCATGTCAAAACTTCCGTTTTTCTATGCTTTGTAAATAAGGAAGTGTTTTATAATTTGTCGGGAAATATCGAATGAAAAAAACCGGTTTATCTACGCCACTATACCACGGACATATCGAGGGTTCGGTGCAAGACTATACTTACTCCTATATAAATACATAGGAGTTAGGACAGTCTTGCGCTGAACCCTCGATATAAACCAGGGATTGAAACAGGCTGATATCGGTGAAACGATAAGAAGAAATAATGTTACTACAATCCTTAGCGCGCGCTCGGTAGTTATCGTGAATTTCCACCAATTTATCGATCGGCGATAGTCGGCAATCTCCGTTCAATCCCGTCTGTTGCTGGCTCTGTTGATTATCACTTAAAGGTCCGTGTAATTACCTATTGATCTATGTAATTCTTAATTGCCTAAGTATAGTCATTTAAAAATGTATTAATTAAGACTTCAGAAATCTTTAAATATGACGATTATGGCGGATCAAAATGTCAACTTCTGTCTCGATTCAGAAACAAGATGGCATACATCGCAAATATTTAATCGTGGATTTGATCTCGGAAGAAATTGTCGCCGGTCGCGAGAGTTCAAACAAATCTCAACACACATAGTTGGACGTTTCCATTCCATGGTTTATATGTTCGTGACTATTCTAACTTGTTGGTATCTACGCAATAAAACCAGGCTGTGCAAAAGTCGCTTTTATTGATTAGCCTCACTGAAGTGTTACATTTTCCTGAAATATTTGAAAGCTACACGATACTGATAGGCTGATCATCTGGGGCCTCCGTGGTCGAGTGGTAATGGTCGCTACATTCAGACCACTGGAACCTACTCAACATATAGCATTTGTATGTCAGGTAGTTATGGAAGGATCTTACTGAGGCGCACGCCTATGCCAAAATTAATGCTAGAAGGGACCCAAGGAAATTCATCCACAGTAATAGAAGTAACTAGCCCCTGGCTGTCCATCTCAGTTTAAGCCCCGTTTCAAACGAATAAGCTGAACGTCGGATTTGCCGAACTTGTTCTTTCAAGTTAAAACATGTTTTCCGTTTGTGCTTCCCCCATCCGAACAACATCGAGACAAATCAAAACATGTTTTCCGTTTGTGCTTACCCCATCCGAACAACATCGAGACAAATCAAAACATGTTTTCCGTTTGTGCTTGCCCCATCTGAACAACATCGAGACAAATAAAAACATGTTTTCCGTTTGTGCTTGCCCCATCCGAACAACATCGAGACAAATCAAAACATGTTTTCCGTTTGTGCTTGCCCCATCCGAACAACATCGAGACAAATAAAAACATGTTTTCCGTTTGTGCTTGCCCCTTCCAAACAACATCGAGACAAATAAAAACATGTTTTCCGTTTGTGCTTGCCCCATCCGAACAACATCGAGACAAATAAAAACATGTTTTCCGTTTGTGCTTGCCCCTTCCGAACAACATCGAGACAAATAAAAACATGTTTTCCGTTTGTGCTTGCCCCTTCCGAACAACATCGAGACAAATAAAAACATGTTTTCCGTTTGTGCTTGCCCCATCCGAACAACATCGAGACAAATAAAAACATGTTTTCCGTTTGTGCTTGCCCCATCCGAACAACATCGAGACAAATAAAAACATGTTTTCCGTTTGTGCTTGCCCCATCCGAACAACATCGAGACAAATAAAAACTCTTTTAAACAGCTTGGTAAATCCCTTACAATATACGTGTAATTATGTTTCCAATCCAAGTCTTCATTGTCATATAATTACACACAACTTTATACTCATTATTTGTTCTTATCTTGCCAGAGTACTTTGTTATAACAAAAATGAAAACAAAACTTTATTGTAGAGCTCTGAGACAGTTAAATGTATCAATCACCATCAAACTCGCAATTAAAAAAGCTACGAACAAAATTGGTTTCAATATAATCAACTTTATTTTCTCATGTGTCTGTAATTAAAGTAATACATTCTGATTATCCCCGTATTAATTACACTTAGAGTGATCTTTCGTTTTTAAGAATGATTCGGTGACCAACAGCGATAATCAGAAAATGTGATTTTTTGAACATGGTTATCTTTGCACAGCCCGTACAGATGCAAACGTTGCCGAACGTTTCCGAACTTTATAAATTATAAAAAAAGTAAATTGTATTGTAAAAAAGCACAGGCATAGATTTTTAACTTTCATTATCCCGATATTGTTTGTATATCATATCAGTAAAATTTTGAATCCATAACTCGAATCGTTTCTGAAAAAATAATTATGATTTTTATTAAAACAATAATAACGTATCAAGAACTGTGTATTATAAGCTAAGTGTGTTTAAGTGACACAAACTGGTAATGGTTATTACTTGTCCAACTCACTGGTCATTTCAGGCGGACATGAACCAAAGAATGTGAACTGTATGTGTAATTCGTCTAGACGTAAATGTCCGGTGGGAATTCCAAGCATCAACATACATATACAGGTTTCTGTGTTGTGGAGTTTTGGCTCCGGGAAGTAAGTGTATGATAGAACAAGATCCGTATTCACAAAATATGTCACTTCGATCTTGTCACTCTGCTGTTGAATGTTGACTCAAATCTTTATACACCAAACTTCACAAGTATACGACACAAAACCTATTGTTAATTAGTATTGGTTTAACATGAGATTCCCTCATATCATCTATGTGAAGAGCATTTGAGGGGAATCTCAAATAATTTGAGTGAAATTTCCAATTTTAGTATAGACTTTAGATTTTTTTGTGAATATGGGATCTTGGCACTATTACCGTCATTGCTATGCGCATAGAACCTAAATTTGACACTGAAAGTGGAAATGGAGTGTGCTAAGTGAATTATAATGATCACTGGGCGCCAAGTATTCCATGTGATCCACTGTCTTATTTATCACGTAGTGTATTACTAGGCGCCAAGTATTCCATGTGATCCACTGTCTTATATATCACGTAGTGTATTACTGGGCGCCAAGTATTACATGTGATCCACTGTCTTATATATCACGTAGTGTATTACTGGGCGCCAAGTATTCCATGTGATCCACTGTCTTATATATCACGTAGGGTATTACTGAGCGCCAAGTATTACATGTGATCCACTGTCTTATATATCACGTAGTGTATTACTGGGCGCCAAGTATTGCATGTGATCCACTGTCTTGTATATCACGTAGTGTATTACTGGGCGCCAAGTATTACATGTGATCCACTGTCTTATATATCACGTAGTGTATTACTGGGCGCCAAGTATTACATGTGATCCACTGTCTTATATATCACGTAGTGTATTACTGGGCGCCAAGTATTACATGTGATCCACTGTCTTATGTATCACGTAGTGTATTACTGGGTGCCAAGTATTCCATGTGATCCACTGTCTTATATATCACGTAGTGTATTACTGGGCGCCAAGTATTACATGTGATCCACTGTCTTATATATCACGTAGTGTATTACTGGGCGCCAAGTATTACATGTGATCCACTGTCTTATGTATCACGTAGTGTATTACTGGGTGCCAAGTATTCCATGTGATCCACTGTCTTATATACCACGTAGTGTAAATCTGTGATTGTGTGTAAGCATTCAGTGTAGAGTGGTATCATCAATATTTACACACACACATTTAAGGTTCACATTCTGACTCAACAGAGTAAACTTTGAGTTCTGAGTGGTCTGCATTAGTTATATTACCAGGCTTTGTACTGTTATATTACCAGGCTATGTACTGTTATATTACCAGGCTATGTACTGTTATATTACCAGGCTATGTACTGTTATATTACCAGGCTATGTACTGTTATATTACCAGGCTATGTACTGTTATATTTTCATGGTTTATTGAAACAATCCTATTTAGAGCTTCTATTTTGAGATTCTATGTGTTTGTCTTAAAGCGGACTGACATGTTTATCTTTATTCAGATTGCCATTTGGTACTTTCAAACCATCCAAACTGCATTTCAGTTTACAACAAAACCTTCCGTCAGTTTGATAATGACGTGTTTTCTAATCGACAGTATGTGATTTTTGTCATCAAAACGAAAATAGACGCTTTGACTGATCCGAAATATTTTCCAATTTATCGCATGGAATGACATGTGCTTTCCTTGCATGCAAACGTTTTCACACGTGTGTTTATGTAAAACAATAACCACACTCAACAATTTATGCATGGAGTTGTTCAGTGATCGCAAGGTTTCTTCGGAGAAAGTCGTGGGCCAATTGTCTTATTTATTGCACAGGGATATCAAATATTTCCTTGACAAGTCTGACACCCCTCACCATATATGAGTGAACTGTTTCTACATACAGTAATTACATAAACTATGCAATGCTGCTTTACGTAGTCTCTGTATGTAACTGTACATCGTGTAGGGACATTAATATAACCTTTCAGGAAAAATAGATAGATAGGTACTTTTATTTCCTCCATATATGAAGAGCGGAACAAGATATCATTACATACTGTACAGTGATGAAGACAAAACAAACAGGAAAGCAATTAGCAAAACGACAACATGCATATGCGAATATTCAAATAACTCGGAAATATCATTTTATGAACATTACATATATTTTTGTCAATATGTAAAACTTTGAACAAAGAATGCATCAGCAAGCCTGTGTTCACAAATGCGTTTGATCAGCAAAATCAAAAGTACACCTCCAACTTTAATATTCACTTAACATTTTAGAAATTTCCTTTTTTTTGGTTTAAACTACAAATTACTTTAATTCCATTTTCACAATGTATGTGAGATCACACTACTGATTACCACAAATTACAAGATAATGCGAATTGAGAATGAATTTTAGCGACTAATGATAAATTTAGTTGATTTGGTAAAACGAATTAGGTAACATTCACAATTACATTCACACAGATAAGCCGACAGAGCAAGAAGTTGCACATAAACTATTACTGGATGATTTTAGTTATAGAAAAATGGATGTCAATTTGTTGAAGACAATGAAACAGTATTTGTGCGAATTAGTTCCCAAGAAGCAATCATCGCGGGTGATTAATATACGCTGCTTTGTCAAACGGCCATATAGAGGAAAAGCAAGGACATCGCCACGTAGTGTCAATGCGGATAATATGTGCAGCTAGGCTTGGTACCAATAACTCGTGTGAAGTTTCATTGAAATCTTACCTCAGTATAAGGGGAACAATCGCAATTTTGTGAAATCCAGACAGACATCCGGACAGAAAGACAGCAGTCACAGCACATCAATACGTCTTCCGACCCCATTAGGGGAGGGGGACATAATCAAGTCGTTTATAACTGTACGCCAGGAATGCCAGACTACGACTCGTTTGCTGTTAATGTCCACATCCTTTTCAAACCACAACGATGTATGTGTCCCAGACGAACATCTTATTTGTTCATAGTAATCATCTGGTTTTGTGCCTTAAATTTAACTTGTCGCCACCGTTAATTTTCCATTTCTGTCTTTACATTTGACCTCTGAAAATCATTTTCATTTAAGACTGACAAGGGTGAATGAAACCGTGTACATGTCGATGTTGTAAGTAGACTGCTTTAAATGTTTAAATGTCACACGTTACGTGTACACAGTCTTAGTTCAAAGATGAAAACAAAACATTTGAACAAAAACACAAAATAACAACACACAACATATTTGGAGCAATACTGTGGCTGATGGAGTCACCTGTCCGCGTTAAAACGTTTTTATGGTTGAAATCGAAACATCATTTACCTGTTTCCGACGTGAATGTTTCTAAAACCTAGATTGTGACTCTAGCTTGGGACTGTCACAATTCAACTATCGGATGAATTGTGAACCAAGCTGTTGAATGCATTTGGTGGGATATTGATCAGGTAATTCATTTCTTTCAGGTGTAAGGAGGGCCAGTCATGGGGCTATGACGACCGCGACATCTGGGTAGACAACGGATGTAGTGCTACTTTTAGAGTGTTGTGGTGATGTCATTGAAACATGCGTACATTTCTTGAGGTGTCATCAAAACATGGTGTTTTTGTTGCAATGTCAGATTGTTTCTCTTTAAACAATAAAAAGGGAATAGAATGTAACTCTTGTGTTTTATTTATAAACACGTGTACTACGTTGTCATAATGTAATAAATTATTGACCATGTTAACAAACGAAACTAAAACACACAAAATATCATCAAAACACAGCAATGCATGTTTTACTTTATTCTTACAATATTTCATCATAATATTTTCATCACCTGTCATCAAAACGAATAGGTTAAAATGGGGGTATACGAATAGTTTGCAACCAATAAATATTTTCACAACTGGACAATTCGCAACGAAGTGAAATGTTTTAGTTTAAAACAATATTGTCAAATATGTATTATATATGTTTGTTAGTATGTACATGAATAGGATTGTTGAGTGTGGTATTACATCTTAATGGCGTAAATATTAAGGCAACTATATTCACGGTCATTTTGGTGAAGCAACAACAACAACAAATATCAATA
Organism: Mactromeris polynyma; assembly: GCA_032209605.1. Classification (NCBI taxonomy): domain Eukaryota; kingdom Metazoa; phylum Mollusca; class Bivalvia; order Venerida; family Mactridae; genus Mactromeris; species Mactromeris polynyma. The sequence goes on from JASFXZ010000015.1 coordinate 5,534,425, forward strand.
GACCGACTTTGATGATGCATTCATGAACGTCCCTCAATTTGTCAAGACTAAGGCGAAGAATTGCTCTCGATCCAATAGCTTATACTTACGCTTGCATTGCTCAAGTTCATTTATGAAATGCCATCTGGTCAATGTGGATGACACGCACGCGATAAACGTAGGATTGTAGTATGTATCTCAGAAATCATGTACTCATACTAGAACAATACTATGCATGACAAAACAACGAAAATAATTATCATAACAATAACAAGAGGGTTAAGACGGTTATGTATCGCTCACCTAAATACCACTGGTTAATATGGCCTGATGGTAAACATTAATCTTAACATTTTACGGAGAGACCTAGTTCTTGACTAAAAGTGACCCCGTTTAAGCTTGCCCTAGATTTCCTAGAGACAAACATTCAGACAATGTTTTATGAAGTTCTGATTGGTGGCCTATATTGTGTTCACAGGGTTAATCTAAGATTTGACCTAGTTTTTGGCATCAATTTGCCAAGATTCGAACTTGCTTGGATTTCATAGACACTAACATTCTGAAATATATTTCATTGATACAGACATTCTGACATATATTTCATAGATACAGACATTCTGACATATATTTCATAGATACAGACATTCTGACATATATTTCATTGATACAGACATTCTGACATATATTTCATAGATACAGTAATTCTGACATATATTTCATAGATACAGACATTCTGACATATATTTCATAGATAGTAACATTCTGACATATATTTCATAGATACAGACATTCTGACATATATTTCATAGATACAGACATTCTGACATATATTTCATAGATACAGACATTCTGACATATATTTCATAGATACAGTAATTCTGACATATATTTCATAGATACAGACATTCTGACATATATTTCATAGATAGTAACATTCTGACATATATTTCATAGATACAGACATTCTGACATATATTTCATAGATAGTAACATTCTGACATATATTTCATAGATACAGACATTCTGACATATATTTCATAGATACAGACATTCTAACATATATTTCATAGATACAGACATTCTGACATATATTTCATAGATACAGACATTCTAACATATATTTCATAGATACAGACATTCTAACATATATTTCATAGATACAGACATTCTAACATATATTTCATAGATACAGACATTCTGACATATATTTCATAGATACAGTAATTCTGACATATATTTCATAGATACAGACATTCTGACATATATTTCATAGATAGTAACATTCTGACATATATTTCATAGATACAGACATTCTGACATATATTTCATAGATACAGACATTCTGACATATATTTCATAGATAGTAACATTCTGACATATATGCACAGTGCACTCTTTTACCGATGTAAAATGATGAATAAAGGACAGAAGTGATCTCATGTAGTCAAGACACGTTGTCACGATATAATCATTGTCGATGTCTGTCAATATTAAAGTGCAATATCCTGATTGTCGTAATAAAACATGCATGTCACGGTGTATGGATGTTTTATTATCTCGATATAAATTTACGTTTCCTGGAAACCATAGCTCGAGATACAGAGAATAATTTGAGTAATGATGTTTTCATATTCATAAAACGGAATATTTATTCTACCAGATTGATTTGATCAAAACAATAGAATTTGATATATACCAGATCTTGCCTCAACAAACTTTAAAGAACTATGTACTTACACATCAATTCGCCCTAACATTACAATTGATTTTCAACAATTCAGGAAGCTGTAGTCTATCATCGATTTCTGACATTCATTTCAGAGTCTGTTTATCATCGTATTTTAAACACAATGCTAATTGTGCTGTAAATAGATTCAGATATTTGTGCAGGGAATTTAATACGTTACTTTACAAGGCCAACCTTGCATCTCTACCTGACATAAATCTGACAGAAGCTAATTAAAATTGTGTATGTCGTTACGATGCAAGTTGTAGGAGAAAATGGAATCCCAATGTTGTTGCAAAATGTAAACAAAGCGCATATGTTACCTGTGCAGGTAGTACGCAGTCAATGGATTGACGTAGTGCAAGGCAGCAGGTTTCCATGGCAAAACAACATTTATGCAATTTTAATGAGTCGCAACTACTAGTTGAATTATCGAACAATTTCGTAGACTAAACAAACATTTATGAGTGCTGATTGGAGTACTAAAGTTTTGCACAAATTCATGTGGTATTTATAAACCCGATTCTCAATACGCTGATTATATTGAAATGAAATAAAAACTTTTAGTTGAATCAACATTTAATTGGAATTTAAGTGTAGTCATTAAACCGACTGCAATGTATCAAGAAGGCTCAATTTCAACAATTTCAAATTTATATAATTATATGACATAAAAGTGTATAAAAGACGTCATGGCAATCTTTAAAATGCAATGGTAATTATTAGAGATAACAAGTGAGCCTAGTTCTATAACCCATACTCAACGATGGTTAACAAACGGGACTTCATTGTCACAGTACGGCGACCGAAACATGCAAACGAACCATCGATTAGAGTAGAATGATTTGCTCGTAACTTTCTCGACTTCGTACAACGTGCATATACACCCATGTTGCATGTTTACATGTCTATGTAGATTATATCTCTTGTTTAAAAGTTTATTTTAGATGTTGTCTTTATATGAATATAGAAACATTTTAGATGTTATTGCCTCCAAATTCCAAAATAAGTTTGTTTATAAGTAATTTTCAGCAAAATCTTGGCATTTTTTATGTTGCACAACAAATCTTAACCTTCAAATTGCGCCGACCATCTTATTTCAAGATATGTCTTGTTTTATTTATTGTGTATCACCTAATGTGTCATTCAAGGACCCCATTGGAAATGTAATTTTCTACGTTTGAATTTATGTATAAGAAGAAAATTAATTTCCTTGACTTAATGAAATGTGCAGTAGGTGGCGTGTTAGTTAGCTCTGCACGGGTGGTTTTAGTTCTGCACGGGTAGTTTTAGGCGGTAAATAAGTAATTCAGTTTTGGACATTGGACTGTTCCGACAAACTATTATAAATCAAAATTTAAATTGATGTTATTAAGCTGTTTTTTTGGATCAGTAAATATAGTTAAAGTGAATGTTTATTTGTGACTGTGTATTGCTGAAGTTAAATGTTTAAAGTGTCAAAATGCTTTAAGTAAATAAAAAATAATAATCATGGAGCATAAGAGAAGTAAAATGGTCACTTGTTTCTGTTTTGATTCAGTATGAATGGATGTATAGTTTTTATTGTATGTATAAATATGTAGCAGCCAACGTCCAAGTGCTATACGTACAGTCGTACTCATATTCAATAGATGAATTTTGAATTGAATTATGAGATATGGAGTCAATATAAAGGAAATAAGCTTTTGAGCTTTTGTGCGCTATCATAGACACTATATACACATAGAATCAATTTAAATGTGTACTAAAAGTCTGTAAGATTTAAATGTTTCTATATTTCATGATACATGAAATTGATGTGATATTAAATTGACCGTGATGTGGATATTTATTATAGTGTAAGTATGTTATAATTTGAATGTAATATGACTGTGTCAATGTGAATATATGTATGAATGTTATATGACTGTGTCAGTGTGAGCATATGTATGAATGTTATATGACTGTGTCAATGTGAACATATGTTTGAATGTAATATGACTGTGTCAATGTGAACATATGTATGAATGTAATATGACTGTGTCAATGTGAACATATGTATGAATGTAATATGACTGTGTCAATGTGAACATATGTATGAATGTAATATGACTGTGTCAGTGTGAATATATGTATGAATGTTATATGACTGTGTCAATGTGAACATATGTATGAATGTAATATGACTGTGTCAATGTGAACATATGTATGAATGTAATATGACTGTGTCAGTGTGAACATATGTATGAATGTAATATGACTGTGTCAGTGTGAACATATGTTTGAATGTCATATGACTGTGTCAGTGTTAACATATGTTTGAATGTTATATGACTGCGTCAGTGTGAACGTATGTTTGAATGTAATATGACTGTGTCAATGTGAACATATGTTTGAATGTTATATGACTGTGTCAGTGTGAACATATGTTTGAATGTTATATGACTGTGTCAGTGTGAACATATGTGTGAATGTTATATGACTGTGTCAGTGTGAACATGTGTTAATGTTATATGACTGTGTCAGTGTGAACATGTGTTTGAATGTAATATGACTGTGTCAGTGTGAACATATGTTTGAATGTAATATGACTGTGTCAGTGTGAACATATGTTTGAATGTAATATGACTGTGTCAGTGTGAACATATGTTTGAATGTAATATGACTGTGTCAGTGTGAGCATATGTATGAATGTTATATGACTGTGTCAGTGTGAGCATATGTATGAATGTTATATGACTGTGTCAATGTGAACATATGTATGAATGTAATATGACTGTGTCAGTGTGAACATATGTATGAATGTAATATGACTGTGTCAGTGTGAACATATGTATGAATGTAATATGACTGTGTTAGTGTGAACATATGTATGAATGTTATATGACTGTGTCAGTGTGAACATATGTATGAATGTTATATGACTGTGTCAGTGTGAACATATGTATGAATGTAATATGACTGTGTCAGTGTGAACATATGTATGAATGTTATATGACTGTGTCAATGTGAACATATGTATGAATGTAATATGACTGTGTCAATGTGAACATATGTATGAATGTTATATGACTGTGTCAGTGTGAACATATGTATGAATGTAATATGACTGTGTCAGTGTGAACATATGTATGAATGTAATATGACTGTGTCAGTGTGAACATATGTATGTATGTTATATGACTGTGTCAGTGTGAACATATGTATGAATGTAATATGACTGTCAATGTGAACATATGTATGAATGTTATATGACTGTGTCAGTGTGAACATATGTATGAATGTAATATGACTGTGTCAGTGTGAACATATGTATGAATGTAATATGACTGTGTCAGTGTGAACATATGTATGAATGTAATATGACTGTGTCAGTGTGAACATATGTTTGAATGTAATATGACTGTGTCAATATGAACATATGTTTGAATGTTATATGACTGTGTCAATGTGAACATATGTTTGAATGTTATATGACTGTGTCAATGTGAACATATGTTTGAATGTTATATGACTGTGTCGGTGTGAACATATGTATGAATGTAATATGACTGTGTCAGTGTGAACATATGTTTGAATGTAATATGACTGTGTCAATGTGAACATATGTATGAATGTTATATGACTGTGTCAGTGTGAACATATGTGTGAATGTTATATGACTGTGTCAATGTGAACATATGTATGAATGTAATATGACTGTGTCAATGAAAGCATATGTTTGAATGTTATATGACTGTGTCAGTGTGAACATATGTGTGAATGTTATATGACTGTGTCAATGTGAACATATGTATGAATGTAATATGACTGTGTCAGTGTGAACATATGTTTGAATGTTATATGACTGTGTCAGTGTGAACATATGTGTGAATGTTATATGACTGTGTCAATGTGAACATATGTATGAATGTAATATGACTGTGTCAATGAGAGCATATGTTTGAATGTAATATGACTGTGTCAATGTGAACATATGTATGAATGTAATATGACTGTGTCAGTGTGAACATATGTTTGAATGTTATATGACTGTGTCAGTGTGAACATATGTTTGAATGTAATATGACTGTGTCAGTGTGAACATATGTTTGAATGTAATATGACTGTGTCAATGTGAACATATGTATGCATGTAATATGACTGTGTCAATGTGAACATATGTATGAATGTAATATGACTGTGTCAGTGTGAACATATGTTTTAATGTAATATGACTGTGTCAGTGTGAGCATATGTATGAATGTAATATGACTGTGTCAATGTGAACATATGTATGAATGTAATATGACTGTGTCAATGTGAGCATATGTATGAATGTAATATGACTGTGTCAATGTGAACATATGTATGAATGTTATATGACTGTGTCAGTGTGAACGTATGTATGAATGTAATATGACTGTGTCAATGTGAACATATGTATGAATGTAATATGACTGTGTCAGTGTGAACATATGTATGAATGTAATATGACTGTGTCAATGTGAACATATGTATGAATGTAATATGACTGTGTCAGTGTGAACATATGTATGAATGTAATATGACTGTGTCAATGTGAACATATGTATGGATGTTATATGACTGTGTCAGTGTGAACATATGTATGAATGTAATATGACTGTGTCAATGTGAACATATGTATGAATGTAATATGACTGTGTCAGTGTGAACATATGTATGAATGTAATATGACTGTGTCAGTGTGAACATATGTATGAATGTAATATGACTGTGTCAGTGTGAACATATGTATGAATGTAATATGACTGTGTCAATGTGAACATATGTATGAATGTTATATGACTGTGTCAGTGTGAACATATGTATGAATGTAATATGACTGTGTCAGTGTGAACATATGTATGAATGTAATATGACTGTGTCAGTGTGAACATGTGTTTGAATGTAATATGACTGTGTCAGTGTGAGCATATGTATGAATGTAATATGACTGTGTCAATGTGAACATATGTATGAATGTAATATGACTGTGTCAATGTGAACATATGTTTGAATGTTATATGACTGTGTCAGTGTGAACATATGTATGAATGTAATATGACTGTGTCAGTGTGAACATATGTTTGAATGTTATATGACTGTGTCAGTGTGAGCATATGTATGAATGTAATATGACTGTGTCAATGTGAACATATGTATGAATGTTATATGACTGTGTCAGTGTGAACATGTGTTTGAATGTTATATGACTGTGTCAATGTGAACATATGTATGAATGTAATATGACTGTGTCAGTGTGAACATGTGTTTGAATGTTATATGACTGTGTCAGTGTGAACATGTGTTTGAATGTAATATGACTGTGTCAATGTGAACATATGTATGAATGTAATATGACTGTGTCAATGTGAACATATGTATGAATGTAATATGACTGTGTCAGTGTGAACATGTGTTTGAATGTAATATGACTGTGTCAATGTGAACATATGTATGAATGTAATATGACTGTGTCAGTGTGAACATGTGTTTGAATGTTATATGACTGTGTCAGTGTGAGCATATGTATGAATGTAATATGACTGTGTCAGTGTGAGCATATGTATGAATGTAATATGACTGTGTCAGTGTGAGCATATGTATGAATGTAATATGACTGTGTCAGTGTGAACATATGTATGAATGTAATATGACTGTGTCAGTGTGAACATATGTTTGAATGTAATATGACTGTGTCAGTGTGAACATATGTATGAATGTAATATGACTGTGTCAATGTGAACATATGTTTGAATGTAATATGACTGTGTCAGTGTGAACATATGTATGAATGTAATATGACTGTGTCAGTGTGAACATATGTATGAATGTAATATGACTGTGTCAATGTGAACATATGTATGAATGTAATATGACTGTGTCAGTGTGAACATGTGTTTATATGTTATATGACTGTGTCAATGTGAACATATGTTTGAATGTAATATGACTGTGTCAATGTGAACATATGTTTATATGTTATAAGACTGTGTCAATGTGAACATATGTATGAATGTAATATGACTGTGTCAATGTGAACATATGTTTGAATGTAACATGACTGTGTCCGTGTGAACATATGTTTGAATGTAATATGACTGTGTCAATGTGAACATATGTTTGAATGTAATATGACTGTGTCAGTGTGAACATATGTGTGAATGTTATATGACTGTGTCAATGTGAACATATGTTTGAATGTAATATGACTGTGTCAGTGTGAACATATGTGTGAATGTTATATGACTGTGTCAATGTGAACATATGTTTGAATGTAATATGACTGTGTCAGTGTGAACATATGTATGAATGTAATATGACTGTGTCAGTGTGAACATATGTTTGAATGTAATATGACTGTGTCAATGTGAACATATGTTTGAATGTTATATTACTGTGTCAATGTGAACATATGTTTATATGTTATAAGACTGTGTCAATGTGAACATAATTTTTATGTGTCGAAATATAATCAACCGGATGGAGGTAGTTTACTCGAATGTGCGTGATATTATTGATCTTATCGTTTGATCGTCATACTTGCCTTATTGAATTTTGGAAATAATATACTGTTGATACAATCCTCGACATTACGCTAATAAGGGCTGTCAACCTCACCCTGATCGTATTCTCACTATTACATAATCGAACGGTGATGATCAATTTGCATGCTTCTTTGTAACATTTTTGTTATGTTTTCCAAATGTTATGTTAGCATCACACGACATGTCAATCGTCCTAAACATTGAAAAAGAAAAAAGGCATTGAACATCGTTTGTTGAGGTCTGATATTTAGCCATATTGACTGCGTGCCAGTGTGATATGGGGATTTTTTCCTTGTACCAAATCCTCTTGTCATGTTTTCTCCCCAGACATTAAGTCTCAAGCTATGACCGACTCCCACGAATGTGCGAGGCTTATAACATAATAATCAGATATTGAAAAACGCCAGAAACAAATATCGCTTCCTTGATCTCTAAGAAGTTGTTGTTAATACCACGATAATTAACGTCAGTTCACAATACTCATTGCTCCTCGTATGACAGCAGATTCCACCAGAATATTATTTTCAACTTTTTATCAAAATTAAATTGTGCAACTCTTACGCAATAAATTAGCAAATTTCCAAGTAAGGTATTTAAAAATAAACACCACTCATGTGTCAACTAAGAATGTACAAAGGGTACAAACAAATACAATATAGGACCTGGGGTGGTGTTCACGAAACATCTTAAGTTTTACCTTAAGATTATCCTCATCTTTATTTTATTTTCCTTTGTTAAAGATAAGGAAATCCTGAACCTTAAGATTTTCCTCAGTGCCACTTAAGGATTTCCTTAGCAAATGAAAGTCTTAACTTTAAGGAAAATATTAATTTTAAGGAAGGTGAAAGCTACCTTATCTTTTATGGAAAAAATGCCATAAATAAGGACAATCTTAAGATAAGACGTTTAGTGAATACCACTTAAGTATTTTCTTAATATTGAAGGAAAATCTTCTGGATATTAAGGAAAATATTACCTTTAAGGAAAATCTTAACCTTAAGATGTTTCCTGAATACCACCCCGGAGCATTACACTATGGTTCTTATAACATAGCATAACGGACCGGTAATCCGTAGACCCGGGTTCGAATCCCGGTAGCGCCACTGACCGATTTTTCGTGTTCCTCAAACCATGACTTTATTACTATTGTCCGTTTGATTAACTTGAGAACGCGTGTAAACACATTGTGATGCGGACAGCCAATGGACACATGTTTTGGAATATATTGACCAATAAACATTGTGTACACACATACAGTATATCTCAACTAAGTTTGACTAACTAAGCTTTTTCACTTTGTAAACAAGTACACGAACTTTAGGTTGATTGTGCAGTCTCTCCTTTAGGTGGTTATACATTTGACATCTGAACCATTCACGTAAGAGAGACTCTATAAAATATTTAATATCTTCAGAATTAATATAAAATTGAATGATGTGAAAGGATAAATGGTAGTGTTTAGGAGAAAGCCAACTGGAATGGTGCTCTAATTTCGTTCCTTACTAACTGACAAGGTCACAAAACATTCAGAGGTAATATTATATCAACTCATGGGTGTAGGAAATTACGCCACTTTATACCTCTTTAGGAGCACACACTAAACATGTGTCATTTATCATGGTAAACATGTGTGGCCATGCTCATTTAACATAAAAATGTATAATTGATAACTTACGTCGTCTAAGCATTAGTTAAAATCACATACAAATGAAAATATCGACTATTTACAGAAAAACATTTGGTCGTTAGAAGCTTTAACTGAATATCAGTTTATTTCCTGTTTCCATTAGACTTTTAAAAAACTGATGTATATACATTTTAAACACTATCACGGTCAAGATTATGTTTCTCAACAATTTCATTATCCTTGCAAATGTTACAATTATCAACGTACACAAATTGCTGTTATTCATCGAACGTATGATCACGACCACAACCGGGGGCGATGCTTGTCGAATCAGTTGAATAAGCGGAAAGGTGTTTTCTTTGAGCACTTACCCTGTGATAGTGCCCATTAATTGATCGCTTATTTTGTAGAACATTGAACCATTTTCATGTGCGATGGTACAATTCAATTGACTACTTACTTAAGCATATTATAAACAAATATCCCTTTTGTTCATCGCCAGTATAATATAATGACATGGTGGTACACAAACCAGAAGTGTTTATATCCAATTTTAGAGCAGTAAGGTGTGAACGACCTTCCATGCTGACACTTGAATTGTAACCAGTATCATTAACAGGCCTTAAGAGAATACGTGATAGTAAGTTTGACATCACTCAAGCATTCTTAATCACAATTCGATGGGTAACCAGTCTTAATCCCTTCCTGTTTTTAGCAGCTGTAACAATTTTTGTTTCTTTTTTAAGCGTCCAGCAAAAAAAGCAAAATATCAGTCCAAAATCAATAAAGCACATAATATATTTAGAAAAGATACTTAATTTAAATTCATTTAATTCTATTGTCTCGAATGTATTCAACACCGTCTGTAAAACGACAAATTTCAAACTATTTGAGTTGAGTGAAGTTGGCGCGGCAATCGTACATCGTACATCAACATTGAATACCGACCCAGATTGAATACAGAGCCAGCACTGACATCGTTATTCGACTTATATTTTTGAATACATATCTTATACCGAACCCAGAGCTAGCACTGACATCAACATTCGAAACGTGTCCGCGGCGAATACATATCTGGAGTCCAATAACGAGCCAGCTCGTACATCGTTATTCGAGTGTTTCTTACATATTTGAATGCAGACCCAGTAGCCAACCCAGAGCTAGCACTGACATCAACATTCGAACTTGTCGGCGGCGGATACATATCTGGAGTCCAATAACGAGCCAGCTCGTACATCGTTATTCGAGTGTTTCTTACATATTTGAATACAGACCTAGTACCGAACCCAGAGCTAGCACTGACATCAACATTCGAACTTGATCGCGGCGAATATATATCTGGAGTCCAATAACGAGCCAGCTCGTACATCGTTATTCGAGTGTTTCTTACATATTTGAATACAGACCTAGTACCGAACCCAGAGCTAGCACTGACATCAACATTCGAACTTGATCGCGGCGAATACATATCTGGAGTCCAATAAAGAACCAGCGCGTACATTGCTATTCGTTTTTTTTTAACATTTGAAAACAGACCTAGTAGACGCCCTCTAAACACATTTTCAATCTTTTTGAAAATAAAAGGAAAAAATTCCGGGGGCCCTTCAAAAGACAATTGAAATAAACAAATTAAAAAAATAAAAATTTAAGAGTGGGAGGGGAGGGTGCACCCTTCCAATTTTATTTGAAGACTTTTGAAAAAAATAGAGGGGGGGTAGAGGGGGGTGTTTTGGGCGAGGGGAGGGTGCTCCCTAAGACTGTTGTTGTTGTTGTGAGTTTAGAAAGAAACAAATTGAAAAAGTCAAAAAATAGAGGGGATGGGAGGTGAGGTAGAGGGGGATGTTTGGGGCGAGAGGGTGGTGCTCCCTAAGACTTTTGTTGTTGTTGTAAGTTTAGAAATAAAAAGTAAAAAGATAGAGGGGGAGGGGAGGTAGAGGGGGATGTTTGGGCGAGGGGAGGGTGCTCCCTAAGACTTGTGTTGTTGTTGTGAGTCTAGAAATAAACAAATTGAAAAAGTAAAAAAAATATTTTTATTTTTAAAAAGAGTGAAAAGGTGTTTAGAGGTCGTGTACTAGGTCTGTATTCAAATATTTTTAAAAAAACTCGAATAACGATGTACGAGCTAGTCGTAATTGGACTCCAGATATGTATTCGCCGCGGTCAAGTTCGAATGTTGATTACAGTGCTAGCTCTGTGTTCGCTTATAGGTCTGTATTCAAATATTTAAAAAAATCGAATAACGTTGTACGAGCTGGCTCGTTATTGGACTCCAGATATGTATCCGCCGCCGACAAGTTCGAATGTTGATGTCAGTGCTAGCTCTGGGTTCGCTAATAGGTATGTATTCAAATATTTAAAAAAAACTCGACTAACGATGTACAAGCTAGCTCGTTATTAGACTCCAGATATGTATTCGCCGCGGACCCGTTTCGAATGTTGATGTCAGTGCTAGCTCTGGGTTCAATATAAGATATGTATTCAAAAATATAAGTCGAATAACGATGTCAGTGCTGGCTCTGTATTCAATCTGGGTCGGTATTCAATGTTGATGTACGATGTACGATTGCCGCGCCAACTTCACTCAACTTCAGAGATAATTCATATTCATTGCTTTTGTTCTATTATAAACTATTTTTTTGTTTGAAACACGTGCTTCAATGCATACAAAAAAGCATTATTGAAAAGTTACTTCAAGGAACCAGTGTTACAGGTAGGAACATTTTGTTACAGTAAGGAACTCGACAATTTTTGTTTCACATTATGAACATTTATGTATGTATAACTTCAAAAAACATCCGAAATAAAATTAAACTTCAGGTTAAACGAAACTGAAAAGGGGTTTCAACGGAATATGTACAAAAATATTCCTTAATGTAAAAAAGCAATATCCATTATGTAACAAAAAGTTTCCGTTCTGAAGAAATTAAAACAAAATGTAAAGATGCAACATCAAGTTTATTGATACGTACATATAACCCTGTATTAATTGTGGCATGAATCTATTGTTACTGTATGCCCATATAGATGTTTGCTAGAAATGCGTCAGTAATCCAATATGTAACATATTTTCGTTCCTTCATGTAACAAATTTATCCTGATAATTGTTTTTCATGATTCAAATAAAATAGAGTAATTTCTCCCGTCATACTTATAATTATCTAAGTTAAAACACAAAAGCCCTTGTTCTACTGTTATAGTGATATCAATTAACCTTTTTTTTCCTTTATTAGTCCTATAACAAATATCGCCATTACATCAAGGAATGTTACGGCATGGAAGTATTTCAACATATTTGACCTCTTATTTCTTTGTTCCTTTCTCACGGTTCTAGCCAAACACACTTTTATCTTCTTATATAATAAACTTATAAATCAGGATAGTTAAGGTACAGGAAGTACCTTCTGTACTAAAGATAATACCATGGCTACATCAAGAAACTACGTTTATAAGTACGTACCTACCATCAAGTATCTGAAACTTTCGCCTTTATTGTACATGTTTGCCATTAAAAGATGTTGAAATCAGCTGGCATTTTTTTCTAGGATTCTGCCTTGAAAGGGGAGATCATTCACAACTTATATTTATATTAGTAAGTTTGGTACGGAGTTACTTTCCCTAAATGTTACATGAAATAATGGAGGTTTGGGTACAGCATTTATGTCCATGAAAATAAGTAATAAAGGTCAATTATAGTAAATTGCATGTATAGTTATGCTAAATGAAAGTTTAAACATGTCATATGACTCGTAACTTTAGCATACCACATTTGATTGTGTTCAATACAGTTTTTTCTAAGTAACATTTTCTATACAGCGACAAGGGATATGTTGACTATATAAGCTCAAGGAATAACATATATCTGAAGGAGTAGTCTATTTAGAACCAGAAAAACTGTCCTCAAATGTAGGAAATAGTTAACTCTTCAAAATAAAATATTGGAGGTTCATACAAGTCTTGCTGTTTTAAAGAAATAACCTCAGGACAGAAAATGTTGCAAAAATAAGTATTGACTCATATAGAGTCTTTGTGATTGTAGAAGATTGTAATCGTGATGTTGAGTGCACGCTTCACCAGATGATAACTCCCAGTGGTTTCCCCCATATAATCCTATGTTCGTTTCTTGTGTTCATTTTACCGCTGTTATTGTTCACATGTGATATATGTAATACTTCTGTTGTGGTTATGTCTGTTTTGTTTTCTGTCTTCGGTTCACTGTGGGTACTTTGGGTGGCTGCTGTGTGTTTGAGGAACGAAGCATATTTCTACTTTCCGTTTAAACACATCCCGAGGAAAAATCAAATTGTGATCAGTTTAAAGTGACGTAAATGATTATTTTATTACGTTTACCTTTTATTATTTTTAAGGAATCTAGTACGAACGCTGCCACTGGGTATCAGCCAATGGGTATCAGCCAATGGGTATCAGCCAATGGGTATCAGCCAATGGGCAAAGGCGGGTACCATCAAGTATGTAAAGGCGGAGAAAGTGTGGGAAAGAGGTCAGTTCATAGTTGACAGTCAAGCTGGTTAGACCAAACGATAAATACACATAATATATATATAAGACTCTCTTGAGCTGGAGTTTTGGTAAACTAGTATTAAAATGGACCAAAACGTACTATAGGGGCAAAGATATGCATGTTGCTATGGTTCAGAAATGCCGGGTCTATTAAATACCGGGTCGCACTCTGAAGCTTATAGGTTTGTGGCTGGTTTGAAAAGTTAACATATATACTTAAGTGGGTTGAGAGTTGAGTTGTTGAAACGGGTGCTGTGAAATAGTATTAAATATTGATCTGGTGAAGGTTTGAAAAGCGCTTTGGGTCAATCATCGCTTGTGTTGATTTAGGAGTTTGTGATTTTATAATTCAGTTGGTGAATTTTGTTGACTATTATTTGGAACCTAATCATTTGTGAATCATTTCAGTTAAAGGAAATATACCGACCCTGTTATTCCGTAAGTTTAGTCAGTAAGCTTAGTAGCTTGAGAATCATTTTATGTTAACACTTATGTCAGCAAATAATTCTTTCATTCAGCTAATGTACAATGAACAATGTTACGCTAACAATGCTGATTGTTGGGCATACACAATGAAATTGATTATTGAACAATTAGGCTGTACAAATATTATTGAATATTTTGATTTAAATACAAATGATCTCCCTTTTCTTAGAGACGATTACGCGATCATTTTATTCAGGAGTGGCAATCGACTGTAAACGATATGCCGAGATTAGCATATTTTAATAAATTCAAAAACGTTTTCAATTGTTCAGAATATATTAGTTTGATTAAAAATGATAAATTATTAAAACAACTCGCATCTTTCAGATTATGCTCGCATTCACCTAGTATCGAAACAGGTAGAGCAAATGATATTCCAAGAGAAAACCGAATTTGTAAAATGTGTTCGCTCAATCAAGTAGAATCTGAATACCATTTTATGATGTGCTGTCCTCTATATAGAAATATTAGACAAGAAGTGGGCAATGCCCCCAAACCAGGTTTTAGTACATAGTTATTTGTAACCAAGGCTAAATTTGTATAATGAATACATGATGATCATCAATGCTGCAAAGGTGCCATAGGTGATACATGCATATACACACTCACACTTAGATATATTATATATATATGCAACAACTATACACCAAGTTTGATGTCAATACACCCACACATAGCGAAGATATTAAGTGGGAACTGATTTTTAAATTTTAAGTGACCTTGACCTTGGACAGAACGAACCCAAAAGCAATCCCAATCGAGCTCCCCACATGTTCTTACTATACACTAAGTTTGATGTCAATATGATCAACGAAACATAAGTTATTCGCCGGAAACCAAATTGCTAAGTTTAGAAACTGTGACCTTGACCTTTGACAAAACTATTCCAAAAGCAATCCCAAGCGAGCCCTCCACATGTTCTTACTATACACCAAATTTGATGCAAATATGACCAACAAAACTCAAGTTATTCGCCGGAAACCTAATTGATATTTATAGTAACGGTGACCTTGACCTTTGGCAGACCGAACCCAAAAGCAATCCCAAGCGAGCTCTCCACACGTTCTTACTATACACCAAGTTTGATGTCAATACGATTAACGGAACTCAAGTTATTCGCCGGAAACCAAATTTCTATTTTAGTAACAGTGACCTTGACCTTTGACGGACCGAACCCAAAAGCAATCCCAAGCGAGCTCTCCACACGTTCTTAATATACACCAAGTTTGATGTCAATACGAAGAACGGAACTAAAGTTATTCGCCGGAAACCAAATTTTTATTTTTAGTGACAGTGTCCTTGACCTTTGACGGACCGAACCCAAAAGCAATCCCAAGCGAGCTCTCCACAGGTTCTTACTATACACCAAGTTTAATGTCAATACGATGAACGAAACTCAATTTATTCGCCGGAAACCATCAGTTCGTTGAAAACCTGGTTAAAAAAAATATTTAGGTTATATATCGTGGCCATCTAAAAAACATTCATTACTATCATGTCTTCAAAGAGACATTCGTTTAAAATTGTTATTTACTTAAGGGAAGCTTTTTCTACTAGAAACGATTATTTCACCTAACACTCATTTGTTTCGGAACTTGATTAGCAAGATGCACCGAATTTAGATAAGCAAAGATTTAGATATTTTGTCGTATGACTAATTAGCGTTTATGAGTATGCCTTCGATTACGGTAATTTGGTCGGAAATTGTTGCTCAAGGATTTCCACTTACTAAGTTAAGCGATTAGGTCATTGCGGTTGAAGAATCCCACATCATTATGTAATATTGCAGCACTACTTAAAACAGGAAGCAATTGTTAATTTCCAATATCATGGTATGTCATTCAATTTAATTGCTCCATATAACTAGTAGATAGTTCTTGCTGGAATTGCAGTTGCTGTGTGATTCGTTCGACGTTTTGCGAAGATCAAGCGAATGATGATGATGTCAAAGTGAATGATCGTTTTAATGTAGTCTGATTGCAATTATGTCCGCTGTATATCTGTTTGCCTGGCAACTGATTCCTTAATTAATAGGTAGTGTAAACAAATCGTATTTGGAGTAGATAGATGCCAGATTGAAAAATGCTCTGGTGATCATAAAATAGTTTGCAAATACTTTTATTGTTAATACTAGTAGTGTTGAAGTTCTTTCCCAAATAGTACACAATGTGCGTATTCTATAGGTAAAATGAGTTCATAGCTCTTTCGACAACAGGTAATAATCAATGTCTTCTTTACAAAAGCCCACTCCAGATGATGAAAGCATCGATTGAATCAGAACCTTCAAATTACGGCGACAAAATCACGATCCAAACATTTTTTAACAAAAAAACTGAAACATTTTTAATGATCCAGGGAATTCAATCCTTTGTCAGCGTGTTTAATTCTCAAATGTTTTTTCTTACATCGACTGTTTTTATTTCAAATCATGAAATGAACAATTGGGACGTTTTAAGTGTTTCATTTCGTTATAATTAAGTTATTTGATTATACGTATTTGTTTTTGCCGATTTTCATGATTTCGTGCAAGTAATGTTTTCCAGCATTGTTGAAGTATTTTTTGTTTGTTCTACCACTTTGTCCTGAAAACATCGAGAATAGTTTTGCGTGCTTGACATGACTAATTCCATGCTGCGGTCTTCGTGACATGATGTGACGTTAGAGAAGAGCTACATGTAATGTTCTTCAAATCAGTATCAGGGTTGATGTAATACAGTTATTGATATGGAATCCAGTGTTTTTGTGTAATCATAGAAATAAGTGTCCCACTGAAAACAGACTTTTTGTAGTTGCCATACTGTTTCTTTTCTTTCTTGTGTCCGCAATATTTTACATAATCCATATTTGTTTAAGTTAATGGTGATGGTGCACATTTGATAATGTATCGATTTTGCTGTTTGAACCATTTACTCCAACCTTTCTTGTAGGGCTGAAACAACAAAGCACTTCAGTGGCCACTCTCAGAACGCGTTCTGTTTTCATACCGATTTCAAAAACGGCAATTGCTTTGCTATATAATTACGGATATCGAACTCGATGTATACATTCTGTGTACATGTAGTTCATACTACTAACACATGTATGTAAGCCTTAGTTGTTATGTTTATCAACGATAACCTGATTCCTGCGCCAACAGTATGACGCATCTAGATCATGCAAACTGGCAAAATGCGTTTTTCGTAGATAATTTCACAATTAAATATGGTGAAAACTACTGGAAAAACTCATATGTATTATGGTTAATATTGATTCTTGTGTATTTTGAAATTTTGTTTCAACGCTTCCAAGACTATATACCATCACGTTTGTAAATAACAAAGCATAGCGTCGAGGAATCACAATAGTGCAGGGAAATCAATACTTACACACCAAGGCATCTTTGTAGGAGGACACATGTGTGCCAAATGCCCCAATAAAACTTATTAATGTACTTGTCAAAACCATGGCATGTGCTTTGTTACACATTGCACATAGTTAGTGCAATGTAAAAGCTTCATCAGTTGTGTGTTTTTATGTGCTGACTTCCAACCACTTCTCTTCAGGGATGCGGGTTCGAAACCCACCCGGGAGGTATACTTTGTATGTGATGAAGCTGTTTAGTTTGCTTACGGAATGTCTGTGGTTCTACCTAGGAAACCGCATATACCCAAAAAAATACTTGTAGCGACATCTGGAATCTTTCTCCACGCTAATAGCTGGAAAAGTCACTACGTGACACAGGCTGGATATGTGATTCATAGCTGCATTACCAAAATATCGAAATTGTTTTGGATCAATTTGATGGTCACTTTTTAGGACAGTGAAAACACTTTCGGCTTGGCAAAAGCAGTGGTAATTTATTAAACAAAACTCGTGTCGGCAATATTATTATTCAATTCGTGGAATCATGTACCAGGAGATTTCATAGTTTAATAGTTCACGATTTCAAGTCAAATTGTGAAATTGTTAAGTTTAATTTCATGATTCAGGTTTGTGTTTTGTTTTGTTATTTTTGTTGTTTAAGTAACACCAATTCCCAACCGTATTTCAGTTACATACGGTGTTTAGTCCTGCTAACCAGTGCTGCTGGGTTACCAACCACCCTTGCCTGCTCCTCCGCTAGCAGCTGACGACCTCCCTATATAAATCAGTTCATGGAAGGAAGACATATTACTTTGGATGCATTATCCGAGTCAAATGTCCACGGAAGAACAAACGTCTCGCCCGTGGTACGAACGCTGAATCTGTAGATTAGCAGAGGGACGTTTATTTGGATAAGATGCAATAAAGCAAGAGCTCACCAACTGTCTTATCCTTACACTACATTGTACACTGTACTTACACTGTTGTGTATGATCGCATGTAGTGTATGATCGCATCATGCTGTGTATGATCGCATGTAGTGTATGATCGCATGTATTGTATGATCGCATCATGCTGTGTATGATCGCATGTTTGTATGATCGCATGCTGTGTATGATCGCATGTAGTGTATGATGGCATGATGTGTATGATCGCATGTAGTGTATGATCGCATGCTGTGTATGATCGCATGATGTGTATGATCGCATGCTGTGTATGATCGCATGCAGTGTATGATCGCTTGCTGTGTATGATGGCATGCTGTGTATGATAGCATGTTGTGTATGATCGCATGTTGTGTATGATCGCATGCTGTGTATGATCACATGTAGTGTATGATCGCATGCTGTGTATGATCGCATGTAGTGTATGATCGCATGCTGTGTATGATCGCATATAGTGTATGATCGCATGTTGTGTATGATCGCATGTAGTGTATGATCACATGCTGTGTATGATCACATGTTGTGTATGATCGCATGTTGTGTATGATCGCATGCTGTGTATGATCGCATGTAGTGTATGATCGCATGTTGTGTATGATGACATGTAGTGTATGATCGCATGTTGTTCATGATCGCATGTTGTGTATGATGGCATGTTGTGTATGATCGCATGTTGTGTATGATCACATGTTGTGTATGATCGCATGTTGTGTATGATCGCATGATGTGTATGATCGCATGTTGTGTATGATCGCATGTTGTGTATGATGACATGTAGTGTATGATCGCATGTTGTGTATGATCGCATGTTGTGTATGATGGCATGTTGTGTATGATCGCATGTTGTGTATGATCGCATGTTGTTTATGATGGCATGTTGTGTATGATCGCATGTTGTTTATGATGGCATGTTGTGTATGATCGCATGTTGTGTATGATCGCATGCTGTGTATGATCGCATGTTGTGTATAATCGCATGTTGTGTATGATCGCATGTTGTGTATGATCGCATGTTGTGTCGGCGTATTACATCATATCTCAATATGTTTTATTAGAGTTGTGTACGGCAGTAAGTTGACAAAACATTGTGCCTACGTTACTCATTTGTTTTTCCGTAAACAACTTACAACTTCACGCATGAATCAGAAGTGGAGGACATATGACTTTTGACATAATATCTTCAGTCAAATTGTTGCGAAGAACATGTACCACACCCGGGTTGACAGACTAGTAATCTACCGACTGCACTAACCGTGCACATTCCCCTTATTGCAGCGTCAGGGTAATATCGCTACATCAAATATAAGCAAACTATAGGATGCATTCATTAGAAATTCACTTCAATCTTTGTTGATAATTTAATAAATTATGAATGCCAAAAAAATGCAAATATTCTTCCTACGAAATAATCTCTGTAATAAAAATACATGCGTCCAACAATATGTTTTGGATTTATCATGTGTAATATATTGGTGGATGAGTTTTAACATTGGACTTCCAATAAAAGATATAAAGAAAACTATACTTAAGTAATACTGTAATAAAATATACACCAAGTATTTACAGTTTAATTGCTGAAAAATACTAACAAGCGAAGAAGTTTCTCTGTTCAATAGGTAGTGGTCAAAGGTCACATACATGTCTACTTTCTTTTTCTTTATTGTTCATACTTTTTATGTTATAAAATATGTTGCAAATCTCATTACAGTCTGCTCGAGTAATTTAAGTGTAAGAAACGGTCTGAAAGTTCTACATGAGATCAAACAAATTTGCGCTGAACATTTGTACAGTAAACGTTTATTTTCCAGGGTCGGTATTTTGACGATTTCTTTTCTGCAGATGTGTGTTGCTTGAAATTTCGAGCATTGAAGAGTAGTCCACACTTCCACACAGAAAGGCAGTACTATACATGTTGGTTGTTTTCGTATTCGACAAATGGAACTGACCATGGGTCATCGGCGTCCTAAAATATAGAAACAAATTAAATCATATGAGAAAATGATAGAACACATTTTGATGCATTCTTAAATCAGTTTTTAACTATCAGTAGTGTATTTGCCATTGATAGTTCCAATCTTGTATTCACCCAACATTCATGTTCGTCTTTTGTGTACCTTTTTGTATTTTAATACCTAACATGTATCGTTATAAAGGCATGCCTTCTTGTGTTCTTGGTGTCGCTGTGCCTTTTGTCGGTGGCATTTCCTGCTCGACATTACTCGTTCAAATTTTGTAATTTCAAGCTCGACAGTATGGTTCATCTAGGTAAGCTCCTGTGACAAATGGTGATGGTATTTGCTGATTGATTATAACATATCCAAATAAACGCCACGATTTACACCACGCAACTACAAAAATAGACATCGACAAACAAACTAATTGAGGACAGAAACCGTAACTTAATAACACCGGAGATCTTTATAAGCAATTTAGGGAGCTAACATTTGCCGATGGCGACCACATGCGAAACAAAAACTATGATTGACATATAAATTAGCACACACATGCCACTTTAATTCCTAAACAAGAGATTCAGTTTTGTAAAATGCCCGAATCTAAATGCCGACGTCGAATATAATTGTGGAATCACCGTTTTTAATTTTAAATCTCTTGTTAAAAACAAACCCTCGACGCAAATGACTATTCCAATTGATGAGAAAAACCAACACCGATAAGCACTCCACAAGGACGCGTGAATATGCAAAAAGCTCCCAGTTAAAGCCGAAATATCCGTTGATTCTTAGTTCTTTGTACTGCATTGAGAGTATAACATTTTTCTCGAGTTCACCGAAATTGCGTTAACTAGATATGGGACGTGCAGCACTGATTTGCGCTCCCGAAAGTGACTGACAAAGGTCTACTCCATGTGGTAGACATGACCGTAGCCAATGTCACGGAAGAACATAACATGATCAACCAGGAAATCGAACCCGGATCTGCCGGGTCAGCAATACACGCTAGACTGAAATATGTAGGGAATGAAATTTAGATTTGAGTCTGGAGATTTAACTCAGTATTTGTAACTTCAGAGGCTAGTATAGAAATTCGTTACCAACAATTTTGGATACACGACCTTCATAGACTACTATCACCATGTTCCATTCGCTACGGAAAGTAGGTATATATATATATTAACCTACGACTGATGTGATCGCTTAGTGAACTTATACGTGTTGAATTGTTTTATATAACCGGTACGACGGCCATACCATTAAAGTATCCAATAATCATGTGATTTTACCCAGTGATATTACAGTGTTTCAACAAAGGCCAGATTACAAGTAACAAGTATATTTTTCTCGTAATATTGGAGACAATAGTATTAAAGGGCAAACTCTCTACGACAAACACGATGGACTGTCGTTCGTGCTGACTACGTCGTTACTTTAGACAAGTATATTTTAAATAAAAATAAACATTATTGTCAAAAATACCCGCAGTCAGTGACGTTCTCCCCGTACTTTTTTCCATAAGGGGGCGACATGGTGATTATATATAACACGGATGTAAATTTGTCAAATCACAGTAGTACTCACTGGAAATGCACTTCGTTCACGATGTGCTTTTCTTCCTGGTGCAAGAATGATACTCGCTAATTTGTTCAATGTAGATTTTCTGTCATTAACATTACCGAGTTCTGTTAACTGTCTATCTACCTCAGTCTGTCTATTATAGTCTTCATCAACTGCATCTTCTAGCGCCCTGAATCACATAATACAGACATACAAGACAGTATAGACAAAATTACGTACTATTATTCCTGTAATGACCTAAAGATGATAAGTCGACATATTACTGCAAGTTTATTCCATATAACTTGAACTACAATTACATTTGTTTGGACGATATTACATTTAATGTCTTTATGATACACTTCAAGAGAATATCACAAACTAATTCTGATTTCCGTAGAACTGACACGAATATTGGCAAGAAAATGGTAAGCGATGTATAGCGCACGAACTGCTAACAAAACTATTTGACGGATATAATCTACCGAAATCGAATTCATTTTCTACTTCAAATTCCTTACCTATTAATTAAACTTGTGTAAATATCTGTACGTGACGGACTTCTTTTTGCAGCCACGCCCAAACATCGTGGAGCGTATGGATATCTCCTGAAAATATAATATATAATTAATGTTATAAGATAAGCATACCAGTGTCTTAATAGCGAACTATGCCCAAATTTCACTCACTGAATTCATGACTAGCCAATAAACAGCACGTGTGATGTAGCCGTATGTGATATCACATCTGAAAACTGAAACAAGAAACTTTGCAACATTCTTTTTTCTTGCAAGAATGGGCGATGACGTCATTTTGGAATGTTTTCCATTTCCTCAAAACAAGACACTTTTTCGCAGATGAATTATAGCAGTAAAATTGTCCGTTCTTGTGTTTTTGTCGTACGAGTTATGTCTGACCTTAGGCGATCTGCGTCACGCCACTTTGCTGAAAGAGTTGACGCAGGCTACAATATTATACTTCTATTCTTGTGACATTAATATAATTGCCGACGTGAGTTACTTTGGCAACTCCAAGAAATCAGCATTAATTTTATGCTTATTCATAATTTTCAGTAACACACACTAAATGTTTTTCTGTAATCAAAATTAACTTACTGGGATGTTTGTGTGTAACTCTCCCAGAAGAATCTACATTGTGTGGGTGAATGCGATGTTAATTGAGTTGTTTTTCAATTACTCATTTCCAAGGCGCATGCCAAGATATTTAAGTCACCCTCTTCAAAAATAAACATAAAATGTCACAGTTCCATTGCTGTCTTTAAATGTACACGCAACAGATTAACATTTAACACCTTTAACCGAATTACAACCGTTTTGTGGAAACTATGTATCTTAAAATTGAATTGCGAAATTGCAAATCGTTTAATTAACGTGAGTTTAGTACAAAATATGTTCAAGATTAACCGGTGAATATGGCCGGTGGGTATTTAGATCTCATAGGACTCTGAATTATTTTAATTGGTTTTGAGATTTATTTTTTTAGTGTAAATTATGCGAGGGGTTAACTTCAATAATTAATCCTCAAGAAATGTTCTGTCAGAGAAGACATCTAGGTGAAACAATCAGAGAAATGTCCTGTTAAAGTAAATTAGATGATTAATTACACCAGCTATTGCACGACAGACCCTGTATTAGTGACCACAATCTATTTTCAGGTTTTACTTGATTTTGGGTGTAATTTCCTTCTTTCATTTAATACGAAGAGTATAACACTTGGACGTCTACTTTTCTTTTATTATAGCGATTCCAATATTTAAAAAATGCAAAAGTGAACTTAAAAATAATAAGGTCGCCTTGGAAACACGTCACTCATTTGTAAAGAGTATTCAGTTCTTCAAATGGAGAAAAAGAAAAAAGAAACACTTATGAATATGTTCCCCTTTTTTTTAAATTTTATAAGTCACGATTTAGACTCCAAAACACTTTGGATAAAGCGCAATTTGCTCGTCATAACCAACGTTATTAATACAGGTTATGTCATGGAAGTAATTTAATACTACATACATAATACATGTGCTTAGACACATTAGTGCTCATCCTTTCATAATAAAACCTATGACAAAGATTTATTGTGACATGAAACATGTTTTTCGGTTAAGCGCCTTAATCTGCAATACATTTCCGAACAGAAAGTATTACCAGTAGTATTCTGGGTGCTTGCATCATTGTCTGTGTCTGACAGAAGCAGAATACAAGCAAATGACGCATACTTTAATTGCCTTTGTATAACTGTCATACATGTTGATGATATTCACGTATTCGTAAAACTCTGGATCTCATTATTCACAAAAGAGAGACAAAGTTACTACAAGAAACGCCACATACACACGACAATGCCTCTCCACACAACCCCCCCCCCCCCCCCTCCCCCGGGAAAACAATAGTCTACTAAACAAGGGTAAAACACATACACAGGAACAGGGGTGCAAGGAAAGGTCTGGCCGACCATAGAGAACAAACAAGGATAATTAAGGAGGACAGCCAAGGTAAAATATACTTTTATTCGTAGCAAGAAGTCAACAGTCGTCAATTGAATACAGTGCAGTATATATATATATGACACTAATATTGACACCGCTAATGATAGAGTTGTGGGTGTCACTTTTGACATCTATTAGATACATTTCCGTTCGTTACCACATGTCAAGGGGACCAAGAGATAATTACGCACGCTACTACTAAACACTTACATACCACGTAGGTATGTATACGTATATACATGTGTCGCTTTATTCAGAGCCATTGATAGTCCAATATAAACATTATATGGTGTTTTCATGCAGTCAGAATTTACACGATCCATTGTACGATAACTTTATACGTTGCGTTAGATCAAGTGTGTTGTATACAAACATGTATTAATATATTGTCGAAACGCGGTATAATCCCAATTCGATAATGCTTTCACTATCGATTTATCCATTATATCGGGTACAGGGTAGGAAGGTTGTTTAAATAATGTGATATCATTTTAACCGTAAAAAGGTTGTATACAACACCCCTATAATCGATATTTAGGTAAACACGATAATGAAAGAAATAGCGAATTTGAGTTATAGTTTGACATTTGTTGACATAATATAATCGTTTATATTTTGGTCACGAATTAAAATCAGGGTCCATGACATTGCAACACATTACGATACGATACAATACGATATTTATACATGGAAGCAATGACACTATATATGCATAGATGTGTATGTTTTTATTGAATGACAGGTATGACGAGATATAAAGCTGGATTCCATGACAGTAGTTAGAGGCATTTTACGTGAAGATGCAACATTTGAATGGAAAAATAGTTCATTCGTATAATCAGCATTGCCAATTGCAAACAATGCATTATTCTTATTTGCAAATGAAATACGAATTTACCATTATTTTGTAAACAAGAACTTTTATAACTGAATAGGAGAATTGCCAACTTCATTGTCAGCTTTTCAGCACATTAACGGTAACGTAAAAATATATAAATAGCGTCAATTTAGTGCAATGAATGTTGTCTAAATCACTTACAGAAATAAACAGCGATTTTCTGTCCTTTCATGCTGATCACTTCTTAATTGTATGTGCACAAACACCAAACAAAGACGTAATTTAATTTCGCGACAATTAATTTCAGTACCAAATCATTATTCTCAAAATAGAGTACACGAGCACTTAAATTTCAGCGACTTCATCTCGTCTAGGAATATAAAACGCGATGCGCGCGCACCAAGACAGTTAAGAATTTCAGCCAGGTGAACCCATTCTTCATCTGTGTATATCTAAGTATCAACTGAGAGCTCTTGAACACATTCACACATGCATAGAATGTAGTACTTATGGTCAGCAGTAATTTTATGCCCCCACTCTGAAAGGGGAATGTTCATCAGGGTTTTATGTTTGGCAGTGCCCGGTAAGTGCAAAGTTATGGCCCTTGACTTAGTTAAAATGTAGCCTCCGAGTATGCAATCATGTGTCGCGCATATCTCCAAAAGAATTTGAATCAGAGTCAAGACTTTACAGGAATATTCACCAACCTGTATACTCTCCTTTAGCATAGGACGCTTATTCCATTACCTTATAATCACCCTCTGCTTTTTACTCCCGCACAACTGATATTTTCTATATTTATGCTAGAGTCAAAATTTCCTACAACGCGAAAGGCTAAACATTGTGTACACATTGTATTGGTTTAACGCTGAAAAATACCCAATGGCATTTAGTATCAGGAACGAACGGTGATTTCGTAAGGTCAAATATAAAAATATACTGGGTAATACAGCAGCGTATGAATGTAACGGTATTGGAATCAAAGCGTTGTGTGGGAGCGTACAACCTGTATAATTGTGCACCTGGGGTTTCATGTATGGCTACGCCCAGTAAGTGCAAAGTTATGGCCCTTGACTTATCACCATAATCAGTACAGTTGTCACTTGGTAATTGTGATACCCATTCGCAAACTATGAGCAGAATAACAGCATTTGCTTTTGTGACAAAGGCTGCAAGTGGGGGCATCTGTGTCCTACGGACACATTTCTAGATCTGATGCTAATGAATATCAAAAGGAAGATGAAATTACAACACATGACTGTAACAAATATCGTCCGCAATTATTGCATGTAGCTGTCATACTGTTGTTAAAGATATAACTGCTACTACTGCTAACTTCACACCAATTATTGGATGGGAAATATCGCCTGTCTTTGGAACAAAGGTGTGGTTCATGCAAAGAATATGAAAGCTAGGGAGTTGCTTGTTTGTCGCTTTAGGCTTTCTCTTAGTATGTCAACTCCTCTGAGAGACAGCGGGTAAGTTCACAGTGCCTATCACGGAGAAATGTCACACACAATATTACTATTTTCATTGAGTTAAGTACCTTGAAGCTATATAAAACATCAATTACCAAGATTAGGAATTTCGCGGTTTCCAATCAAATGTAAGTGAGAAACAACTCAAATACTAACGGCGTTTTAACACGAATTGATGATAAAAATAATTCCAATCATACATCGTTTACAAGTCCACGTAAATTGACTTATATATGCACATTCCAATAGTACTACTAGTATTTCTACTTTATGTATACTTTTAATAAAAATCAGAGGCCCATGGGGGCCTGACGCTCTAAGTGCTCACATTGTGCACAAGGACATATGATAAAATATTTTTTCTGGACAAGACAATTTTGAAAAATAT
Source organism: Mactromeris polynyma (assembly GCA_032209605.1). Lineage (NCBI taxonomy): Eukaryota > Metazoa > Mollusca > Bivalvia > Venerida > Mactridae > Mactromeris > Mactromeris polynyma. Next base: position 5,562,293 of record JASFXZ010000015.1, read on the forward strand.
TCCCAGAATAACTCTATACGGTGCGGATATAATTTGAGCAATCTTGGTAGGAGACTACTTACTTAATAGTGCTACATACCAAATATCAAAACCTAGGCGGTGCGGTTTAGGAGAAGATTTGAACTCTGTAGAAAACATGTGAACCCCCAGGGTAGGGCCAATTTTGATCCAATTTTGAATAATCTTGATAGGAAACTACTAAACAATGCAACATACCAATTACTAAAGCCCTGGGCCGTTCGGGTTTTGGAAGAAAAGATTTAAGTCTATGGAAAACCAGTGGAATAGTTTTGACATCAGGAGATTAATATAAACAATTTTGGTAGGCGACCACTAGACAATGCTGCATACCACATTTCAAAACGGTGGGTCTTTTGGTTCTGGACAAGAACATTTTCAAAGATATTCCCTATGAAAGACTTTGTAAAACATGTGACCCCTGGCGCGATGCCCATAAATGAACAAAAGGAAATGATTTGAATAATCTTGGTAGAGGATCACTAAGCAATGTTACATAATATACTAAAGCTATAAGCCTTTTGGTTCTGGACAAGAGGTTTTTAAAAGGTTTTCAATTTTAAAATATATTTTAGCTCATGTGACATATTTATGCAACATACCGTAACCATTTGAACTTTGAAAAAGGACCATCTTAGGTTCCTGTGAAGTTTAGTCAAAATTAGCCAAGCGGTGTAGGAGGAGATGTCGTTTTTAATTAAAAGGTAACAGCAGAGCTAAAAATTAAAATCCAAAATTGTTTTAAAACTGAATTTTGTTTATAATTATATTCACGAAGATTCTTTTCATGACCGGGCGATTAAGTACTTTGAATTAGCTCTTCCAGTGTTATTCAATTTCAAATAGGGAAACGTTTTATTTTGAAATTTTCTCTCTAATAGAAGTTCCTGACATGAACACTCCCTTGGTTCAAGATGTTGAAGCTAAATAACGCAATTAAAGTTCGTGATTTTATAGGAGCAACAAGCAATCGAATGTGTACAACTATCAACAGGTTGTATGTTATCTGAACATTAAACGTTTGTTCAACGCGCCGCTAACGAGCGCTTATCAATCGAAGCAAGTAGACATGTAAACAAGGAAGCAGCATTAAACTGTGCTTTACTTGTAATTTTGAGTGGCTGTGGAGTTCATATGTGCCAATTCCAACTCGACTTCTTTATTCATTTCATATACAGCGACAAAGTCCCAGTGGTTTCATTGTCCATAAATAAATAAACGAACAGAATTTCATTTCTCTCGAATTTTAAAATGAACATCTAGACTTGACCCTGTCAAATACAATTACTGCTCAATTTCTCAGTCGCAGTTCTAACTGGTTAGAAATACTCCCGTGGTTATTTTCCAGATATAAAAACGGATTTTGCTACAATTGATAAAGTCACACTTGAAACAAATAGATTATAACTTGATTGAGACATTGGTGTATGGAATAACAAAATATTTTCGAAAGATAAAGTGAGCTCTGGTATTTATCCTTTGAAATACAGTTACAGTTTTAATCTGTTTGTAGACATACCATTCACGGTTAGTACACTGCGTGTCAACAGTGGATTCGTTTGCAAATCTAATTTGAAAGGCGAATTAAATGAGCTTTCTGTGTATGAAATGTGGGGATATTATAGAGGTGGAAAGAATATAAAACCCTAGAAGTAAGCATAGCAGTCAAAAAAAACACACGCTTATCTACATAAAACATCTAAATAGAAGTCAATAATTCTTTACAAATCAGAATTTTCCCAATCACATTTGAACCAAAGAGCTGGAGGAGGTATACTTTGTGATGAACACAAAAAAGACGGCGGGAAGCATACACTGACAGGGGACACACAACAAGGCCGAATGATAAGGATAATGATCACAATCGAACTCAAATACAGGAGCACAGAACGAAACAGGACTTACAAAACGCAGCAAGAGAATTACGAACATATACAACAGCCTACAGACTTGGAACTGTGTGTGAAAAAACTAGGAACTTAAAGCAGTTTAAAGTCATGCCAACCTGACTTTTAACCGCCGTATTACCACAAGTCTAATGTTCCAAAAACATATACACTTCTTATATACATGTGAACTGACAAATGAGTCCCTAGAACACATATAAAGCAGTTTATGACAGGTGGCATTTGTCAAGGCGAGTTCTAAACAGTGAATAATTTAACAGATGCAAATTAAAGTTAACATCCTTGGGGAAATTTAAGAAAAAAATAAATCCAGAGAGTAATACAATGAGTACGGTCGTTTTTATACATTGACAACATGAACTGATCTTTGTATAATATGTTTAATGATGCAATTTTGACAGTTGTGTTCTTAAGATAGAAATCTCCAAGGGTTTATTGTCAATGTGATAGTGAATGTTGATTGGAACAACATAACTTTTACAAATCATGTATTCCTGGGACACATTACACAAGTGTCGCATATGTTCACCGTCAGTAATAATGAGCTACTCACTACTGATCTTAACTAAGACATTCAACGTAGAAACAGATTGACATTATTACCGTTCATCATGAAGCTGAAGCAACGGTGTCGTATTACTGTGTTTTTAATAACAATTATAAGTTGATTTAAAATTAGTTAAGAATGCTGTTATCGTATACGCGGTGTCTATTGGTCAATGTTTTCCAATATCCGTATTCATTGGCTGCCCTCATAACATTTTGTTTAAAACCGTTTAAAGTTATAAAAATGGACTATTTGTAGATGTGTTTTCGTTATTGTTTATAGGTAACACTCTTTAAGTTACTTTTAAAAAAGAAACTTTATGCGGTTATTTCGAAATAATATGCTATAATTGTAAATATACATACAGTAGTAAATAGTACATAATTAACACATACATGTGATATTTATTATCAATATACTTAGCACCATTTCCAATGACCGGGACTGTTTATCCAGTAAGTAGCACACTCTAAAAGAATGTGATATGCTCATCGTTCCAGAGTCATACTTATATATACATTTATAACGTCACTGAACAATTATGTACATACATTTTGGGTGGTTATGGCATTTTCATACAAAAAAAATGGAGAAAACCACAATTCGTGTCAATTGAGAAACTATGACTACAATACATTCAAAAGTCATAAATTATTTGTCGCTCCATTATATCTATTAAAGGCGTGGACATTTTACTTAAAGTATAATTTTAACTGATCGGTTTTGTATACAAACTTTCATTAATTTATTTCATGTTAAGTTAACGAAACTATTAGGCCAGTGCTAAAATGTTGAGTCCTCGAACACCCACACACTTCTCTATATAATTGGATATCAATGCCCGGTCGCTTCTCGCACTCTCAAACGTGTGATATCGTATGTCACAATGGCAATCAAATCTGTCATAATGAACGCGGCAATGTGTATGCCAGTGTTCGCTTCCAGGAAAAATCGGGGTCATAATGTCCTATGCAGTGTTATTTTTAGAAATTTTAATCAAAACATGCGAAACTTACATACAGAGAAGTAAAAAGTCACAAATATTCGCATTACGAAGTCTGGAATACACAATTGACTGATTAAACATATAAACTTTGGCCACGAAAGTACACACATCAACGGAAGTGTCAATTCTTTAATAAAACGAATGAGGGAGTACTGCAGGAAATGCCAACTACAAAGGGCACAGCCAGCCCAAAACAACAAGGAGACATGAACAATATACATACATGTGAACCACTACAAAAACCAAAATGGACAGAAGACAGACACAAATGAGGGGTGCAGATAGGAGTATCGCATTGGAACGGTCAGTGGTATATAATAAATGTCAATATACACGACAAGGTAGGTGCGATGAAATATCCGCCCATGGGGCTCTGTGAAAAGATGTTAAGTCAATTGTTGTTTGTTAATTAAGCCAGAAAGAATGGGTGTACTAAAACAGGTTTGTTTTACTTCTAGAAAATGAGTATTGAAAACGGAATTTATTATATAGTGTTTTGCTTTTCCTTTCGCTAACAACATATTAGTTTCTTGGTTGCAAATCACTTTTCATGCCATCAACAATTGACGTGAACATCAGTTGTATCTAAATATAGAGACACTGTTATTAACAACCGTTGTGTAAAATATATGGTGATGTATATACCTTACACTTTAATTAGTTACTTTTAGTTAAATGAACAAAATTACACATTCTCATTGCGTCGGTCATTAATGCTCAACAGAACATGTTGGATTTTAGTTGGTGCATAATCCATACCTGTCAGGTAAATTCTGAACATACAGTGGGACCTTGTTTATTCGATAACTTTGTATTATCACAAATACATATCAGGTCCCGATGTATCTTCTTAGGCACGTCAAATTGAAATGGGATATTAGAAACCATGCATTATTTGAAATAAGATTTTGGACCCGATGAATTCGAATGAACGAGGTCCGACGGTAGTTGATAGTTAACATTTTCGGAAGATAATATGCCTGCTAAAATAAAGAGTAGACTCGGATCATAACTAAAGACATTTACAAATGTGCAGTAATGACCTCCTCTCACATCAGATATTTCAGTAGAACAAGTCCAGGTCTCGTAGATTTTCTGCAGATATCAGACATTTTTTACCAAAAAATATTTTGGATTTTTAAACTTATTTTAATAGTCGTCCATTTTAATGCAATTATATCAATGAGAACTGAAAAATATATTTTTAAATTCGACTACTGCTACCCGATATAAATCCAGAAAATTTGAAAAATCTGCGTTGTGCCTTTTTAAAGTTTTAGAGTATCTATTAATACACACCTTGTGCATCTCTTTTTATAGTTTATGTTGTAAACGTTCTTATATGTATTATACTGTAATATTATGATTATTTCTAGATTGAATTTGTAGCACGTGACTTAATTCATGTATGAATCATTTAGCCACAACTTCTCCATGTTATTGAGAATAATCCTGAAAAGTAATCATAATGATCCTCTATATTGTTTTGCATCCTGTAAAATTCTAAACCAATAGTTTTGTGAACATGTGTCACTCCGACCAGCAATTAGAGTCGGTGCATACCATTATACAAACAAGTAATGATGTTGTTTTTATCCAAGTATAAAGTTCTAAAAAATAATCTGATAATGTCAGCCAATTTCCTCTCCTTGTGAAACAAAGCAGTTCAAACTTCACGTCATTATAATCACTAAAAGTTGGAAGTTCATCCATAATACTGCAATGTTTACGATAAGATGTAAACATTTTAACAATTGTATGACAAACGGTGAACATTAATTTTGCATATAATCCATTTTATTTTAGACATTTATTGTTAAGCAGACATACGTAATATGTTTGCAAGTACACGTGTTTATATTAGCCGTCGAAAAAATTCTGTTTAATTATTAAGGTTTAAGTATAGTTTACGTAATTTCGGATAGGAATCGGTTCATGTAGTTTGTAACATAGCTCGTATCTTTGATAGCGTTTTACATAATACAGGTTATATTATTTATGTGATTTACTTAGGCGTTGTTTTTTGCTGTTAAGCCAAAGAAGAATTCAGTAAATCATCTCAAGGGTATCCTATTAATTACATAATAAGTCTGCTTTCTTGTTCTCCCATAGTTTCAAATATTTTTAGTTTTACAGAAAAAAAGATAAAATCTTCATGGTATTGGGCAAACGAAATTGATTCGCCAAACCTCAATGAATATATAAAAATCATATGTATAAAAACAAAACGTCGCGCTAATTTTATTAAATGTGTCCCTTATTTCGAACAGTCATTATTTCTATCATGCACTGCCTGATTGGTATTCTGTACAAGTATGCGAATATGGCCGATAGTGGTATTCTGTGCATTTATCGTTACATCTTGTGTTTGTAATGTTGCACCATGAGCCTTCCCGGGATTTTAGCAACACGCACCGCATTATGGATAAATTAAAATCTAGACATATCTTCATGCGTAAAATAGTCATTATTGTTGACACACAAGTCGTAGGAAATACACCTCTGTCTAAATAATCATTCAAATTAGTATATAAAAAATCAATAAATACAAAACGAAGTGAAAATATTACGTCGTAATGAACTGGATCTTCTGAAAAATAAAAGACTAACTACGGAAGTAAAACTTGGGTTGTACTAGTCGTGCGATGACTGTTGACCTGCTTAGAGTAACAATGCAAGAACTTCCTTTTATATACTTCCCGTGTAGCATGAGAGACTCCTCATTCCATGTGTACGTGTCAGTTTGTACATGCTACACGTATCGACCAACTGTTTACTGAGACAATTGCTCAAACAGTGCACTTACGGGTAATTGTATTTGGTATTTTAGAAAGCAACTGATTAGCTCGTTTGTTAAAGGTCAATATGATTTGCTATGGTTTGCAAACAATAACAGAGATAGGACAGGTTTAAGACAGTACTTGATTCCAGGCCATAGTTTCCAATTCCAGTGAAATAATTAGTCAGCAAAATAGACAACTCAGTGCTGGGATACTGTATTTATTGATTTATTGTTTATTAAATGTAATAAACAACTGTAAACGGAAGTAAGAATTCAAACAGAAATACAAAACACAAAGCACTCTCCCACTCAAAGCACATGGGGACATGAAAATATATACATAAAAACTTAATAAGGACACAAACATGCAAGACACGTGAAACTAGAAGTATCGCATAAGGCGGTCAGTGAAAAAAACGCGGTGTTAACCATGTAATAATAAAGAATCCGACCATGCACTACCTTAATATCACCATAATAAAACGAACGTTAAACTTTCATAGCGCACCACATACACATACAGACACATTCTACTTAACATATTGGGACTTTTATTCAAAGGTGTATTCTTGTTCAGAACAACAATTATGAAATAATCTGACCTGTGTATAGAATTGTAATAAATAACAATCAACAGCGAGATCAAAGGAGAGTAGAAAAAGTATTGTGTGACTTGTTCGTCATTTTGAAATACTCTTTGCCTTCTTTTCGCGGAAAATGTCTGCTTTAATTTTATTTGGCACTGTGGAGAAAAGGTTTTCGTGCATATATGCTTTCTAATGGTATAAACTTCAATTTGACGCAGCTCGTTCGTACATTTAGCACTACATCATTCTATTGTTAAAATCTGGACCATAACGTTAGTATAATTCCCGCGACTGTGAATAGTTGTACAGCCAGAACGCATCAGACTTACAGTTACTCCCGTTTATGACATAACTTATGACCATAAACATGTCTCAAAATCTGAAACCACGTTAAGACAATACTTTGTTATACATAAACTCGCTGATTGACTAGGGAGCCCCTTCAGGTCTAAAATGGCATTTGCTTGTCTGAAAAGGCCGTCCAATTAGGCTGTTTGATATTCAAAACGAGTAAACAATCTATTATGCATATAAAATATATCCTTGAGAATATATTTGAGATTGAGAGGTGGCATGTTAAAATGGTGTTTCCACAGGAATTCAATGATGAGGAATAAAAATGATGTCGAGCAAGGGATGACACAAAACAGTGCTCAGCCACCCATAAAGTACTAACATGGAAGAAAATACATACCACATACATACAAAATATAGTTAAAGACAAAATGGACACAAGACACAGACATAAATGATGGGTGACAGGAGGGGTACCGCCTTGTGAGAGTCTTTGTACCGCCTTGTGAGAGTCTTTGTACCGCCTTGTGAGAGTCTTTGTACCGCCTTGTGAGAGTCTTTGTACCGCCTTGTGAGAGTCTTTGTACCGCCTTGTGAGAGTCTTTGTACCGCCTTGTGAAAGTCTTTGTACCGCCTTGTGAGAGTCTTTGTACCGCCTTGTGAGAGTCTTTGTACCGCCTTGTGAGAGTCTTTGTACCGCTTTGTGAGAGTCTTTGTACTACCTTGTGAGAGTCTTTATTTACATCCACATTAAGTAAGTGAATTTCGAAAGAGTGATTAAGGTGTTACAGGGAACGCCACGTTCACAAGACAATACCTCCCCACACATACCCCAGGGAAACAACGGCCTACGAAATATTATGGACTTGGGAGTTAACAGGGTGAAGATGTATGGGAATGGGGAGATGATCTCGCCATCCTTCAAAAACAAACTTGGATAATTTAGGGTGACAACAAATAGAAGTCTGGTTCTACAATGTAGTCAGTATACTTGGTGCGCACACAATGCTACAATAACTTCACCAAAACATACTGATCAGAATATGGTGTTTCATCCAAAATTGCTTGAATGGCATTCTTCTCGTGTTGGCGGTTATATCATTTCAACGTTATAAATCAACATGGTCTGGTTTCATATTTGGCTGTCCATAGTGACGATTGAGTATATAAATTGTACAATGCATCACTTCTTAAAACAGATCGTAAATATATGAATAGAATATCATAAATTGTCTGCATAACCGATATAAAACCAACATACAAAGAACGATAAAATAATATTTTAACAAATCTGATTTGTGAAAGCACTGCGTGTATTTTTACGGCGACAAATTTTAAGTCCTCATTACGGAGAAAATGGATTTGTCTGAAAATGAGTGCCTATAAAAACAACTTTAGACGCCATGTATTAAGTTCACATACAAATATGAAACACCGGCTGTCGCAGATGTCCATTAAACTGATGCGATATTTGATAAATAATATGAACACAATTGTATATGCTGAGCTATCACTCCAGAATGGCCCTCTCTAGAACAAGTACCTTTCTCTAACACCATGGTCAACTGCTAAGTAGCAATTAACCTCCATAGAGCCACAACCTGCCAACAGCAACCGAAACGTCTACCGCATACAGGGTGTACCGCATACAGGGTGTACCGCATACAGGGTGTACCGCATACAGGGTGTTGCTATGGAGAGGTTGCACTGTATTGCAATTAAAACAGACTGCGAAATATTGTCACAAAATCTTACAAGAGTTTCATGAATATGATTAAATGCAATTAACTCTTCATAGAAATCTATTACGTCACCAAATATCATAGAACCTAACATTTTTACAATTAATTTCCTGACTCTAAGGGTATTAATGAACGGAAGTGACATCAACGTATTTTTAGCGAATAACTGCAGTTAATGCATAATTGTCATTTATTGGCGTAAGCGCTATACATAATACACATGTACCGAGTCTGTTAAAAGCATGGTGTCTCATTTTTTAAGTACTGTCTCGTTTTACATATCATACCTGAAGATTGTGAAAACATTAATGAAGAAGTGGTACGGGGAATGTCACATACAAGGTACGGGGAATGTCACATACAAGGTACGGGGGAATGTCACATACAAGGTACGGGGAATGTCACATACAAGGTACGGGGAATGTCACATACAATGTACGGGGGAATGTCACATACAAGGTACGGGAAATGTCACATACAAGGTACGGGGGAATGTCACATACAAGGTACACAGTCACTCTGTAAGCACAAATGAGCCATGGAAATATGTATGTACAAGTAAACGATTACAAAATAAAAAATGGACAATACACAAACATCGATTTGGTTGATATAGGGGGATCGCCTTGACAACCGAGGCATTAAACCCAATCAATACAAATTTTAGTTTAACTACTAGCATACATTAAGCCAAGCAAATTCCTTGTTTCTATTAAGATCTCCAAATAGGGTAAGAAGTTATAACATTCAAGACACAAGTATTGCGAGAATGATGGTTGAAAATCTGAGTTGTAGCCGGCATATTTGTAATCCTGTGTTGCTCTAGTCCCTAGTAGCTGACACAATAAAACTTGTTACACAATCTCCTTTGTCTGAACATACAATGTTCAATGTTGTTACACCAAAAAGAACGAAAATTTCAAACTATTCATGCTTGGAAACAACTGATTCAATGGAAAAGTGCGGGGTTGGAAGAACAAAGCGGAACAAGTCGGGTTTGTTGTAATGAACAACCTTTTACGTCTTAATGTGAGTACGGTGGATAACGGAGGCCGTGCTGTGCGATATATGATCCAACAGTTATTATAGTAAGTATTTATTTAATATGAAAAAAATGTAACTTAAATACACTTAACTGTGAACAACACATTTCTTTGTAAATTTATGTTATGATTCGGAATTACAAAAGTTTAGTAGAAAGTCTACGAAAAGCTATAACAAAGTCCAGCAAAAACCTTATAATCGTGTCCAAAACGTTATATGCGGGGAGCGTAGCTCACTGAACACAGACTAGTGACACTATAATCTAACATTTTCATTTACAGATCTCTCGCAGCGGATGAAATTTGGTTGTTGCAAAGGATAAAGAGAATCTTGCCTTTGTTATTTTTTCTTTACAATATGAAGATAAAAAGTTGATAATTTAATAATGTGTTATCTTGTTGTTATTCTGATGGATTAATCGTTATTGTTGTCAGTCGTTGTTGTTTTTTAATGAAAGACAGTGTTGTACCGAAAATGTCTATGTTCATTAACTTCTTATTTCTTAACATGATACATGCATTGATCAAATATTGTATTATTACTGAAAGTATACGAGTTACTTCATACAATAGTAGGACTACTGTCTTAGTGTACTGTGTCTTGAGTCATTACTCCTTTTCATCAGTTACTCGTGACTAACAATTATTCGAGTTATAGTTCTATGTTCACTGTGTTTCCTCCCACACCGCATTCAGGCACGGATGTTTGTATCGCTTAACGTGATAGATTAAATCAAACATTCACACCAGACAATACGTAGTTCCGAGGAGATTTCTAAGTTTGCAAATATAATTGGATTTCTGTGATTCAATAAAAGTAACGAGAACACTATATGTACGTAAATAACTCTACTCAATGAAAGTAAATCTAGAAAATGGGCGGAAGAAATAAGGTGTCTGGAAGAAAAAGTACCTAACGATAATGTGTTTATTTACAAACAGGGTTATATAAATAATTACAAACAGGGTTATATAAATATTTACAAACAGGGTTATATAAATAATTACAAAAAGGGTTATATATATATATTTACAAACAGGGTTATATATTATATGTTACTAAATAAGTGATTCGATATTGGCCCTGTTATTTGTCCGAGGGCAGTCGTATTGGCACGAGGCCGAAGGCCGAGGGCCAATACGACTGTCCCGAGGACAAATAACAGGGCCAATGTCAAATCACTTATTTATTGACAATTTTATTAAATAACTTCATGTACTTATAAATAAAGGATTCAAAGTTTAAACACTAAATTTATTTAAAAAATTATTAACATATAACAAAGAACAACTCTTAAAATAAAATGGCTGCCGTTTCCGAATTTCCAGCTGCGAATCTATATCAGTTTTTGGCCCTGTTTAATTAGCCAATCAAATTCTTTAAAATGCGGGCAAATATCAATATCAGTGAGCGGCCCCGGGCCGAAAAGTGATATAGATATTGGCACTGTTATAGAGGAGGCCTTTGTATTATTGGACGAGGCAAACGCTGTGTTTAAGGGCTAATACTTAATAATTATTTAATAAAAATATTTACAAACAGAGTTATATATAAATATTTACAGACAGGGTTGTATATAAATATTCACACACAGGGTTATATATCAATATCAACTAACAGGGTTATATATTTACAAACAATGTTTTATATTAATTTTTAATGAGTCAATTCCATGCTTAAGGTTTGCAAGGTTTCTGTACAATAAATACGTATCAATTTTGCCAAATATGTTATCCTTATATACTATTAAACGAGCATAGTAGAATGCTTATTTAAGTCGCTTTGTAAGTCATCCGTGTAAACCATGATAGCTGGTCACAGTAAACACATGTAAATTACTGTTTTTGTCACTTTACATCCAATGGACGAATCTTACTGACTGCACGAGAACCACGCGAATGTTGGGTTTCCACAGTAAAGTTTAAGTGTAATTTCATTTCAAAGTGAGTATTTGCAGGGAAAACAAATGTAATAGTTTAAACTTATTTATTTCACGTTGATGGCGGAACAAATCCTGACTTGCTTCTTATGATTTAAACCAGAGCTTCCCATGTTACACTCGTAATTCAGGAATTGTGAAAACTAAGAAAATAATCTTACACTCGGTCAGTTGTAAGGATTGCATGGTAAAGCGTGGTGAACTACACGATCTTAAAGATGTGACTACTACCTCGCAGTTGAGAATGTTCTTTATAATGCTGTAGCAAGTAAAACTAAAAAGCGACGACATTTTCGGGGTCTGTAATGAAAAAAGTAAAAGAATCATTGAAATGTTTATATGATCATTCCTGTTTTGTTTTTATTTGGACGAAAAACAACCTTTTTGAATGAAAGAAGTTTAGGGTCATTTTAAAAATATTGCTTAAGGTTAATTAGAACATGACGAATATTGTTAATTGAATTCATAAGTAAAATTAGCATAATACTCAGCACTTGTAATCTTTGAAATTACAGTCGATCCTATTTTACGTTTAAAATTATTTTAAGATCAAATCGATAATAAGAGAATCAAAATAGTAGTTAATGTATATGTTATGCCAACCCGTTTCGAAGAAATGGGGCGATGTTTTCGCTCAATCCGGTCGGTCGGTAGACTATTTGGTTCCGGTCAATAACTAATGGACATGAAGTGGTAGAACTTCAAAGAATGAGTGCTAGCGTGGTCAACAATTGCTCCTTGTTGTTTTGGGGTTCTATCGGTTAAAGGTCATGATCACTTGACATCGAGATTGAAACAGTTTCCTATAAATAACCGTATACATAGGCTTAAGGTCGTAAAGCCCCAGTCACACCGGCATGGCACCAGGTAACGACCTAGCTGCGATCGAAAAAAAATGGAAGACAGAGCCTAGCGACAGGTCGCAGAGCAAAATTAGTCGCAGCAAGGTCGAAGGCCAACTTCAAAAACTTCTGATCTGCGATTCCAGATGGTAAGAGGACACATACAGGTCTTACATCGTCGTATCACCAATCGCGCATAGACGCACCACCAGTCGTGCATGATTTTGGGTCAAGTAGCCTCACGATTGATCGCACTACTGGTCCTGTCACCTGCCGACTCGTACTGCCACCTATCGTGTGACCTCTATAACGGTAGTGCGACCAATCACGACCTGTCCCGGCAGGTTGCACGACCTGACGATTGGTGGTACCACCAGTCCTTATATAGCTCGCAGACCAGTATATTTGAAGTGGCTTCTGGGGTTCAGGTCACTCTCCAATACGACTCCAGTAGAGAGAATGTCACGATCATGGGTGTACCAGTGCCGCCGAGAAGACTCGAATTTATGTTGGCCCGATAGCAAATGGAGCAACGCTAGGTGGGTGTTGTTGCCACAGTCGTGCTTCTCCGACGAAGAAACCAGCGCCAAGAGAGAAGACGGCGCCAGTTCTGAGTGCTACCCGGGATCGAGAGGCGGTCCTTCTACGGCAACTACGCTAACCGGATGCACAGTAAGACAATAATAACTTCCTTCTGCACAACTGTTGCATTATATACTAAATATTTTAGGGTTTTTACCGCCATTTCGGAATCTTCCCAGATGGACCGAGTTGCTTGAGTGACCGGGCAGACTTTTTTTTCCTCCCCCACTCTACGCATGTTCATAATGTTTTACATTGAACGTTTGTCATAAATATTACAGAAAGACTAATAATCTGACGTCGATTGTGTGAAAATTAGTAAATGTGACATTTTTCACCACACGTATAAACATCAAAATTGAAACTTGTCCTTATTTGCTTCACTGCAAATTTTCAGATCTAAAACAATAGAAAGACAATATAATATCATTTACTTAGAAGTCATTACTGCGCATGTTTCATATATATTTTGGTCAGATTGAACACCAACGTTAAGAATTTACGCGCATATTCTACAAAGCATGCCATTTTTACTTCACATTCAAGTTTAGTGTTATGACAAAAATGCATGCAAAACTCACATAAAAATGTTAACGCCAAAAGGAAACAACAGTTTTACATGTACAGATTTTATTCTGATTGGAGCTTGATTAAAGTGGAAATAATTAAGTCAGTTGCTACATCACTAATTGCGCATCATAGACATTTCCAACTAAAAGGTATATCACAGCCAAATGCTGGCTTATATAAACAAAGTCATGTTTAACTTTATCCGTTTATGTTATAGTGCTGTTAGATTGACCGCAAACTGGCATATGAACTTTCAGGATTAATTTATGTCCATTTAGGTAAGAAAATGCACCCGTGCGTAAACTATTAACAGATTTTCTTTTCGATCAAAATACTATCGCGTTTTTCCGTAAAGCGCACCACGGAAAAGCACGAACAACTATGTACACCCATTTTGAAACGAATTGGACCGAGTGATATATGCATGCGATCGCGGTTAATATAACAGCACTATATAAAATGGTATCATGGGATAGATATGATCGGATCGGTATGACTATTTCACGTGGAGCCGGGATAGCGTCATTGGCGTCATTACGTTCTGTAACTTTACAACGTCTCTCAAATAAATGTACACTAGTTGTAAACATGAGTTCATCTCTCTCCTAAATGACAGCAAAATGCAGACGACATATTTCGTACTCTAATCAAAACGTTGCACTAAAAAGTCTTGATTTTATAGAAACGACATAGCTATATTTAGCCTGACTGGAAATACTTCGCATTTGAAAGTAGTAACACACATTATATATAGCTATACAATTATTTTTGTCATTTTCATTTTATTTATTTATTGTCGTATCGGTATATGTGCAAGCCTTCTATCATTTACCATAACCAACATCATCAAGGCGTATAGTTATACAAATAGGTACTAACGTCAACAGAGCGATACGAATATTCCTCACAGTTACCATAAATTCATACTTATAATTTCATTTTTGGAAACAATAATTCCTAAATTTTGAAAAAAATTATATATCTGAAGATGTTTTAATGTTCCAGAGTTTATGCTATATATCTTTTCATGCTATCATACAACAAATATCAGCGAAGCAATCAAAATTATGATGACTAGTTTTATCGACTACCAAATACCTTTTGGCACTGTTTCGATTTTAAATCATTTTTTTATGAATCTTTGTCGTTTAAGTTTATTTTAAAGAATTCTAATTGATCCACATAATAAGAGACTTATTTGGATCGTCTACTAAGACTTCTACTAAATAGTGTTAACTTTTGTTATTGTCCGAAGCTATTGTTGGTCCGAGCATATTAACTTATATTAAACGACTATATACACATGTCATCCAACAATAGATAGTTTATATTCTCATTTATTCTCTGTCTATCATCAAATACCGTAACTTGTATTTTGATTAATACTTCGTGAATAGCTTTACAAAAATCGTCGATAAAACAATTAATATCGGATTCGTCAGCTAATGATTTATTAGTTATATGATGAAAAATGTGTTTGTTATCATTAAGTAGCCTATTTAACTAAGGAGGATCATTTTATAATCAGTTTTGCTAGTATATATTTCCTTTTATTGACATCAATATAATTTATACATGGAGGGAATATACTCATAAGTAGTCTTATAAAAATGTCTGTCAGCTAGGATAAACACTGAGCAAAGTGGTCAATATATGAATGTTCCGTGTTTAGATGTCAAAATGTTCAGAATTACAATCAAACAGATGTTAGCTTCAAAATGTTAAATCTAAGACGTTTGTTGACGAAAATTAGAATAACATTCAAGTATCATCGCCGTGCTAACATTATAAGTATGCATGTTTCAGCGCGCTTTGATTTTATATTTTATATAAGAATTAAAACTAAGGTCTAATTAAAGTGTTCATGTCGCATCTATGTATGATGTCATGAAACGTGTTCAAAACTAATTATCTGGAAATCCAGGACTATCGTAAGCGTACAAATCATGTTTGTGTATGTTTCTACCATAAAATTAGATATAAAAAGAAAAAAACACCAAAGTACTTAATAAATTGTCGATATGGACTGTAAAAATTGGATGAGATATTTGTGTAGTGACGCCGTGTATTAGTTTAAATTTTTCCTCTAGCAATACATACAATTTATATTAAAGTTTTTGCAAATTTATTGAAATATCGCCTTGCAACAGAACAATATATTCGCTCTGTACGAGATCCCTGCCCTTCACGTACAATGACATCATTGTCATAGACGATTTATGAAATGAGCTGTTCCACTACAAAATCTGTATTAGTGACCAAAAAATAAATTTCCAGTTTTTACATTTTCCAGCAGATCTGTGTAGGTTCAATTCAAACCAAACAACATGAAATTCAGACGTCTGATGTTCTTTGTACAGCGATTCCAATGTTTATAACAAAATTCAAACGTAAACTGCAAAATGATGACTTCGGATCTTAAATGCTTTACTTCAACGTACATTAGTTCTAACAAAATATTTATTTTTTTTGAATAGAAAGACGAATTACATTTGTTGAATTTAAGTCACTAAAACACTTCCCGGAGAGCACTTTGTTACTGACGTCAAAACTTTGATTGAAAAATACTCAACGTGATCGCCAACGTCACCAATACATGTTTTATTGTGAAGCAGTGTCATACATGATCTATTGTACATATTATATCATATGAAAATTCTTATATTCTCTTCCTTATCCATTTTAAAAGATTTCATCCTGTATCGCATATTTACACAGTGTTATGTGAGCAAATTGTTTGTGTGCAACTTTATATACCAGGAAACTTTAAAGCATTAGATCTATATCAAGAATTGGCTAACATAATACTACAAATTTACGATTCACTAATAATACGAACAATGAATAAAACAACGATTGTTGGCAAAGTTACAATGTCTCTAAACTACAGATGGGGATTAACATTAATTAAGACTTACTCACAAAATCTGTGCCTTGGTCTCGCTTGGCAGGGCGTGTCCACGAGTAAAAGTATTAAAGGTAAAACCACAACCATGTGGTCAATCGTACCCCACACCATCCCCATACCCATAGCCTGTGGACAATAATAAATAAATAAATACAATATACCTCCAAGTATATATATAAATATATTTAACTTACCTGCAATGTGTTCCTAGAGCAAATCCTCGGCATAAAATAATTTGGTTACATAATATTATCAACATCAGGTGCGCAAGTGAGTACATTTTGCAATCACTGATAATGGTGTGTTTCCACAAACACCACTAGAAAAAGAAACAATCAGTCGATACGGGAGAGTTTTATTTGCGAAGATACAACAATGGTCCTGTTGTACTGCTGAAGAGGCTATGCAAAGTAGCTTCCGAACATTCAATTCAATTTCACGTCACAAATACAGTCCCGCGTTTAAGCGTAAATTTGATTAGGAAAACAATGATGTCCTGACGATTATTTCTTTATAGCGACGCCCGTGGTTGCTAGTAATGATCTCAAGAAATTGCTGTTGATGGATTCTTCTGTAACGCAATAGCCAGTCACAGACACTGGCTGTCTTAAGTGTTAGGGGAGACTATTAACCGAACTATCATATAAGAAAAAATAAACAATAAATTGTCACAAGTGGACTTCTTTGAATTTTCAAAACTATTTTCCCTGCACGAACTAAATTACAATGTATTACACTATCTTGGTATTGGAGGTAACGAAATCAGCCTGCTGGTAATGATATCGAGTAAAGTCCGTGTATTTAAAATGTTTGTTACATAGTGCTCGATGTTTTCAATTTCAATTAAGAACTATTTATAAAGTTCGTCTTCAGTCAATTTAGTTTAATACTACTTTTACTATATATGACTACTCGTATTCGATATACTATATAAGACAGATAAACCATTTGAATATTAAAATGCGATTACATATTCAAATGTCGAAATGGCTTCGGCAGCTATGTTCGCATAATATTTTATTTTTGTACGAGTAAATTGTTATTCTATGGTTATAATGGATTTTGTTGCTTACGAGAAACGAGTAACTAAATGTTTAAAGAGTCATTTATATAATGTATATGGATAGGTATGTTTCAGTATATGTTATATATATTTACTAGAGTATCATTGCTGTATATTGTTTGTTTTTGTGTATGTGTATTTAAAAATTGTCGAGAGCAAAAGTTCCTGTAAATTGTTTTTTTGATACTGTGTATGTGTATTTGCATATTGTCTTGAGGAAATGTGTTTGTCCAGTGTATATGTTTATCTATACATTGTCAATACTGAATGTTATTGTACATGGTTTGTGTATGTGTATTCATGTGTATTTACATGAACATTGTTTGTGTATGTGTATTATGTGTATTTACATGAACAGTGTTTGTGTATGTGTATTTATGTGTATTTACATGTACATTGTTTGTGTATGTGTATTTATATGTATTTACATGTACATTGTTTGTGTATGTGTATTTATGTGTATTTACATGTACAGTGTTTGTGTATGTGTATTTATATGTATTTACATGTACAGTGTTTGTGTATGTGTATTTATGTGTATTTACATGTACAGTGTTTGTGTATGTGTATTTATGTGTATTTACATGTACATTGTTTGTGTATGTGTATTTATGTGTATTTACATGCACATTGTTTCTGTATGTGTATTTATGTGTATTTACATATACATTGTTTGTGTATGTGCATTTATGTGTATTTACATGTACATCGTTTATGTATGTGTATTTACATGAACATTGTTTGTGTATGTGTATTTATGTGTATTTACATATACATTGTTTGTGTATGTGTATTTATGTGTATTTACATATACATTGTTTGTGTATGTGTATTTATGTGTATTTACATGTACATTGTTTGTGTATGTGTATTTATGTGTATTTACATGTACATCGTTTATGCATGTGTATATATGTGTATTTACATGTACAGTGTTTGTGTATGTGTATTTATGTGTATTTACATGCACATTGTTTGTGTATGTGTATTTATGTGTATTTACATGTACATTGTTTGTGTATGTGTATTTATGTGTATTTACATGCACATTGTTTGTGTATGTGTATTTACATGTACATTGTTTTTGCACAATAGCTCTCACTATCTATATGTCACCATAACTACTGTATATATATGATACAGTCACACGGGGCTATGACCTTCTCGATTTTGATCTTAAAACTTTTCAAACTTATAATGTTGCACATTTCAACTGATATAGATTTAAACATCATTCAGGCATTTTACGCGAACATTTTTATCAACCCTTTATATAAATTATCATAACAAATTCATGTTGAATCCCATCTCTGAGACAATGGCACTCGTATACTGTATATGCCATTTAACTGTTTCTGTATTTCACTCGGTACACGTACGAGTAAATGTGATTCTTGACATGTCATCAAACTTACACATTTAATGTATGAATCAAATTGTTGAACGTAAGACATTGCTGGGAACTGGGTCACAATACTTGATAATGAGCCGGATACAGACATTGATTTACATCTGAGAGATGTTTATCAGTTACCGAGTTTGGTAAACTTGCACCATTTTCAACCAACACTCATTCAATTCATTCTGTTTTTTCTTGCACGAATAGATATTATTAAACATGTAAAAATGTTTTGACTGACGTTTCACTAACAAGTAATAGTGTACTAAAGTAAATTGACTGTGTAATAACATTCACTGACAAAGTATATTTCAATAATCCACACAGGCAGTATACTTTGTTACAATATTCATTGTCAAAGTACATTACAAAAGCATTCCCTAACAATGTAAATTGTAATTTCATACGATGTACATTGTTAAAACCATCAATGCCAATGTACATTGTAAGGATAAGTACTGAAAAGATACATTGCAATAACATTGAATGATATAGCACAGTCAATTAAACTACACACTGTAATAACCTTCAGTTAAACTACACATTGTAATAACATTCAAAGATACTACTCATTGTAATAACCTTCAAAGATACTACACATTGTAATAACATTCAATGATACTACACACTGTAATAACCTTCAATGATACTACACATTGTAATAACCTTCAAAGATACTACACATTGTAATAACATTCAATGATACTACACACTGTAATAACCTTCATTGATACTACACATTGTAATAACATTCAATGATACTACACATTGTAATAACATTCAAGGATACTACACATTGTAATAACCTTCAATGATACTACACACTGTAATAACCTTCAATGATACTACACACTGTAATAACATTCAATGATACTACACATTGTAATAACATTCAATGATACTACACATTGTAATAACATTCAATGATACTACACACTGTAATAACATTCAATGATACTACACATTGTAATAACATTCAATGATACTACACACTGTAATAACATTCAATGATACTACACACTGTAATAACATTCAATGATACTACACATTGTAATAACATTCAATGATACTACACACTGTAATAACATTCAATGATACTACACATTGTAATAACATTCAATGATACTACACACTGTAATAACCTTCAATGATACTACACACTGTAATAACATTCAATGATACTACACACTGTAATAACATTCAATGATACTACACACTGTAATAACATTCAATGATACTACACATTGTAATAACATTCAATGATACTACACACTGTAATAACATTCAATGATACTACACATTGTAATAACCTACAATGATACTACACACTGTAATAACCTTCAATGATACTACACACTGTAATAACCTTCAATGATACTACACATTGTAATAACATTCAATGATACTACACATTGTAATAACATTCAATGATACTACACACTGTAATAACCTTCAATGATACTACACATTGTAATAACATTCAATGATACTACACATTGTAATAACATTCAATGATACTACACACTGTAATAACATTCACTGATACTACACATTGTAATAACATTCAATGATACTACACATTGTAATAACATGCAATGATACTACACACTGTAATAACCTTCAATGATACTACACATTGTAATAACCTTCAATGATACTACACACTGTAATAACATTCAATGATACTACACACTGTAATAACCTTCAATGACACTACACATTGTAATAACCTTCAATGATACTACACACTGTAATAACATTCAATGATACTACACACTGTAATAACCTACAATGATACTACACACTGTAATAATCTACAATGATACTACACACTGTAATAACATTCAATGATCCTACAAATTGTAATAACCGACAATGATACCACGCACTGTAATAACATTCAATGATTCAACAAACTGTAATAACCTTCAATGATACTACACATTGTAATAACCTACAATGATACTACACACTGTAATAACTTCAATGATTCAACAAACTGTAATAACTTCAATGGTACTACACATTGTAATAACCTACAATGATACTACACACTGTAATAACATTCAATGATACTACACACTGTAATAACATTCAATGATACTACACACTGTAATAACTTCAATGATACTACACATTGTAATAACCTACAATGATACTACACACTGTAATAACCTTCAATGATACTACACATTGTAATAACCTTCAATGATACCACACACTGTAATAACTTCAATGATACCACACATTGTAATAACCTACAATGATACTACACACTGTAATAACCTTCAATGATACTACACATTGTAATAACCTACAATGATACTACACACTGTAATAACCTTCAATGATACTACACACTATAATAACATTCAATGATACTACACATTGTAATAACCTTCAATGATACCACACACTGTAATAACATTCAATGATACCACACACTGTAATAACCTTCAATGATACCACACATTGTAATAACCTTCAATGATACCACACATTGTAATAACATTCAATGATACCACACATTGTAATAACCTTCAATGATACCACACACTGTAATAACATTCAATGATACTACACACTGTAATAACCTTCAATGATACCACACATTGTAATAACATTCAATGATACCACACATTGTAATAACATGCAATGATACTACACATTGTAATAACATTCAATGATACTACACACTGTAATAACATTCAATGATAGTACACATTGTAATAACCTTCAATGATACTACAAACTGTAATAACATTCAATGATACTACACACTGTAATAACCTTCAATGATACCATACATTGTAATAACCTTCAATGATACTACACACTGTAATAACCTTCAATGATACTACACACTGTAATAACCTTCAATGATTCTACACACTGTAGTAACCTTCAATGATACTACACACTGTAATAGCCTTCAATGATACTTCACATTGTAATAACATTCAATGATACTACACACTGTGATAACCTTCAATGATACCATACATTGTAATAGCCTTCAATGATACTACACATTGTAATAACCTTCAATGATACTACACATTATAATAGCCTTCAATGATACTACACATTGTAATAACATTCAATGATACTACACATTGTAATAACCTTCAATGATACCATACATTGTAATAGCCTTCAATGATACTACACATTGTAATAACATTCAATGATACCATACATTGTAATAACCTTCAATGATACTACACATTGTAATAACCTTCAATGATACTACACATTGTAATAACATTCAATGATACCACACATTGTAATAGCCTTCAATGATACTACACATTGTAATAACATTCAATGATACCACACATTGTAATAACCTTCAATGATACCATACATTGTAATAACCTTCAATGATACTATACACTGTAATAACATTCAATGATACTACACATTGTAATAACCTTCAATGATACTACACATTGTAATAACCTTCAATGATACTACACATTGTAATAACCTTCAATGATACTACACATTGTAATAACATTCAATGATACCATACATTGTAATAACCTTCAATGATACTACACACTGTAATAACCTTCAATGATACCACACATTGTAATAACCTACAATGATACCACACATTGTAATAACCTACAATGATACCACACATTGTAATAACCTACATTGATACCACACATTGTAATAACCTACAATGATACCACACATTGTAATAACCTACAATGATACCACACATTGTAATAACCTACAATGATACCATACATTGTAATAACCTTCAATGATACCATACATTGTAATAACCTACAATGATACCATACATTGTAATAACCTACAATGATACCATACATTGTAATAACCTACAATGATACCATACATTGTAATAACCTACAATGATACCATACATTGTAATAACCTTCAATGATACTACACACTGTAATAACCTTCAATGATACCATACATTGTAATAACCTTCAATGATACTACACATTGTAATAACTTTCGACGAAACTACACAGTATAATAACGTTCAATGATACAGCACATTGTATTTAAGCGGTTTCAGCTTGTACGATTTACAAAGGGAATAAGTCCTGTACGTTGCATGACGGCAGTCCTGGTTTTAACTAACTCTTTCCTTTCCGGCATTTTTCTTAAGTATGTAGGTTGGCTCCGTCACAGAAATATTCAACAAATTAATCTGTGGTGTGGAGTTGGCAGGACAAATGGTAATAACCTTCGATGGTGCTATTGGTAATAGCATTTCATGATTATATACATTGCAAGTGACTTCATTAACAATGTATTATGTAATAACCTTCAATGTCAATTGTCATTATTCAAGCCTTCAATAATTTTATTGTAATCACTTTTAGAATCAGTGTACTTTTGTAACCTTCAATAACAATGTTCACTGAGTATAGCTTCACTGACAATGTTCATTGAGTATAGCTTCACTGACAGTGTTCATTGAGTATAGCTTCACTGACAATGTTCATTGAGTATAGCTTCACTGACAATGTTCATTGAGTATAGCTTCACTGACAATGTTCATTGAGTATAGCTTCACTGACAATGTTCATTGAGTATAGCTTCACTGACAGTGTTCATTGAGTATAGCTTCACTGACAATGTTCATTGAGTATAGCTTCACTGACAATGTTCATTGAGTATAGCTTCACTGACAATGTTAATTGAGTATTGCTTCACTGACAATGTTCATTGAGTATAGATTCACTGACAGTGTTCATTGAGTATAGCTTCACTGACAATGTTCATTGAGTATAGCTTCACTGACAATGTTCATTGAGTATAGCTTCACTGACAATGTTCATTGAGTATAGCTTCACTGACAATGTTCATTGAGTATAGCTTCACTGACAATGTTCATTGAGTATAGCTTCACTGACAATGTTCATTGAGTATAGCTTCACTGACAATGTTCATTGAGTATAGCTTCACTGACAGTGTTCATTGAGTATAGCTTCACTGACAATGTTCATTGAGTATAGCTTCACTGACAGTGTTCATTGAGTATAGCTTCACTGACAATGTTCATTGAGTATAGCTTCACTGACAATGTTCATTGAGTATAGCTTCACTGACAATGTTCATTGAGTATAGCTTCAATGACAATGTTCATTGAGTATAGCTTCACTGACAATGTTCATTGAGTATAGCTTCACTGACAATGTTCATTGAGTATAGCTTCACTGACAGTGTTCATTGAGTATAGCTTCACTGACAATGTTCATTGAGTATAGCTTCACTGACAGTGTTCATTGAGTATAGCTTCACTGACAATGTTCATTGAGTATAGCTTCACTGACAATGTTCATTGAGTATAGCTTCACTGACAATGTTCATTGAGTATAGCTTCACTGACAATGTTCATTGAGTATAGCTTCACTGACAGTGTTCATTGAGTATAGCTTCACTGACAATGTTCATTGAGTATAGCTTCACTGACAATGTTCATTGAGTATAGCTTCACTGACAATGTTCATTGAGTATAGCTTCACTGACAATGTTCATTGAGTATAGCTTCACTGACAGTGTTCATTGAGTATAGCTTCACTGACAATGTTCATTGAGTATAGCTTCACTAACAATGTTCATTGAGTATAGCTTCACTGACAATGTTCATTGAGTATAGCTTCACTGACAATGTTCATTGAAAACGATCTCCGCAGCCAATATAAATTGTTAAGATAAATTACTGTCAACGTTCATTACAAAGAAGTTTCACTGTTAATGTTCAATTGCCAAATTATCTATCGCGAACAACTGCAAACGAGTAAATACTTCACAGCAATTTTCACGAGCGTGTCAATATTACAAGCGCCGTGGCACTAATGAACACAATCGAGCTAAGCCAATTATGAGGTGAGAAACTGTATTGTTCAAATTAAAGGTGCGAATTATAGAGGATGTTGAAAATGGCCGAATAGTTGGTTCGAGAGTTTGAGACAGGGCAGTTCGAGCTTAAAGTAGTAGAAGTCTTAACAATATAGATTATACAGAGAAGTTTATTTGGACATTGGAATCACTGCGAAACATCCAGAATGTTTGACGCAACCGAATCCCAGTCAACGATAGTCCACTGTATAATTAGTTGTATCATTCCTTAAGTCCAACATATGTTGTCAAGTATTTTGAAACAATGAGATTCCAAAACGTATGACAACATCTACCTCCAGATAGCTGGTATTCATGTCAGTTCGGGCGGATAACGACATGACATTTATACAAAACTTATATGCAGGAAAATTCCAAAGTTACAAAGTGTATTGCACAATAATTATTGGTATTATGACTTTTAAGCACACTCTCGACTCTAAGACTAGAGTTCCACTCCCTTCTGCAATGCACAAAACCTCACCAATGGAAGGCAATCTGCTCAGCCATCATCTGACGACTATTTGAAATATTCAAATATACAAGGAGTAATGATAAAGATAAAAGATAAAGTCGACCAGATAATGCACCATCCAAAGGATACAGCCGATCCAAAAGCACAAGGTGACATGAACATAAAAAGACAAAAATAACCGATGGTCGAAGATAGGACTACCGCATTGGAACGGTCACTGGCAACAAGCCAATATGGCTTCAAACTTAAAGTGCAATAATTCAGAAAATTTAGTTTTATATTCAACCAGACTTCCGTTATAGAACCATATTGTATAGATGGGATAAATTCCGCCGCTGTCTGTGTACATGATTTTATAAAAGGAGATATACCCTCATACTAATATTGGTTGACCGAGGATAGCTCATATTCACTTACTTCAACTGACTGGTTTGAATAAAATGTACACCGAGTATTAGAACGTTTCAACTACATACTTTTTAGACACGCCCGTATTAAATCTAAAGCACGCTCAAATGTACTGGGGATTCCATAGGATTGGCGCCTTAAGTAGACATATTGTAAGTTTAGGGGAAAGTATGGGAGTAATCACCATTTGCTATTTTGCGAAGGACTTTGATTTACATGTTAACATTTGCTGCCATTGCTGTCTCTATTTTCTCCGTTACTATGTCGCATATACTGTATATGGAGTTCGCTGTATATACTGCAAGTGTACGCGTTGATTTGTAATATTGTCAACACAATGACTGCAGTAATCTCGCGGTATGTCTAGCCTTGACGTCGTAATCACATAAGGGACCCTGGTCGAGCTATTTCAGTGATATGTTGCTTAAGTTTTGAAATTTATGTAAGTCCGTATTATATTTACAGTAATACAACTTTTGCAATAACAGTGAAAAAAGTTCAGGGATGGCCACGTGCACTGATCCCTATTGGGCACGAATATAATTGTAGAATATGGGTTATCAAATAAAACCAAACAAGAGCCACACGACAACACAAGACTGCACAACAATCGACACGAATATTGCTTTAGCAACACAACGGTCTCACAACATTAGAACTTACAGTATAAATACTTGGGGCCTACGGGGCTGTGGGGTTTTATTAAAACGGCTTGTTAATTTGCAATGCCACTTTTTTATGGAAATACATCTAACGAGGAAGAACATGTGCATGCAAATGTCCTGAGGCAATCTTCAGCTGTTTATACGAGTATGTTGGTGTTTCTTAAAACACGCATTGAAACATGTCTAATAATTCGTCTACGCGGATACTGGTATTAAGCATCACCCTAAAAAGAACCGGAAAGATTCCGGGAAATAACATTACCCTTAAATAGCCCGTATAAGTTAATAAACGAGCTTTCTTCTTCGAACAAAATGAAAATTGAATAAGACTGGAGCGGACAGGCAATAAGTGTGCCATTACCATAATCATTGAATTAGCGGCAATCACTGTAGAGGATACTTCCTTCTATGCAAGCAACACTCTTACGCTAGTCAAGTGGGAGGAAATTATTCACTTTATGCCTAGACTATTTTAAAACCAATTTGAAACGCTAGATAAGTGCGTAGAATGGGTATAGAATGTAAACTGTGCTTGGTTATCATCAACATGGTGGAGGAACTCTATATACTGATTTAGTGTTGCTTTACCGGACATTTTTTTTTTAATTATGCTGTGCTGAATACAAACATGAACGTTGTTTTTTAAGTATGATAATGTAATTTTCATCCAAATACAATATTGTGTTGTATTTGTTGCAGTTACTGTAGTCTTCAATTCGAGTAGCTCTTGATAATAAATAGTTACTGCGTGGGATATGAATGTAAACTCTATTTAAACCAGTACATATTTTGATCATGTGGCACGTTATCCATTTCCCGTGTTCTAAATAATCCAAAATAAATGTTCCATATTTATCATACCAGAATATCCGTATCTGTTTTTTTCTGTGTGTCATAAACGTTGGTTTTTGATGATGGTTGTGATATTCTTGAGAAAGAATTGTCACGATATTCTACAGACACGCAATTGTAGAAATGATAAATCCCCATTACATCCGTCGTATCGGAATGGACATGTTCATTCTTATTTATGTTGGAGTTGTATGTCGTTCTTTCAGCAGCATTTCCGTGATGTACTCACAGCATCCCCACGAAAAGTCGGGGTAGATGAAGAATGACTCAGGGAGAATTATCTTCCATCAAATTAACACGGAGAACATACGGCTCTGCTGGGGTTCAAATATATGATATTCAGATTTGTTCGACTGGGCAAAATGATCGGACTTTGCATTTATCACAGGACCAGCAGAGAACGGTGTCCACCATGTTAAGGCCACTGTATGCGCACGAGACATTCAACAAGGACGATCACAGGACCAGCAGAGTACGGTGTCCACCATGTTAAGGCCACTGTATGAGCACGAGACATCAACAAGGACGATCACAGGACCAGCAGAGTACGGTGTCCACCATGTTAAGGCCACTGTATGAGCACGAGACATCAACTAGGACGATCCGATACTGGATATAGAATCGGTTTCGGTTTTAAAAGTATTCAGTATTTTACTTAAGTTTAAAGCTGTCCACATTAATTTAAATATATCTCTACACTTTATTCATTGCATTTCTTTCTAGAATGACATAAAGCATCTTTTTACGGAATTTTACAGGGCCATGAAATGTGTAATACATGAATGTAATTGTGATGTTGTTCACAAGCGGAATCTTATTGTTCCTTAATTACATGTACATCATGTTTGTCTATAAATCTACTCACGCTCTACACGCGACGTAATGACAACATGGTGGAAAACATGTTCCCATCGAATAGGTAACCCATTAACAAGCAGATTATTCTTGAAACATCTGGCTTTTATGAACTGAATCTATCTGCATAGATGTTTTATGTTCATTTCTTTTACTTCATTTTAACTGTAACATCTGAAATTTGATGATAACTACACGGAGTGTTTCCTTTCTTTAATTCATTCACAGATTTACAGAATCAAATGTCGATTAAATTTCGATTTAAATATTAATATTCTCAGTCAAAACATACTAAAGTTAGTTGATATTTATATTTTATCTTATCTATTTATTTGTAATTTAACTTTGAAAAATACAACCTTATCGACCCCCATGTGTATGCCTATGATTGTTTTTGACTGTTTGAAATATTGTATCTAACAGACTTCTATCATGAGTATATGTAACTGTTTATTGTGTAGTTGATTATTTAGATACATTTATATATTGCATTTCACCACTGTTTGATTCTCCAAACCATTTCTACGTTAAGTATGACAGTCTTCTCTTTAGGGTTCTAAGTTTATGCCCTATACGTTTGTGTGTGTGAGACTTTGCCA
This sequence comes from Mactromeris polynyma, assembly GCA_032209605.1. NCBI lineage: Eukaryota > Metazoa > Mollusca > Bivalvia > Venerida > Mactridae > Mactromeris > Mactromeris polynyma. The sequence continues at coordinate 5,591,269 of JASFXZ010000015.1, forward strand.
TACTAATTTTAAACAGCTAATAATATTACCGAATTCCAGGAAATGTACTTATGCATCGTAAACAATGTGGTATTTTTTCTGCACATACTGAAATTTCTGATATTATATAACAAATTGTTTTCTGCACTCGTATATTACTGATAGAATGTACCATTTGTTCAGTAAGCAGATCAACATTTTGTGTTAAATCTACTAAGGATTCGTTCTGTCAATTATGATGTATCCAAATTGTACAAATTTTAAAATGGTATAGTTTTATCTAGATTTTCTGTCTAAAACTTGTGAGATTCATGTCGGTATAGTTTCAGTCTGCTTTACTAAGGAATGGCCCTTAAAGAATTCAACTGACCAAAAATGTGACAAGTGTACTCGATTTAGTAGTAAGTAAGGTAATGGAAGCAAAGAAAAGAAAACTTAAATGGTCACTTAATTGACGGACGAAAACTTTAAGTTTACAGTGCATTTTCTTGGACAAATATGAGAGTTTGCTGCTGATGAGAGGTTAAACTGGTTAGAGATGTTTACTACGAGATATCGATAATGTTGGTAAGGGTGAGATGTTGCTTAAGAGTGGGTCTCTCTGGAGTGGTTGGTCTCTCTGGAGTGGTTGGTCTCTCTGGAGTGGTTGGTCTCTCTGTAGTGGTTGGTCTCTCTGGAGTGGTTGGTCTCTCAGGAGTGGTTGGTATCTCTGGAGTGGTTGGTATCTCTGGAGTGGTTGGTCTCTCTGGAGTGGTTGGTCTCTCTGGAGTGGTTGGTCTCTCTGGAGTGGTTGGTCTCTATGGAGTGGTTGGTCTCTCTGGAGTGGTTGGTCTCTCAGGAGTGGTTGGTCTCTCTGGAGTGGTTGGTCTCTCTGGAGTGGTTGGTCTCTCTGAAGTGATTGGTCTCTCTGGAGTGATTGGTCTCTCTGGAGTGGTTGGTCTCTCTGGAGTGGTTGGTATCTCTGGAGTGGTTGGTCTCTCAGGAGTGGTTGGTCTCTCTGAAGTGGTTGGTCTCTCAGGAGTGGTTGGTCTCTCTGGAGTGGTTGGTCTCTCTGGAGTGGTTGCACTGAATATATTAATTTACAGAAATATTCTCATGGGTTCGGTCGTTCAATACAGGTGACCACTTTATACCTGGTCCAGTCTGCAAAATATCTAACAAACCCATGATTCCGGAGCATTTCATGTTTGATTTCTTTTTTCCTTTATTATGTCTTGTATTGTGAGCAACTCTTGTGGAAAACAAGATCCCGTTCATGTTTAGATACGTACTAGCCACGATTAACCTAATAATAAATCTACAGCTAATACACAAAAATTATAATTAATATATAATTGTTGGGATATTCTAGAAAATGAGAAAATAAATCACAATCGTTCATACATTGTGTAAATGGTTACTATAATACGTTTAGTATGAGCAACAGGTTTTGGGTTATTGTTTTGTACTCGTTGACTGTCTAGTCAGCATAATGTTGTATTTATATTACAATACAGTAACAGTAACATGACAATGATTACATGTATAACAAAGCATTACAACAGTTCTGGAGGTCACTGATAATGTACGAGACTACATGATACGTACAGGTGTTTATTTAATATTGGGTTTAACGTCTTTTTTCAAACGTTGTTCAGTTAGACATGTCTGTCAGGGTACTAACATTTTTTCCTTGAAATAATAACCAGTCAGTACAAATATGTTTGCCCATTAATCAGAGGTGGAGAACATGTGACCTTCCCTGTCCGGGGAATCGAACCTTGACCTTCCGGACGTCAGCCCAGTGAACTATCGACTGTGCGTATTAACTTATCCAAATCACAGTTTTTGTTTGTTTGTTTGAATCGAACCCAGATCACCGGGTTACAAGTCCAGCGCACTAACCACTGGACCACGGCCGCGGCTCTCCACAGTTTTTGAAGACGTTGAGGCATATCGACTGGAAGTAATGATTTCATCGCATCTCACACAATTTGCAATTTTTAATACTTCACAAGTTTTCTGTTTTAATAATTTCAATTACAGGGACCTTGTTTGTCTTGAAAATGCGATTTACACTGGTTATACTTTCCTACAGGACGCTAAGACAGAACTTGACAACATGAATAAACGAACTAAAAACAACCAAACCTCAAATTGACAAAAATCGACATATGGCTTAGTCTGGACAGTTAAATACAAAAAGGAAGAAAAATACGCGAAAATTACAAATATGAAAATAAAGATAAATGATAAATGTATTATACAGGAGTAAAGCAGTTGAAGAAATTCCGCTTGTACGAGAAGCAGTCAACAGTATTTTATATTCATATTTTATACTTTCCACCCGAAAGTTCATGTTAGGCGTAACCTCGGCGTGACCACTATAAGTATTCAATCCACGACAGAAAAAGACACACACCACCTAATTGTCATCAACAATTTTACTTCTAAATCAAACAATTAGCAAATGCAAATAGAAAATATTATCAAGAGCTAAACAAATCTGTAAAATAACCATATCGACATCAACCTTTGTTTAAATGGATGCTAATGCGTGAAATATTTTAACTTCAGACTTTGTGGTGCAAAAAAAATGGGCATCAAAACGAATCGTTGTTATTTTTTCGAGTATGTAAGCAGCGCTAGTGGTGTAGAACTTGTCATCGCCGAGATAAATGGCCGACGTGCTGACAGCCTAATGTATTTTACGCCGTTCGCTTTCTTCTTACGTGTTCAACTAATTACACGGTTCTTTTGTAGCTCTCGAATGCGTCGGGTTCTTGTATTCTGTTTCCAATAAGATTACTTCAACATCAAGATTTCCAACAGATGAAGATCATTAACTTCACACTTAATTATGTTTAATTAATTCAAGTATTCCTACATTTCAACATAAATGAGAAAACGAACTTTTCAACGGAATAAATACGATTAATGGTTAATTTTGAACGCCTAAAAAGTAGATTTATAAATATTTCAGTATTGTCCTCACAGATGAACGTCACTCGTTCGTTAATGTGAGATACGGCGCTCTGGGGATATGAAAATCCCGATTTAATTTCCAGATTTTTTCGTCATTGATAGAAATTGAGGAAAAATGTGGAATAAACACCAGTTGAGTTTAATAGCAAGTTATATCTAATTACACGTAAGCAAATTATGCGCCACATAGAAATTACATTACTTGTGCAACACGGTGCCTAAAACGATCGTTCATTAATAGGGCTTGGACTGAATTGTGCAAATGAATTTCCAACTCTAAAAAAATTGGTGTAAAATCGAATATTGGTTAAGAAATTAGAATTGATTCAATTTTGTAAGTCCTTATATATATTATAAATGTAATTTAAGGAATATTAAGCTCAAATATGTCTATTGACTATCAATTTAATTGTTACCGAGACAATCTAATTAATTAATTAATGATTAGTATATTTACCAAGAAACCCAAACGTTGAAGACATGATATGTATAATACGTAGAGAGGTATTGTTTGACCTGTAGCGTAATTTTTAGAATGGTATATTCGATTTACCTTCAGTATTATACGGTATTTCTTAAGCTTGTGTAATTTGGATTGAACAAGAAACCCACAGAGTTGAAGTTTATTGCCACAAACATTATAACACAGCGGCTGTAAAATAGTTAACTATAGAACGCCAAAATGTGCTATGTAACTAATGACTTGATCTACTCGCGTTTCAATGAATATGGAAAAACCAACATATCAAAACAAATCATAATATCCTGTTTCTCATACTAAATAAATCTTAAATTACCAAACAAACATGATATTAAATGGCACGTGTATATTTACCAAACAATCATGACATTAAATGGCACGTGTATATTTACCAAACAAACATGACATTAAATGGCACGTGTATATTTACCAAACAAACATGACATTAAATGGCACGTGTATATTTACCAAACAAACATGACATTAAATGGCACGTGTATATTTACCAAACAAACATGACATTAAATGGCACGTGTATATTTACCAAACAAACATGACATTAAATGGCACGTGTATATTTACCAAACAAGCATGACATTAAATGGCACGTGTATATTTACCAAACAAACATGACATTAAATGGCACGTGTATATTTACCAAACAAACATGACATTAAATGGCACGTGTATATTTACCAAACAAACATGACATTAAATGGCACGTGTATATTTACCAAACAAACATGACATTAAATGGCACGTGTATATTTACCAAACAAACATGACATTAAATGGCACGTGTATATTTACCAAACAAACATGACATTAAATGGCACGTGTATATTTACCAAACAAGCATGACATTAAATGGCACGTGTATATTTACCAAACAAACATGACATTAAATGGCACGTGTATATTTACCAAACAAACATGACATTAAATGGCACGTGTATATTTACCAAACAAACATGACATTAAATGGCACGTGTATATTTACCAAACAAACATGACATTAAATGGCACGTGTATATTTACCAAACAAGCATGACATTAAATGGCACGTGTATATTTACCAAACAAACATGACATTAAATGGCACGTGTATATTTACCAAACAAACATGACATTAAATGGCACGTGTATATTTACCAAACAAACATGACATTAAATGGCACGTGTATATTTACCAAACAAACATGACATTAAATGGCACGTGTATATTTACCAAACAAACATGACATTAAATGGCACGTGTATATTTACCAAACAAACATGACATTAAATGGCACGTGTATATTTACCAAACAAACATGACATTAAATGGCACGTGTATATTTACCAAACAAACATGACATTAAATGGCACGTGTATATTTACCAAACAAACATGGCATTAAATGGCACGTGTATATTTACCAAACAAACATGACATTAAATGGCACGTGTATATTTACCAAACAAACATGACATTAAATGGCACGTGTATATTTACCAAACAAACATGACATTAAATGACACGTGTATATTTAGGATCTATTTTAAAATACTGCTGTTTTGTCATTACAAACAAAAGTCAGTCTCAATGTGATGGAAATCTACCTTAACATGTTGAAAATATCAAAAGCAACACATATCAGAAATAAATATGGACGTTAAGGAACGTCGCTTTGTCAATATTTCGCTAGAAGCCTATCGTAAAAGGGAAGCAAACAAAACTGTCATATCGGAGGAATATCAGTGACTTGTCCTTGTCCTTCTTCAAGTTTAAAGTTGTTAATGTTCGCTCGTTCTAAATATTTCGGTATTGTTTGTGTCCCCTCCCTGGCCCTTTGTTAGTTTGTTGTTGTCCATTAGGTCCTTTATGTTTACCTCCCCCGTTTGCATAGATTTGTCTCGCAAAGTTCTAATTTATGAATGCTGGTCACAGTTTTAACTTTTAATTATTTTCTCCTCCGAGCTCATTGCTGCTTTTGTCCCTCGTTAGTTTGCGAAAGCATGTATATGGGAGTACAATTGGTTGTCGCACCCTGATACCCGCCCACAGCATGTATATGGCAGTACAACTGGTTCTCACACCCTGACACCCGCCCACAGCATGTATATGGCAGTACAACTGGTTGTCGCACCCTGATACCCGCCCACAGCATGTATATGGCAGTACAACTGGTTTTCGCACCCTGACACCCGCCCACAACATGTATATGGCAGTACAACTGGTTTTCGCACCCTGACACCCGCCCACACCATAAGTGACCCTCCCACCATACTTATCATGTCCGTCATCCATCATGCACTCCATTTCCCGTAATAATGTGCTTAATTGAAATTTCTCCATCTTCACAAAAGTTTGCGGAAATATATTTGGCACAACATCATCGGTATAGTATTGTGTACCCTACGGTGATGTCGGGTATTAAAATGCAATAATAAACAGACCTGTACAGCATCGATATAAATTAACAGCTTCCATGTAATCAAATGAGATTGAAACAGTTTACGTAAGGCTCGTATAATAGGTCCCGATTAATGTCTATGCCTACATTGAATCACTAACGAGTAACACGAGGGAGTGGATTTCAACAGAATGTATCATTCGCCGTGCTCTACCAAATGAAACTAAGCTAAACATGCTTCAGAGAGCAGTGTCCACTCAATCAGTTCAACCATTGACCGTTGCTGAATGTAGGATATCATATGAAGTGGAATGGAATCGATTACCACAGTATGCCATCAGTCGTGTAATTTATAGCTGTGCAGATGCTGCAATTGTTACTAATTCATACTGTCTACACCACCCGTTGTCCATGTATAGAGGTGTCCACGGGTAGAACTTGATACCACGTATTTTAGGCTCCTTTGTTCGACCGTTTAAACTAACTTTTCATAAGAAGTACGATTATTGACTTTCCAAATACCGTTCAAACTGATTCGTGCTTTATCAGCCTTATAAAGTGATATATTGAGTACACTACATGCCAGATAACATACTTTACACAAGTACTATGCTTCTTTTAAGCAAGCGACAAGTGCTCTCAAATGTTTATCTATGTTTATAAATTAGAGCAATTATAATAATTATTTACCAATGTACATTTTATTCAAATACAATTCAACCCCTCCTGAGCGGCCCCCTTGAGCAACAACCACTCCAGTAACATTTTGCGACTGAAGCCTCTAGATGTAGTAAAGGTTTTGTCACTCAATGAGCAAATTTGGTCTTTTGAAAGTCGCGGTTTTTATAAAAAAAAACAATCCTCACGAAAATGTCAATATTGTTTACGTTTTTAGACTGTCGGCCTCAGGTAGAACAGCAAATCCAAAGCAAGCATCGAAAGATCTACTTTTTGCTTGCTCCAATTTAACTTGGATGTATAAATGCGCCCAGTGGCGTATCCACGTTTCCGCGGTTAGAATTGCGGTGATCACGAATTTGGACGGAAGTCAAACTGGCCTTTTAATCGTAAACACTTGACGATATTTAGTATGTTATATATTGTTTACTTCATGTGTACACTTTTGGGCTGAAGCACCTATTTTCATTCTGTCTGAAGGGAAAAATACAAGGAGTGTTCAAGATAATATTACGTTTTTAGACCAGACCATGACAGAACATTCCCTCACAGTTACTGCTGTAATCATTGCTTGTGCTGCTGCTACAGTTGCCGTCCCTATTGCTTTCTTCGTGATGTGTTGTGCTTAGCATTTTTATTTCTAGTTTTTCTGTTCTTGTCCATTTATGCTTTGAAAAAAAACTAAATTTAAAAAAGAGAAAGTGGGTCATCTGAAATCGTAGGGGGTAGCTTAGGATCATATTCAAACTGCTCCAGGGGTAAGTTGAATACTAACCCTGCTAACATGAACGGATGGTGTTAAAATATGTAACTAGAACATTTAATGTTAATGAAAATAAGAACAATGTTTCAAATATATCTTAAAAAGGAAAACAAATGTCAACAACAAACAATTAGGCGACCGAGACTTAATAAGACCTATATAATGCGTTCATATAAAGTGTTTATGGTGTATTCGTGTTAATGCCTTATTCCAGTTCAAATATAAAACTTCCACCTGATGACGATGACGAATGTAGATAAGACATAGCCCGGTCCGCCCAATAGCAAACTAAATTATATGTAATTTCCACTGTCGTTAGTTCAGTTCGACAAATTAGCATTGCCTTGGCAATATCTGCCAACTATCGTAGAGATAACAACATGAGAGAGATTTTGACTTAAACCGCAAACCGTGCTAATTTTTTTATATTTGGGGCATTTTATCTGGTGACATAGTTCTAAATTTGGAAAATGAATCATCTGTACAACATTTAGATTATAAAGTCAACAAGGTGACTGTGCACATTGTATGTTTCCTGTGACTTTCTTATTAAAGTGAACGCCTCATACACAAGGGATGCCTCGCTACACAAATCCACGGGTAAACAACATTCTACAGAGAATTGGGCACAGGGGAGGTGCAATGCTAGAACTGTATGGGAATAGGGGTGCAAGGAATGGTCTGGTCGACCATTAAACAGCTAAGGACAAGAGTAAGGGGGCCAACAAGGGGGATTTAAAATAAATAATAAGAAAAAATAACCACAGTATCAGTTAGAACAAATCCGAATGACCAGTTACGTACGTCTATACATAGTCCGCTTAATCGCATTACCCCCCCCCCCCCCTCCAGTTCATTTTATTTGCAGTTGAATGGCTGTAAATGGCTGCGTAAAAACGATTTACCTTTAAAGATAATTATTATTTATTATGCCTGTATTTTATGACAAATGTTAAATAGAACAGAGCATTGAAACAGAAATTAAACGTGTTTAAGCCATGGAAAGTGGAATAATTATCCATGGAAGAAGTGATTTGACTTCAAAATATTTGTCAACATTTGTACACAAAATGTCCCCTTGAAATAACACGCCAAAGATTGATATTGTCAGCGATTTAACATCAAAAATAGTTCGTGCCCGTGTAAACAAAGACAATGTTAATATTCCAATATTAAACGGTCTGTAAACTTTTGGAGATTAGTTTTTTGTTCTTTAACTGTATTAAATGAAACATCTTGTACACAATCTACGGTTAAAATAATTGTGCTGGTTTTGTTGATATGCCAGTCTGTTATCATTCAGATTTTAAAGAAATATTAAGTTTCCCTGTTCCCCTTAAATACTATGGCCTGACATAATGTTCGAGTTATTTTCCCCACCTTCGGTCCGTGTCCAACTTATTATTTTCTAGTCCTGATATTCTCCCCCTTTTTGTCCCCTCCTTATTCTACACTTCATGTTTTGGTAATCAGCTAGAGAATTCCATATCGTCCCAGTCCTGATGGTGTTTGCCTTTAAAATTTCTTAACTCCTAGTTATTTGTGTGCAGATCATTACCTCGGACTGCTGTGGGGATTATTTGTCTTGTGAATTTGTCGTTTCATGAACCACTATAACCCTTCTTAAATATAAATGAAGACTTGTTGACACAAACTCGTACGAAAAGATGCATGTACAAGACGTTTGAATCAGAAAAAGTAGTTTACAAACTCACAGGTAACGAAGTGACAATACACGTTTCTATTTTCTAACAATCATCTCGATATAGTGTGAGATAATGGTAAACATGATTTACATGCATGTTGATGATCACTTTGAGTCTTATCAAACATTGGTGAAATCAGAGCTGATTTCCTCTTAACTTGTTAATTATAAATTATCACAATCATGTAAACGTGATGGTTCACATTTAATTAAACTTATATATGTGATCAAATACGTTATAGTGTGTCATTTCTTAGGCGTTACAGCTAAACAAGTGAAGTTCCTTCTGTAACAGCAATACAAAAACATGCATCACCAAATTTGTATAGACTATAATAAAACATGAGCGGAGTTTAAAGGATAAAAGTGATATTATTATTTCGACAGTAACAATGGTAAGCATGAGCATTGTGCTATACATCATAAACAAGATCTATTTTCTTGTGAGCAAGAAATTAATGTTATCAACGTGCCTCTCTGGGTCGTTTCTACTTTGTATGAAGTTTGACCCATAATTCAGCGACAGTCTGTATGGAGAAGGTTTCACTTCTCTTTTCATGTAGTCTGGTCGACTATGGCGTCACTCAGCTTTAGGCCTGTCGAGTCTGTGACCCTATCTCTTTCTCTGTCTGCCTCCCCTTCTCTATCCTTGCATTGAATCATTATCTTTGCAACTCTCTTACAACTATGGATACTTTAGGGAGACAACAATGGTGGATTAAATGGTTGGACTTTATCACGGAACAAACCAAGAAAGTCACCAATCATTAAAACCAACTCAGTCCTAAAACAGTACATCATTACACTGCCTTTGTGCAAGATACCTCGACTGGATAAACCGATTATATTGAAGTTACATAATAAATCTTGTTCGTATACTTGAATATTTCAGCTTACGCTTACCTCCAACATGCACGCTTCGGCGACATATCTTAGCGATGCAAATTCGCCTACTCTTCGACAAGTGATGGGCGAAATAAATTAAGACGTCGAGCGAAAATAAAAACCGCGAAGACCTGAAGATATAAATGACATAAAGCAAGGTCAGACGATTTTAATAGTATGAAGTTCGCTGACGTTTATTTACATGTTTGTGAATTATTCATTCTCTTTTTTTCTTTTGTTCGCTGAATATATCACATTCTAACAATCGTAAATGATTCTGAACCTCATATGATGACAGACAACGTAAATACGAACGTAAACTATTCTTATGTTTAGCGTTTACACTCAAGCTTTAAGACGTATTAGGTCCGAGTGCTCTCGAATAAGCAGCATGACGTAGATAGCCGACTATCTAATGACCTGCTAGTGTATACAGTAGTCAAAAGGACGTGGTCGAGTGATGGCAGTGCTTTATTTTCTATATTTAGTGTTCGTTTTGACAGGTGGAAATGAGCTGAAACACGATGAAGGATATAATTTGAAAACTAAACGTTTATTATTACAAAATGAGTTAGATGTGGCTGCAGAATTAGCAAAGCTCACTAGCAGACTTGCAGAGCAGCAAATTGAAATCCAAAATTTAACAAATAAACTGTCCAGCGAAATACGAAACTTATCAAATAAACTGTCTGAAAAAGAAAATGAATTGCAGACCATTAAAGCAACCGTGGAACAACTAAACAACGGAAAAGGTAACGTTCATGTGTAATCCACGAGTCTTTTCTATTCATTAAGTTGTCTCTAAAGCCACGCAAATCTTCAGTTGATAAATGATGGAAGCAATTTAATGTACATTTTGTTCAATAACCTATAACTGCAGTATGCTCAGTGATACAATGAAGCAATGTAAACAGCTCGGATTAGATTCAGCACGAGTTTTTTACCTGGCATTTAACATTATGTTAGTGTAGAAAATTGCAAGCCATGATAGTTCAAAGTTTAAGTAAGTAACATATTGTACTTATTGATAATTTATTGAAACTTTAATGAAGTTAATCTCAAACGAACAACTGGAGGGAGTCCCTTATCGTTCACATCGCCTGTAACCCTATTAAAAGCCAATCACTGCATTGCAGCATCGCGTGATATTCTCCATATATGGTATATGTTGTAAATACTGCCACCAACGTGTTTGTATGCGAATTAGTTTTGCAAAACCTGGTTAAGGTTTGAGGTTTCAGTTTTGTTGTAGTTTGGCTAAAAAACTTAAACCAGTTATGATTAAGATTGGTCTGCAAACAAACAGATGGTCGAAGAAAAATGGCCCACATCATTTTGATGCAAGAGCTTACAGAGTTGAGAACTATGTAACTTCTGTTTTGCAACGTTACATTGTGAACGATTTAAAAGCCAGGTTCCGATTAAGCAGAGATATATTTGACCTTTTTTAAACATGGCCCCACATTTAAGTGACACGGGCACCCGTCATAAAATCAGTCAACCATATTGTTTAACTAGTGTACGATTATTCGGATAAATCAAACCAGACATACCACACTTGGAGGTAGTTCGGTCAGTTTGCTTAACCAGTTTTAGAGTTGCTATAAACAAACACAGAAACTTGTTCTAGTTGAAACCCAGTTTGTTAAAACAAATGAAAGGTTTGACAAACCAGTTTTTGATTCAAACCGGGTTTGGTACAAACAAATTCGCCCTGTGTATAATTTACTGTCTAGTTCTTGTGTCGTAATATAACGTGAATGTTGGATAGGCGGAGCTAATGGACGGTAGTTTTAGAAATTGATGGAACCTACTTATAAAGTTGTTTAACGAAATACAGTGTCCAAAATTTACCTTAGCGAGCAAATGAGCGAGTATCTTTTTAAATCTCGGGCAGTCGATTGAAAAGAAAACCACTAGGTTGAACTAACACTTATAATACATTGTTTCATATTGCAGCATCGGGATCCACCTTCACACGATGGGGAAGAACTACATGCACTGGAAACAACACAAACCTTGTATACAAAGGTTAATGTTAAATTGCATTCTTAAATAAACGTATACTACCTTCAGTTCAGAAAAAAATCCTAAAAAGAGACTTTTAAGCAAAAAGAACGAAATAAGTGGCAGGTAAAAGCGTGTAAGATACAAAGGCATGTTTGATGATATATCCGTAAGTTAATTAGAGCTTTCTTCATTGTTTCGGCGCAGCATGGTTTTGCTATGTGCATATCAGTGTTGTGTAAACCAATCAAATCTTACATTAACCACCAAGGCAATTTCTCTTCAACCGAACAATGCGTGTAACTTTGACGCGGATTGGTTAAGCTTTCGATAAAGGCTACGTTACCTTACCGAAATCCACTGAATTTCAGTGAATTTACCGAAATTCATTTTGGATCTGGAGTGACCAGCAATCGGAACATCTCGGCATTTTTCTGTTGCACAACAAACCTTCAAATTGCGCCGACCATCTTATTTCAAGATAGTTCTTGTTTCTCTAGTTATTGATCTATGCATACACAGTTGTAGTCAGTTTATTATATTTGCAGGATACATGGGCGGTACAGCTTACACCGTTTCCGGTGGTGGGGTGAATTTTCTTTGTTTGTCGGAGGATCCACAGTGGGACCACTATGATGAGAATATAGAAGCGGGTATGAAGATTACTGGGGTAGAATACGAGTTTTACGGTTTTCGCAATCAAGATGGAGCAAGTGCATTCTTCGGTAAGAATATATACAATGAAGATGCTCCTTGTGCGGTGTGCCACTCTGAGAGAGGGGCCAGTATTATGATACCGGGACGTACAGAATGCTACAGTGGATGGACCCAGGAATACAGGTAACGCTCTTTACTTTTTGCGTTATTAATTTCACGAACCGTATACCAAGTTTGTCTGTATCAAAAGTATTTCGTATAATGTTTTTAAAACAATTTGAGATAAGATAAAAGAGTAAAATACGGGATAACAATTATAGATCTTGTCCGAGTTTATGAACCAATTATCGCAGCAACCTTTGGACCGAATGCGTTCAAATCCGATACGAATTTTCAGATGATGGAATTAAATCACAGAGACAGGTTCCATAACTCAGTCTTTGGTATTGTCTTGAGTATGAGGCGTTCTCTGTAACAACTTAATATCTCTTTCATTTAGCATATTTCATATATTTTCTGTCCTTATTTATTCATATGAGATAATTTGCATCATCATCAGATGCTAGTAATTAAACAGATCGTAACAGTTGTATATAGAGTTATATGCCAGCACTTTATTTTTCTTGCTGTAGTTGAAAGTGTTGATCACCTTGTCAATATAACAGCGTATGTCGTTATTGTGTTCAATAAAATGGCACAATCTCTTGTTGCCATTGCAGTGGGTACATTGTTGGTGAGTATAACGGAGCCTCCCATCCATCAGAATTGATTTGCCTAGATAGACGACCTGACACAGTCGTGGGAGGGAAAACTAACGACGACGAGGGTTTACTTTATATGGTGGAGGCATCTTGTGGTGGAAGCTTGGAATGTCCGCCTTACATACAAGGACGTGAAATAACGTGTGTTGTTTGTACTAAGTAGTGTTCCATGAATAAAGGTTCACTTAATTGAGAAATAAATCATTATTTGCATGATTGAACGCTTGTTATTACTTTAATTTACAAATTACAATGTAAAGATAGATATAAACCTATATTTGTTGGAAGCTAAATTATCTTTGTTGCTATGTGAGAATTCAAACATGCAAGTTCGCACCTAATGAATTAATATAGAACTTCACTATGCCGCGCAGCCCGCTAGTCTAGCTCAGTTGGTAGGGCACTAGACTGTCACCCGGCAGATCCGGGTTCGATTTCCTAGTTGGGTAGGTTATCTTCTTCCGTCACATTGGCTAAGGTCATGTCCTACACATGTGATATGTTGGCGGTAAGGTCATGTCCTACACATGTGGAGAAGTAGGCGGTAAGGTCATGTCCTACAAATGTGGAGATGTTGGCGGTAAGGTCATGTCCTACACATGTGATATGTTGGCGGTAAGGTCATGTCCTACACATGTGGAGAAGTAGGCGGTAAGGTCATGTCCTACAAATGTGGAGATGTTGGCGGTAAGGTCATGTCCTACAAATGTGGAGATGTTGGCGGTAAGGTCATGTCCTACACATGTGGAGATGTTGGCGGTAAGGTCATGTCCTACAAATGTGGAGATGTTGGCGGTAAGGTCATGTCCTACAAATGTGGAGATGTTGACGGTAAGGTCATGTCCTACACATGTGGAGATGTAGGCGGTAAGGTCATGTCCTACACAATGTGGAGATGTTGGCGGTTGCTTGCGGAAGAACATGTTAGTACTGGTTGATAATTTATTTCTGGAAAACTGGTTAGGTTAATTGACTGCCGTATGTGACTGAATAATTGTTGAAAAACGGTTTAAAACCCGACGAAAGAATTCAACATATTATGCCGTTACCGGTAATCAAGTATGTCAAGGACACGACCAGGAATGTAAAGGATCAAGTACAATCCTTTCAACAACAAGCCAGATATATGTGCTATATCATGCAATGAGCACTCGCGTATCGTTAGTTGTAAGTAAGAATTGTGACAAACACGTGAGAAATGTTACACAGAACTACAGTATTTAAACTATGGAAAGGAAATTCCGTCAGTATATGCATATTGATTTATGAATATTACACCATTGCTTATTATTTACAATCGTAAAATTTCACTTTAATGAGTATTTCTAATAAGTCACTATGCTCATTGCGATATCCGTTTCTAGAATGATCTGGATCACTTTTGGAGTGTTCAAGGACTGCCGAATCTATACGTTGCTTAGTTTTAGAGTTTAAAAAGCGCAGTGGTCAACTGCAGCATACGACATGTATCGACGTCTTTATATGGCAAAGGTCTGTTGGAAAAATGAAGCAAGTATAACATAGTTCACGCTGTCGCTATTTCGTATGTTATGTAAATTAAATGTAAATTGATGTTAGGAGTTGATGCAAATCCAATGTATGATATTAGTCTTCAGTTCATCACCAATATGCATACACCACGCAATTTATGATTGTGAAATACTACATGTTCAAACTAGAATATGTTGTTGATACATGCACGCCAGTTTTTAACTGACTCAGAGTCTCAAGTCTGACCGCTTCTTTGACGACGCCTAGTAATACCAAACCGTCCAGTTTACGGCCTGCTGAATAGCAACACACGTTACTTAATACACTTGTATAACGACATCGGTTACACAATAAAGGTATTCTCAACTAATGTTGAATAGACAGTACAAACTACCTTAAGTTTGCATCGTTCATTATGTAAAGTTAAATCGAGTTCTGACTGAGACGTAGAGCATTTCAGAGCATAAGTATTGTATATTAGTGACTCTCTGTTCAAACATAAGCATATGTCCATATATGTATTAAAATACGCCGAAAGAAGATGAAATTACAACTAATCAGTACAATTTTACAGCAGAAATGTATGTGTGTAGGCTACATCAAGCTATATATTTGTGCATAATTATTAATTGTTTAATAAGAACTTCGATTTAATAAAAGCAGTTCTGTTTTTTTAATGTATTTTCCCTCCTACACAGTGGTCACTGTTTTACAAACACACATATATATTTTATAATAAATTATTGATTATATTTTAAACCGACTCAGATATATCGCATTACGTCACTACACAGCCCGCGTGCTGAAGGAAAGTGTCAAGAATACCGCGACTGGATCAACCGACAGTATTGATCCTATGTTTCATCATTAAATAAGTTTCTATCCATTTTCCACTATTGCTGTCCCCTTAAATTCTCCCTGATTGTTTTTGATAGTCAGCCTGACAATTTCTTGCTTCCCCTTACCCATAGATGTTTGCCCTTACACCTCCTCAATCCCTAATGTTTCATAGGCTGTTATTTCCATGGGATCTTGTGTATCAACTTAATCTTTCTTACTTAACTATTTCTGCTTGAGATAAGCTCGAGCCTTAACGCTACGGCGACAGCTCTTAGCAAAACTAATTCGCCTGCTCTACCGCCTATATAATAGAAGCGAATGACAGACACAATGAATTAAGAAGTTGAGCGAGAAATGACATATACATAGTGCAGGCCGATCCCAAACAGGACCGGAATACATGAATGTACCATGGCATGTATGCATAATGGCATGCCAGACGTATTAGTAATACGAATCTCGCTGAGTTTTTTATATATGATTAAGAAATTCCAGAAAACATTTTACTAAACGCTGAATAAAACACATACTAACACTCGTAACAAACGTGTTTCTGAACCTCATAACAGTCAACATATCTACGATTGTAAAATACGGTCAAGGCGCTCGCGAATAAACAGCACGAAGTAAGATATCTGACTATTAAATGACCTGCTTGTATATATATTCGTCAAAAGGACGTGGAGACGTGATGGCAGTGCTTTATTTTATATCTTTAGTGTGCGTTGTGACATTAGGTAATAAGCTGAAACACGATGAAGGGTATAATTTGAAAGAAAAACGTTTATTGTTACATAATGAGTTAGATGTAGCAGCAGAATTCGTAAAGCTGACTAGCAGGCTTGATGAGCAACAAAGTGAAATCCAAAACTTAACGAATGAAATACGAAACTTAAACAGTAAACTGTCTGAAAAAGAAAATGAAGTGGAGACCCTTAAAACAACCGTGGACCAACTAAATAAAGGGAGAGGTAACGTACGTTTTTATCCAGAATGTCTCTTTTTGTCACAAATTCGTCTCATAGGCCATGCATAATTACTTTTAATAAGCTGAAACACGATGAAGGATATAATTTGAAAGAAAAACGTTTATTGTTACATAGTGAATTAGATGTAGCTGCAGAATTCGCAAAGCTCACTAGTAGACTTGATCAGCAAAAAAGTGAAATCCAAAACTTAACAAATAAACTGACCGATGAAGTACGACATTTAACCAATAAACTGTCCGATGAAGTACGACATTTAACCAATAAACTGACCGATGAAGTACGACATTTAACCAATAAACTGACCGATGAAGTACGACATTTAACCAATAAACTGACCGATGAAGTACGACATTTAACCAATAAACTGACCGATGAAGTACGACATTTAACCAATAAACTGACCGATGAAGTACGACATTTAACCAATAAACTGTCCGATGAAATACGAAACTTAACCCATAAACTGTCTGAAAAAGAAAATGAAGTGGAGACCCTTAATAAATGTCAATAAATTAAGAGTCTTACGTCTTTGTGGAATTGGAGTTTAGTCTATTTAGAACAGTTCTACAGGGTAACAAATCTCACCATCATGTAGAGCTCAATGAAACGAACAAAACGATACCAAACACTCCATATTGCCAAACAAATGACTTACGTCCCTCTGGAGTTAAGCTGACGATTTGTAATCCATAAATAACTTCTATCAGAATTACGTCTTACAAGCCACGCAAATCTACATTTTGATAAATGTTGGAAGCAATTTAATGTACATTTAGTCAATTTATCAATAGAGGAAAGACGAAAGGCTCGGATTAGGCATTTAACTAAGTTATTGGAGAAACAGTATAGGACGAACTGCAAGCAATTTTAAATTAATTACGGATTTTGTTTCAAATTTCAGCTTCGGGATCCACTTACACACGATGGGGCAAAACTACATGCCCGGGAAACAACACAGAACTTGTATACAAAGGTAATACTATTCATCACAATCTAAAATAAGAATGTATATATACTATGTACAGTTCATTTTTTGTTAATTCCGAAAACTAACTTTAAAATAGCAGTCATTGTAACGAAATAATAAGTGGTATGTAAATGCACGAGTAAGATACAAAGGCTTTCTTAATTTGTTTCTCTAGTTATTTATCTGTACATATACAATTGTAGTTAGTTTATTATATTTGCAGGATACATGGGCGGTACAATTTACACAAGCACCGGCGGTGGGGTTAATTTTTTGTGTTTGTCGGGGGATCCACAGTGGGACCACTATGATGAGAGTATAAAAGCGCAAGCATTGATTAAAGGGGTGGAATACCAGTTTGACGGTTTTCGCAATCAAGATGGAGCAAGTGCATTCTTCGGTAAGAATATATACAATGACGATGCTCCTTGTGCGGTGTGCCACTCTGAGAGAGGAGCCAGTATTATGATACCGGGACGTACAGAATGCTACAGTGGATGGACCAAGGAATACAGGTAATTGTCTTTACTTTTTATGTTATTGTTTGTACGATCCGCACAACACTTACAAGTGTTTAATGCCTATTCAAGAAACTGTAGTCGTATGTTTATCCAAGCGTGAAAGTACAAATCGAGCAGCAAATGCTTCATACTAAGTGCTACGAGACATGCAAACAGAATATAGTATATGTATATATACGTGTTGAAATTACTAAGGCAAAATGGACACACAACAAAAGTGATTCGTGTAAATAGGAGTTCCGTGCTGCCGGCGCTGTCCAAGCTTGACTGATGAAGTTACACTCAATGGCCAAAATTGAGTTCCCAAAGTTACGTCATTTTTTAATATGATAATTCCAGGCATATACTTTCATTGACGTTTTTTAAACAAAGCAAGTTGTAGGCTTACCAGTTGTCAGTAATATATTGAAACTATATTTAATCTGACAAGAATAATGTCACATAGCGACTGTAAGTAGTGTTAAGAAGTAGACTCTCAGGTTTCCAGCACCTCTCATTGAAAAGTAGCATTCGGCTGTGTTTTGGTTAGTATTTTCTATATCAATAGTTTCAGCTTCCGACATATATTTTTTAATTTATTAATGTCAGGATTTAAGGATGACGAGCATGAAATTTTAATATTGTTATCAGGCTTCCAATATTATGCTAGTTTTGAGACATTGTCTTCCTGAAGATCCAATTGCGATTTGCAAAATATCTAGCTCATGTAGGCAACACTTTATGATCACAGGTTTGAATAAATTTATCACTGTTCTTATTTTCATTCATAGAAATAAGGATACATACTCCGTTAAAACACATACACCACAAACACATAGCAGTAGCCTTAAATTAACGTTCAAAATCGCGCCCTGTGACGTAGTTTTTTGCTTCCATCCTATTCGGAACATGATCTCTAACTTATCATTGGATTTCTGTTCGTTTAAAAAAAATGAAATTGTTCGCCGGTTTATCCCCGTTATTTAGCTTTTTTTTCGTGTGATTACCCCTCATGTCTAGCCGTACAATCGTTTCTTTTATCCCCACTGTCGATTCTTTGCCGCGTGTGCCGTCGTTACATCTCGCGGAATTATTATGTTGTCACGTCACCAAGGGTTACGCGCGTAGCGTCAGTTGCCATACATACTCGACTCATTAATCCTACGAAGTATCATTACAATCGAGCATGTATTGATAAAATTATTTACTCTCATAAATACTGATACTCTAAAACATTCCACAAAATTTTAATTTTGGGAACTCAATTTTGGCCATCGAGTGCATAACAAGCCTTAAATTCATGAGCGAAAGAAACCCTGTGCCTCGAAATAAATTAGTATTAAACAATTATAATATGTATATTATGCTTGTAAATAATTGTTAATTACATCGAGTAATCGGGTAGCATAAACGGACCCGGGTACCCGCCAAATCGTACCCTCTCTGTGGATACCCGGGTACCAATCCATGCCCATCACCAAATCATTTAAATTTGTCAACAATTGCACAGCAATATAAATTTGGCAGCTTATGTAGGAAATCTAATATCAATATTTTTATCAGGTCAACGTACATCGCTTTAATAAAAAAGAGCAGAGGAGTCTAGACATTCCTAGTGTGCTTTAACGGAGAAAAATGATTTCACCCAGTCGCCGTTCCGGATTGCGGAATTAAATCTCAGATACATGTTCCATGACTAGGTCTAAAAATTTACAAAAATATTTCTATTTTCATTTAAACTTTGTAGGTCTAGCATATTTCATATATGTTCAATCCTTATTCATTGGAAACAGTTTGTGTCATCTGTAGTGACCATTTATATACAGTTATTACCTCTGCGAGCACTTGCTGTTGTTGGAAGGAAGAATTATTTTGTCAATATAGTAGAGCATTCCGTTATTGTGTTCAATAAAATGGCACAATCTCTTGTTGCCGTTTCAGTGGATACATTGTTGGTGAGTATGACGGAGCCGCCCATCCATCAGAGTGGATTTGCCTCGATAGACGACCTGACACAGTCGTGGGAGGGAAAACTGACGATGATGAGAGTTTACTTTATATGGTGGAAGCATCTTGTGGTGGAAGCTTGGAATGTCCGCCTTACATACAAGGACGTGAAATAACATGTGTTGTTTGTACCAAGTAGTGTTATATGAATAAAATTTCACTTAATTACAGTATCGATTTTTTTATTTACAAACTTTATAGGTACAGAAATTCCGCCAGTTAATAATATTGATATGAGTATATGAAATTTTATCATTGCTTATTATTTTTAATGCTAAAATGTTCATTCTAATCTACTTGATTACGAGGATGGAATATATAATTGTGAAACAAGATCTGTTCATAAAAATAGAGACAAGTTTTTAATATATTTAACAATGTATTCATTGGGCTAGAAATTCAGAAATCTGCGAGATTGACCCGTGCCTATTAGTTTGCCACCCGACACTACCCGTGTCTTGACGGATAATGGTAATGGTACTGCAGCTGAATGAAACGTTACCGTCGATTAAATTATCGATCTTAGGTTACTACATAACGGTTCCGAGTAATACAAATCCGTCCACGTTATCATTAGCAGTATCGCATGACTTGATGGTTACATCACCTGTGTGTTTATTAACTGGAATCTGTATCAATGCCATCATTAAATAAACAACAAATTCCAAAACAATGTTTTTTTTGTAAAATGGGATTGTAATAATTATACTAGCAAATATACACTTTTCAAGTGGGTAATTAATTAGTTAAAAACTAACATGACAGAAGACGTTAAGAAAAGATTAAAAATGTATATGATTGTTTGAAGTTATACACACCTCGTGAAAGACGTAGCAGACCAAGAGCGCTCTGATAATAAGAACGACCTATTTTCTGACTATATAATGTCCTACTAGTGTATGGATTAGTCAAACGAAAGAGTGATGGCCGTGTTTTATTATCTATACTGTATAGTGTTTACTTTGGTATTTAGTAACGAGCTGAAACATGACGAAAGGCATAATTTGAAAGATAAACGTATATTGATACAAGATGTGTTAGACATAACTAACGAATTCGCTAAGCTCAATAAAAGACTTGATGAGCAGCAAATTGAAATCCGGAACTTAACAAATATGTTGTATGCAAAGGAAAACGAAGTGGAGACCCTTAAGGTCACCATGGAACACCTGAATAAAGGAAAAGGTAACGTATTTAAAGTTTAAAATTACTTACGTCACTGCTAGTCACATAATAAATGTTTGTAAACATTGTTGCAGACCCTACATTTTAATTGATGTTGGGCGTAATTTAATGTTCACTTTGTCAATAAACTGCATGGAATATGTCTGAGGACCGAATTGATAACAACGAATTGGAGTCATGATGTTTTATTCTTGGCACATTAACATAGAATTGAACAAACTGTAAGAAAATTTAGCATTGACTAAAGCTCGTACATATTACAATGCTTGTATTTATTGCAGCATCTGGATCCACCTACACACGTTGGGGAAGAACTACTTGTCCTGGAAACAACACAGAACTTGTTTACAAAGGTTATTCCTTGTCTAGTATTATACATAATAAACAAGAATTATTGTAACCATAGCATTTTTAATTCGATGTATATTTGAACTTAAATATAAGGATAATGTTAGTGGTCTGTTAATGAATGTGCATGTACTATTACAGGGACATAGCAGTATGAGTAATAAAATATCCATAACTACTCTAGGGCAATCGCCACAATCTTAAATTGAGTATGCACCTCGACTCAACACGTTTATGTTAGCATATTGCGATAGTCACTGGTCTAAACACACACACTTTGAATGATGTTATTGCATTTGCAGGATTCATGGGTGGTGCTCCTTATATAACAAATGGTGGTGCCGTAAACTATCTGTGTTTGTCGGAGGATCCGCAATGGGACCACTATGATGTGAGTATACAAGCCGGTACGAAGATCACTGGGGTAGAATACGAGTTTTTCAAGTTTCAACATCAAGATGGAGCAAGTGCATTCTTCGGTAAGAATATATACAATGACGATGCTCCTTGTGCGGTGTGCCACTCTGAGAGAGGGGCCAGTATTATGATACCGGGACGTACAGAATGCTACAGTGGATGGACAAAGGAATACAGGTAATGATTGTTTTCTCATTGTATAATATAACTGCTAAAGTATGTACACTTTCTGCTTAATACTGTTGGAGTGTTTTACCAAATAATTTTGCTATAAAAATAGTTGTCAACATTTTATTGCAAAGCGTGTAAATTGTATAGGTTGAGAATGTTTTCTAACTAATACTTGACTTCTTGATGCTTTGAAAGTCTACATAAGTTTTCATGAGAAATATAGTGAAATCCCTAGATGTAAACATCTCTCTGAGCTATTGCTGGTCCTAATGTATTCAAACAGCATGCACTCATTTAACGTTGTGTTTTACGAAATGAAAAATGATATATAAGCACACAGTTAGGTTCCATATATCTGATTACTTATTCTGATAGTGTTGTGAGGGGTGTGATAATTATTTCAAAGTCATTAATAGTGCAAATAAGTAGCACAATTTTTGTTTCCGTCATAGTGGGTACATCGTTGGCGAGTTCGACACATCCCCTCGTCAATCGGAATTGATTTGCCTTGATCGACGGCCTGATGTTATAGCAGGTGGTAAAACTAATGACAACGAGGCGTTGCTTTACATGGTGGAAGCATCTTGTGGTGGCAGCATGGAGTGTCCGCCGTATATACATGGGCGTGAAATAACATGTGTTGTTTGTACCAAGTAGTATTACATAAATAAAAGTTCACGTTACTGATAGATGAGTTTGAGTCACTCAAAGTTTGGTGAACTGATCACAACATAGCAACAACATTGAATGTTTATTACGACTTATAACTCGTAAATGGCATTGGCTATAGCACTATGTCGCATAGCTTACTTTTGTCATATAAGTGTTAAGACAAATCTTACTGGGAATGAAAGAGAGAGAATACGTCACTACAGGGAACGCCACATACACAAGACAGTGCCTCCCCACGCAGACCTCCGGGAAAACAATAATCCACAAAACATAAGGCACTTAATGAGGTCAAAGTGGCATAACATAAATACAAATCCCACAAGGCTGTGAGAGGGTTTAATGATACTTACAAAACATCTCGATGCGAGACAATACGAGAAACTTTACTTTACGAAATAAACATATTAAGCGACAACATCAAGTGAACGACGTATATGTATTTATAATTATATTTCTAAGTTATTGTATTTGTGATTTAACATGAGGTGAAAGCAATATGATGATCTTTTTGATAGGAAACTGATCAGAAGATATAGCATTATTGCTAACAAAATGCATGCTTAATTACGATCATACAGTATTCTTTTTTGTTGTCATACGATCAATATATAATGGCTTTATACACCCACATACATAGCCATGGAGTGGAAATATAGTATACACAGAGAAGGAAATAGACCAAATCAAAGAACACCGAGCAGACGAACTAAAATAGGGGAGCGTGAAAAGAGTCAAAAAATATTTTTAACAATTAGTCTGACATTTACGAGAATTTTTCGTTCGTAATCAAACCAATAGTTTGCGATTTGCAACATTTTGTCAGGTAAATGCAATAGTGTAAATTCGTTATAACGAATTAAAAACACGTTGCAATCGAAACTTTATAACAAAAAGGTGAATTGTATTAGGAAAAAAGTCCAAAATCATTTCAGTAACATGTTTGCTACATATTTAATTTGTATGTATGTATTCGTAACAGCGGAAAATAACTCTAAAGTAATGGGTTTCTGTAGTTTATGTTTGAAATTGTGAAACTTTTTGAAATGTGTGTTTGCCTCAAAATTCATTCATTTGATAAATGACGTATGAATAGCCAAAAACCGTAAGCCACAACTTTATATATTAAGTTTTATATTTAAAATCATATGTCTAACGAAATAACTTTTTTTTAAAACTGCGAATCCAGAGGGTTTTTTTTCCAACATGTTTTTAATTTGTTATAACGAATTTATATTATTGCATTTACCTGACAAAATGATGCAAACCGCAATCTATTGGCTTGATTACGAATCCAGAGGTGTTTTTTTTCGTTATTCGCCTTAGTACCTTATACCTGAGATAATATCCTTTTCATAAAATTCCGTCTTCAATATGATATCATACGTATCACTGATGTCCATTACATATGCATAGTAGTGAACACATATTGACACAACTAGCCGTATGATGCTTGCCTCAGAGTAATTACCAATAATGTAATCAATTTACTAAATACGTCTACAATTATTACCATTGATTCAAATTGCATTTTTTGTTAAATTCTTATTTCATCTGAGATGAATCATGAATTAATAAAAACCGAATTCCTAGAAAGTTCCAGCACGTGCGGCGTACCTTCACTCTGAACCATCACGTTGTCTGTCATAGGCAAACAACGAGCTATTTACGTAAATTTTGCAACGCTTCCATTTTCACAGTGACACTGTTTTTCGCAAGAAAACATTACTTAATATACATTATGTACTCGTATTATTTTCAAATTTGAAATATTAAAACGAGGGTACATCAAAAAGGCCAATCCTCAACTTTCGGGAACAATACATTTGTTGATTCCATTCTGTTAACAATTTTGTTGTGTATGAAGTTGAGGGTTTTCATAGTTTTATTCAGCTGTGTCCATAAAAACAAGTACATTGACATTAATCAAAGTTGTACTACTAAAAGCTATGGTGTACTTTTGAATAGCACTACTCAAATCTTCATGAAATTGTGGTACGGTAGTTTTTTTAAGAAAATGGATTAACTTATGTAGCGTTTGAAGTCGTTACGTGTATAAGTGGTACATATATATAATCATGAAAGAAATACATTATTATACTCATGGTTACATTATTAGCAAATAGTAATAAACCTAATCCCCTCCATGAAATAAAACACTTACACCGATATAATCCAAACGTTTCTGAAATGATATCCAAATTAACTCACAAAAACAACTAAAAGATGTTTAAGCAACTCACTCGTTTAATATCAAACAATTATTACTGTAGTTTTCTACGAACATATCGCGTCTTGAAGAATGTTTCCAACTAAAAGACAAGTCCTTACTATAAAACTTTATACAGGAATCGACAATTTAATATTATTCTACAAGCACGTAAGTTACAGATGCAGTTGACGCTCAGGAACACCATTAAATTAAACATTAAAGAGTGGTGATCTACATCCTTATTTCTGCAATCTGATAGTCCATGATTTAGATACGCTAAACGCTGATGTGTTCAAAAGAATGAAACTTGACAGGCGTGGTTATAACGCGATAAAACCCGGTGATATGGAAGCTAAATGCCAAACAGCGAGGAATTAAATGTGATTGAAACAAATAGTTTTGTTCATCGCTTTTCATGCAAGATCTATGTAACCAAACAAGGACAGAGAAGTTCCATCACAATCTAACTAATATCCAGTTTTAAATACCATATATCTTGGGACCAAACTAAGTCTTTAATGCAGGGAAAGTGTCAGCTTTATAGTTTTATGAAAGAGTTTTGATCATCATGTATATATGAAACATAGTACACATATTGAATTATCTTTGAACATCCCTTAAAGATAGTACCAAAACCACAAATGGGTCGTTCCCCTTTGGCGTGCTTTTTAGTTTATCGATAATTAAAACACATGCTACACTTAACACGTAGTGGTGTTTAGAATTACAAAAATTGTAGAAGAATACAATCACCAAGACAACTATCAACACAAAGTGTATACCTTAATAGTAATTATATACGTATAATTATAGAAAAGTAAAGAATCTCTCGTTTACACATAATCAAATATTTCAAATATATATCAATTAATGACTGCATTGAAACTTTATCTTTTTCCATCTTCATCTACATTTATATCATTTCGAATGTGTTCTGTGTCTTGTAATGGATTGATATTCCTTGTGATTTTGGTCTGGCTGTGTCACTGGAATGTGGCCTTTTAGTCTCGACACCATCATTCAGTATAGTTCCCCATTCAATGCACTACTGCATGCAGTTTTTAATGATTTATACACAAGTTTGAATATTAATTGAGTTTAATGTGAAGTCAGGCGAATAGTTATGGCTACTAACGAAGTTTGAACAATAATAACGATATCAAATTGTTACTTTACGATTGAATTCGGCTGCATTTTTTTTTATTAGTTTAAAATTTCTTTATCATGCATAAAATCGAAAAAATATAGAATGAAACATAATTTGTGATTTTTTATAACGTCTGTTGCATAATAATCGCAAATCACAAAAGTCCCAAGAGATCTCAATGTTGACGAAAGAAAAGGACAATGTAAAGATTGGAATTTCATCAAATTTCAAATATCAATTCAAATAGAAATAAGAATAATATAAGAATTACATCACACATGCATTTTAATAAATTATACCACGACTAAGGAAGACTAGTTGAAATGTTATAAGAAAAATGGCATTATCAATGAATGACTGAACTGTATGATGCTGACCAAACAATGTCAGTAAATATAGTTTTAAATATTTTCACAGAGATATACAAGCAAACATTCGACCATTTACGCATGACTTTCTCATTACAATAATGCCAAGTATTGAAAGATAGAACAAATTGAACCATCTGACGGATAACACTTTTATCTTAATTGTCATATGCGGAAGAAGATTGGCATTTATCATTATATGATTTTAAAGTGATTAAGGATAACTATGTAATATGGTGCAGATGTATAATGGATACAGCCGATATTAAGTTAAATGGGCGGTTCATATCTGATTGTGGCTAATGGATTTAATTCTAAGAATGATATTAGCATCGATTAAGCGAGTTGCCAGTACAAATTACTACTATCAGGTGCATGCCCACAATATACACATTTCGTGTTAAGGTCTTAGTTCGCGTTTAGATATTATAGTAATATTAATAGTCATAAATCTTCGAAAAAGTTAATTATATCTACAATTCAAAAGAAAATATATTTTCCATTGCCACATTAAAGATACAATTTGAAGGGAATGTGTAATCACTAAATATTTACCGTTTACATATATATTTACCTCGTGTTGAATTCAAATAGTTTCCTGAAACGCTTAGTGATTTTTCATCATCTATTCCAGTCAGTACAGAGACCAGATTGAAAAAATGCTATGGTGATTTTGATTTTATATGATATATTATATACAAACGGTAACATTAATACGTAGCTGCTCATTGTTACCTGGATGTGAATTGGTACGGTAAACAGCTTCTTTGAATTGTTAAACGATATTCCGTTCTTTAAACGCTTGTCCGCATAATACACATTTTAATTGACGATAGAATTACTAGGTAATAATCTCAGTGTTTGGAATTAAATGCTATCCATGTGAACATGAGTTATTTTACAGCATGATAGTATCACGTAATTGATAGACCTTCAATTGCTTCTACACTTAGTTTAATACTATGATCTCAGTTATATTTATGGACCCAACCACTTCAAGTGAGTATAAACACTAATGCGCAGTTATATGTTATCTGTAGAATCAAAGCCCACCTTCTCGTTAAGTATTGTACGGAAGCAAGCAATTGTTAAACATTGGTTTCGGATAGCACTTGCAATCTTATTAAATCATATTTAAACAAGGGCGTGTTATGAATGCATATACTAATTAGGTCAGAATAATGATGGAAATACGACGGGTAAAAATGTATGTCGTCTCTATAGTAATAGTGGTACGTGATATGTCATGTAACCACTACGCACTACGGTCAACATTTTGTTTTCTTTTTATGTTTTCTATCAAAATATATTAATGTTCAAAGTGACTATCACATTATTAAAATTGACCAGCATACTGGATGAATAAATGAATGCATCATTGTCGATTTTTCAAGAAGCAATTCCTTTCCCCTCCATGACAAATATGTATGAAAATGGTAAAATATTAACAGACTAGTGTTTTTTACATTACCTGACGCTGAAGCTGTCTACTTTGATTTGGTAACGTAACAATGATATTTTCTTCTGTACCATATGTTATTAGAGGTTACATAATATATCTTCCCATAATGCCGCTTTTTGTGGAATTGTGACTGTACTGTTTTTGTCTTAATACTGCAACCGCGATATATAATCCTCATTTACTGATCTATACCTTATTGCATAAACATGTCAATTAATATTTCTCTGGAACTCAAAATGTCCACCATCTTCTACTCGGCAATAAAACCCATATTGCCAATCAAAATAGCTGATATTTTATTTAAGCTAGATTAACACATACTAGCAACACTTACAATTGTCGGTATGTCACATAATTCTCAGTATACAAAATGAAATATGTATATCCAGAACACTTAAAATTAGTCTTACAAAAGAATATTCTTAAGAAGTTGGTGAAATGTAATATACAGGAAATACCTTCACATGTCTATGTTTGTACGAAAAACAAAACAAAATGCATAAAATCCGCAGAGAATCATGAGTATAAATGTTTACACACATACTAATATTCACTATAAAAATGGACATATCGGCATAAAACACTTTTTCCAAGAAGAAGGTTTTTACTTTATATCATTTACAGTATTACATGGTATATCTAATATGGTGTAGTCGTCATATTATTTATAATGTAATAATATGGATAAGAATGTTTTCACAGGAAATAGGAGATCTTATAAACATACTTAATACATATATGTATAAATTCATATTTAAGATGAATAGAAAACCGTCAGAGCATAGTGAAATTTCTCTTCTGAAAGTAGGAATTTGACCACGTTTTGTCGCACATTCAACACACCTTATTAATTTCATCTAAAATGTTTGGACTGCTTTTAAGAACTTCGCAGTTTGAAGTTTATCTACACATTATCTAAATGTATCACAGAAGGTACATCATCATAAATGTTCTGTTGTAGCTATACAAATATAAAAGTTTTTTTTTTCGTATATTAGTTTTACTTTCTTGATTTCCGCGACCATGTTTTGACAGAAAATATTTATTCTGTCTAATTACCTTATTTATTTGCATGTATATATTTCCATATCTTGGTGACCGTGTTTTGTTTATGTTGAATGACCTGCTCGATTTGTTCATTCATTTTCATTTTCGGACACACAGAAAAAAACATCACGAATTTGTATGCATGTGTGTATCATATGTTGGAAAAGTTGTCCTTAGATAAATGGCCGAGCGTCTAAAGCAGCCGTTTAAAAATATTTCATTCATGAACTATGCAATATTGGACCCATATATAAGGTTGATTGTACGGCTCCTAGCAACAAACTGAACCAATACTTTACTCAACTGGAATAATTTTGTTTAAACTTTGCCAGTACGAGAAGTAGTGTGTTTGGTTAAAATGACAGACATAAATACTTTTTAATTCTATGCCTGACCTAAAGACTCTAGTCGACATTATCAACATAGCTGTTTGTTGCTGTTGGCAATAAAAAAAACAAGTAATTCAGAAGTTGAATACTAATGATCATTTTGATTTAATTCCGGCTTTTCTGTTTGTCCAGAGTACGCGTGCTGGCCCTCGGATTCGACATCGGGTCAATAAGACTTTCCTTGGATCAATGATCGGACAAATATGGAAGCAGCTGACTAGTTTATGACCAGCATTGGACAGAAGGTTTAATGTTGTGATATTTTTCCTGTGCCATTTGATTTCCGCGGTTGATTTACATATTAATAAACTTTAAAAAAAAAAAGAATTCTTATTATGTTCTTTCCCTTTGAGAGAATTGTGTTCATTGCATGGGTTTTGTAGACGTTTTAGTGTTTTAGAGATTTGTTTGAACAGTTCAGCGGGGTCATCATCATATCATGCATTTTTTTCCTAACAAATAAATAAACTTTAATGTGATTTTTATTTCGGTTATTTAACTGATTGTAGGGAGTGATCGTGTACTCTGCTGGAAGAATTTCATATAGTTATACATTTGTAATATCAGTTATTTTATTACAAGCAATATCACCCTCATTGATGTAACATACAACAGACACAAAAAGATAACTAAGGTATGCTATTACAAAGTCGTAAAAATATAGTTCTGTTTGTATTTTAGGGTGAGAAATTACGCTGGCTTATCAAGAATATTTGATACATTGTCACAATAAACGTGTCAGTTATGATTAAAGTTGGGAAGTGTTTTATATTACTGGGACTGTACTGAGTGTACAACGTAGTAATGCTTTGTCCCGCTTCAAACTATCATTCTAGCCTATCCATACGACAACTTAACATTCTTTTGTCTCGGCAAGTTGTATATACTCAAATTTTAGAAGCGCACGAAAAAATATTAAAAGTGAAAAACTAGCATGAAAAGCCACGTTCACAAATCGGATCTTCCCCAGTCAGATTCAGACACTAGAAAAGGGAAGATACACAAGTAAATTGTATAATAATTCGGCACACACTTATCACGTATGTGTAGTTAATTTATGCATACAATAAACATATATTACAGTACTTGTAAGATAAAACTCAGAATATCTGATCAAGTTAAAAAATAATTTAGTACTATTCTAAAATGTTCTAATTAAATGAAGATTTTTCTCTTTGTTAATTCAAAAGAATCAACTCATTAATTAATATGAAGGTAATATATTAATAAGAGATACAAATGCTTACCTTGTCGATTTTTAAACCCTACTGATTCTTATCCACGTAGTTTAGTTTTCTTTACCAGAAAATCCAAACGAAATATAGAACTGATTTAGAGTCTATCCATTCGTAAAACACAAACTATTTATGGACAATCTTATAACTTGTATTTTCACTGATTCAATATATTATCTGCGGTCTTTCAAGTGCTCATTTGCAGTAAACTGTACTATGCTTGACGAAAATTGCTCTTTGGGGTCCGTGCGTTGATGGCGCCGAAAACACTTAGTTGGTACAGCGACTTTGCAAGCTCATTAATGTCTCTTAGTAGCCCACTTGAAACTAAATCCTGTGTGGTCGAATAACTTAAATGGTAATTACCATCCGAAATAAACACTATTTTATTTATGAATCGATTTGAGAATATTTTATTCGTCAGAAATACATCCAAAAATTGTCAGATTAAATGGCACATTTTGTCGGGGAGGAGAATACAGACGATATCATGGGAGCACAAAGACCAGGTAATGTTACTGATTACCTCAAACTTATTTTCTATGAACACGAGATAGGAGTGCGTACTGAGATGATAATTTCTCATTTCTGTTTATAACCTGATCGTATAATACGGTATTTAGATGTCTAAATGTTATGATCTCCGAGAAGGGGTGTGCAATTGTTCCTATGAAATTACTTTATAATTGAAATTGCTATAAACATTTTGCCAAAGAGGGCTTTTGAGACGATGATTTCAGAATTATCAGTCTCAAAACGACGAACTTCGTCATTGAGATATGTGACCCCGGGGCACCTTGAGAAGTCGCAACGGGAATTTCGAGAAAAAAATAATCAAAAGATATTACATTAAACGGAATTAAATAGACGGTGTGGAGTGTTAGACCTAGTCACACAATTATTGCCATTGTATCATGTTTTCGTCTAATCAACAAATAATTGATTTAATAGTCGGACGTATAAAATATTTGTTATGTAAGTATTGTGTATACTTTTCTGTTATGAAGTCTGTCTTTGTAAGAATTAGTTAAACATATTCATTGTTTTGCTTGAGTATGTATAAAGCATTGATAATATGTTGGTTCTGATAAAGTCTAGGTAATGTATGTATTTTGTGGTTGTATTTTGACAGTTATATACATTAAATATACTTGAAATCTGAAAAGTGGGCTTTTCCGAACGATCAAACACCTCTCCGCACTTATCTCCCCTTGAGGTTCATAAATCACTGCATTGACGAAGGTCATGTGATGATGTGACAGTTGTACTTTGAAACCACATGTGTTGATTTATTCTCTTACATTCACTTGTCTTTCAAGTATCGCCTACATTAGCCTGATTTCTCTGAAATATACCCAGAACAATGTCAATTCATTATAGTATAAATCAAAAGATAAAGAAACGAAATGACAGAATATGGTAAGATATGTTTGTAATGACAGAGGTCTCCGTATTTTTAAGGGGGGGACCACTGCATTGGAGATTGATTGATATAAATTCTGTGAATTAATATGACATTAACAAATGTTTTAAATCGCGTTAATTGTCAACATAGGAAAAACGCGGTCATCCTAGGCACAGGCTTGGACAATAGTATTTCTAGAAATGTTTCAACGAATGTTACCATCACATCCCAAGCTCTGTGGCACAATGTGTACGTTTTACTTTACCGAAACATAAATATTACTTGCAAACCTCTAACTCTCTTTCTCCTTGCGCGGAATTGTGTAAATTCTGTTTAAAACATTGTCAACGTCCAACTGTTGACAGTCACCCAATTACCCATTTTCATTCTGTACAATGAGCGTGACGTCACTGCATTCGTCTATCACGAAATAATCACATCGCCGGAATTGGCAAACCTTTGAGAATATCACCCGGTTGAATGCATTTTTGCAATTATCTAGTAAATACATGTACTTGTGTTTATTCCGTAACAAGGGCACATTTTTTGTTGTTGTTCGAGCCCGGAATTCCGTAAATCAGACAGGAACGATAATTTTCCAGAATCTGAATTATATTCGGTATACCCCTGACCCTTTTCGTTTCCTGCAGGTCACGGCAGGACTCATTGTGCTATATACATATACTGTAGAACGGATAAAGGGAGAGCACTTGTGACATTCTCCTGTAGATTCGATATTTGTAGATAATTTTTTAATTTAACTACTGGTTTACAAAAGTGAAAGGTTATTCAATCCACCAAAACGGCGCAAGAAAAAGTTCTCCATTACCACATAGGTAAATATTTCATCAACAAATATCGTTTATTGAAGACACGCGAGGTTAGAAAACTGGAGGCGCGGTTATACATGTAGTTTGTTTATGCATTTTAAACCAAACTCCTACACAGTGGTCTCCCTTAACAATGTACAAAGACCTCTGCATTCCTCTTTTTAATTTTTTATGTATTTCGTTTTATGTTATATTATATAATGATACTGTACTGAGGAAATAAGACATGAATTTCATACAGAATATTAACGTCTGTGTTTAAGTATAATCAATCTCATTTAAATCAGAGCCAGACTTCAATCCGCTGTAAATCATTTCGCTAGCTAGACCAAAGAAACGTATAGAATGGAAGCGAACATTAGAATATGATTTTAATGAGATTGAGGTATAATCGTAATTTTGTTCAAATATTCGCGTAATAATCTAGAAGGCTGTGATGAATGTAGGGCAAGAGTAGATATGTGATGTGAGGAGTTTGTAATCGTTAAAGTAATATTATGCTCATTTCCAGGTTTTTAACAATCAGGCTATTTTTCATTTTTTCTCTGTTAAAAATGGTAAAAATATATATTTCCAATCGGTTATACATTGCAATGGTTCTTATTACAGATGTTTTAGCCAATGTAACAACAATACTGGATGAAGTCAATTCAAACATTTTATGTTCAGGAGAGCAAGATACATCTTTAATGTCTCGACCAGCATCAAACATATACATGTATATTATATAGGCGGAGTAAAAATGTTTAAACGAGTCGCCTTTCTCAACGACGCCAGTAAAATGTTATCAAACGACCAAACGTTCCCTTGGATACGAGTGTTGTGACTGCAGTAGTAAGAATGTAGAGTACCACCAACAGTTTTTCAGTCAAATGGAGAGGAAGTCTATTTGTAGCAGATAAAGTGCTGTCAAGATATGATACCACGTGGTAGACACGTGACATGACACCACTTCCTCCCACACGTGACCGACAAATGGCTGAAACGGCCTAAACATGTTTGGAATCTGTTAAGTACAGCGGTCCAAGAATGGTACAATTTTCAAACAGTTAAACATAATTTGGTTCAAAAATGATTTAGACTTGGACGTAAAGAATAGATCAATGAAGATAATGCTGTGGTTAATATCGGTTTGCTAGATAATATTCATCGATAAAATACTGTACGGATGTTATTCAAACAATGTCAATTGAGCACATTTACGATAAGACAGAAATTGGTCAGAAATGTTATCAAGTACGGGCCGTCTGACTGAGATTGATCGCTATCACGCAGCATTTGTTTGTAAATTCGCATTATCAACTTTTCACGAAATACATTCAATTTATTTTTCCTAAGACGTTCTGGTTATCAATGTGAATGTGAAAGAACAAAGAAGTATCTACAACCACATTACTAAGCAGTTGTATTGGTCTTACCACTAGCTGGTAATTACTCTACAGCTAACATCATGTCGGTGGTGTCACACTAGGTAGTCATTGTCATTTCACGTGGTAAAGATGCTATTACCGTTTTATATTATTTGCCGCAATTTGTTATGAATTTGCTTCTATTTCTGTATTTGAG
Source organism: Mactromeris polynyma (assembly GCA_032209605.1). Classification (NCBI taxonomy): domain Eukaryota; kingdom Metazoa; phylum Mollusca; class Bivalvia; order Venerida; family Mactridae; genus Mactromeris; species Mactromeris polynyma. Next base: position 5,625,789 of record JASFXZ010000015.1, read on the forward strand.
ATTATACTAATATTATATGTATATGATTACAGCTCGAAAAAGGAGCAGTATTTGCTGTTTTTGGACGGTACCGCTCAGGTACCGTCTATAGTAGTGGCAATTTTGAGAGGCATACAACAATTGGTTCCCGTTTTCAAAACGCAAAACAGACTGAAGGCCGGGAAAACGTCAATTTCATACACATTGACCCAATTACTAAGTGACAAAAGTAGTTCCAAAGTTTACCAACCTTGATAATATCACAAACGTTTCAATAAAATGAAATATTGAAAAGGTGACCTGCTAAAGTGGTTTGTGAAATAATTAGCTGTTTCTGTGGAGTTCATGAGGAGTTCAGATGGGTTTAAAGCAATATATTAATACACACTGCGTGACCCAAATGCTATCAGACTGGTACCCAACCATACTGAAATTCACTGAAATTTCCGACCATTTTACGAAATCTGTTTTCAATAACTGAAACACACTTCTAATATAACATATGTAATGCATATTATTTATTTCCTGTTGTAATATTAAATAATAGGTTGATTTAAAAGTACCGACAACAATCTGTGTAAACATTGCATAAATTACGTAAAACATAGACGATAAGCCGATACCATATTAATCAGTCGTTATCAAGACGTTTCGACCGGGGTGAAACTGTCAGGGGTCGAAGTGTCAATTGTTTTGTTTTGGGGTCGAACAGTCTATGAGCCAATCAGCCAATCAGCGGAAGCGTACTATTTTGGATTACACATAACCGGTAATGGGTCATCTCGGCCCACTTACAGTCTCGGCCCGGTCCGAATCGGCCCACTTTTGAAGTGCAATGAATAGGCAAAGTTGTTCACACATTCGGGTCCGACTCGGCCCACTTTTGAAGTGCAATTCGCAAAGGCTATTAGTTTCAAACGTATATACAGGCATAATAAATTCTATAAAATTTACCTTTATATTGTCATTTGTCGCGTCTGTCTATCATGTTTAAAATGTTGGCACTTAATCATCATCATGATATCTAGTCAGTTTCTGTGTGTATCCTGTTGTATAGTTTCTATTACCCTTTTCAGCTTCATACTGATATCATAATATACATTTGTTTTCGCTCGCTCGAATAAAAGAGTTTGAAAAAAATATATTTTAATTTTTTTTTTCGCTCGCCCCATTTTTGGGGGGAAAAAATCGGTAGAACAAAAAAATTTGGCGTGGCCCTACAACAAGATAACTCAACACCTATAGCAAGCTAGTGATATCATAACTTTATGCCCAGGTATACTGATTTTACTCTTAAGTTAGTGCTGATATAATTAAATATGTATTTTTTTAAATAAATATTTACGGACGTTACATAAAGGGTCTGATATCTTTATATTTAATTTATTTTCAATTGTGACAAACATTTCACTTGTTTTACAATTATAAGGTTCTACCATTATTACTGACCATTTTTCTTTATTTCGGTTTGTAAATCTAGCATTTCTAGAACAAGTCGGATTGAAGATCTTTTGGAAAAAACGTTTACTATTTTTCAATAATTTTTTATTCTTTTTCGCATTTTTGTCTTATGTTTTAGTTTTGTTTCATATTCCATGCAAACCATCTTACCTATTTACACATACTTTGATATTATAAAACTGTCTAGTTACAAAACGGAAACGGTACCGTCCCACAGCACTTTTGTGCTTTGATTACTTCTGAAAGTAGCAGCAGGCACCACTAGCAGAGGTAACAAGATATAACACTGATGGAAGATCTGAGTGCACAATGATTTACAAAAAAGTTATAGGTTGGATCAATCCATAACCAAATTATTAGGTAAGTACAATAATCAGGGGGGCTTGGTCGACTGTTCAAACAGGATTATAACATCAAATGCATGTATATCAAGAACAGGTATGTTAGTTCCGTGCCGTGGTGGTTAAGCGTGTGATTCTTAACGCGGACAATTTACAATACATTGTATGGATGAATCATCAAACGCTAACTTAAACATAAATAAACTGCATGTAACATTACAATGTAGACAGAAAATATGGACATGCGAGGCTCGTGAACTTTCGTTATTTTTAAGTAAAAGAAATGTATTCGTATAGAAACAAACAACAATTGTGAAAAACAGAAATCAGGAAACCATTAACATATAGCAAAATATGCGGAATTTCTCATAAAAAAACATCAACAGCAAAAATGTGTATTATTGCCCGAAACAAAGACAAAATACATCTTAAAACGGAACATGAATGACTCGAACCCGTAACCTCGAGCTGAAAGGACGAATACAATCCCACTGAGCTTCAGTGCCACTGATACAATAACAAGTTATCAAATATGCGCTTGTATGACACAGACTATTAATCTCCCTATTTATGAGAAGTGTAACAATATCTACTTATTAGCTTTAGTATTTTTTTTAACTTTTATTTTTCTCGTCTCATCAGTATTTGTGGGTAGGTTGAGGGCATTCCACAGTATCCATTTACACACAATACAATTACACATATCAATGTTGTCAGTTATCTTACAAAATTATCAAATAGAGGTATAAAATGAAGAATATAAAGGGTGTGAGAGTAGAATAAAAATAATTTGAACTTAAATGTTTTGATCGTCTGGTATGCCAAATAGAACAAAAATCATGTATAATATATTTAAGTATTAAGTATGAAATAATAATAATGCCATCATATATACACTCTACCATACCACAGTTAACTTCACTCTCACTGTACTGTACGCGTTCATTTCCATTGAAATAAATCAGTTTTATTGTTTTATCTGCTACCAACGCCGTATGACGTAATTGTTCCTCGCACTTAACACAGTATACAGTTCAATTATTGTGATAAGATAACTTATGTTAACCTACGCCTATACCAGGTCTATGATTGCATGTAGCGTTCGATATTACTATCATACGTAAGAATTTAAAACATAAAACATCTGCGAATATTATAAAATTTACGACTGTGATAAAGTTGTGCTTTTCGAAAGTGGTAAAATAAAATGTTCTTTTATTGACGATCTTGCGAGATCAGATGTATCCAAGACAGCAAATATTTACATTACTATGTTTATAAGGATGATAGAATTTGCTGAAACTTATTGCAAACATTGTTTTGAAGCGCAGTGAAATAGACAGAACGTAGACAACTATTAGCAAAGAACTTGGCTTCGATGGATGCGTAAATATAAACTGTTTGCCGTGGTCGAGTGATTAAGGTACCCGCCTTAGGAACGGGAGGTCGAAGGTTTGAATCCCAGTATGGGTTCGTTCCGATATGACCGGTTGTTAAGCCGCCAGCTAGTTTTCCAGTTTACCGGCCTGTTGCCGAGCATTAAACGATAGGAATGGGGAAGTACATGAGGTCAGAAAGAAGGTGCCTCATAAGTCAGAAATGGCTACGGGCGACACTATACTCATTACCAAATAAGTATATGCTTAAAAACTGAGAAAGCGTAGCACATTGAAAGTCTCACTTAGAATCAGGGCCTCCAAGCAAGCACAGATATTTCGGTTATAAAATGAAATCAAAATGAGGAGGAGACACAGAACTAAGAAAGGAGGGGCTCGGGAACATAACATGTCTGCACTACAAGTACACAGATATAGATCCTCACTCTTTGGAGATGTCTGTATTTATACTATATGGACTTATGCCTATATCACATAAAGCTCCCGGGCTGTTTACGGACCCCGTAAATGTCAATACCCTGAGAGCCCGTGGGTAATTTTGGACCCGTATGGGTGCCTCAAAGACAGTGGCTGAAAGTTGAGCATGTCTCGGTCAGATGAGACATACGACTAGTCCCGGGCCCGTACGACTTGGGCAAAGGTACGTCAAGTGGGGAGACCGTACACCGGGAGCTTCATGTGACCAGATTAGCGACATGCCCAACTCGCATTTAAATAATGATTAAAAATAATAATCAATTAAATTTGTATAATCTCAGGGTTATGTATAATATTAGTTAAAATTCAATGGAATGTAAATACGGAAGTATAAGACCTATAGTAACTAAATACAATCGTGTAGAGGGGGATTTACCTTCATTTAAAATTCTGCTTCAACCAAATACAATAGGGTTAGGGTTAGGTATCATCAGTCATAATCATTCATGGTTGTAAATTATTTTTGTATTCTTACTAAATAAAAACAAACAGTGGTGTCAGTCATTAGTCGTCTAGGCCACGAGTTTTGCATCGAAAACAAGCAAATAAATTGCGTCAGGAAAACAAGATGATTATATTTAAATAGGTTATTATCTTATCCATGGATACAATGACGCGTGGTACTCAAGTTTCATATAATTTATGTTCTACATTTATTAACCTTTTTTCGTTCTCTCATGTGATCGGGAAAACGGATTGAGCACAGTATAACTACATGCATTACAACCCAGCTACTTACACGCACGTGTTTTACTTTTCAAACCTTGAAGTAAGACTGATTTTACACGAAAGCATTGATTTCTAATCATGTAATGTTCTGTCGAATTAGAGACAATATGGATTGAGCATTAACATTGAAAATTAAAACGGATTATATTAAACTTTCTCTTCATTTCAGCACTTTTCAGTCTGCCTATCCGGTTAGCCTAGCGCTCGACTGCTTATCCTAAAATCATGGGTTCGAAAATCGGGCACAGCGTATATTCTTCTCTGGCTGATGATAATGCATCCGAAGTCATCTTTCCTATACTTCTGAGCTCGGATTTATGTGGGGAAGGTGTCCGTTGCTAGCGAAGGAACATGCTATCAGTAGTTGGTAACCCAGGAGCACTGGTAAGGTCCAATGATTACCGTATATGAGTGAAATACTGTTGAGAAACGACAAAACAAACCGATGCAAACAAACAAAACTTTTCAGTCTTCTGAAGCATGACTACACTGGTTTCCATAAACTGTGAATTTTCTATTGCTAAACGGGTGACACATTTATTGCTACTGTTCGTGTTACTTGGCGAATGACAGAATAAATAAGAGTTTAGGTGCACGCCAACCTCCAGGCTCCAGTGCTGGTTTTGCCACCGAACGTTCCAAGGCTGTACGTCTAACTTCACCCATACTCTAATGTTTGTGTCATGTGTGTTTGTGTCATGTGTGTTTGTGTCATGTGTGTTTGTGTCATGTGTGTTTGTGTCATGTGTGTTTGTGTCATGTGTGTTCATGTCTGTGTGGTTTGAGATGATCGAGACACTTCCTGTTCGTTATCTGCTTTCATGTCTGTGTGGTATTGAGATGATCGAGGCACTTCCTGCTCGTTATCTGCTTTCATGTATGTGTGGTTTGAGGTGATCGAGGCACTTCCTTCTCGTTATCTGCTTTCATGTCTATGTGGTTTGAGGTGGTCGAGGCACTTCCTTCTCGTTATCTGCTTTCATGTCTGTGTGGTTTGAGGTGGTCGAGGCACTTCCTTCTCGTTATCTGCTTTCATGTCTGTGTGGTTTGAGGTGGTCGAGGCACTTCCTTCTCGTTATCTGCTTTCATGTCTATGTGGTTTGAGGTGGTCGAGGCACTTCCTTCTCGTTATCTGCTTTCATGTCTATGTGGTTTGAGGTGATCGAGGCACTTCCTTCTCGTTATCTGCTTTCATGTCTATGTGGTTTAAGGTGGTCGAGGCACTTCCTTCTCGTTATCTGCTTTCATGTCTGTGTGGTTTGAGGTGGTCGAGACACTTCCTGCTCGTTATCTGCTTTCATGTCTATGTGGTTTGAGGTGGTCGAGGCACTTCCTTCTCGTTATCTGCTTTCATGTCTATGTGGTTTGAGGTGGTCGAGGCACTTCCTTCTCGTTATCTGCTTTTATGTCTGTGTGGTTTGAGGTGGTCGAGGCACTTCCTTCTCGTTATCTGCTTTCATGTCTGTGTGGTTTGAGGTGGTCGAGACACTTCCTGCTCGTTATCTGCTTTCATGTCTGTGTGGTTTGAGGTGGTCGAGACACTTCCTGCTCGTTATCTGCTTTCATGTCTGTGTGGTTTGAGGTGGTCGAGGCACTTCCTTCTCGTTATCTGCTTTCATGTCTGTGTGGTTTGAGGTGGTCGAGGCACTTCCTGCTCGTTATCTGCTTTCATGTCTGTGTGGTTTGAGGTGGTCGAGACACTTCCTGCTCGTTATCTGCTTTCATGTCTGTGTGGTTTGAGGTGGTCGAGGCACTTCCTTCTCGTTATCTGCTTTCATGTCTATGTGGTTTGAGGTGGTCGATGCACTTCCTTCTCGTTATCTGCTTTCATGTCTATGTGGTTTGAGGTGGTCGAGGCACTTCCTTCTCGTTATCTGCTTTCATGTCTATGTGGTTTGAGGTGGTCGAGGCACTTCCTTCTCGTTATCTGCTTTCATGTCTATGTTGTTTGAGGTGGTCGAGGCACTTCCTTCTCGTTATCTGCTTTCATGTCTATGTATTCTAGCTTTGTACTGTTCTAGTCCGTCATCTGATAACAACCGACAATCTGTCATGTAATAAGTTTCATGCTTGCTCGATAATACGATTTTTTGCTGACAAGACGGGTTTCCCAAATTTGTAACAGTGTCTGTAGGATGGTTATAATAGATCATTGAACTAATTATTCAAAGGTCTTCTTGGCAAGTGCCTATTGTTACTTTCTACGACATGTGTGCAACAATCAGGAATGACGTCATCTTTCATCTCGTACCCACAATCTAGTCAGTCCCATACTTCTCATCCATATTCCAAAACAGGAAGTATGAAAATATACTAGCGGAAAAAAGAAACTGTGCATGTGTAAAATGTTCATATATCCTTCAATTTTATAAATTAAAGCTTGAAACTTTACACAGGTAAGTTGTGTATCCCTCTCGGTCATTTACACTGGCCAGTGCATGAGTTGCACGGGTAGTTTGCCTGTCAGGCTAACGTCTTCTTTTTTACGTTTTTTTCGTGCAGCAGTCAATTGCAAACACGTTTGTCGCCTAAACCTGTGTTAAAACATAGTGTTGTTACATGTAAGACACAAAACCAGGATAATTTTGAAAAACGTCGTTGATACGCCATGCCAAGGTTGAATGAAACTGACAGATGCCGCGCCGTAGGCATGATTGAAGCTGGTGTACGTCATACTGACGTTGACAGACAATTTGGCGTTCACCGAAATACTGTAGACGCCTTGTGGAGACGGTACCAACAGTTTGGGGCAACCAGAGACCGGCCTCGATCAGGACGTCCACGCGTAACGTCTATTCGCCAGGATACGTACATCCGGGTGGTTCATCTCCGTGACCGACTCAGAACTGCTTCTTTGACGGCTAGAAGTATTCCTGGCCTTAGAAGAATCAGTCCCCGAACGGTACGTAATCGATTGCGTGAACGAGGCATACGTCCACGACGTCCTGCCATACGTCCTGTTCTGCAGCAACGTCATCGTGTATCACGTTTTGCCTGGTGTAGAAGACACATACACTTCACGCAACAGGACTGGGCACGTATTCTTTTCACGGATGAGTCCAGGTTCCATCTCGACAGCAGCGACGGCCGTTCTAGAGTGTACCGTCGTGTTGGTGAACGTTTCCATGACAGTTGTGTGATTGAACGACGTCCATTCGGCGGAGGTAGTGTCATGGTGTTGGGTGGCATCTCATCCCGTGGTAGAACAGCACTTGTGGTTGTAGACGGCACACTTACAGGCATCAGCTATCGTGACGAAATCATACGGCCTCACGTCCTTCCATTTGTGCAGCAACGTAACGCCACGCTGCAACAGGATAACGCTCGCCCGCACGTCGCGCGGGTCGTCAACGACTTTCTGACCCAGAACAATGTGAATGTGCTGCCCTGGCCTGCAATATCACCGGATTTGTCGCCTATAGAACACGTGTGGGATGAGATGCAGCGACGGTTACGTGGCCTCCAAAATCAGCCGTTGACGTTACCTGACCTATCACGTGCGCTTGTCAGAATCTGGAATGGTATTCCCCAGGCATTTTTCAGAACACTTGTCACATCAATGCGACGTCGTTGTCAAGCATGCATCGATTCCAATGGTGGACATACACGGTATTGATGAGCTGAACTTTGTTTAGAGAACGTCTCTGAAAACTGATCTCTATCTAAGACGCAGCTGATTCAATAACCATATCAATTGAGCTGGTGTTAAATAAAGGTAAGATAAAACCCTGTTGAAATTTGTATTGCGATTCCTTACATACCTCCTAAGTTATAGCATATTATACACATGCACAGTTTCTTTTTTCCGCTAGTATAGTATATAATATAAGAAGAGTTTTTCTGTTTAAAATATATTTCAGCTTTCACAAGACACCTACTGTTTTCATAGAAGAAGTGTATAGATATTTTCTATATGACATGTCCACATTGCATTAGATGAGAGTGTTACTCCAGGGTGTTTATGATGATGTGTTGGAGTCAGCTCAACCTTACCAAACATGAGAGACATATTGTGTTCTTGTAAAGAATTAATTATAAATAGCGCATCTGTTTTATTAGAATTAAAATTAGTCAACCAATTATTTGTCTGATCTAATTGTCACTTGCTCACAGTGAATGCAAATGTGTTTGGAAACCAGACGTTGAAATATGTAACACGATTATAGAACCAATATGAGATATCTGGATGTAATTAATCCTTATATCACCCCATATCACAACCGTCCATGTTTGCTATTCCTGTTATATCTGTCTGTCTTTGATTGTCTATACAATATAGTCGATATTTATTTCCAGATCGTTGCGTAAATTATAGACAGGTTTAATAGCGTTGTTACTGCTACAAACATTACCCAACCTGTTCTGTTCATTACAGAACTATAAGTAGAGATAGACACAAACATTACCCAACCTGTTCTGTTCATTACAGAACTATAAGTAGAGATAGAAACAAACATTTGTTGTATATCAGCCAGAACTAGGTCACCTAGATACCAACATGTTAGGGTTGTGGTAAACCATTAATCATACTGTACAGAAAATTGATAAATAAATTGAAAGTTTCATCAAAAGCATGTCACATGCTACGTCGGTAATATGATTAAGGTTAATGTTTGGAAAAGTAAATTATCTTTATATCACGCACCTGCTAGAATTATTGGCGTAAGTCCCAGAAATAACCGTGAAAACGTAGCAAATAATGGAATGCAATCAGTATTACATTCGCCAATTGCATGACTTAACACCTCCCTTAAAGCTCTTCAATCAGCAAAATTCCTGTACAATAATGTTTAAATGCTTTTTCAGAAGACAATAATTATCTAAAGTGCCTCAAATATTAAATGAATATTCCACGACAATTTGGAAACGATAAATGGTTTGCGCCGAAAAGGCAAAAGGAAATGGCAGAAGAGGATCCGATAGACTTATATATGAAAGCCATTATCAAACACAGGCATCCACGTATTCAGACGGATTAATATATTGTGTTGTCACATAATATCATTCTTTAAACTAGAAACGAATCATTACGTGAAAACAAAATTAAAGGGGTCGATATATTTCATCAAATCATATTCAGGCAATGTGTCTTTTCTATATCTTAGCATTTGATGGCCGTATAGCGATTACATGTAAGGTTAGCTAGCTGTTAAATAACAAAGAACAAATATTCCTTGCAAAATTACGGAATTGTCCAGCACATGATTGAAATTCTTGACATTCACAGGCAAATGCTAGAACAGTTTTATTTCTTAGATTGAGTGTATACATGTAAAACTTGAAAGAAACAATAGTGGTGCAACAGTGCAATTAATATTCCATATATCTTTAATATGAAGTAAAATGTATTTAAATATATGAACAATGTTGGCAAACTAAGGGAATGCGTCAATTAGCTGATGCAAAATGACCGCGCCATTGTTCCGTGCAAAAAGCCTATTTTTTCTAGCATCTTGAAAGTCTTATAAAATGAGAATATGTGTCCATATTTTTTTATTCTTACGCTATTGAGTTCCTTTCTCAATGACTTCAATACCAACGAGTGATTCTGAGATATCCGAGTGATCTTTTGGATTATTGTATGCATTACATGTTTAATCGAAGTATTTATTTCTGGAGCCAGAAACAAAGGACTAGACAGAGTAAAAGTTATTTCTTGCAAATATTGAAATAGGGACGAATTCATATTGTCTAATACGATATTATACACATGGAAACACCTTGCAACGCCGCACTATTTCTGTCATCGAGTCAGAGCATTAATCTAATGTTTTGTATAATCAAAGAATAGTTACATAATCTGATATCACGATCGACACTTGATGACATTTTATATCCTCAGAAAAGATAAACGATCGTTTAGGATCCTCGCCTACGAGATTTGGATACGGTTACAAACATTCATGGAATGTTTCTGCTTTGAAAAAGGATCGTTAATTTAAAAAAAACACTGTGTTTCAAAGTCAAAGAAATGTGCATAAAGCTATTGTAATAACATTTATTGTTTGCATTTATTGTGTACAAAGGGATTAGGCACAAGTTATCACAACATACTTGAGGCTCCTCTCTAAACACATTTACAAGTTACAAAGTCATGGCAGCTGCCAGAAAATGTGTTATCACAGATCAAACATGTGTAAGTTTGGTTTAAACAGAAATAGTAGTAAATGATAACAAAAAATGATAAGAATATTTACATTGTCTCCGGACCATACAATAAACACCACACACGCATATTGTAATATATACAATTATAAAAAAACGTTTTTAACTCTTCAAATAATGATACACTGTCTGAAAGAATAGGGACGAAATTATATTTGTCTTATAAATATGATATTAACGAGACTTAGATTCACTTCCGAATAGTAACAAGTCAAGGGAATATTCGCACCTTGATAAACTTCTCGTGAGATGAAATTGCTGATCATCATACGAACAGCATTCAAACAATAACGGAAAGCTTTTCACAAATATTACCACATCTACAAGTCGGGTCATCTATAACATTAGCTCTATATAAATCATAATTTTGACCAGGAAGTCAGTCTTTTAAATAACCGAGTTCTAAGTTGTAATGAATCGTGTCAAACATATCATCACATAGTCAGTATTTAAGTTGCCTTCTTATCCGTAAGATTAAGTTTGGCCAGCAATCAACGACATACTCTATCAAAAGCATTTGCTATGCAACAGAAAACTAAGGAAACGTGTTCTCTTTTCTCAATAGTCTTGCATTTGTTATCATTTCAATAAGCTGGTGGACAGTTCAATAAGCTGGTGGACAGTTCAATAAGCTGGTGGACAGTTCAATAAGCTGGTGGACAGTTCAATAAGCTGGTGGACAGTTCAATAAGCTGGTGGACAGTTCAATAAGCTGGTGGACAGTTCAATAAGCTGGTGGACAGTTCAATAAGCTGGTGGACAGTTCAATAAGCTGGTGGACAGTTCAATAAGCTGGTGGACAGTTCAATAAGCTGGTGGACAGTTCAATAAGCTGGTGGACAGTTCAATAAGCTGGTGGACAGTTCAATAAGCTGGTGGACAGTACAATAAGCTGGTGGACAGTTCAATAAGCTGGTGGACAGTTCAATAAGCTGGTGGACAGTACAATAAGCTGGTGGACAGTTCAATAAGCTGGTGGACAGTTCAATAAGCTGGTGGACAGTTCAATAAGCTGGTGGACAGTTCAATAAGCTGGTGGACAGTTCAATAAGCTGGTGGACAGTTCAATAAGCTGGTGGACAGTTCAATGACGGTATAAAGCCTAACTGAGTTTTGTAACATAAAATATTATTTACAAAATAGTTGTGTGAATGTTTAAAATTACGTACAAACGTGCCCGACACAAGATACCAGAGAAAAAGACATCGTGCCTATACCCCTGTTTAAGGAGAGGTAAAACTATGATATCTTTCCACTGTTTCGGAAACGTGTGTGCTTGTAGCGAGTTATTGAATTATATATAAGAGGTTGACAGACTTTAATTTAGTACGTTTTAACGTTTGTTGAGGAATTTTATCGTTTCCAGAGGCGTTGTCTAGTTTTAAATTCTTCAAAAAACATCACACATGTCGTCTGCATTAACTTCTAAATTGCTAAATTAAGCATCAGTTCGCTTCTCAAAAACAGGAATATTTTTTATCATGGTCATTAATAGTAGAAATAGTTAGTTTGACCACGTAGCTTTACAATCCACAGTAACCTCGGAACAGACATGTTGTTGTACGTGTACGTAAATTGTCATGGAAATTGGAATTCTCGTGCGGTTTAGAGGCCCGAATAATCGATACTTGTAAAATATTGTTATGAGGCTAATTACGTTGATATATAGCAACAAAAGTAATTAGAAATAGTGAGTAATTTACTCCGAAGAAAGTTCAGATAATGAGATAATTATCATTTCTGATGAATAAACTGTGAAATATTGATTAGATTATATCACCATAGTACTCAACAGGCATACTTTCATGTAAATGTAATAATGCCTAAATACCCAATTTCTACTTAATGTTGGAATTTTATGATGGAAAATCTCCAGCGTTAGACAACCAATGTAAAATAAATTAACCATGACAGATACGGTTCTGCACGGCTTATCACAGCATAGATTACATAATTTCGTGTAGGAATCTGGGTCCGCCTTTTTCAATATGAAACCTAGAAGCGAGCTTTTCAACACCTTCATGGCATGTGGAATTTTCTTCTACTTTATTTCAAGGCGGTGCGTTAACCCCGCTTCGTTTTATCAAATGAAGACATTGAAAAATGAAGACACACATCACCTCATATCAAATTAACCTTAAAGGCTTTTGAGTAATATATTTGCATTTTAACTACGCAAACTTAAATGTCTGAAATTGAATATAACTTGGTCTACGCGCTGCTGGATCATCGTGAAGATACTGGTGAATCAAACGGGTGTTACTCACAATAAAACATTTGAATTTAGATTACGGTGCAGTGCCTCTTGCAAGCAAGTGAAAAGATGACACAGGAATATGCACATGTTTCCTAACGGAGCTTCCTAACACTGATTTTAGGGTAAATAATAAACTTCCAGGAAAGTGGGAGAGGGATGCGCATGGATCGACACCGTGATTCACAATGCAGGGTCTATCAACGCAGTTTACGGAAAAAAAGAATTAAACAATGATTAGAGGTTAGACAATAAAACTAAAACGTAAAAGCGCTAAGTTGTAAAACATTGTCATAGAAATATTTATATAATTGGTAGGCGAAAATATCGAAAAGAAAGTATGTCTCCATCGCCCCGTTATGTCAAGGAAGCAGCATGATCATGAGTTATATAAATGGAATAATGATAATACGTTTGCTTCTTGAAAACAAACAATGCAATATAACAATAAAATATAATATGATAATTTTAGATTATATTATGTACTACGTTGGCTACTGTTGTTTATGATATTGCTGTTAATTGTATTAGTGGTACTGCCGCTGAGATGTTGTATCTTGTGATAATAAAACAGTTATTATTGTGAGCAAAACAAACAAATGCAACCGATTAGAATGATTGGAGTGAAGTCGATAACCTCTTATCTACAATCTACAAGTTGTCCTCTTGTGTCCAGTAAGCACGTCATCAGTACTTTAACTGTCTGTGTTATGGATGTATTTTCATCTCGTTTTGACACCATAAAACGGAAACAAACTGTATCTTTGAGACACATTAATATGACAAATGGTCTGCCAATCTCTGCCTACAGAATGCTCGGTCATGCTATTCTTTGATACAGATACAAAATAAGTATATTCCCGGAATATATATGGCTTATTGGTTTTGTTATTCACCGTGTGTGTATATTTGTCAAGCAAATATTCAGATAACGAATAAATCGGTGATACTTGTTTTAGTATTCAGATTGCAGAAATATGATATATGTTAGACAGTGAATAATTTGAGTACAATACATAGGAGGCTTTCGTGATTACTTTAGTAACGCGAATGGTGTAGCATTACGTGGAAGTCGAGCAATTATGTCTGAAAGATCGTCCTATCGCTCTGTTCACTGGAAAAGTCTGCTTGGCATTTATGTATATTTTCGCGTCTTTATGTGCTTTTGGGTGAATGTTTCCTTTTGTGTGTGGCATTTCCAACTCGACTTCATTCATTTCTGTAACTTCTCTGACCTGGAAGACTCAAGTACTTCTACATGCTATTCTAGCGATCAGTGGTAAATTCCGCAATGGGCACGAGATTTTTTTTGTTAAAGCGGGATGAAGTTGTTAAGGCCCAAACATTGGCACAAACAATTTACTGGGACGATATAAAGGTAGAACTTCGATAAAAAAATAGAATTCAATTCTACAAACCACCAAAACTGATTTGATATTTGTTTTATCCTATGTGTTTTTATTAATATTCAAATAAGATCCGTCATACAGACATTTGGTTATACATTTGTAACATAATGGGTTCCAACCCAGATTCTGTCGTGTTCTTGAAATTATATATGTGTGTCTGCTTTCTAAATACAATAACAAGTGAGAGCAATGAAGTAATGAAGTTTATTTTATGGATGATATTATATTAAATTTATTACATGGTTTACAGTTATAAAATACTAGAAACGGAATGAAAGTTTAATAAAATGTAAATGGTGCTTACAGGTAACTCTAGCAACAGTTAAATAAAATGTCCAATCATTACAACTAAAACAAAATAAATGACATAAAGTGGCCAGTCAAATGAAAAGTAGGTAAACGTTACCTTGAGTGCCTGGAGACAAGGGCCCATAATTGTTGGACCTAATGTATTTGATAGGCACCAAATACCCGATTTCCATCATGTTTCAAAAAATACACTGTGAAACTACATGAAAATACTGATATGCAGATACCTAGAAGAACTGGTATAGCTTGAATTATTTGAATATCAAGGTGTTCCAAGTGACTGGAAAGTTTGCATTGAATGATATGTTTGGATAAACTTGGACAACTAAATGAGACAAGGCCATAACATTATCGGTTTAAACACTAAAGGATGTAAAACAATGTATAATAAATAAACCATTCCTGCTACATATATATAACTATATAAACATTACATAAACTTTACATTAGTACAAATATTTATCGGAATTGTGCATGGATGTATGGATAATGTATGCCTGTACCTCTACTAGTTCCACGTGTACTTCAGACACACATACCTAACTGTGAGCAGTCGGAGACAATGTATGCCTGTACCTCTACTAGTTCCACGTGTACTTCAGACACACATACCTAACTGTTAGCAGTCGGAGATAATGTATGCCTGTACCTCTACTAGTTCCACGTGTACTTCAGACACACATACCTAACTGTGAGCAGTCGGAGACAATGTATGCCTGTACCTCTACTAGTTCCACGTGTACTTCAGACACACATACCTAACTGTGAGCAGTCGGAGATAATGTATTCCTGTACCTCTACTAGTTCCACATGTACTTCAGACACACATACCTAACTGTGAGCAGTCGGAGATAATGTATGCCTGTACCTCTACTAGTTCCACATGAACTTTAGACACACATACCTAACTGTGAGCAGTCGGAGATAATGTATGCCTGTACCTCTACTAGTTCCACATGAACTTCAGACACACATACCTAACTATGAGCAGTCGGAGATAATGTATGCCTGTACCTCTACTAGTTCCACATGTACTTCAGACACACATACCTAACTATGAGCAGTCGGAGATAATGTATGCCTGTACCTCTACTAGTTCCACATGTACTTCAGACACACATACCTTACTATGAGCAGTCGGAGACAAAGTATGCCTGTACCTCTACTAGTTCCACATGTACTTCAGACACACATACCTAACTATGAGCAGTCGGAGATAATGTATGCCTGTACCTCTACTAGTTCCACATGTACTTCAGACACACATACCTAACTGTGAGCAGTCGGAGATAATGTATGCCTGTACCTCTACTAGTTCCACATGTACTTCAGACACACATACCTGACTGTGAGCAGTCGGAGATAATGTATGCCTGTACCTCTACTAGTTCCACGTGTACTTCAGACACACATACCTAACTGTGAGCAGTCGGAGACAATGTATGCCTGTACCTCTACTAGTTCCACGTGTACTTCAGACACACATACCTAACTGTGAGCAGTCGGAGATAATGTATGCCTGTACCTCTACTAGTTCCACGTGTACTTCAGACACACATACCTAACTGTGAGCAGTCGGAGATAATGTATGCCTGTACCTCTACTAGTTCCACGTGTACTTCAGACACACATACCTAACTGTGAGCAGTCGGAGACAATGTATGCCTGTACCTCTACTAGTTCCATGTGTACTTCAGACACACATACCTAACTGTGAGCAGTCGGAGACAATTTATTTATCATAAATTCGGTCCTTGCTAGAGTATGGGGATACTACCTTTGACAATTGCACATCATACGAAAAACAAGAACTCGACAACATTCAAATTGAAGCTGCTAGAATAGCGACTGGAACAACAAAACTCATAAATATAATTCAGAAATTCGATGGGAAAGTCTGCATGAAAGAAGAGATAAACATAAAGTAAATTTAATTTTTAAGATAAAAAAATGGTCTTACACCCCAGTACTTATATGCAACATTGCCAAATAGATATGATACATCGCGCTATAATTTGCGTACTATTGATGACATTTCCGATGCAGAACAACTCACTTTTATAACTTATTTTTTTCATCAGCAATTCGAGCATGGAACCAACTACCTTCCAATATCCAAGATTCTTCAACTCTTAATATTTTAAGCGTTCTATTAACAATACTGTCACTACAATTCCTTGCTATTACTATATAGGCCCCAGGAGACTCCAAATTCATCACACTCGACTGAGAACTGGATGAAGCATATTAAAATCACACTTGTTTGTAAAAAACATAATTGATTCCCCTATGTGTAATTCTGATAATTTCGAATCAATAGACCATTTTTCCTTGTATTGTCCTTTATATAGACACCAAAGGCAAATTCTTCTTATATCAAACCTTACAAACATAAATATTCGTCTTGATACAAAGGTTTTACTTTTCGGTTGTCCCATGTATACAAATGAAACCAATGTACTTATTTTTAGATCAGATTACAAATACATAGAAGACCTCAAACGCTTTACGCTATAAGTCGATCTTTTGTAACAACTTTCTTGTTAAACATTACATTTTGCTCCCTCCCTCCCCTCCTTTCTTTGCTTTTCTCTTAGTTCTTTTTCAAAAACGCTTATTGTTTCAACACTTACAATAGAGTTTAAACATTTTTGCAAACATAATAATCACTTAAACCAATCTCGCACATGTTGGAAATGTATGATATAAAGGAGAAGACCTATATAAGTCATTAGCTTTCGGTCTCATCCTTTTTACATTAAGTATTGAACAAACTCGTTTCATGTAAAATGTTGTATATTGTATTGTTTCCGTGGGAAAGTCAATTTATCATATTTTCACAATTGTATTGTTTATGTTTGTACTAGCAAGGAGACAAAATAGCATTACCCGCGTCACGAAGTATGACGTGCTTCGTAGCAATGTCAAACATCGAGATTGTCCCTTGTGACGTTATCTTTCGCTGTTGTTTGTAATAATTATTGCAAGTAATTAAACAATGTTTTGTTAAATGCGGAAGCTGTCGTCATGGCGACACATTCGGATATTTCCGGGTAATATTGTTGATTGGATATATATAAATACCATAACAAAGTTATTTTAATTCATATGAATATTTTAATGTCCATTGAAGTGTATTCAATTGATTGCAATGGAATATGCATTTACGTTTGTTACATGAATGGTTAGAAGTCTTACCACAATATAACCCCCAGAAAGAAGCTTGTTTGAGCTCAATAATGATTTTATTTAAGAGGTAATCAATAGCAAGATCTTCATAACGTTCTACTATTACATTAGTTAAGTCAATAATGTTAGGTGGGAGAATAATATATAAATCTGTGTGTTTGTGCCACATTTATGTACCATAAACTGATTTTTCTTTTTTCATACTTTTCATACTTTATTGTTTCAGTTTGTTAATAAAATGCAATAACAATAGATTAGAACTATATATATAATTATCCGTATTTTACCCATTAAGCATTTGTAATCGTCATTTTAAATTGCATGAACTATTCTTGCGATTTGTGTCGAACTTATCTAGAAAGAGTATTAATAAGCACAAAAGAGTTTAAAATAATCTCGTTATTGTTTATTCAGTTCATGGTTGAACAGCATCATTGCTGTACATGCAAGTACACAATGTATCAACGTGATAAAAGCAACAGAATAAGACGCATTAGGTATTGCAAATAATCTAAAAGACAACATAATAAACTGCTGATTGTATTATTAAATTAAATTGCAAATTTGCCGATAATGATTTAAGACCGTTTCATTTATTACTCTGACCATGGAATACATTTAACATAATAACACATATAACTCATAGCACATATATCTAATATAAGTAAATAATTTGCAGTACCATCTCTTCACAGCAACCCCGTTGGGGAGATACAAATCGAGGCTGTGTTTGGGAGGTTGTTGCGCTAGAGAGAATCAATTGATTGTAAATACAAAAATGTGTTTACAACGGGCTATTTAAAAAGAGGTTGTGGTTCAAAAGACAGCCGTCCTGGAGAGGTTTGTGTTCAAAGAAGGGGCGCCCCGGAGAGGCTGTTGTTCAAGAGGCAGCCGTCCTGGAGAGGTTTGTGTTCAAAGAAGGGGCGCCCCGGAGAGGCTGTTGTTCAAGAGGCAGCCGTCCTGGAGAGGTTTTTGTTCAAAGAAGGGGCACCCCGGAGAGGCTGTTGTTCAAGAGACAGCCGTCCTGGAGAGGTTTGTGTTCAAAGAAGGGGCACCCCGGAGAGGCTGTTATTCAAGAGGCAGCCGTCCTGGAGAGGTTTGTGTTCAAAGAAGGGGCGCCCCGGAGAGGCTGTTGTTCAAGAGGCAGCCGTCCTGGAGAGGTTTTTGTTCAAAGAAGGGGCGCTCCGGAGAGGCTGTTGTTCGAGAGGGGACCGACCGGTTAGAAAGGTAATTGTTTTCTTTGCACACATAAGAATCACAATCCGCAAATTCATTATATGAATACAAAATTTGATCTGCTTTAACGTCAATGGATACCGGATTTTCAGATAATAAAAGTACCGGTCTTTAGCACTGACTGCTTCATCAATATGAACCATTGTTTTTATTTTCAATATAAACAATTAAATATTAAATTATAAAATCGTCTGTAACATGGCTCATACTTTATTCAAAAGCTCAAAGCCGCCTCCTGGTGGCATCGAATGACGAAATCCACGGCTAAATAAATGTTTTTGTTGCATGTCAAATTCAATATAATAATTCACTGACTGAAAATATTATTCAGTGACATAATTCGATTCATTTATTATAGTGTGCTGGAACATTTTGATAAACTAATTTTAATCGACCGAATTTCTGCATTCAATAATAGAATAATACATAAAGAGAAAAGTGTGCGTCCTAGGATTCAAGTTTCGTCTTCCCAGCGTGAGTGTGATGTCTTGTCCAATAGAATTCACTTCAGACAAACAAATTTCGCGTTCCTTGTTCTTTTTTTGTTTCACCGCCGACATTAAAGTAGATCCAAATTGTTATCACTAGTGCAATTATCTCAACAGTGGTAATGCTAAATCAAAATGACAATTGTTGGTCTCAGATTTATATTGGTTGGTATCACGACATGGAGAGCGTAACAAAACGTGAGCCACTTCCACCGTGCTTTGCCTGTGGGATATACAGGAATCTGGTCACATATTATCTGGGAATATTTCTAATGGAACGTCTAACACTGACCGATTTCTGCTATCATTTACGGAAATAACGACCTTAGTATTTGATTTAGGAATCGGGATTGTTCTGCGAATATTGCTATCTCAGTAGTGTATGAGTGGACATGTTTGAAGCAATGTTGTGTTTCTGACGAGATTTTATTGGCAATGGACGTAACAAAACAGAACCTGATTAATAAAACGATTGTGTTGGACAATTTGCCTCTAGACAATGTGACAATTTGGACTTTAGATACAATTTGTTTGATAGTTATGATAACGGCATTATCCATAACAGGAACTATGGGAAACGCGCCCACTCTGATTGTGTTTATGAAAAGGAAAGATAAACATGCAAGTAATACATTTATAAAAATATTGGCAGTATTAGATTTACTTGTTTGTATGTTTGTAATGCCATTTACAATATTCTACGAATTACACGTGGTGACTTCAGGCGTAGCATGTCGACTCTTTGAATTTTTGAGTCATTTTTCAGTGTTTGCTTCAAACGCTACCCTTGCTGCTATAGCAACAGAACGTTATATAGCTGTCTGTAAAATTGGACTGAAATTAACAATCAAAATGATGAACAGAGGTGCAATTGCAATTTTTGTTGTAGGTGTATTCGTGGCAATGCCAGCGATTGGAGTATTCGCTGTTGTGGATAAGGATGCAGTGTCGAATATAACGTGTACATTTCCACATGAACAGGCACCCCAGCAATTTTGTCATTTCACATATACAATACTGGGAGTCGAGGCGGTGACAATCTATCAGATTTTACAAATGGGGATGTTTTCAATTATTCTATTAGTAATCATAATTCTATATACTTCTGTTTATATGGTGCTATGGAAACGAACAAAAATCCGAAAACAGCTTACTGCGAACAGGACTAGATTTCTATCAAATGTTGGACAAACTGAAGTAGATGAGAGTGAATACTCATCATCGGATATCAAACCAGTAATCGACAAAACTGAAGAAATAGCAACTTGTGGTATAAATGTGAACAAGTTCCATACAAAACGAAATTCCCTCCCTAGTTTACGGTACGGAACGTTTGAAAATATTATTCGCCGGCGGACTAACTCGGAGCCTTGTGACTTACCCAGCTCTAGTGAAAGCTGTTACACAGAACAGCAAACAAGAACAATTGAACAAGACGTTTCAAAAACAACAAAGAAACCGCGGAGATCGCGGAGATCGCGGAGATCGCGGAGATCGCAGCGCCGCGTAGAATTACAAAGTCAAGCTGTTATTACAAAGTCAAGAAGATACTATTACCATATTCGTACAGCGAAAATGTTATTCTTGTGCACGGTGATTTACTTTATCACTTGGGTACCCTTTTGGTTGGATATCTTTGGGGTCACGAATTCTCGTGTATTAAGGTATATGTTTTTTATTGGTCATGCTACTAACCCAATTGTATACGGAATTGTCAACAAACAAGTAAGAGCTGCCGGTAGAAGACTGTGTTTTAGTTGTCTACTGACTGTTTGTGGAGTTAGGAATGACAATGCTCTGAGAACCGATGGTTTTACAACCGGGTATTTTTCAAATGAAAGCGAACGCATTGTTATAAATATAGACCATGTAAAATCATATGAGAGCTCGTTGAAAAAGTGACATAAAAAGGCATAACCACAGTCTGTTTTTTCTGTACCTAATATTTATTTTTAAATGGAGATTTTATTCAATAAATTGACAAAGGTGTTTTTGCACACGTGTAAATACAACATCTAAGAGCGATTCGTTTCTCAAAGATAACGTGATTCCCACGCAAACAGTAGGATCTCCATTTCATGTTAACGGACAAAACAGCACCTCACACTTGTTTCATTTGACCAGTAATAAAGATGCATAAGGAAAGCTTAATTCTTGCAAGGCGACATAGAGTACTATTGCACTATGCTTTCGCTACTGAAAATGACAGATAATGTTTGGTTTTTAAAGACATAGAGTTAATTCAAAGAAAGTGTGCAGCACAGAGGAAGTTTTGCATTAACTCCTCCCATATTTAGCTTTTGTCATGTTTGCATTAACTCCTCCCATATTTAACTGTTGTCATGTTTGTTTGTAAATAGGGGCCTACAGTCGGGCCTCGTTTATTCGACATTCATTTATACGAATACTTGGTATGATCCGAAATAAACTATCAGGTCCCGATATACATGTATATTCATATGCACGTCGAATTGAAATGGGCTGTTCGAAAACCATGTATTATTCGAAATAAAAGTTCGGACCCGACGTATTGGAATGAACGAGGTCCGATTGTATAACGTTATCGTTGGGGAAAAGTACCTTCCATGCACTAGTCTTTTCCATTTACGCATTATCGGGGATTTTGATAGATTACACTATAAATAATACTGATGTCATACAATCCTCTTCTCGTGTTATGAAGCAATATTTTCATGTTGCGTTGGAGTTTTATGTCTACTTTAAGCAGTATTACAGCTATGTACGGAGACCACGTGACATAACCAGTGTTCCTAGGTAACCAACCAGCACTAACCAGTGCTCTTAGGTAACCAACCAGCACTAACAAGTGTTCTTAGGTAACCAACCAGCACTAACCAGTGTTCTTAGGTAACCAACCAGCACTAACCAGTGTTCTTAGGTAACCAACCAGCACTAACCAGTGTTCCTAAGTAACCAACCAGCACTAACCAGTGTTCCTAGGTAACCAACCAGCACTAACCAGTGTTCCTAGGTAGCAAACCAGCACTAACCATTGTTCTTAGGTAACCAACCAGCACTAACCAGTGTTCCTAGGTAACCAACCAGCACTAACCAGTGTTCCTAGGTAACCAACCAGCACTAACCAGTGTTCCTATGTAACCAACCAGCACTAACCAGTGTTCCTATGTAACCAACCAGCACTAACCAGTGTTCCTAGGTAACCAACCAGCACTAACCAGTGTTCCTAGGTAACCAACAAGCACTAACCAGTGTTCCTAGGTAACCAACCAGCACTAACCAGTCCTGACGCAAGCAATCTTTCTCACATGAATCAGAGTTTGGAGCAATGAATTTGGATGTACTACCTTTTCAGTCCAAGTATCATGGAGAACATCCGGTCTCGAACTTACGAACTTGAAGACTGACAGTTGACAATTCTATCAATTGAACTTTTATGAATAAAAATATGCACACACTGATGATAGTAAAACAGTTTTATTTTCGTTGATATATTAGGATGTTACAAGAAAGTGGGTGGGTTTTATATTAGTGTCGTTTAGAAAACGAGAAAATATTATATCAGTGGTTGTATCAAAGGTTGGAATTTGCCATTCAATGGACAAGTTGACTACAGTTACATGCATTAGGCTAAACCGTCTGTCTTGTAAATAATATAGTAAACTGTTGATGAAATAAATACAAGACTTGCATACTTGCGTATTTATAGAACTTAAATCTATTTTCATGGACAAGTAATTTAATAAACAGAACCTCGTTGTTACGTGTATCTTGGTATTTTTATATTTTGTATTCTGTCAACAGGAATACAATATAGTTGTACGTAACATTGTGCGATTCAATCTTTGCTCTCAGTTTCGAAAATAGTTCAACGAAAATGATAGTGCTTTTAACATCCAGTCCCAAATATATTCAGTTCACTTTCAATATATGTGTAATTAATTGTCATATTAGATAATAACTTCCGCGCAAAATTTTGAATGGTTCTGAGCATGGCCCCCAATCGTCTAAACACCGCGGGAAGTAACTGCTGCAAAGAGTTGGATACGAAGATTCGGACATGATGTAGGGTCTTTGTCGTGCAGCCCGACAGCACTTACAATGTGGTAAGTTTGATAGTAATTTGTAAAGAGAATAATGTCAGCTATCTACTATCCACAATGTATGTAAAACATCTAAAGTTGATGGTTAATGAAATGCCTCCTCGATATTAAAAAGCAGAGAAAAAATTTTAGGGAAATTTTAGAAGCCGGTAACTTATAGACGCTATAATTCACTCCGATCATTGATAACAAGTTTAGTGTGACGTATATATGTGACCAGAAGTGTTCCAAACGTCGAATATGACAAACAAAACACATCAACTTCAATAGTGGCTTGGGAAGTATGAGAGGACAAAACCACAGGTGATTGCCACGAGTTGTCTCTCTTAATTCCTTCTCGAGTTATCTCCCTTTATTTATAAGGGAGATAATTCGCGACAATCTTATGTGGATAAAACTGTATTGAAAGTTTAGGATAGAAAACTCGTGTCATTGTGTAAGCGATATTACACTAGCATTACGCCAGCGTTGGCGACACTTGCCATTTAATTGGCTTAGACTAAGTGAACTTGACAGACAGTGCGATGTACAGTCTACAGATTACAGATATAACATTTTTCAAAGTTCGATCAATGTTTTGCCTGAAAAGTGTTTCTACTGGTAAATGTTGATTATATTTGCGAAATATGACAAAAAACGTTTAACTTATATTTTGTCAGAATGTTGAAGTAAGGCTTATAGCAGTGAATTTTGTTTGTACAATTTACAATTCAAACATGCCAGTTTAGTTTGAATTGTATCATGCCAGAGTTGCGTATATTGATCACACAAATAATGGTTTATTTTGGTAAACAGATGTTGCTTGGATTAAGATATATATTGTTCCATACATAACTTAAAATAATAGTTCGCTGATTTGTTTACCTAAACAAACATGAACATATATTTCTTGCAGTTAATCCATCATTCATTATGCATTAACAAATAATAAACGCATACAGTATTTGTCGAAACTAAATGTTTGTATAACAGATAACGACCATGTTCACCATACCGTTTTACATGGAGTGTATTCTACTTATCTTGCAGAATTCGTTTAAAAAAAATAATAAACAGTTTCAAGTACGGAAACATCGCCATATCCTCAGACCTCACAACCATAAGTTAAGATAGGTACAGTTGTGCTGGAACATACGTTCATATACGGTCCCTGAGTTGTGTGATCTAAATTATGTCGACTGGCAATCAATTGAGATATATAGATTTTATCTTTTCTGTATTGAGCGAAAAGAGCTCAGTTATTTGCTTGATCAAGTACATGTTTTTGCATTATTAAATTGTATATATTTCGAGACTAATAAGTCGTGTCGACTATTTCTTATGCAAAGTTATCTATACATACATTCTCTCTCCTGTATGTCTGTCCCCGAAAACAAGATTGTATTTTCATCAAAAAAGTTGGAGAATTTAAAGAAGTTGGAAAAACATGTTAACATATATGTTTAAATGTTTTTCCAACTTCTGTAACATATATTATGTTAAAATGTTTTTCCAACTTCTGTAAAACCTGGAATCTGATAATAAATTTTGATGAAATAAAGTCTTGTTTTCGGTATCGGAAAAGTTCCTCTTTAGCATTTGCAAAAACGAGCGTGTTGTCTTCATAAAGCAGTATATTAAATAATTTTAAGAAATATGTCAGAATCGTCATCATGTGTAGAGATACTTGCATCAACATGATTCGAATATCAAAAAGTGCTCAAGTCATGCAGGAAAAAGGAAACCATTGCAGGAGTCCACACGGAGTCAATTGTTTTTTGGAAATCAATAAAAGCCAGGAATCAATTAGCATTCTCAGTTTTCATGTATTCGGACATTATATTTATAACACAAATATTATCAACCGTAAAAAGATTTTTACAAAAGCCAGCATTATTTTGGTTTAACAGATTATTTATTTATATGAAAATATGTCATTAAGATTATAGCCTAACAATTTGCCTATGCAGCTCAACAATGTTATCGGTCTGTAATTCTCAGACATGTCTATATTACCTTTGTGTTTGTAAATATGGACAATACTACATGTTAACCATTGGTCAGACAAGACACCAGAAGTAAACATAACATTAAACAATGTTTGACATATTGGCAATAACAGAGGACAGCTCGTTTCAATATAATCATTAATCACCTGGTCAAGCCCCGCAGCTTTGCCATTTAAAGCTTCCGGATTGCTTTATCAATTAGGTTGTTTTCAATAAAAATATTTTGACATTCTATACCAGTCCTGTTATGTATATCAACATTCTATACCAGTCCTGTTATGTATATCAACATTCTATACCAGTCCTGTTATGTATATCAACATTCTATACCAGTCCTCCTGTTATGTATATCAACATTCTATACCAGTCCTGTTATGTATATCAACATTCTATACCAGTCCTTTTATGTATATCAACATTCTATACCAGTCCTGTTATGTATATCAACATTCTATACCAGTCCTGTTATGTATATCAACATTCTCTACCAGTCCTGTTATGTATATCAACATTCTATACCAGTCCTGTTATGTATATCAACATTCTCTACCAGTCCTGTTATGCATATCAACATTCTATACCAGTCCTGTTATTTATATCAACCTTCTCTACCAGTCCTGTATTTCATATCAACATTCTATACCAGTCCTGTTATGCATATCAACATTCTATACCAGTCCTGTTATGTATATCAACATTATATACCAGTCCTGTTATGTATATCAACATTCTATACCAGTCCTGTTATGTATATCAACATTCTATACCAGTCCTGTTATGTATATCAACATTCTCTACCAGTCCTGTTATGTATATCAACATTCTATACCAGTCCTGTTATGTATATCAACATTCTATACCAGTCCTGTTATGTATATCAACATTCTCTACCAGTCCTGTTATGCATATCAACATTCTATACCAGTCCTGTTATGTATATCAACATTCTCTACCAGTCCTGTTATGCATATCAACATTCTATACCAGTCCTGTTATGCATATCAACCTTCTCTACCAGTCCTGTATTTCATATCAACATTCTATACCAGTCCTGTTATGCATATCAACATTCTATACCAGTCCTGTTATGTATATCAACATTCTATACCAGTCCTGTTATGTATATCAACATTCTATACCAGTCCTGTTATGTATATCAACATTCTATACCAGTCCTGTTATGTATATCAACATTCTATACCAGTCCTGTTATGTATATCAACATTCTTTACCAGTCCTGTTATGTATATCAACATTCTATACCAGTCCTGTTATGTATATCAACATTCTATACCAGTCCTGTTATGTATATCAACATTCTATACCAGTCCTGTTATGTATATCAACATTCTATACCAGTCCTGTTATGTATATCAACATTCTTTACCAGTCCTGTTATGTATATCAACATTCTATACCAGTCCTTTTATGTATATCAACATTCTATACCAGTCCTGTTATGTATATCAACATTCTTTACCAGTCCTGTTATGTATATCAACATTCTATACCAGTCCTGTTATGTATATCAACATTCTATACCAGTCCTGTTATGTATATCAACATTCTATACCAGTCCTTTTATGTATATCAACATTCTATACCAGTCCTGTTATGTATATCAACATTCTATACCAGTCCTGTTATGTATATCAACATTCTCTACCAGTCCTGTTATGCATATCAACATTCTATACCAGTCCTGTTATGTATATCAACCTTCTCTACCAGTCCTGTTATGCATATCAACATTCTATACCAGTCCTGTTATGCATATCAACATTCTATACCAGTCCTGTTATGTATATCAACATTCTATACCAGTCCTGTTATGTATATCAACATTCTATACCAGTCCTGTTATGTATATCAACATTCTATACCAGTCCTGTTATGTATATCAACATTATTGGTATTCAACAAAATAGAAACGGGTAAGATAACACTAAACAATGATTGTTGTTTCTGTTTGTGTTATGAATGTTTTATGCTTCCCTTTCCCCTATGCAATTCTGTCACTTTATACAGTGTTCAGAGTGTTTCCTGCCCAATTTTGGCCTATTGTGGCCAGTTGTCTTGAATTGTCCTGTGAGCTTTTCCATCCATTAATTCCCCCCTCCCCCTCCTTTTACTGTCCACTTTGATTCTCTTAATTATTCCTTATGGTCTGTTGGGCCGTTCCTTGTGCCTCTGTTCCTTAATATGTGTACAGTTTGACCTCCTTAGGTGCGTTATGTTTTGTGGATTGTTGTTTTTCCTGAGGTCTGCGTGGGGAGGTATTGTCTTGTGTATGTGGCGTTCCCCGTAGTTACGTATTCTCTCTGTTTTGCTTGGAATATTTGTTAAACTATGTGTATATAATTCTAAAATTAGGTGACGTTGATCTCATGTTTCGAATATATAATTTTGATGTCGCTTGATAGATATATTACGGATTGGTATAACTATTGGTATTTAACTCTAATACTGCGGTACAAACAACAGTATACAGTTAACATCGTGCTCAAATCGCAATGGCAACAAAGACAGGATGAAACGTCTGACTGAACTTCAATGGATCTAAAATTAAATTTTGTTTGCACCGCGGGTAAAATCCACTTTTAGCGAATTCCGGATTTCGTCTATTATAGGCACTGTTGAAACTCGCTTATAATTTCTGCTCGCAGCGATGTCATGCGTTGTTTACAGTTGCAATACACAGATTTTCTACAAGCAGCGTTTTACGAATTGTTTACAGTTTTGATGCACAGATTTTCTTCAAGCAGCGTTGTTATGCGTTGTTTACAGGTGTGATGCACAGATTTTCTTCAAGCAGCGTTGTTATGCGTTGTTTACAGTTTTGATGCACAGATTTTCTTCAAGCAGCGTTGTTATGCTTTGTTTACAGGTGTGATGCACAGATTTTCTTCAAGCAGCGTTGTTATGCGTTGTTTACAGTTGTAATACACGGATTTTCTTCAAGCAGCGTTGTTATGCGTTGTTTACAGTTGTGATGCACAGATTTTCTTCAAGCAGCGTTGTTATGCGTTGTTTACAGTTATAATACACAGATTTTCTACAAGCAGCGTTTTACGAATTGTTTACAGTTTTGATGCACAGATTTTCTGCAAGCAGCGTTGTTATGCGTTGTTTACAGTTTTGATGCACAGATTTTCTTCAAGCAGCGTTGTTGTGCGTTGTTTACAGGTGTGATGCACAGATTTTCTTCAAGCAGCGTTGTTATGCGTTGTTTACAGTTGTGATGCACAGATTTTCTTCAAGCAGCGTTGTTATGCGTTGTTTACAGTTGTGATGCACAGATTTTCTGCAAGCAGCGTTGTTGTGCGTTGTTTACAGTTGAGATGCACAGATTTTCTTCAAGCAGCGATGTTATGCGTTGTTTACAGTTGTGATGCACAGATTTTCTTCAAGCAGCGTTGTTGTGCGTTGTTTACAGTTGAGATGCACAGATTTTCTTCAAGCAGCGTTGTTATGCGTTGTTTACAGTTGAGATGCACAGATTTTCTTCAAGCAGCGTTGTTGTGCGTTGTTTACAGTTGAGATGCACAGATTTTCTTCAAGCAGCGTTGTTATGCGTTGTTTACAGTTGTGATGCACAGATTTTCTTCAAGCAGCGTTGTTGTGCGTTGTTTACAGTTGAGATGCACAGATTTTCTTCAAGCAGCGTTGTTGTGCGTTGTTTACAGTTGAGATGCACAGATTTTCTTCAAGCAGCGATGTTATGCGTTGTTTACAGGTGTGATACACTGATTTTGCAAGCAGCGTTGTTTACAGGTGTGATACATTGATTTCTGCAAGCAGCGTTGTTGTGCGTTGTTTACAGTTTTGATGCACAGATTTTCTTCAAGCAGCGTTGTTATGCGTTGTTTACAGTTGTAATACACAGATTTTCTGCAAGCAGCGTTGTTATGCGTTGTTTACAGTTGTAATACACAGATTTTCTTCAAGCAGCGTTGTTATGCGTTGTTTACAGTTGTAATACACAGATTTTCTGCAAGCAGCGTTGTTATGCGTTGTTTACAGTTGTAATACACAGATTTTCTTCAAGCAGCGTTGTTATGCGTTGTTTACAGTTGTAATACACAGATTTTCTTCAAGCAGCAATGTTATGCGTTGTTTACAGTTGTAATACACAGATTTTCTTTAAGCAGCGTTGTTATGCGTTGTTTACAGTTGTAATACACAGATTTTCTGCAAGCAGCGTTGTTATGCGTTGTTTACAGGTGTAATACACAGATTTTCTTCAAGCAGCGTTGTTATGCGTTGTTTACAGGTGTAATACACAGATTTTCTTCAAGCAGCGTTGTTATGCGTTGTTTACAGTTTTGATGCACAAATTTTCTTCAAGCAGCGTTGTTATGCGTTGTTTACAGTTTTGATGCACAGATTTTCTGCAAGCAGCGTTGTTGTGCGTTGTTTACAGTTTTGATGCACATATTTTCTTCAAGCAGCGTTTTTATGCATTGTTTACAGTTGAGATGCACAGATTTTCTGCAAGCAGCGTTTTTATGCATTGTTTACAGCTGAGATGCACTGATTTTCTGCAAGTTTTCTTTGGTTAAGTTATACAAATAGAGTGTTTATTTATAATAGTGTCACCCCTATTTAAAGGGCCAGCCATTTCTGACTTATAAGATACCTAAATTCTGACCACATTTACTTCCCGATTCCTAAGCTTTATTGACAGGCACCAGGCAGAAAGGCACTCGGTTACCATTAATTAACTCCGTAGATGGGTCACCAACAGGCCATATCAGAACGAACCCTACCGGGATACGAACCTCCGACCTTCCGCTCCCAAGACGATTGCCTCCACTGCCTATCTGGCGCTCCACTGCCTATCTGGCGCTCCACTGCCTATCTGGCGCTCCACTGCCTATCTGGCGCTCCACTGCTTATCTGGCGCTCCACTGCCTATCTGGCGCTCCACTGCCTATCTGGCGCTCCACTGCCTATATGGCGCTCCACTGCCTATCTGGCGCTCCACTGCCTATCTGGCGCTCCACTGCCTATCTGGCGCTCCACTGCCTATCTGGCGCTCCACTGCCTATCTGGCGCTCCACTGCCTATCTGGCTGTCGTTGGTTCGAACTCCTTGTAAGGTGTACGTTCTCTATGACAATTTGACTCAATATAATACTTCCGAAGTCATTTGTTCCCAACCGCTGGTTTATGTAGGAAAGCTGTCAGTTAATTGCTTGTGGAAGAACAGGTTTGCAATGGTTTTTAACACAGAAGCGCTTGTAAGATCAACTGACTGTCATGCATCACTCAACTGTTATATTACGGCATAGAATTCTATAATCATATTTTTCACGTCAGAATGGCCTTCAACTCGTGCTTGGTGCAGAATTGATTGTACGGGGTAGGCCTAAGTATTTATCGGTTTATTGGTATTTTTCAGGAATGATTAATGACGTATTCAATTTCATTTAATTAGCATGTACTGAAAATTGATGCCAAGGGGAATAGTGTTTCAAATGTCACTGTAATGTATCGGTTGGGTGTGAATAAGGCTTAGATCAGCGAGCAACATAATACCGATTACAATTTCATGTGTATACCAACAGATCATGCTACAATGACAGAATTACGCTGGATCGATATGTCGGTCCCTATAGGATTTTCACGGGTGAAATTCAATCACAGAACTAAATATTCAAAGTTCTAACTCCTAATACATCTCCTTGCATTTATCTCCCACTTAGCCAATGTGGCGTGATGTTTAGTTGAATAAAATGACAGCTTCACCGTGAAATAACAGGACTGACTTTATTACTGATTTATTCTAGTATGTTTCATTTAACCAAGTACATTAGCCTTTCTTGTCTGTTATATAACCAGAACAATGCAAATAAATATAAATCGAACGATAAAAACTCAATTGCAGCATTAATGTACTGCTAAAAGGTTTGTGGTGGCAGAGATCTTTGTACTATAAGCATAAGTATAAGGAGATCACTGTGTGATTGACTCTAAGTCATGAAATGTAATTTGCAGAGACAGTTAAAGTCAGTACCTTTGCTTCTATCACAGACCTATGTATATAGGTCCGTGCTTCTATATGTATGTCTTTTTACCTTGATGATGGTATAAAATGTTATAACCTAAAGATAAGCACGACTTTATACAATGTCTAAAACCAAACATAAAACAAATATTATGCATAGTCTTGTTAAGAAAGGTATTTGTAATAACATGAGCTCATTTACTTGTTGCTGCTGAGTATTGAGTTACATTCAATTTAGCCTGCTTACTTAGGTAAGTCGGTAGAGCACTTGACCGTTATTTTGAAGGTTGTGGGTTAGTTTCCATCTGTCGTCCACTTTTGATTCTAGTAGCAAATGTGTCAGCTTCTTGCGGAAGAACAGGTTAGTACTTGTTGGTTACCCAAACATACAAGTTCAGGCCAACCGGCCGCTGTACAAACCTAGCTGGCCTTGCTGAGCGTTTTTTTCTTTTACATTTGTGATTTCTTTATACTTCGGAAGCATTCCAACTTAGTGTGTACGAGGTATGCTTTAATGCGTTCATGGTATGATGTCAATTATGTGTACATGTATATCTATAAATGATAAACAGGCGAGTTTAGTCTATGAATTACTGAATTATTTCTTTAAGAACGAACGTACGAACGTACGAATGAACGAGTTTTATGTACTTGGAGTATGGGTCAGTAAAAGATGAATACAACAAAGTTACAGTGCACATTTAGATTTATTAAACAATTAGTTAGAGTCACATACAAAGTGAACAGAAGAAAACACATTACAATTTGATTTTATTGAGCATGTTACATTGATTTTAAACTGCCACATAAGTGAGTGATACCTGCATTACTTCCACATCTGCTAAATGTTTTAAGACCTTTTACAGACAATGAATGAAACCCAAAATCAATTGACGACAATATATTGTTGGACAATCTAATACATTATCATAGTTCACTCTTTATCACACAGTCTGCTATACTTCAGTGAGACTTCTAGTGTTTTAAACAAATAGAATACATTATTCTGAATCAATCTTCATTGGTTGTATGCACAAGATTAATGAATTTTAAAGCCATTTGTTTCCATATTCCAGTTATCTATGAAGTCTGATGGCCTTAAGTGTTCTCCAATTATTGATCAGAAACTGTTTTAGTCTTAAGGTCACCACAACCTAGGCCTTTTACCTTCTTGTTAAGGTCACCACAACCTAGGCAGTTTACCTTATTGTTAAGGTCACCACAACCTAGGCATTTTACCTTCTTGTTAAGGTCACCGCAACCTAGGCAGTTTACCTTCTTGTTAAGGTCACCACAACCTAGGCAGTTTACCTTCTTGTTAAGGTCACCACAACCTAGGCATTTTACCTTCTTGTTAAGGTCACCACAACCTAGGCATGTTACCTTCTTGTTAAGGTCACCACAACCTAGGCCTTTTATCTTCTTGTTAAGGTCACCACAACCTAGGCATTTTACCTTCTTGTTAAGGTCACCACAACCTAGGCATTTTACCTTCTTTTTAAGGTCACCACAACCTAGGCATTTTACCTTCTTGTTAAGGTCACCACAACCTAGGCATTTTACCTTCTTGTTAAGGTCACCACAACCTAGGCATTTTACCTTCTTTTTAAGGTCACCACAACCTAGGCATTTTACCTTCTTGTTAAGGTCACCGCAACCTAGGCAGTTTACCTTCTTGTTAAGGTCACCACAACCTAAGCAGTTTACCTTCTTGTTAAGGTCACCACAACCTAGGCCTTTTATCTTCTTGTTAAGGTCACCACAACCTATGTATTTTACCTTCTTGTTAAGGTCACCACAACCTAGGCATTTTACCTTCTTGTTAAGGTCACCACAACCTAGGCCTTTTACCTTCTTTTTAAGGTCACCACAACCTAGGCCTTTTACCTTCTTTTTAAGGTCACCACAACCTAGGCATTTTACCTTCTTGTTAAGGTCACCACAACCTAGGCCTTTTACCTTCTTTTTAAGGTCACCACAACCTAGGCATTTTACCTTCTTGTTAAGGCTGTAATCTCAGACATTCTTCACGAGTGATTAAATACCTTGTTTTTGGTCTAGAGGTCATTATGACATTGATCTTAGACCAACTACCCCTCAAAACCTACAGGGTCACCTGCTGACCCTGGCAATTTTCCTATGTAGTTTATTGGCGATAGAGCACAACAGTATCCAGTTTATGAGGCTGGTGTTTATTCTCCAGGCCAGTGTCATTTACATTCAACCTGGTGACCCCAAAAACAAAAGGGGCCATCTGCCGACCACAGGCAATTATCAAAGAAAGTTTGACCACAGTTTATAGCCCAAGAGGTCTCCAGTTATTGATCAGAAACACGAGTGCTCTATTGACCAACATTTGATTTCTGTATTCTCATAAATATATGACAGACTGTTTGTTCATGAAATAATATCCTCAATAATTTCATATCCTCAAAATAAGCTAACAAAGAATGGAAGAGAATATTACCACATCTGTGATATTTAACAAATAGTTTTGTTACCAAGAGATTAATCTAAATTTTAGCAATAGTCATAATTTTATGAAAGATCTGTTTCAGAAAGTCAACTTCAACTGTTGCAATGATTCATATTCATGAACTTAATGTTTGTATCCTAATACCTAAAAATAATGCATGCAAACACTTTTTATGCCACATAACATTACAATTGAGTTAAATAAAAACATATTTAAAATAATAGAAAACAATTCAAGAGTTTTCAATGGAGATGTTTTATAAACTAGTAAGCTCATTTATAGCAAAATAATACAGTGTTGTACTGTAACTGTAGTTTTGCTGCAAACCCTAGATACCATGTTTTCATTGCCATGTAAATGCCTGGTTGCTGCTTTTAAACACATTGTACCATTCAGAAAAAGGCCATGGGTATGAATAAATCTATGTATCCTCATTGTCAAAACCCCAGGACATCTTGCATTAAAATTGACAATATAATCACAGACAGATCGGAATGGAAAATAGTGTAAATAAATTTTATAAAATCTATATGAGCTT
Organism: Mactromeris polynyma; assembly: GCA_032209605.1. Classification (NCBI taxonomy): domain Eukaryota; kingdom Metazoa; phylum Mollusca; class Bivalvia; order Venerida; family Mactridae; genus Mactromeris; species Mactromeris polynyma. The sequence continues at coordinate 5,660,316 of JASFXZ010000015.1, forward strand.
AACTTACTAAAAGCACTGAATTTAAATTTTGTGCTGAATAAACATATAATATAAAAGAGATCATTAAAATATATTAATATAAAATACACATTACATAACTAAAGCTGTGCACCCTAACACAAAACAAGTCCTGACAATTTGATTATTAGGAGAAAGTTTTACACTTCATAAATGCTTTTTGATTTGTGTTACCATAGCAACTAAGAGCTGCTGGGATTATAACACAATTTTCTACGGTTCCTGCCTTTATGACAACTTTTATTACAAACTTTTCCTCACAGAGATTGATTTCATACAAAATGCCAGGCCGGACTTGTAGCCTCAAGAAATATGATATCAACCTGCTATTACTTGATCAAGTGAAACATACCTCACGAAAGAGATGAATCTTTATTCCCCTACCATTGATTTATGGAAACTTGAACCCTATGAACAGTGGGGATCCCAGGAGAGAAGATTGTAACACAATCATTTTGTAAAAGTCTGCCCGTTAATCAAATTCTAAACTGCACAAAAATTACTTCACTGCATGTTCAACAATACAATTTATTTCTGGAGGCTGTAAATTGTGTCTCACCAACAGAATATGACATCAAAATTTGAACATAATACAATAAGTGGTTAAAATACATCTATCAATAGCACTGAAATCTCCATGTCAGAATACAAAAACATGCTCTATACTGTGTCTGAATTCTGTACACAGAGAAAAAAACCATAGAATACAAAGAATTAATAATTATACTCAACAAACACTAAACATAAGAGAGCATAGCATGGTGAACGCCACATCAACTAGATGTGTCCACAGGACACAGATCTTCCCACTATGAGCTTTGCAGTAGAATTATGCAAATATTTTGATTGTAAGGATCATATAATTTTAACTCAATATGAATTGAATCCATACACCCTTCCAAGAATATTTTTTTACATACAATTCTTTCAATTTCATCATTTAATTACAAATAAATGCATTTTCCACTTAAATCTCCCATATATATACAGGACACAAGATAGATTGGAGAATCTCCCATATATATACAGGACACAAGATAGATTGGAGAATCTCCCATATATATACAGGACACAAGATAGATTGGAGAATCTCCCATATATATACAGGACACAAGATAGATTGGAGAATCTCCCATATATATACAGGACACAAGATAGATTGGAGAATCTCCCATATATATACAGGACACAAGATAGATTGGAGAATCTCCCATATATATACAGGACACAAGATAGATTGGAGAATCTCCCATATATATACAGGACACAAGATAGATTGGAGAATCTCCCATATATATACAGGACACAAGATAGATTGGAGAATCTCCCATATATATACAGGACACAAGATAGATTGGAGAATAAAGCAACTACCAACAAATGAGGGAATTTTGAGTCTTTAAGAGAAGAAAAGGGAAAATTTGAGTCAAATTTATATGATTAACTTTTATACAAACTTTAATCAATTATGACATATATACAGCATTTGACAAATATCTTAATATCTGAAGAAATGCAGATCAGCCATTTAAAGATCAGCCTCAATCTTACAAGAATTTCTGTCTTTCTAATGTAAGGTGAATTTTCAATAACATTAGGGGAAAAAACAAACTATTTTTGTAGGGGAATGTATGGTACCCATAAATGACCCCTAAATGGACAAATGAGTGCCCGGATATAATGCCTTGATAATCGTTTAACAAGATGCCCAAGGGCAACATGTCGAGGCCTCCAATTGTCATGCTATACAGCACATATCTAGTCTACCAATTGTTTTACCTTTGACCTTTAAGTGTGACCTTGACCTTTGACCTACGGACTGATGAACATTGTGCCAAAAAAATTGAAATTCCCCAATAAATGACAGAATAATGGTCCAGACAAACCAAATCTTTTTTTCGCCAAAAATCATACAGAATTGTATATATTGTTGTATAAGTGAAACAAGTCTACCTATTTCTATATTTATATGCAGACAGACCAGTTCCGCTTACATCCCTAGATATGCCTCGAATTACCGTATATACATATTGATTGACACACAAACTGAATAATATCACTTAACAAGATCTATAGTATTAGCACACAAAATTTACATAAAAACACTACATCATTACTGTACACAGTAAACTCCTCTTATAAACCCATACATCATGGGCAATTTGTTTAAAGCAAGCATCACATAGCAGCATTCAGTAAGAAATGTGCAAGAAACGGTCTGCATGGAGGAAGTGTATCATGCAACATGGCAATACAATTCAGAGTCTACCTTGCTGAAAGCTTTTTCACCAGCAGCAGCATAACCATATGTGCAGGAGAGAGATCAAAGAATTTATGCTGTTACCAGCAATGGATTGTTTAAAAGTTGTGGTAAGAACCATAGCTTACTGTATTATTGTACGACATACAGTAGGTATTACAATAAATGCCGGTATTTTGGATTAACATCAAGTCGGCACTCCTGACATGGAAATTCCTTTTGCAAGAATGGTTCATACCTGAAAAATAAAACCAATAGGTATACATTAATTCATGAAAATATAAGACATAACAGTACTTTAGCGCAAAATATTTCAGTATCCTTCATTCTGGAATATCTGACTATATCAAACAGCAATCTTAATCAGTAGAGAAACACAAGCGGGCAAGCTTCCAGAACACACCTCAATATCTAGGACAGTCCTTCTCCAGGGCATACTTCCAGAACACACCTCAATATCTAGAACAGTCCTTCTCCAGGGCATACTTCCAGAACACACCTAAATATCTAGGACAGTCCTTCTCCAGGGCATACTTCCAGAACACACCTCAATATCTAGAACAGTCCTTCTCCAGGGCATACTTCCAGAACACACCTCAATATCTAGGACAGTCCTTCTCCAGGGCATACTTCCAGAACACACCTCAATATCTAGGACAGTCCTTCTCCAGGGCATACTTCCAGAACACACCTCAATATCTAGGACAGTCCTTCTCCAGGGCACCTTCCAGAACACACCTCAATATCTAGGACAGTCCTTCTCCAGGGCATACTTCCAGAACACACCTCAATATATAGGACGGGTCCTTCTCCAGGGCATACTTCCAGAACACACCTCAATATATAGGACGGGTCCTTCTCCAGGGCATACTTCCAGAACACACCTCAATATATAGGACGGGTCCTTCTCCAGGGCATACTTCCAGAACACGCCTCAATATCTAGGACAGGTCCTTCTCCAGGGCACGCTTCCAGAACACACCTCAATATCTAGGACAGTCCTTCTCCAGGGCATACTTCCAGAACACACCTCAATATATAGGACGGGTCCTTCTCCAGGGCATACTTCCAGAACATGCCTCAATATCTAGGACAGTCCTTCTCCAGGGCATACTTCCAGAACACGCCTCAATATCTAGGACGGGTCCTTCTCCAGGGCATGCTTCCAGAACACGCCTCAATATCTAGGACAGGTCCTTCTCCAGGGCATGCTTCCAGAACACGCCTCAATATCTAGGACGGGTCCTTCTCGAGGGCATGCTTCCAGAACACGCCTCAATATCTAGGACGGGTCCTTCTCATGGGCATGCTTCCAGAACACGCCTCAATATCTAGAACAGTCCTTCTCCAGGGCATGCTTCTAGAACACGCCTCAATATCTAGGACGGGTCCTTCTCATGGGCATGCTTCCAGAACACGCCTCAATATCTAGGACAGGTCCTTCTCCAGGGCATGCTTCCAGAACACGCCTCAATATCTAGGACAGGTCCTTCTCCAGGGCATGCTTCCAGAACACGCCTCAATATCTAGGACGGGTTCTTCTCCAGGGCATGCTTCCAGAACACGCCTCAATATCTAGGACAGTCCTTCTCCAGGGCACGCTTCCAGAACACGCCTCAATATCTAGAACAGTCCTTCTCCAGGGCACCCTTCCAGAACACGCCTCAATATCTAGGACGGGTCCTTCTCCAGGGCACGCTTCCAGAACACACCTCAATATCTAGGACAGTCCTTCTCCAAGGCATGCTTCCAGAACACGCCTCAATATCTAGGACAGTCCTTCTCCAGGGCATGCTTCCAGAATATCTAGGTAGAACCTGATTGAGGTATCTACTGTGTTAGAGCTAAAACTGTTAGAATTTTAGAAGTTTTACTGTATTTTCACTGTTTTGCTCTTAATTTAACCTCTATATTAAGACCATCTCAATAAGAAGACAGTTATGAGGGTCCCAAGGGTGGTCTTATTATTGAGGTTTTAATGTATCTTCTTGGTAGAGAAGCTTCCATTAAGTTTCATTGAATTCCAGTCTGAGGTAGGTGAGAAATAGCGCTGACACTGATGCGGGATAGATTCAGGCACATACTAACACACAGACAGACAAACTGACAAAGCAGTGGGTATATGCTCCTACTTTGGGGAGCATAATACATCTTTCTTGTTTTGGACTTTGCAACAGAGAGAGATACCAATAAACAGATACATTACTGCAAACAACAATAACTCATTTAAATTTATTTTGAATTGATTTATTTCATTTTAATTGTGAAACAAGTTATTACTGCTTATATTAATCATGTTCTATGTCTGCTTTCCATGTTTCTACCCAGCACTTGTACCTACTTCAGGGACTGTTAACACTGCAGCAATATCTAGCTATTGTCCACCCCTCTACCCTTAAACCAACTCATGAGTTTTGTCAATTCTATTCATGATTATTGTAGAGATAAAAAAAAGAGCAGCCCTCGCCAACATCAGCCTACCTGGGCAACAACATTATCAATTTTCCTGTTGTAAAAAGTAAAACAATTAACAGCAACCCACTCACAACAACAGTCAACATTACATCTCCCCAAGGGGCATTGCTCTGAATAGGTTGTGCTGTAACCCAATAAACAACCACATTAGCATTATAAAATTTCATTATTTATGAAACAACAATGACATGTGAAGCGATCATTGAAGGACAAATCACTCAGTAAAGTGTCAAATTAACTCGACATAAATCAGTCATCAATATGATACTGAAATGGTGAAGTTCCATTAATTTGCCTGTTTATTTAATATTCAATACTCTCAACAAATATAACCAAGTTTTGCTTCTAATTACTGCTAGATAGACAGTTTTAAATATTTTCATAGCTTTATTAGAAATTAATTGCTTGAAAATCATTCCACCCACCCTTCCTGTTTTCCATTTTCTAATGCAGCAATATTCATGTGGGTCATGTAATGACTTTTCCAGATATTGCATTGGAGGAAAACATGTGATGCCCCTTTTAAAAACATTATGGACAGGCAGGCACTTGCGTACACTTTCCATAAGCCAACAGGAAAGCTTGCTCTCATACAATTCCTTCATCACAGGTGGGATTCTAACCAACAGTGGTCATAGAGTGACATGTGATTTTAGATCAGGGACCAAAACAATGCAATCATTATGTTTTATTAAAAACTAATAAAATACCTAGTAAAACTGGTATCAGAAACATAAAGATGAATTTCCAGAAAATATGAAAGAAATTCCTTCCATGCCTCCATATGACAAAAAAAAATGAAAATGAAGAAGTTTGTTTATAATGGTCTAATGGATTTCAAAACATGGATCAATTTGATCCCATAAATATTTGTTTACAGCTGCACCAAATTTCAAATTTGCAAAACTTCATATTTCAGAAGCAAGTATTGATTTTGTACATTTTATGAGCTACAAGCCTAGCAAATAGCCCAAGAGATTTATATGATTTTGTACAATTTATGAGCTACAAGCCTAGCATATATCCAGGGAGGACTGTATCATATTGTACAATTTATGAGCTACAAGCCTAGCATATATCCAGGGAGGACTGTATCATATTGTACAATTTATAAGCAACAAGCCTAGCATATATCCAGGGAGGACTGTATCATATTGTACAATGTATGAGCTACAAGCCTAGCATATATCCAGGGAGGTTTGTATCATATTGTACAATTTATAATCTACAAGCCTAGCATATATCCAGGGAGGACTGTATCATATTGTACAATTTATAAGCAACAAGCCTAGCATATATCCAGGGAGGTTTGTATCATATTGTACAATGTATGAGCTACAAGCCTAGCATATATCCAGGGAGGTTTGTATCATATTGTACAATGTATGAGCAACAAGCCTAGCATATACCCAGGGAGGACTGTATCATATTGTACAATTTATAAGCAACAAGCCTAGCATATATCCAGGGAGGTTTGTATCATATTGTACAATGTATGAGCTACAAGCCTAGCATATATCCAGGGAGGTTTGTATCATATTGTACAATGTATGAGCTACAAGCCTAGCATATATCCAGGGAGGTTTGTATCATATTGTACAATGTATGAGCAACAAGCCTAGCATATACCCAGGGAGGACTGTATCATATTGTACAATTTATAAGCTACAAGCCTAGCATATACCCAGGGAGGACTGTATCATATTGTACAATGTATGAGCTACAAGCCTAGCATATACCCAGGGAGGACTGTATCATATTGTACAATTTATAAGCTACAAGCCTAGCATATACCCAGGGAGGACTGTATCATATTGTACAATGTATGAGCTACAAGCCTAGCATATATCCAGGGAGGTTTGTATCATATTGTACAAGTTATAAGCTACAAGCCTAGCATATATCCAGGGAGGACTGTATCATATTGTACATTTTATAAGCAACAAGCCTAGCATATATCCAGGGAGGACTGTATCATATTGTACATTTTATAAGCAACAAGCCTAGCATATATCCAGGGAGGACTGTATCATATTGTACATTTTATAAGCAACAAGCCTAGCATATATCCAGGGAGGACTGTATCATATTGTACAATTTATGAGCTACAAGCCTAGCATATATCCAGGGAGGACTGTATCATATTGTACAATTTATAAGCTACAAGCCTAGCATATATCCAGGGAGGACTGTATCATATTGTACAATTTATAAACTACAAGCCTAGCATATACCCAGGGAGGACTGTATCATATTGTACAATTTATAAGCAACAAGCCTAGCATATATCCAGGGAGGACTGTATCATATTGTACATTTTATGAGCTACAAGCCTAGCATATATCCAGGGAGGACTGTATCATATTGTACAATTTATGAACTACAAGCCTAGCATATATCCAGGGAGGACTGTATCATATTGTACAAGTTATAAGCTACAAGCCTAGCATATATCCAGGGAGGACTGTATCATATTGTACAATTTATGAGCTACAAGCCTAGCATATATCCAGGGAGGACTGTATCATATTGTACAATTTATAAGCTACAAGCCAAGCATATATCCAGGGAGGACTGTATCATATTGTACAATTTATAAGCTACAAGCCTAGCATATATCCAGGGAGGACTGTATCATATTGTACAATTTATAAGCTACAAGCCTAGCATATATCCAGGGAGGACTGTATCATATTGTACAATTTATAAACTACAAGCCTAGCATATATCCAGGGAGGTCTGTATCATATTGTACAATTTATAAGCTACAAGCCTAGCATATATCCAGGGAGGACTGTATCATATTGTACAATTTATGAGCTACAAGCCTAGCATATATCCAGGGAGGACTGTATCATATTGTACAATTTATAAACTACAAGCCTAGCATATATCCAGGGAGGACTGTATCATATTGTACAATTTATAAGCTACAAGCCTAGCATATATCCAGGGAGGACTGTATCATATTGTACAATTTATAAGCTACAAGCCTAGCATATATCCAGGGAGGACTGTATCATATTGTACAATTTATAAACTACAAGCCTAGCATATATCCAGGGAGGTCTGTATCATATTGTACATTTTATGAGCTACAAGCCTAGCATATATCCAGGGAGGACTGTATCATATTGTACATTTTATGAGCTACAAGCCTAGCATATATTCAGGGAGGACTGTATCATATTGTACATTTTATGAGCTACAAGCCTAGCATATATCCAGGGAGGACTGTATCATATTATACAAGTTATGAGCTACAAGCATCCAGGGAGGACTGTATCATATTGTACAATGTATGAACTACAAGCCTAGCATATATCCAGGGAGGACTGTATCATATTGTACAATTTATGAACTACAAGCCTAGCATATATACATGGAGGACTGTATCATATTGTACAATTTATGAGCTACAAGCCTAGCATATATCCAGGGAGGACTGTATCATATTGTACAATTTATGAGCTACAAGCCTAGCATATATCCAGGGAGAACTGTATCATATTGTACAATTTATGAACTACAAGCCTAGCATATATCCAGGGAGGACTGTATCATATTGTACATTTTATAAGCTACAAGCCTAGCATATATCCAGGGAGGACTGTATCATATTGTACATTTTATAAGCTACAAGCCTAGCATATATCCAGGGAGGACTGTATCATATTGTACATTTTATAAGCTACAAGCCTAGCATCCAGGGAGGACTGTATCATATTGTACATTTTATGAACTACAAGCCTAGCATATATCCAGGGAGGACTGTGTCATATTGTACAATTTATGAACTACAAGCCTAGCATATATCCAGGGAGGTTTGTATGATATTGTACAATTTATGAACTACAAGCCTAGCATATATCCAGGGAGGACTGTGTCATATTGAACAATTTATGAACTACAAGCCTAGCATATATCCAGGGAGGACTGTGTCATATTGTACAATTTATAAGCTACAAGCCTAGCATATATCCAGGGAGGTTTGTATGATATTGTACAATTTATGAACTACAAGCCTAGCATATATCCAGGGAGGACTGTGTCATATTGTACAATTTATAAGCTACAAGCCTAGCTTCCAGGGAGGACTGTATCATATTGTACAATTTATAAGCTACAAGCCTAGCATATATCCAGGGAGGACTGTAACATATTGTACATTTTATGAACTACAAGCCTAGCATATATCCAGGGAGGTTTGTATGATATTGTACAATTTATGAACTACAAGCCTAGCATATATTTAGGGAGGACTGTGTCATATTGAACAATTTATGAACTACAAGCCTAGCATATATCCAGGGAAGACTGTGTCATATTGTACAATTTATAAGCTACAAGCCTAGCATATATCCAGGGAGGACTGTATCATATTGTACAATTTATGAACTACAAGCCTAGCATATACCCAGGGAGGACTGTATCATATTGTACAAGTTATGAGCTACAAGCCTAGCATATATCCAGGGAGGACTGTATCATATTGTACAAGTTATGAGCTACAAGCCTAGCATATATCCAGGGAGGACTGTATCATATTGTACAATTTATAAGCTACAAGCCTAGCATATATCCAGGGAGGACTGTATCATATTGTACAAGTTATGAGCTACAAGCCTAGCATATATCCAGGGAGGACTGTATCATATTGTACAAGTTATGAGCTACAAGCCTAGCATATATCCAGGGAGGACTGTATCATATTGTACAAGTTATGAGCTACAAGCCTAGCATAAATCCAGGGAGGACTGTATCATATTGTACATTTTATGAGCCACAAGCCTAGCATATATCCAGGGAGGACTGTGTCATATTGTACAATTTATAAACTACAAGCCTAGCATATATCCAGGGAGGACTGTATCATATTGTACAATTTATGAGCTACAAGCCTAGCATATATCCAGGGAGGTTTGTATGATATTGTACATTTTATAAGCTACAAGCCTAGCATATATCCAGGGAGGACTGTATCATATTGTACAATTTATAAACTACAAGCCTAGCATATATCCAGGGAGGACTGTGTCATATTGTACAATTTATAAACTACAAGCCCAGCATATATCCAGGGAGGACTGTATCATATTGTACAATTTATGAGCTACAAGCCTAGCATATATCCAGGGAGGTTTGTATGATATTGTACATTTTATAAGCTACAAGCCTAGCATATATCCAGGGAGGTTTGTATGATAGTGTACATTTTATAACCTACACACCTAGCACATAGCTAGGGAGATTTGTGCAAGTTACAAGTTTGTATGAAATAATAAGACTCGTCTATGTCTTGTGACCTGACAGATAAATCATTACTAGAAATGTGTAACACTCAGCCACCATTACCATCAAACACACTGAAAGGTGGCCATTATAAATGTCCAATACCCTTCAGAACCATCAAATTAGGTTATAAATGTTTCCACAGTTCAAATTGTAGCAGTTATTGAAGTCACACAAAGGCTTTAAACAAGTAATCGACCAGGCATTGATATTCATGCATGCCAATACAACAGAAGATTGTCACAAGTTCTCACCTCTCCTATAGATTATATATACACTATTGAAAGGCTATATGAGGGGAGAGAACTAGTAACAATCTCCTGCTGACTATACTGAATACTACATTTCAATTTGAGAGATCCTCCATGCCTTAAAAATATGCACCACAGGTTTGATGCAAAAGTTCTATAACTGCTTCTTCATCAAAATTGAGTTGCAATAGTTGTGCACCTAACCCTTGCTATCATATACTAGGTAATATCAGATTTAGTTCCATAAAATACAAAGAAGCAGTAATAGATATTGATTCATTAATTTTCATCCAACATCTGGAACACGTTTTCACAAGCCTAACTTTATGTTTTATCAATGAAACAAGCAGGTGCACACTGATATCATAGTCTCAATTTTCAAAGTACAGAAAGACCACACTCACACCAATCCAACAAATCAGCACCCTCCACTTACACTAATCAACCAATCAGAACCCATCACTCACACAAACCTAACCAATCAGCACCCATCACTCACACCAATACAATCAATCAGACCCCATCACTCACACCAACCCAACCAAACAGCACCCATCACTCACACCAATCCAACCAATCAACACCCTAAACTCACACCAATCCAACCAATCAGAACCCATCACTCACACCAATCCAACCAATCAGCACCCATCACTCACACCAATCCAAATCAATCAAACCTCATCACTCACATCAACCCAACCAATCAGCACCTATCACTCACACCAATCCAACCAATCAGCACCCTCAACTCACACCAATCCAATCAAACCAGCACCCTCAACTCACACTAATGCAATCAGTCAGCACCCATCACTCACACCAAGCCAACCAACCAGCACCTTCAACTCACACCAATCCAAATAACCAGCACCCTCCACTCACACCAATCCAATCAAACCAGCACCCTCCCCTCACACCAATGCAATCAGTCAGCACCCATCACTCACACCAAGCCAACCAACCAGCACCTTCAACTCACACCAATCCAAATAACCAGCACCCTCCCCTCACACCAATCGTTATCAACCAGCACCCTCCACTCACTCCAATCCAATCAATCAAACATCATCACTCACATCAACCCAACCAATCAGCACCCATCACTCACACCAATCCAACCAATCAGCACCCTAAACTCACACCAATCCAATCAAACCAGCACCCTCAACTCACAGCAATCCAATCAGTCAGCACCCATCACTCACACCAAGCCAACCAACCAGCACCCTCAACTCACACCAATCCAAATAACCAGCACCCACCACTCACACTAATCCAACCAATCAACACCCTCCCCTCACACCAATCTTAATCAACCAGCACCCTCCACTCATGCCAATTCAACCAATCAACAACCTCCCCTCACACCAATATAAATCAATAAGCACCCTCCACTCACACCAATCCAATCAACCAGCACCCTCCACTCACACCAATCCAACCAATCAATACCCTCCACTCACACCAATTCAACCAATCAAAACCCTCCCCTCAAACAATCTAATACAATCAACACCCTCCCCTCACACCAATCTAAATCAATCAGCACCCTCAACTCACACCAATCCAATCAATCCGCACCCTCCACTCACAATAATCAAACCAATCAAGCACCTACCACTCACACCAACCCAACCAATCAATACCCTCCACTCACGCCAAATCAACCAATCAACACCCTCCCCTCACGCCTATCTAAATCAATCAGCAACCTCTACTCACACCAATCCAACCAATCAGCATCCTCCACTCACACCAATCAAACAAATCAGCATCCTCCATTCACACTTATCCAACCAATTAGCATCCTCCACTCACACCAATCCAACAATTCACCACTCTCCACTCACCAATCCAACCAATCAGCATCCTCCATTCATACCAATCCAACCAATTAGCATCCTCCACTCACACCAATCCAACAATTCAGCACTCTCCACTCACCAATCCAACCAATCAACATCCTCCATTCATACCAATCCAACCAATCAGCATCCTCCATTTATACCAATCCAACCAATCAGCATCCTCCATTCACACTTATCCAACCAATTAGCATCCTCCACTCACACCAATCCAACAATTCAGCACTCTCCACTCACCAATCCAATCGATCAGATTCCTCCATTCATACCAATCCAACCAATCAGCATCCTCCACTCACACCAATCTAACAATTCACCACCCTCAACTCACACCAATTTAACAATTCACCACCCTTCACTCACACCAATCCAACAATTCAGCACTCTCCACTCACCAATCCAACCAATCAGCATCCTCCATTCATACCAATCCAACAATTCAGCACTCTCAACTCACCAATCCAACAATACAGCACTCACCAATCCAAACACTCAGCATCCTCCATTCATACCAATTCAACAATTCAGCACTCTCCACTCACACCAATCCAACTAATCAGCACTCACATCAATCCAACTAATCAGCACTCTCCACTCACACCAATCTAACCAATCAGCAACCTCCATTTTATCTGTCTATGTGGTACAGGCAACGTCCAAGAAGTTGTAAGTCGGAGAGAATAGTATATGAGATACAGACACTTGCTACAACTTGAGCTATATCAGACATACAATGCCACTTGTTGTCTGTAATACATGCATATAAATAAAATCACCCTGGTTTCATTTAGGAACAAACACTAAATGCCTCGTACTTCATAGAGCAAAAAAGGAATGATTTACCACTAATAATTTTATACCAGCATAAAAGTAAAGCCATGTAGCCTTTTAATTCAAACACATTTTATTTATTTATGAGTCATTTTCAAAGACCAACATAATAGCAGTTCAAAAATATACCCGGAGACCAACAGCAAATATAAGTCATTTTGTACGAGGCATGTACAAGAAAATAATTGATTCCCCGCTTTGATATGAAATTTCACCAATAGGTGACAAGGTGTGCAAGCAATCAAAATCTTTTTGCTGATACTGTCATTTTGCTTTTGGCAACTGACAAGTTTGGATAATTATAAATCTCAAGTTTCACGCCACAAATAATTATTGACACATGACATTCAAGTTTGTGTGAAAGAAATTACGGGAACATGTGTATAATGAATAGGTTTATGCAAACATGCACTACAAAACCATGTCGGATTTTTTATAATTGCATTTGCATTCACATTTAATATTCTTGAACTTTACTTAAGTCCAGCAGAAATCAATGTAGTGATAAAGTTTTTTATAAATGATAAGTCTATCCAACTTAGACCATGTGCACTTCATGAACCATTGTATATATGATATAGACGGTTAAAATAGAGGCTGCTGATTGGACAGTTTGCTGTGAGTGAGGTCTAAGTACATGTATGTATAATTTGCCTGTATAAAGAACTTCAAGTAGAGGTAACTTTTTTTTCATAACCTATTTTTACATAAGCTTTCTCCAAGAATAAACATGAAAGCAAAACACCACTTGATCTAAAAATGTCATAGAAATACTTTTAAGTCATTCAATAATCTTTTGTCCACAGACGGTATCTATGTCATTAAAATATGGTCTTAACTGAGGTAGAGTTGTCAAGGGGTAGAGCACATGATCTCTGATCAGCAGGTCAGGGTGTTCCCTCAATTTATTTTACTGGGGGATCATTATGACACTCGATTGCTTTACTTACAAAGTCATTTTCAATATAAGGAGTCGTTCCTTCTATTTCAGCCTGTTAACAGTTATTCATTTTTTTCATTTTGTTTGTCGGAGGAGCAGAAAGTTATTGCTTGACTAATGCAAAAACATTACAAAAGCGAACTTTTACCGAATTATGGGTTTCAAAAACAGGCATACATTTTTAATGAAATACACTTTCATTGACAAAGTAACTTTTATGTAATCATTCTGTTGTTTAAACCCTATTTGTACTAAAGATAACTGATCAAAGAACAGATCTACTAAAACCCAAAACAGTTATGACCAAACACCTCACAGCAGTTACCACCTTTTGCATTTAGAAGTAGTTCAGTTTGGATTTGAGCTATATTCAGAACCAGCCAAATTTCTAATCTGAGTTGGGGCTGTGACTTTGTCATCATGAGAAATAAATTCAACAGTCAAAGTTAAGAAATGTACAAACCCAAAAAGAAAATGACTAAACATACAAAAGGAAAATATATCAATCCTAACTGTTTAATGTAGTAACAACAAACTGTATTGAGTAATGTTTAATATCGAAATCATGTGTACAATCTTAAATCTTTATTAACTGATTGTCTCAAAATTCAGACCAATATTTGGAACCAACGAAATGCTCTGTGTGCTATTGTTTTATACGCAATGTTCTGCATGTATTCAAACCAATCTCCTGAAGTAGTTTGCATCATGCAGTTTTCCTTTAAATATATGTTTTCTGGTGGCATTGATGCCTTACAACAACTTTCTCTTGAACACTTTAAACTAAGACTGTGAGCACTACTGCTTTGATGGCTCACAATACCATCTGGTCATGCAGTTTTGTAAAGGATGGATCAGATGTTATATCAGTTTGCATGAGACATCATAAACCGATTCAATAAACCATGTGAGCCATCTAGTGGAACAGTTTTCAGCATCAAGTGAAATCGCCGAGTGTCTGACTATTAAACAGCAAGCACAGTTGGTGGAACAGTTTAAGAGTGTAACATGACCTTGAGATGTATTTAATACTTAAACTGTAGACACAGTCTACTTAACCACTTCATATCCAAGGGTGAAACAGTGCTTACTTAACAAGGTTGATAACATCAATTCCCATCGCCGAAACATTGTTCAAAATTTCACTTGCGTCATTAAAAATGCTACAAAATTATTGCAGGGTCATTTTGAAAAATAATGTGCTAATATGCACAAAAATGTGTGTCATAGAAAACCCTGAAAGGTGGTGAAATCCAGCTTCATGTCGAGTTAACTTTACAATCCCTGAATTTTGTGCAAGCTAGCACTGGTTAGAATACCAGGAAGATGTCATAGAAAGAGATTTGTGTTAAATAAATTAAAGTGTGATCTTGACCTTGAGTGGAGGTCACTAATCCATGCACTCTGCTCATTAAAAGGAATAAGGTGAACATTTGTGCCAGGTTTTATGGTAATACATTGACGAGAGATATATTGCAAAACTAATTTTTTAGCATGGAGACTAATTTCATGTTTTATAATGTTGGACTCTGATCCAAAGGTTGCAAGTATAAAGCCAGCATTGATTGAGCTGGTTTCATCAGGTACTGGACCACCATGCCCATTGATCCAAAGGTTGCAAGTATAAAGCCAGCATTGCTTGAGCTGGTTTGATCAGATACTGGTCGACCACCATGCCCACTGAACCAAAGGTTGCAAGTATAAAGCCAGCATTGACTGAGCTGGTTTCATCAGATACTGGTCGACCACCATGCCCACTGAACCAAAGGTTGCAAGTATAAAGCCAGCATTGACTGAGCTGGTTTCATCAGGTACTGGTCGACCACCACGCCCACTGATCCAAAGGTTGCAAGTATAAAGCCAGCATTGATTGAGCTGGTTTCATCAGGTACTGGACCACCATGCCCATTGATCCAAAGATTGCAAGTATAAAGCCAGCATTGATTGAGCTGGTTTCATCAGGTACTGGACCACCATGCCCATTGATCCAAAGGTTGCAAGTATAAAGCCAGCATTGACTGAGCTGGTTTCATCAGGTACTGGACCACCATGCCCATTGATCCAAAGGTTGCAAGTATAAAGCCAGCATTGCTTGAGCTGGTTTGATCAGATACTGGTCGACCACCACGCCCACTGATCCAAAGGTTGCAAGTATAAAGCCAGCATTGACTGAGCTGGTTTCATCAGGTACTGGACCACCATGCCCATTGATCCAAAGGTTGCAAGTATAAAGCCAGCATTGACTGAGCTGGTTTCATCAGATACTGGTCGACCACCATGCCCACTGATCCAAAGGTTGCAAGTATAAAGCCAGCATTGACTGAGCTGGTTTCATCAGGTACTGGACCACCATGCCCATTGATCCAAAGGTTGCAAGTATAAAGCCAGCATTGATTGAGCTGGTTTCATCAGATACTGGTCGACCACCATGCCCACTGAACCAAAGGTTGCAAGTATAAAGCCAGCATTGACTGAGCTGGTTTCATCAGGTACTGGACCACCATGCCCATTGATCCAAAGGTTGCAAGTATAAAGCCAGCATTGACTGAGCTGGTTTCATCAGGTACTGGTCGACCACCATGCCCACTGATCCAAAGGTTGCAAGTATAAAGCCAGCATTGATTGAGCTGTTTTCATCAGGTACTGGTCGACCACCACGCCCACTGATCCAAAGGTTGCAAGTATAAAGCCAGCATTGATTGAGCTGGTTTCATCAGGTACTGGACCACCATGCCCATTGATCCAAAGGTTGCAAGTATAAAGCCAGCATTGCTTGAGCTGGTTTGATCAGATACTGGTCGACCACCACGCCCACTGATCCAAAGGTTGCAAGTATAAAGCCAGCATTGATTGAGCTGGTTTCATCAGGTACTGGTCGACCACCACGCCCATTGATCCAAAGGTTGCAAGTATAAAGCCAGCATTGCTTGAGCTGGTTTCATCAGATACTGGTCGACCACCACGCCCATTGATCCAAAGGTTGCAAGTATAAAGCCAGCATTGCTTGAGCTGGTTTGATCAGATACTGGTCGACCACCACGCCCACGGATCCAAAGGTTGCAAGTATAAAGCCAGCATTGCTTGAGCTGGTTTGATCAGATACTGGTCGACCACCACGCCCACTGATCCAAAGGTTGCAAGTATAAAGCCAGCATTGCTTGAGCTGGTTTGATCAGATACTGGTCGACCACCACGCCCATTGATCCAAAGGTTGCAAGTATAAAGCCAGCATTGCTTGAGCTGGTTTGATCAGATACTGGTCGACCACCACGCCCACTGATCCAAAGGTTGCAAGTATAAAGCCAGCATTGATTGAGCTGGTTTCATCAGATACTGGTCGACCACCACGCCCATTGATCCAAAGGTTGCAAGTATAAAGCCAGCATTGCTTGAGCTGGTTTCATCAGATACTGGTCGACCACCACGCCCACTGATCCAAAGGTTGCAAGTATAAAGCCAGCATTGATTGAGCTGGTTTCATCAGGTACTGGACCACCATGCCCATTGATCCAAAGGTTGCAAGTATAAAGCCAGCATTGCTTGAGCTGGTTTCATCAGATACTGGTCGACCACCATGCCCATTGATCCAAAGGTTGCAAGTATAAAGCCAGCATTGCTTGAGCTGGTTTCATCAGATACTGGTCGACCACCATGCCCACTGATCCAAAGGTTGCAAGTATAAAGCCAGCATTGCTTGAGCTGGTTTCATCAGGTACTGGTCGACCACCATGCCCACTGATCCAAAGGTTGCAAGTATAAAGCCAGCATTGCTTGAGCTGGTTTCATCAGATACTGGTCGACCACCACGCCCATTGATCCAAAGGTTGCAAGTATAAAGCCAGCATTGATTGAGCTGGTTTCATCAGATACTGGTCGACCACCATGCCCACTGATCCAAAGGTTGCAAGTATAAAGCCAGCATTGCTTGAGCTGGTTTGATCAGATACTGGTTGACCACCATGCCCACGGATCCAAAGGTTGCAAGTATAAAGCCAGCATTGATTGAGCTGGTTTCATCAGGTACTGGTCGACCACCAAGCCCATTGATCCAAAGGTTGCAAGTATAAAGCCAGCATTGCTTGAGCTGGTTTCATCAGATACTGGTCGACCACCATGCCCATTGATCCAAAGGTTGCAAGTATAAAGCCATCATTGACTGAGCTGGTTTCATCAGGTACTGGTCGAACACCATGCCCACGGATCCAAAGGTTGCAAGTATAAAGCCATCATTGACTGAGCTGGTTTCATCAGGTACTGGTCGACCACCATGCCCACTGATCCAAAGGTTGCAAGTATAAAGCCAGCATTGACTGAGCTGGTTTCATCAGGTACTGGACCACCATGCCCATTGATCCAAAGGTTGCAAGTATAAAGCCAGCATTGATTGAGCTGTTTTCATCAGGTACTGGTCGACCACCATGCCCACTGAACCAAAGGTTGCAAGTATAAAGCCAGCATTGATTGAGCTGGTTTCATCAGGTACTGGTCGACCACCATGCCCACTGAACCAAAGGTTGCAAGTATAAAGCCATCATTGACTGAGCTGGTTTCATCAGGTACTGGTCGACCACCATGCCCATTGATCCAAAGGTTGCAAGTATAAAGCCAGCATTGAATGAGCTGGTTTCATCAGATACTGGTCGACCACCATGCCCACTGAACCAAAGGTTGCAAGTATAAAGCCAGCATTGACTGAGCTGGTTTCATCAGGTACTGGACCACCATGCCCATTGATCCAAAGGTTGCAAGTATAAAGCCAGCATTGATTGAGCTGTTTTCATCAGGTACTGGTCGACCACCACGCCCACTGATCCAAAGGTTGCAAGTATAAAGCCAGCATTGATTGAGCTGGTTTCATCAGGTACTGGACCACCATGCCCATTGATCCAAAGGTTGCAAGTATAAAGCCAGCATTGCTTGAGCTGGTTTGATCAGATACTGGTCGACCACCACGCCCACTGATCCAAAGGTTGCAAGTATAAAGCCAGCATTGATTGAGCTGGTTTCATCAGGTACTGGTCGACCACCACGCCCATTGATCCAAAGGTTGCAAGTATAAAGACAGCATTGCTTGAGCTGGTTTCATCAGATACTGGTCGACCACCACGCCCATTGATCCAAAGGTTGCAAGTATAAAGCCAGCATTGCTTGAGCTGGTTTGATCAGATACTGGTCGACCACCACGCCCACGGATCCAAAGGTTGCAAGTATAAAGCCAGCATTGCTTGAGCTGGTTTGATCAGATACTGGTCGACCACCACGCCCACTGATCCAAAGGTTGCAAGTATAAAGCCATCATTGACTGAGCTGGTTTCATCAGGTACTGGTCGACCACCATGCCCACTGATCCAAAGGTTGCAAGTATAAAGCCAGCATTGACTGAGCTGGTTTCATCAGGTACTGGTCGACCACCATGCCCACTGATCCAAAGGTTGCAAGTATAAAGCCAGCATTGATTGAGCTGGTTTCATCAGGTATTGGTCGACCACCATGCCCACGGATCCAAAGGTTGCAAGTGTAAAGCCAGCATTGACTGAGCTGGTTTCATCAGATACTGGTCGACCACCATGCACACTGATTAGCAACACTCGAATTGATAACTATGGGCTAATCTGATGATGAAGATTCTTGGGTATGTAATGAAGGAAGCAGTCATTGAGATTACAATTTGTAAGATGTCATCACAAAAGATGTAGTAAAAATAAGTTTAAAACATTCAAAAATTAAAAGATACATACCAGAAATTAACAGCCAGATTTCTTCTCTCCACATTGTTTGGATAAGATTGAACTTCGTGCCACCAGAAAGCAGGCATGAACAATACCTCACCCTCATCAATTGTACAGTTAAGAGGGTATGTCTGGCCAAACAATGGAAATCTCTGGAAAAAAATGTTTGGATCACTTAATACATCATTAACAGTGTTTGCACAGTATTCCTTTAAAACATCTACAAACACAGTCTATAGAATCGACGACAATGTAACATTGTTTTAAGAATAAAGTAGGTCGAAAAAGAGAATAATAGAGTTTTATTCATACCATGACAATTTCTGATTCAGTGAGGTAACACCATCATATTTTCTTGTGTTAAAGTTATAACATGTTTCAAAATAGGGCTGTCATTGACTCAAATGTTTGCATATCAACAATATCAATATATAGAAAAACAAATATCAATGATATATAAATATATACTTATTATATTTCTAACAAATCTAGACATTTTAAGTGGAATGTTCCATATAATAGGTCACATACACACTGGTCACTAAGTAGTTTACCATTGGCATTCATACTGACATTATAGTGTATGCCACCTGTTTCTTGTCATGGGGGAATAATGATGAAGTTTCAGACTTATAATGTTTATGAATAAGGCAACAGGTCAGATTTAATCATTTTAATAGTAATTTTGTACACTTATGTGTCTTTTTACAAGTTACAAGTACAATGAGAGATTATGTTCATTGAGTCAGATCCCGCTTATGTCTAACAAGAGTACCACCAGCAGATACAGATGCTAATCTGCCCGGTACATTATCACTGGGTCTTATGCTTTCTAAGAAACTGACCAAACTGCGATATTCAACATGTTTGAAGAGACAGATATGAAAATTAAAATGCCAATGATCATGCTGTGATAGAAGCTCATCAGTTCTTTTAAAATCTGACATACTAAACAAGTTGGAAAGAGAAGAAGAAGTCATGTGGTGAGATTAAGACACAGAGTTTAATTAAGATGTACAATTAAAGTAATGATATTAACTTAAGTCATGTGATTTTCACTCTTTTGCCTATTTCATCATTTCACATTAAGATTGCATCCAATGATCATTACAGAGGAGAGTATACACACTCAATCATGGACCGTGAATCACGAGTACCCTAATCCATTAGCAACCTTTACAGAGGAGAGTATACACACTCAATCGTGGACCGTGAATCACGAGTACCCTAATCCATTAGCAACCTTTACAGAGGAGAGTATACACACTCAATCGTGGACCGTGAATCACGAGTACCCTAATCCATTAGCAACCTTTACAGAGGAGAGTATACACACTCAATCATGGACCGTGAATCACGAGTACCCTAATCCATTAGCAACCATTACAGAGGAGAGTATACACACTCAATCGTGGACCGTGAATCACGAGTACCCTAATCCATTAGCAACCATTACAGAGGAGAGTATACACACTCAATCGTGGACCGTGAATCACGAGTACCCTAATCCATTAGCAACCTTTACAGAGGAGAGTATACACACTCAATTGCGGACCGTGAATCACGAGTACCCTAATCCATTAGCAACCATTACAGAGGAGAGTATACACACTCAATTGCGGACCGTGAATCACGAGTACCCTAATCTATTAGCAACCATTACAGAGGAGAGTATACACACTCAATCGTGGACTGTGAATCACGAGTACCCTAATCTATTAGCAACCTTTACAGAGGAGAGTATACACACTCAATCGTGGACTGTGAATCACGAGTACCCTAATCTATTAGCAACCTTTACAGAGGAGAGTATACACACTCAATCGTGGACTGTGAATCACGAGTACCCTAATCTATTAGCAACCATTACAGAGGAGAGTATACACACTCAATCGTGGACCGTGAATCACCAGTACCCTAATCCATTAGCAACCTTTACAGAGGAGAGTATACACACTCAATCGTGGACCGTGAATCACCAGTACCCTAATCCATTAGCAACCTTTACAGAGGAGAGTATACACACTCAATCGTGGACCGTGAATCACGAGTACCCTAATCCATTAGCAACCTTTACAGAGGAGAGTATACACACTCAATCGTGGACCGTGAATCACGAGTACCCTAATCCATTAGCAACCATTACAGAGGAGAGTATACACACTCAATCGTGGACCGTGAATCACGAGTACCCTAATCCATTAGCAACCTTTACAGAGGAGAGTATACACGCTCAATCGTGGACCGTGAATCACGATTACCCTAATCCATTAGCAACCTTTACAGAGGAGAGTATACACGCTCAATCGTGGACCGTGAATCACGATTACCCTAATCCATTAGCAACCATTACAGAGGAGAGTATACACACTCAATTGCGGACCGTGAATCACGAGTACCCTAATCCATTAGCAACCATTACAGAGGAGAGTATACACGCTCAATCGTGGACCGTGAATCACGAGTACCCTAATCCATTAGCAACCATTACAGAGGAGAGTATACACACTCAATTGCGGACCGTGAATCACGAGTACCCTAATCTATTAGCAACCATTACAGAGGAGAGTATACACACTCAATTGCGGACCGTGAATCACGAGTACCCTAATCCATTAGCAACCATTACAGAGGAGAGTATACACACTCAATTGCGGACCGTGAATCACGAGTACCCTAATCTATTAGCAACCATTACAGAGGAGAGTATACACACTCAATTGCGGACCGTGAATCACGAGTACCCTAATCCATTAGCAACCATTACAGAGGAGAGTATACACACTCAATTGCGGACCGTGAATCACGAGTACCCTAATCCATTAGCAACCATTACAGAGGAGAGTATACACACTCAATTGCGGACCGTGAATCACGAGTACCCTAATCCATTAGCAACCATTACAGAGGAGAGTATACACACTCAATTGCGGACCGTGAATCACGAGTACCCTAATCCATTAGCAACCTTTACAGAGGAGAGTATACACACTCAATCGTGGACCGTGAATCACGAGTACCCTAATCCATTAGCAACCTTTACAGAGGAGAGTATACACACTCAATTGCGGACCGTGAATCACGAGTACCCTAATCCATTAGCAACCTTTACAGAGGAGAGTATACACACTCAATTGCGGACCGTGAATCACGAGTACCCTAATCTATTAGCAACCATTACAGAGGAGAGTATACACACTCAATCGTGGACCGTGAATCACGATTACCCTAATCCATTAGCAACCATTACAGAGGAGAGTATACACACTCAATTGCGGACTGTGAATCACGAGTACCCTAATCTATTAGCAACCATTACAGAGGAGAGTATACACACTCAATCATGGACCGTGAATCACGAGTACCCTAATCCATTAGCAACCTTTACAGAGGAGAGTATACACACTCAATCATGGACCGTGAATCACGATTACCCTAATCCATTAGCAACCATTACAGAGGAGAGTATACACACTCAATCATGGACCGTGAATCACGAGTACCCTAATCTATTAGCAACCATTACAGAGGAGAGTATACACACTCAATCGTGGACCGTGAATCACGAGTACCCTAATCCATTAGCAACCTTTACAGAGGAGAGTATACACACTCAATTGTGGACCGTGAATCACGAGTACCCTAATCTATTAGCAACCATTACAGAGGAGAGTATACACACTCAATTGTGGACCGTGAATCACGAGTACCCTAATCCATTAGCAACCATTACAGAGGAGAGTATACACACTCAATTGTGGACCGTGAATCACGAGTACCCTAATCCATTAGCAACCATTACAGAGGAGAGTATACACACTCAATTGTGGACCGTGAATCACGAGTACCCTAATCCATTAGCAACCATTACAGAGGAGAGTATACACACTCAATCATGGACCGTGAATCACGAGTACCCTAATCCATTAGCAACCTTTACAGAGGAGAGTATACACACTCAATCATGGACCGTGAATCACGATTACCCTAATCCATTAGCAACCATTACAGAGGAGAGTATATACGCTCAATATTGGACTGTGAATCACGAGTACCCTAATCCATTAGCAACCTTTACAGAGGAGAGTATACACACTCAATCATGGACCGTGAATCACGATTACCCTAATCCATTAGCAACCATTACAGAGGAGAGTATATACGCTCAATATTGGACTGTGAATCACGAGTACCCTAATCCATTAGCAACCATTACAGAGGAGAGTATATACGCTCAATATTGGACTGTGAATCAC
The DNA here is from genome assembly GCA_032209605.1 of Mactromeris polynyma. Classification (NCBI taxonomy): domain Eukaryota; kingdom Metazoa; phylum Mollusca; class Bivalvia; order Venerida; family Mactridae; genus Mactromeris; species Mactromeris polynyma. Next base: position 5,684,236 of record JASFXZ010000015.1, read on the forward strand.
GAGTACCCTAATCTATTAGCAACCATTACAGAGGAGAGTATATACGCTCAATATTGGACTGTGAATCACGAGTACCCTAATCTATTAGCAACCATTACAGAGGAGAGTATATACGCTCAATATTGGACTGTGAATCACGAGTACCCTAATCTATTAGCAACCATTACAGAGGAGAGTATATACGCTCAATATTGGACTGTGAATCACGAGTACCCTAATCTATTAGCAACCATTACAGAGGAGAGTATATACGCTCAATATTGGACTGTGAATCACGAGTACCCTAATCTATTAGCAACCATTACAGAGGAGAGTATATACGCTCAATATTGGACTGTGAATCACGAGTACCCTAATCTATTAGCAACCATTACAGAGGAGAGTATATACGCTCAATATTGGACTGTGAATCACGAGTACCCTGATCTATTAGCAACCTTTACAGAGGAGAGTATACACACTCAATCGTGGACCGTGAATCACAAGTACCCTAATCCATTAGCAACCTTTACAGAGGAGAGTATACACACTCAATCGTGGACCGTGAATCACAAGTACCCTAATCCATTAGCAACCTTTACAGAGGAGAGTATACACACTCAATCGTGGACCGTGAATCACGAGTACCCTAATCGATTAGCAACCTTTAAAGCCCTAGTAGTAGGCAATTTCTTTTATTTAAAAAGAACATTTTCTAGTAATTTATAGATTGAATATATTTCCTTATAAGGAAACTAAAACAAATCCTATCTTTCTTTTGAATGCAGCAATTTTGTTGGCTAGATAGGTCAGAACAGCCACCAAACACTTCTTTAATTGGCTGAAATTGTTTCACAACTGATCAATGTAAATAAGTTTAAAGTGACCAAAAAGTAATGATCACATTTATTGTTAACATTGGTATTGTATCTAAAAATTGCATAGGCCAACATGCATAAGCCATGTCAAAGATAGGAGTTAAATGGAAACATATTTAAATAATTGTTACCTCTAGGTCTGGATTCTGGATATCAACTGGGGACATAACCATTGATGTACTGTCCACTAACTGTTGCTTGGAAAATGTTTGATCTTTCTCGTTATAACCTAACATAGCCTCTGGTATATGTGCTTCGTACACTTGTTCATTGTTGTGTGGATCATAGAGTATCACCTGTTTTCTACCACTCAGCTGAAAAACAATGGAATTAGAAAATGATATATCATAATGAAAAGTAATATTGCTAGTATACCCAGAAGTCATAAAAATAAACTTGACAGGGTTATTACTATAGGATTTCAAAGGAGAAGTCCAGAGAAAGCTGTCTGAAACCAAAAAAAGAGTTCATAGCCCCCCGGCCTGTTAGTCTGAAACTAGGCCAATGAAATAAGGTTGTCATGTCAGTCATAGATATTCATTAGTTTTTTTTCTTTCAGCCATAACTAAAATCACTGGCTAAAGCTATAGACCACCAGGTGCTAATGTTACCAAAACTCTCAACTAAGATCTTTCTCAAACTCAAATATTTAGAAGAATTAATTTATGATGCAGAGCATATCAAGAGATAGGTTCACCTGATTAAGACATACATGTACCTATGTCAACTACCAGACCCATTTGTAACAATTTAATTTGACAAGTAAGTTAACTTTGTGACTTGCAATTTTGTGTGAAACGCTTCCCTCTGAACTTGAGTTTATAAACATTTGAAATGTAGAAACAAATATTCTTCTGTAATAGGTCCATCCTTAAAAATGTTTGTTTGCCATAACCCTATCCTGCAAAATTTAGGTAGGTAGGTATTTTTTATTTTTTTCATTTCTTATGGTTTATATTCAGGTTTTACTTGAGTTAATACAAGCTGAATTACAGCTCAAAAATAATTTCCTCACTCCAAAATTGTTTTTGAATAGGAGTTATTTTCAGAAGCAGGTAGGTTTATGCCAAAGAAACTATAGTGTATGGTTGGCCTGGCTGTTTAAGTGACAATTTCAGCTGTGGTATTAGTGTGGATGAAACCCTTACCAAGTAAATGAATAAATTCTGCTTTTGTGAAATAATTACATGTATATAGATGTATTACAAATTTTCAACACTGTCAGATAACTAGCCATGGTCATCAGGATAAAATCATAAGAACACAATTGATGTTTACAGAACTGGGTAAGACATAAACATTTAAGCCATTGTGTGGGGTAAGACATAAACATTGAAGCCATTGTGTGGAGTATGACATAAACATTGAAGCCATTGTGTGGGGTATGACATAAACATTGAAGCCATTGTGTGGGGTATGATATAAACATTGAAGCCATTGTGTGGGGTAAGACATAAACATTGAAGCCATTGTGTGGAGTATGACATAAACATTGAAGCCATTGTGTGGGGTATGACATAAACATTGAAGCCATTGTGTTGAGTATGACATAAACATTGAAGCCATTGTGTGGAGTATGACATAAACATTGAAGCCATTGTGTGGAGTATGACATAAACATTGAAGCCATTGTGTGGGGTAAGACATAAACATTGAAGCCATTGTGTGGGGTATGACATAAACATTTAAGCCATTGTGTGGGGTAAGACATAAACATTGAAGCCATTGTGTGGAGTATGACATAAACATTGAAGCCATTGTGTGGAGTATGACATAAACATTGAAGCCATTGTGTGGGGTATGACATAAACATTTAAGCCATTGTGTGGAGTATGACATAAACATTGAAGCCATTGTGTGGGGTATGACATAAACATTGAAGCCATTGTGTGGGGTATGACATAAACATTGAAGCCATTGTGTGGAGTATGACATAAACATTGAAGCCATTGTGTGGGGTATGACATAAACATTAAAGCCATTGTGTGGAGTATGACATAAACATTGAAGCCATTGTGTGGGGTAAGACATAAACATTGAAACCATTGTGTGAGGTATGACATAAACATTGAAACCATTGTGTGGGGTATGACATAAACATTGAAGCCATTGTGTGGGGTATGACATAAACATTGAAGCCATTGTGTGGGGTATGACATAAACATTGAAGCCATTGTGTGGAGTATGACATAAACATTGAAGCCATTGTGTGGGGTATGACATAAACATTAAAGCCATTGTGTGGGGTATGACATAAACATTGAAGCCATTGTGTGGAGTATGACATAAACATTAAAGCCATTGAGTGGGGTAAGACATAAACCTTAACGCCATTGTGTGGGGTATGACATAAACATTTAAGCCATTGTGTGGGGAATGACAGAAACATTTAAGCCATTGTGTGGGGAATGACATAAACATTTAAGCCATTGTGTGGGGTATGACATAAACATTTAAGCCATTGTGTGGGGTAAGACATAAACCTTAACGCCATTGTGTGGGGTATGACATAAACATTTAAGCCATTGTGTGGGGAATGACAGAAACATTTAAGCCATTGTGTGGGGTATGACAGAAACATTTAAGCCATTGTGTGGGGAATGACAGAAACATTTAAGCCATTGTGTGGGGTATGACAGAAACATTTAAGCCATTGTGTGGGGTATGACAGAAACATTTAAGCCATTGTGTGGGGTATGACAGAAACATTTAAGCCATTGTGTGGGGAATGACAGAAACATTTAAGCCATTGTGTGGGGTATGACAGAAACATTTAAGCCATTGTGTGGGGAATGACAGAAACATTTAAGCCATTGTGTGGGGAATGACAGAAACATTTAAGCCATTGTGTGGGGAATGACAGAAACATTTAAGCCATTGTGTGGGGTATGACATAAACATTTCAGACATTGTGTGGGGAATGACAGAAACATTTAAGCCATTGTGTGGGGTATGACAGAAACATTTAAGCCATTGTGTGGGGTATGACAGAAACATTTAAGCCATTGTGTGGGGTATGACAGAAACATTGAAGCCATTGTGTGGGGTATAACAGAAACATTGAAGCCATTGTGTGGGGTATGACATAAACCTTAAAGCCATTGTGTGGGGTATGACATAAACCTTAAAGCCATTGTGTGATGGTATGACGAAACATTACACTTCAGTTTGTGGGCGTATGCTCTAAAAAGTTGAATTGTGAATAAATCATAAAAATGTCACTGCCGATCAACCTGCAGCATAATCTGGTTCAATGCCTACTATCCTGTATAACAGGCATATTTTTCATGAAATATGACCTGATGTGTCTAGATTTTATGAGCTAGCATAAAAAAAGTGTTTACCAAAACATAAGAAACTTTACCATTTTTCAGTGAGTAGAAGTATGTAGAAGCTTGTAAAATCATGAAATTCCTAAAATGGCCAGGAGTGAGCAAAACTTAGTACAGGATGAATGTTTACTGCTACAGGCCAAAGATGTACTGTTATTCAGAATGGCAAGATATTATTTTGACATCATTCGGCCATAATGAATTAAATATTACATTATCATCCCCCAGCCCCTATTTTCAGCCCTGCAAACATAAATAATTCTTTATTCATAACAAAAAGATCCTTGCTGGTCTAAAGACTGAGCATATGATCAGGAACACCAATATCAATTTTCAGGAAGTGATATTCTCCATCTTGCAATTACATGTAGTTCATAATGGCCTTATCAATAATAATTACCTTGCACTTTTTCCAAAAACCATATACTGAAGCTCTCTACAACAACAACAATCAGATTTATAAATACCTTGCTTAATTAAAGCATTATGTATTTACACAGATACCTGACAAAGAAAATTGTCGAATGGATCAAAATGCAGCTTGCCGAGCGTGTTTCCATCACTTAGCCAAATGTTGCGGTGTTTTAACTTCAACATATTCTCCAAGAATGGCATCTCAGCGATGTCGTTTTCCAGATCTGGCATTATGTCGGTGATAGACGAGTATTCAAGATAAGCGGAAAATCCAGTTCTCTCCCCTGTGGCAACAGATTCAATGACATCGACGAATTCAGACATATTCATGTTTTTTGTAGCAGGTCGTACAACGACCATGTCTGAAAATAATAATTGTTTCTGAACTTCTTCTGGTATACTGAACTTCTCATAATTCATGAAATTCTTGGCTAAGTCAATGCCTTCGAATTCTCCAGATGGCGTTAACTTCAAATGGACTTTACTAGCACCATGTTCTTTCTTGAAAAACTCATTTGTCCATTTGGTTATAGCTGGCCAACTGTCCATGGCATTTTTAATAATAACAGGCTTTGAAATTTTCAAATAATTATGAAAAAAGAAATCTTTAGACGGAAGATCAATTTTCTCACACTTTGGTATAGCAGTCTCTACACTTCTTAAATTCACAGTTTTCATTGGACCATCATGTGAATTTTCTTTGATTAGGATTTCTTTTTCTTGAGCACTTCCTTTTTTACATTGGTCTTTTGTACAATATGCTTGTGATCTTGACAATGTCTGCAAGAAATGACTAGTGCTAAGATCTGATATATTTTTCACATGAAACAATAATGATAAAATCTCCTGTCTATGCAGACCAACACTGTCTAAAAATCCGTGTGTATTACGGTATGTATCGCATTTGTTATTAACAAACTGGACCAGAATGTCTGTAACTAAATTTCCGTCATATATATATGGATTGGGTTCATGTTTGTCCAAGGATCCGAAAGAGAGGCAAGTTCTGTCATCGACTAGTTTTGGAAATACCAATAAAGAAAGCAATGATTGGTCATCGTTTCTGACCCCATCTATATATTTTAATGGCTTCCCAGATGGCCAAGCGAAATTAGATGTATCAGTTAAGCCAACGATTACGTCGCTTTCTCTCTGAAACGCTAAGTGAAGGCCAGTGTAAATGTCAACATGCTCATGTTCCGTTTTATCCGAAATATTATCCACTATCCAACCCAATGGAATGCCAACAAAACACGAACTATCAACAATATCTTGAATGTCAGACGGTCTGTACACATAGTGAGTCTTTATTTCCTCTAAAGTATAAGCTTGACAGTAGGTAAAACTAACGATTTCAATTAAAAACATAAAAAGGAACTTAATAATATCCGACTTTGACGTGTCCATTGTCAATTGTACTTTATTAAAGGGGAGTAACTCGGAGAGAATATTTTTTGTAACGCCATTTGTAGTTAAGCCGGTTAGTTTAAAACATGGCCAAAACATTCACAGTGAATTAAGTTTACTGTTTCAAGTTATGAAACATTGAAGTTATTAGATTCTTCAGATGAATAGATTTCTGGGATCTCTTTCAGTTACATAGGATCTCAGTCAAGATTGATATAATTGTAAATAGTGTTTATTATTTCAAAGACCTAAACACCTTAGGTCTTTGATTATTTTGATGGTAATTAACACTTTTTTCTTGTAGATTCCGATATGCATCTAACACAAGTGCATCACTGACTCTGAAATACAAAATTATGTTGGCATATATGTTTTGCTTGCAATGACACTTATGATGGAAAATAGTATTTATTTATGTATACGGACAAAATCCCCTTAGCTCATTTTGACCAAGGCGTACAAAATCCCTTTCGTGAATTTTACAAGGTGGACAAATCCCCTTCATGAATTTTACAATTAGGACAAAACTACCCTCCAATACTACAGCTGTTTCAGATCAGGTCCCCATTTAGAAATAGAACATTGAACCTTTGATATGATTGATAGAATCACGGACATGGTATATAGGTCCGTGATAGAATTTAGGTAAGTTATGTAACCCCAAATGTAATTGGATAGGAGTATCAGAGTATCAGTCTACGTTATGCATGACAGACTAGAGAAGTCCTAGAACAAAAAATCCGGGGAAACATGCCCCTGGACCCCCCTAGACTGCCTCGGTTTATATATGCCTCTGGCTACGGCATGGTTATGATGCCAAACATATGAAGCTTGTAGATAAAAATATTTAAGTTAGAAACATGGCCTTGTATTCAAAAAAATATTTTCTCATTTCAACGAAAAGTAGAAAGCAAACCTTTTAGAATGTGACGAAATTTCATTCAGTAGAAATATCCTAAAAAACTGCGTCTTAATATCAAACGTTGATATTTTGTTTGAGTTTTTATTTTATTGGATATGTTTGGGACGTGCTCTCTATATATATACCCTCCATGTTTCTACAATGTCCTGTTTACCTCTCTATCTATATACCCTCCATGTTTCTACAATGTCCTGTTTACTATCCTGTGTAATAATGCTAACTAACGGGTAGGGGCAGGTAATCCAGACTTCCTGCAACACTGCAATGAAAGAGCAGCTAGGCCACATGTACTGCATACACCGTCATTTCAATAAAAATATAACAGGCATATTTTTCATGAAATATGACCTGATGTGTCTAGATTTTATGAGCTAGCATAAAAAAAGTGTTTACCAAAACATAAGAAACTTTACCATTTTTCAGTGAGTAGAAGTATGTAGAAGCTTGTAAAATCATGAAATTCCTAAAATGGCCAGGAGTGAGCAAAACTTACAGGATGAATGTTTACTGCTAATAGGCCAAAGATGTACTGTTATTCAGAATGGCAAGATATTATTTTGACATCATTCGGCCATAATGAATTAAATATTACATTATCATCCCCCAGCCCCTATTTTCAGCCCTGCAAACATAAATAATTCTTTATTCATAACAAAAAGGTCCTTGCTGGTCTAAAGACTGAGCATATGATCGGGAACACCAATATCAATTTTCAGGAAGTGATATTCTCCATCTTGCAATTACATGTAGTTCATAATGGCCTTATCAATAATAATTACCTTGCACTTTTTCCAAAATATACTGAAGCTCTCTACAACAACAACAATCAGATTTATAAATACCTTGCTTAATTAAAGCATTATGTATTTACACAGATACCTGACAAAGAAAATTGTCGAATGGATCAAAATGCAGCTTGTTTCCATCACTTAGCCAAATGTTGCGGTGTTTTAACTTCAACATATTCTCCAAGAATGGCATCTCAGCGATGTCGTTTTCCAGATCTGGCATTATGTCGGTGATAGACGAGTATTCAAGATAAGCGGAAAATCCAGTATGTAGATAAAATATTTAAGTTAGAAACATGGCCTTGTATTCAAAAAATTATTTTCTCATTTCAACGAAAAGTAGAAAGCAAACCTTTTAGAATGTGACGAAATTTCATTCAGTAGAAATATCCTAAAAAACTGCGTCTTAATATCAAACGTTGATATTTTGTTTGAGTTTTTATTTTATTGGATATGTTTGGGACGTGCTCTCTATCTATATACCCTCCATGTTTCTACAATGTCCTGTTTACCTCTCTATCTATATACCCTCCATGTTTCTACAATGTCCTGTTTACCTCTCTATCTATATACCCTCCATGTTTCTACAATGTCCTGTTTACCTCTCTATCTATCTATATACCTTCCACGTTTCCACAATGTCTTGTTTACCTCTCTATCTATCTATATACCCTCCACGTTTCTACAATGTCCTGTTTACCTCTCTATCTATCTATATACCCTCCATGTTTCTACAATGTCCTGTTTACCTCTCTATCTATCTATATACCCTCCACGTTTCTACAATTCCCTGTTTACATCTCTATCTATCTATATGTATACCCTTCATGTTTCTACAATGTCCTGTACCTCTCTATCTATATATATACCCTCCACGTTTCTACAATGCCCTGTTTACCTCTCTATCTATATACCCTCCATGTTTCTACAATGTCCTGTTTACCTCTCTATCTATATATATACCCTCCACGTTTCTACAATGCCCTGTTTACCTCTCTATCTATCTATATACCCTCCACGTTTCTACAATGTCCTGTTTACCTCTCTATCTATCTATATACCCTCCACGTTTCTACAATGCCCTGTTTACCTCTCTATCTATCTATATACCCTCCATGTTTCTACAATGTTCTGTTTACCTCTCTATCTATCTATATACCCTCCACGTTTCTACAATTCCCTGTTTACATCTCTATCTATCTATATGTATACCCTTCATGTTTCTACAATGTCCTGTACCTCTCTATCTATATATATACCCTCCACGTTTCTACAATGCCCTGTTTACCTCTCTATCTATATACCCTCCATGTTTATACAATGTCCCGTTTACCTCTCTATCTATATATATACCCTCCACGTTTCTACAATGCCCTGTTTACCTCTCTATCTATATACCCTCCATGTTTCTACAATGTCCTGTTTACCTCTCTATCTATATATATACCCTCCACGTTTCTACAATGCCCTGTTTACCTCTCTATCTATCTATATACCCTCCACGTTTCTACAATGTCCTGTTTACCTCTCTATCTATCTATATACCCTCCACGTTTCTACAATGCCCTGTTTACCTCTCTATCTATCTATATACCCTCCATGTTTCTACAATGTTCTGTTTACCTCTCTATCTATCTATATACCCTCCACGTTTCTACAATTCCCTGTTTACATCTCTATCTATCTATATGTATACCCTTCATGTTTCTACAATGTCCTGTACCTCTATATCTATATATATACCCTCCACGTTTCTACAATGCCCTGTTTACCTCTCTATCTATATACCCTCCATGTTTATACAATGTCCCGTTTACCTCTCTATCTATATATATACCCTCCACGTTTCTACAATGCCCTGTTTACCTCTCTATCTATATACCCTCCATGTTTCTACAATGTCCTGTTTACCTCTCTATCTATCTATATACCCTCCACGTTTCTACAATGCCCTGTTTACCTCTCTATCTATCGATATACCCTTCACGTTTCTACAATGCCCTGTTTACCTCTCTATCTATATATATACCCTCCATGTTTCTACAATGTCCTGTTTACCTCTCTATCTATCTATATACCCTCCATGTTTCTACAATGTCTTGTTTACCTCTCTATCTATCTATATACCCTCCACGTTTCTACAATGCCCTGTTTACCTCTCTATCTATCTATATACCCTCCACGTTTCTACAATGTCCTGTTTACCTCTCTATCTATCTATATACCCTCCATGTTTCTACAATGGCCTGTACCTCTCTATCTATCTATATACCCTCCATGTTTCTACAATGCCCTGTTTACCTCTCTATCTATATACATACCCTCCAAGTTAATAAACTTTGAACTTGAGCTTGAACTTGATATTTCATTTGAATGCCTTGTTTGTTTGAATTTCATGTGATAATTTTACCCTCTCATGCTGTATAAATGCATTTTCACTTCTCTCTGTCCTTTTCTGTTATCGAGTGTTCGTTTCGACAAGATAGTGCCCTCTGATTTTTCATTGCAGATATTTTCTACACTATGCAAATATATTTTAAAACTGGTGCATATAATACAAGTTAAATTTATTATGCCAAAATTTGAATGCATACACTTGTAAAATCACCATATAAAAGGGTAATACAAAATAGAATGTTAATAATAGCGCGTCACGATATGTGTATTTACTTTTCGGTAAAATTTACGTTTTGGTAAATACATGTACTTACTTTCGGCAATTTTGATAATTAGTTAAAGGAGGCGTTATTATTTTTATCGGATATTTTTATGATATTTTTATTACAGCTACCAAATTGCAACGTTATGCATGAATTCATTGATTCTTTTACCAACATTACTAACATTTTTGCATAGCACGATCGCTAAACCTGTGCTTTGGTCACAGCGCTCTTCTTTACATAAAACAAATAGCGATCTACTTTAATAACTGATCCCTAAGTTAGGCTATATCTTTGACAGTATCAAATATGTGTAATACACAGTATATATGTGTAATATAATATCTGTGCAGTTTATTTCATTATGGGTGTGTAGTATTAAACTGTGTATATTATGTTGTTACAATGCTCTCCCAAAGTTGGGGTAATACAAATTATATAGACCTTTGTCTGTCAATGTCATTGTATAGTTAGTATTGTATTGTGTTTCTTTGTCATAGTTGTGTCACTGTACATCGCCAAAGGCAACAGTTCATTGATCAAATAACCAATTTGAAACCTCGGATTATTGGAAGAGTCGTAAAAATGAACAATGAATGGAAAGAGTCAAATTCTTGTAAATTAGTTATTACAATTTGTATTGATTTTATATTCATCTCAAACAAGTGTATTCATGAATGCCACAGGCCGATCCATTTCTATTTATGGTATGATATCGCTTTTGTGCTTTTCCGTGTACTTGTACTACATGTACGAAAATACACTAGTTTGTAAAACTATGCATTTTTTCTTTTTCTATCAAAACACATTCGCGGCTTTTCTCCCTTAAACGTACGGAAAAAGCAGAACAACTCAACGTAACTATTTGAAATTTGACAGGGTGAAACACGATCGCACTGTATTTGACAGCACAGTCGTATTGTAGTAATAATGTATGAAGTTATAGAAGGCACTAGGGATTATTGAATTTACCCAGCATCTGTTGCACGGACATAACGGGACAATCTTGCAGTACATATGGTTGAATTATACACCGTACTCTCATCAATACACTTCAAACTTAACAAGCCATAACTATTAGACAATAATAAGTTAATCCGAAGTCGAAGTTGTGTTCTTAATCCGACACAGAGACCGTGTTACAAGGGGTCATCTCAAAACAAAATTTATATTATAAACATGTATAAGTTAATCCGATTCCGATAACGATTTTAATAAAAAGTTGTCATATGGATTGTGTCATAATATTTTTTGTATGAAAATGTGAACTTAAATACCGGGCGTGTCAATTCGGATGAACAGGGTGTTACTGGTAAACGCCACAACGCCAATATCCAGGTATAAAACAATTGCTGGTGAAATTTACTACAGTCGATTTTGGGGCAATAACTAAATAAGATATTTAGGAACATGTTACAAATTTATTTCCATTTGTTTCCTATACGACAAACAAGTGCTGCACACGTGTTTACAACAGATGCGAATAAGCTCCGTGGGTGTCGCCATAGTGACCCTATAATTATGTGACACTTTAAATATACAATCTCATGTTCAACAAGAACTCGATATTTACGCATTCGGCGGTTAATTTTAAGCATTTACGCCGCATTTCTCCGGTCTTTCTGGCTAATTGTGATGTTGTATATGGAGTCATAACTGGTCCACGGTTCGGATTAATTTGATCTCCAAGTAAATAACAATCATCTGGAAACATCATTGCCTACTCGACGCATCAGCCCGAACTGTTGGGCATCGTTTCTATGACCGAGAAATCCACTTTCGACATATCGAATATCCCCATAGGCGTCTACCTGGGTATGAATTGCATGGTAGCATCTGTGTCCAGAACAATATTGCACTTGTGGCTCAGTTTCAGGTCTATATATCCTGTGAGATGTGCCATCTATTGCACCACGTGCATGGGAAAGTTCTGACCATATCTCTCGCATTGCTAGCCATTCGTCTACAGTTGACCAACATACGTATGAGCTCAACTGTTCATGCAAGATTGGAATAAGAGTCAAGATTTAATTTACAGTAGGCACACTTACACCGACAATTGTAGCCAGCATATGGTATGTTGGTTATGACCTCAGCCAGGTCAAACAAAGTAAAATGCGGTCTCGCACAGAAAGTATATGTTCACGTGTTATGCTCAGTGACATAAAGTTTGCAAGGTCTATAAGAGTCTCGGTTGTTTCGCCGGTGATTTGATAAAATTGATATGTACCTGTTACTGGAAAAATCAACGAAACCATTGCAGTGATCGTGGCAATAATCAGTTTTATATATTCTGTATGCTCTGGTGGTGGCTGAAGAATAGTAGGGAGCATAACCAACAACCTTTCCTTCCTAGACCTGTCGTCCATCTTAGCCTAGATACTGAAAGTATAAAATGTCTCTGCAAGTAGTTTGCTGTATATTGGATGGATTCAGATGAGGCTGTTTTGTGACAATATGTGCTGATGTATTATTGTTTACATACTGACCAAAGTAGGTCAATTGATTTATTAAAGATATAATAATTGTATTCTATTGTTATGTTTCTGTGCCCCGAAAAAACAAAATTTGTTTTGTTACTATGTCCTTGATAAAATTTGTTTTGAGATCAACCCTCTGTAGGCTTTAGAACTCAACTTCAGAATCGGATTAACTTATAAATGTCGACAGTAGGTTGTATACAACACCCATAAATCTTTAGGTAAACACGATAATGAAAGAAAAAGCACAGTATTTGACAGCACAGTCGTATTGTAGTAATAATGGATGAACTTTTAGGAGGCGCTATAGGGATTTACTTTTGGGATTTTCTATCGACTTTACCCAGCAACTGTTGCACTGATATAACGGGACACTCTTGATGTACATATGGTTGAATACTTAACAAGCCATAAATAAGTGAATGAGAAATAAAGAAAAACGACATTAGGACTGAATGTTCGTTAACGTGGATAATTAATTGTAAGAATTGTTGAAAGGTAAGACTGTTATTGATCATTGAATTACAACTTTGACGTCAAGTCTTTGTTCGACAGACATTTTATTTATATTCCAGTTGGGCTATACAGCCTACGAGGACATACAATGCAGTCCCGTTTTTCACCCAGTACAATATGTTTCCACAGTCTATTATTACGTGTATAACATAATGTTCTTAAGTGATTTCATATAAGCGTAGATATTTGTCCGAACACAAATAATCAGGCCTATGTTCGGTACAGACTGTATGTACAATGTATTGAGAAAAGTATGACCCCCGGCCGTGGTTTGGAGGGGTCCCAGGCCGGCCTGTACTGAGTGTAAGTATGATCCCGGGCCGTGGTTTGGAGGGGTCCCAGGCCTGCCCGTACTGAGTGTAAGTATGATCCCGGGCCGTGGTTTGGAGGGGTCCCAGGCGTGCCCGTACTGAGTGTAAGTATGATCCCGGGCCGTGGTTTGGAGGGGTCCCAGGCGTGCCTGTACTGAGTGTAAGTATGATCCCGGGCCGTGGTTTGGAGGGGTCCCAGGCCGGCCCGTACTGAGTGTAAGTATGATCCCGGGCCGTGGTTTGGAGGGGTCCCAGGCCGGCCCGTACTGAGTGTAAGTATGATCCCGGGCCGTGGTTTGGAGGGGTCCCAGGCCGGCCCGTACTGAGTGTAAGTATGATCCTGGGCCGTGGTTTGGAGGGGTCCCAGGCCTGCCCGTACTGAGTGTAAGTATGATCCTGGGCCGTGGTTTGGAGGGGTCCCAGGCCTGCCCGTACTGAGTGTAAGTATGATCCCGGGTCTTGGTTCGGAGGGGTCCCAGGCCTGCCCGTACTGAGTGCTCTCAATGCTCTTCATACCGGTCAGCATATACCGGATTGGCGTTCCATACTAACATAAAAATATCGATCTGACTGCATTACATTCAGGTATTGAGAAAAATGACGCTGAATCAGTGTTATATATAGAAAAGTAGTAGTTCTTTACATGGCGGTATTCGGTCATTCATTAGGGGTAAAACACTTGATATATTCTTGTTCGCGACACAATGTTGGATTTAACGGATGACTGACACTCCTCGAATTTCTGTAACAATAGCGCTATGTATATCGACAATTATCAAACATGTATCAACTAAAAATATAACAACCGGGTTAAAAAAATTCAGATTGTGAAACTTGTCAGGGTAAGTCGTTTGTTTTCTTTATGGTCGTTATTTCAGTTGTCACATATCTTTCTTAAAGGTGTACGTTATATGTAAACATGTTAAATAATGCACAAACACACGTGTATGGATTTCTACTGTAAATCCGGTCGATATGAAAATGTGTTACAAAGCCATATATAACACAATACATGTATCAGATATATAACCTAGACTACGTATTAGTGTTGTCTTTATAAACATAGCATATCGTACAATCAATGAACCAGCTACCGCGTTGTTCCGTTACAACTTAACTCAAACTTGTAAGTCGGGATTTTTGTTCGTTGAAAAGAGGTTTCTTGAAGACTTCAAAACTGTTCAAAACTGGATTAATAATGCTTGACATTCACTGGATTGTGGACTAGTATGTTATGTTTTGATATACACTCAGTAAAAAAGGAGAAGATTTACTCCATTTCATGGATCGATCTTTTTTGGGTCCGATTTTTTTACTCGAATTACTTATGCGATGGACATGCAAGTGGACATTATTTCATAAAAAAAGTCCTTACAAGAGTTATCTCCTATACATAGGGATTGTATACAGATCGTATCACGTGATGTTCAATAACATTACAATAACGTCATATGTACGAATATGATAGAATAGTCTTCTACATATTTTTCACATATATATATTACCTACAAATAACATGGTTACATAATTAACGGTTTTTTTTCAGGATCATATCTTCAAGATGTTTAAGTTAAGACATCCCGCTTGTGGAAAAAAAGCGCTTGTTTGCGCCTTGATAGCAATGTCTCTGTGTTCCTACGTTACCTTTGTGTTGCTAAGAGATGACGTCATCACTGAACCAGCTTCTGCAGGCATAAAAGGTATGTTATATCGAGATAAACTATGTCTAGACAGACTATGCTTATTATGCGTTTGAAATGCATAAATTTACATTGTGTTTATTTAGACCTTGAACGACTCTCTTCTGTTGCTATGCGTTGCGATTATTACGAGTTATCTTCCTTTATCCATTCTAGAGTTATCTCCCTTTTCCCTTATGTAGTATATGTATATATTATATATATATAGTAATTATACATTTATTGTACTATAAAAGGGATAAAGATAGAGAACTCGTGACAATCTCCTTAATGAACTGAGCCCGTCCAATCAGTTCAGTCGGTAGAGCGCACGCTACAGGAATGCAAATCTGCAGGTCGTGGGTTCGAACCCAGGGTGAGGACTTTGCTATCCTTGACAATTTAATGTCACATACTCCCGAAGTCGTTTGTTCTTTTCCTCTGAATCACGTGTGGTAATCGCTTACGGAAAGACAGAGGACATGTTAGCTATGGTTAGTAACCAAGGAACTCTCGTTTTGTCAACTCACCCCGTACAGAACTGAAATACTATCGAAAGAACGGCGTATTACCGTCTACATGAAGGCAATAGGACTGGAACACATATTCTAGCCAAAATCTAATACATGTAATAGATAATGTCAAAGTGATGTGAACCGATGAAGGCGAAGTTGACCGGTTTTTTTCGCCTTTTCGATATTTCTACTCATTTGAATAACAATTAATATTTGAGCTCCCTTCAATCAAAATCAACGGAAGATGTATCCAGTAGTGTTTTAGAAACTAAGAGGTGTAGTAAATGTGGTATTGGTCTATAGAATTATATAAGAAAACAAATTTGTGCTGATCAATCAGTAAACAATATTATGTCTTATTATTATGCATATGTTAGTGTATGAAATGTATCATGTAAAATCAATTCAAATATATATGTAGCCAGACTCGGAAAAGTGAGTAAGCGCAAACTTATATAATGACAACGTTGCTTACGGGGTTTATATTCTTCACCAAAGTTTTAATAGACTTTAGTGCAAGAGCCAGATATGCATTTAGTTGCTTGTCATTGTCTTTTCCAGTTGATACTCACGCGTTGTCAAACACAAACGTCGCTACACGTTCTAGCTGGTGGCCCAGGCGCAAAGATGTCTTGTTGTTTGCCTACATGAGAAGTGGATCAACTCTGGTGGGCGAATTCTATCGAAACTCTCCAGGAACATTTTACGTGTTCGAACCTCTCATGCCACTGGCTACCTACCATTATTTTACGGACAGTTCAGTGTGTCAAATGCGTAAAACAGATTGCGAGTAAGTATAGTCAAACTCAGTGTAACGATTATTTCCCCTAAAGTTAGCGGTTCTATTTCCGATTCGTTGCGGAGTCCTGCGCAGTTTCCCTATTACCCTTTTTAGTTGTATCCCTTAAAAATCCATTGGTTTTATTTTGTATCCTAGGAATGTGTGAGAAGTGGTAGGCTGTTTTCTGTTAATATGCAGTAGCTCTACTGTTTCCCATTGTTTGAGCCTGCACGGTTAGCTCAGTTTTGTAAGTAAGATAACTGAATACTGTTGAGAAACAACGTAACATCCAAAACAAACAAATATCTCTATTTTTACATGTGTTTGTTGGATTAACGTGCCACCAACAAGTTTTCAGTCAAACAGAGAAAATGTCTACTTGTAGGGCAAGTTCTAGCAGACTCTGCTATAGTATACCATAAATACACTGTGATACCACGTAGACACGTGACATTACACCACACAAAGTCATATAAACCTGACACCGGGCATGCCAGTTCTAGTACATGTTGTACTACCCTTACAATGATGTGCGTAAACAAGCATTTTTAGAAACTTAACGGTACATCGCCTTTGGGGATCGAGCCCTTAACTTTTTTTGCCGAAAAATCTGTACGAAGGTTGACACTTAGGAACGTACTTATTTCAGTCCCCCCCCCTTCCTTTTATAACGTTCTTTCGGTCAATTTTGAAGTAACTAAGACCAGTACGTTTATTACCGTACTCGTCTAAACGCGTGCTATCAGGGGGCGAAGTTCTGCCATTTTTCAGTATACGCACGACTTTCAGGGGAGATCCAGGAAAATTTTGACTTTCTACATTAACTTTAACTTAGAGCTGTATTCTAAGCACATTTTTAAATAGTTAAAGTTTAGCTGTTTTTGTCATGAAAACCCACTTCCTTACATTCCGATGTGTATACCATGCATCTTTGGCCATACTATGACTTCTTGTTTAACTTTTCCGGCTGATGTATTGCTAGCTACACCCCTGACTATATTTTGTTCTTTTTTTATTCTTTATTGTAGTATTTGTTCTTTCTACCTGCAGTAACGGAATAAGAATTGTGACGTCACACACTCTTGAATGCGGGAAATAATGTTCATATTTATGATTTTTAAACGACTCGCTAAAATACCAGCAATGTTTATTAAAACAAAATTGCTTTCAGTAGGTATTTTGTTGGATCGATCGAGCAACCTGAGAGCAAAGCGGGAACATAGTAACATAATATATGCTGTTCCTGCATGCGGAGAATTGGTGTGGAATGCGTATTAAGTTACTAATAACAGCTTCTGTTGCACTCATTGTTATGAAAAATGTGTGTTCACAATTGTTTATGTTTTATTGATTTCAGATTGTTGAACAATACGCAGATTCAAGAACCAATTTCTACTATCCATAATCTTTACTCTTGCAATATTCGTGATGTCCCTAAACTAGTGATAGACGAAATTCTAAAACATAATAAATCAGGCGTGGTCTGGTGGAATTTGGGCAAATGTTTGAAAATAAGTCAACACGCAGCATATGGAGACTATGCCAAATGCTTTGATCAGATAGAACAAGCTTGTCGGAAAGCAGAAGTCAAAGTTATTAAAATCTTGAGATTAAGTTTTATCCATATGAAATTGTTCTTGCGGACCATTCCTAACTTGCATGTGTTGTTTCTTCTACGCGATCCGCGCGCCATTTTAAATTCCCGGATATCCACCGACTGGTTCCCGGTGTCAGAGGACGATCCGTCAGAAGTAAAACAAAATGTTGACAGCCTCTGCGAAAAGATGAATACTGATATTCGTTGGTACGAACAGGCGCGAGCAGAATATGAAGACAGAGTGCTGCGATTAAATATCGAAAATGTAACCGAAAATGAACAAGAAATGATGAAATTAATGCATTATTTCAGAGATGGTTATGAAATGCAAAAGGAAGACAAGAAATATTTAGATTTTGTATTTAAGAAGAAGAAACAAAAGAATTTGTTCAGAGATTGGCGACACTCATTGAAAAACGAATCTAAACAGTATACTGAGGAGAAGTGCTCACACGTACTGTCATATTTGGAAAAACAATGTACTTGAAAGTTAAAATTATATAGTATTGTTATTTATATATTGTAAAAAAGATGTAGCAATTGTTTAGAACTTATATAATATAAAATTGTTAACTGTAAATTTTGGTTGCATACATTCATTTGTATAAATAATGCAATAATACCAGTATTCATTGTCATATCAAGATAATATTCTTAATTATAATAATACAAAATATGGTATCATGTAAGTTTAATAATAAGTAATAATAAATAAATAACACGTGTTGGATAATTAATTAAACTTTTCTTTTTTTTCAAAAATGGTAGAACATTAATGAAATGTTTATTTTCACATCAAGTCATTGTTGTTCTATTCACTAAATATTAAGAGCTAATTAACTAATAGCATTCACAATTGTTGAAATGAATATGCTTCAACACACGAGAACAATGTGCATCGTTCTACCAGATAATTTTTCATCACAAGTTTGTTTCCCTCAACAACATACTTCTTTTCATACATTCCAATATAACATAATATTTTATTTACATTTACCAATTTCAATTTTTTAAATTAAAATATATATTTCAACCAACTGTTTGTCATCCATGTGTATTTTCACATATTTGTGTTAAGTAATTGACTTACATGAAAGGTGTAAAGATAACTAGTCAATTACTTCCAAATACAATTTATTCATCAGTCATAATATCGTGTTGTTAATTTCTTGTATCCTAAAAGTCAGTCAAAGAAAATATAGAGATCCCATTTCGTGCAAAATATACACATACATACTGATACATCAAGACACGGACCGAATATTAACGAGATAGCTAGATAATTATCGTAATGATTAAGTGGTTAACACGAAACAATTCGCGAACGCTATCATGCTAACTGGTGGCAGTAATATATGCCACCATACGTTTGTACCAAAGACTCAAACTGTATACATGTATCATGTACAATGCAAATATAGATGCTGCAGTTTACAAACTCGCAGTAGAATCTCAGGTGCAATCCTCAGGCACTTACCTCAACCTCAGTTACCCATAATGCACTAGACCTGGAACGACTGATACAACAAGACTCATAGCCTCGATCGATGAAATCAATAGGTGGTCGTACTGCTACTGATATCAATCAGCGATTTGGAGAATATAAAAGTTTGCCCAGGAAATTGTTATTGACTTTATGAATAATAGATGAGCTATGATAGATATTAGTCAGGAATAAAATGGACACAGCCTCCAGATAAGAGCGCAAACAGTAATTATAATTATATAGCATTAGACAATTCGAAAAGGGAAATAATGCAAATTGGTGCAACAGATTTATTGCTTATGCAATGGTCTCCCTTAGCAGGGGAAATCCTAGCGATATTTAAATATCAAGTAGTATATATATACATCGAATGAATGGTTATTAAATTGGTTATAGAATCTTTAAAATATTTGCCTCGAAGAATTAAAATTATCAGAAACGGTAAAGCAGTATTTTAATGACCTTCAAATTGTTCATCTTTAACACATCTACATATATTGTAGGGTTTACCGATCTGAATTTGCCATAAAGAACCTTTCCGGATTACCATGACATTTGTTTTGACAGGCTGCCCAAGCCATGACTGAAATCCAGTGCTGAAATTATTTATTTTACGTAGACTATTGCTGGAAATTTTACCTTCTGTATTTTGATGCAATATTTACATCTTATGCTTTGTTTTATGAAATAAATATGTTTAACTTGCATATTGTAAATTCTTGCCTGTGAAGTAGAAACTAGAAATGTGTCCACAGTACACCTGTGCATCCACCTGTTCAAATCACACAACTCTATTTCCCCTTGGTTGAGAGAGGCATAAACACCCAAGGTACACAACTACACATGCAGATACATGTATACATTCCTCTTAAGTTTGAAGACTGTAAGTCCAACAGTACAAGAGATATGAACAACACAAGTTATGTGGAACGGACTGACAGACAGACAAGGGTAAATCCGAGTGCCCCCCTGACAATTATTCGGAGGCACAAAAACACATTAAAATCACAAAAACTTGTTTTTATGCTTGTACAATAGAAAGGCACCCTCTGAGATATTCAGTTACCCATCTCCATCCACACATCTTTATGACACTCATTATTATAACCAACCATCTTGCTCTACCAATCATGTCTGCGAGTCACTTATGTTCATCATACAACAAATCCACAATAACAAACACCTCAATTAATTGAACTTTGCCAAGCCATGGTTACCTTTAGTTTATTGCAAATATCAAAGTAATTGAGTATGAAAGCACGAAGATGTCTAATTTAGCTGA
The DNA here is from genome assembly GCA_032209605.1 of Mactromeris polynyma. NCBI lineage: Eukaryota > Metazoa > Mollusca > Bivalvia > Venerida > Mactridae > Mactromeris > Mactromeris polynyma. The sequence goes on from JASFXZ010000015.1 coordinate 5,705,263, forward strand.
GGGGGCCATAGCCAAGTCTGTTTATTCTGTTATATATCATTGTCCAATCACCACAACAAGAGTGCTGACCATCGCAAAATACGCCTGTTGTACGGTTATGCTATATATATGCCTATACACATTCTGATGCAATCTGGTGACGATTGAACAAATGCTTCTTAAGTTATTGATCAGACAAGACAAATTTTAGGATATTTCTGTAATCAAAGGGCGATACCTCCCGAGTGATATGGCTGGTTATTGAACTTGTCCGAGATATTTGGTGATGATTGGACAAATGCCTTTGAAGTTATTGATTGAACAAGACCAATTCTAGGCAATTTCTCTAATTAAAGGGCAATAACTTTGGAGTGACAAGTGTGATATGGCTGATTATCGAACTTATCAACGATATTATGCCGATACACACTTGACTAAGTCTGGTGAAGATTGGACAAATGCTTGTAAAGTTTATGATTGGACAAGACCAATTTTAGGAAATTTCTCTAATTAAAGAGCAATAACTCTGGAGTGCTCAGTGCGATATGGCTGGTCATCAAACTTGTCCAAGATATTATGCCTATACAATTCTGACCAGGTCTGGTAAAGATTGGACAAAGAATTCTTTACTTATTGATTGGACAACTTGATGGACGCTGCCCGCCCACCTGCCGCAGGTGAAGCTGTAATACGTCCCGTTCTTTGAAAAGGCATATAAATATGTTTCACTTTATCATGTGATGTGTACAAAATAAGCAGACATTGCATGCACGGCGATTGTGAAAATTAAACCCTAGTAATCAATGTAGCAAGCACTGCGATTGTGAACCCATCCTGGTCAAGTACTGATATGAAATGTCGCATTTTGTCAACAGTGCAGGTATCACTGTTAATTGACGTCAACGATCCTTAATTAAGACCCCCTCCCCTTAAGTTAGAGTTTAGCTCTACCTCTCAAGATGTATTGCTACAAACATGAAAGACAACTTACAAAAACTATGATACTATGCAGATGCTGTACTGTGGTATATTGGGACTTTTACCATCACAGGTGTCGAGCTAAATGCAATATTTAACATTATGGTGAATGCAGACAACCATCAAGCTACGAAGGTGTTTCGTGTTGTTTTTCAAAAGAGAAGAGCAAACATAAAATACAAGGTAAATAACTTAGTGAGTGGCTAAAGGAAGAACAACTCATTTATAAATCTTTATTGTTTTTTATTTTGTTTCTGTAATATTCTATCAATTGTGAATTTCATGTTTTCTGCTGACAGAGAATCATGAAGGAGACAATTCATTGCAGCACAAAGAATGCACATGCTGTAAGTAGAAGGTTGTTTATTTATTGTCAAGATTAAAATTCAGTCTGTACACTTTAACAGCACATTGTGGATATAAATTAGCACTAACAATATTTTATAGAAAATATAAGTTGAGTAACAATTTAGGAAAATGATCTTCAACAATAAGACAGACTCTACAAATTGTAACAATACTTGTACAAACATTTTCCAGCAAACATTTGCAACAGTTTTGGTATTATCTTCGATCATACTGTTTTAACATGGAAAGCTGGACACAAAAATCAGCAATATGTTACTTCTTATCGTTCAACGACGTTGGAGATTTCAACTAAAATATACTCAACAGAAACACACCAGCTAATTTTCCATCATTAATTTGTTTGTATTATCAGACACCAAGTATTGGCAAACGCAAAAACAAATTGTAACACAGACACTAAATCCGACAGTAACGTTACAAATATTGAGATCTATTTCGTGGATGCCTATTCAGGGCACATTTTATCTCCAAACTTGGATGTACATTAAGTATTGTACTTCAAAATGGTGTGTTTTTATTTTTGTTCAGTACAAAACATATATCAGGGTATTCATTAAAAGATAATAGACTGTTATAACTAGACTGTCATCTCAACAAAATCAGCATAATTATTTCAATGGTAATTTTAGAATACATTCTTTACTAAATACCTTCTATGGAAAAAAACTCAAAATATATTTTCTCAAACGTTTAACAGATTGTTAAATATTAAACTTATTCACTGCTCATGTTTTGTTTGCATGGCCTAAAAATATTCTGTTTGTTATATCAAAAGTGTGTTTATGCTTCACTTGCCAGTAATCCTTCTTAGTCTATATGATCTGTGAAAAGACAATTACTGTTTTTATAACTGTAACTCTTATTTATAACTCAAATGTGGACAAATCTGACAAAGTCAAACCACTCAAACATGCATTGATATTTCTTTCATGAATGGTACAATAGAACTTCGAAACCTCGAACAGTTTTGGCTTGAACTCAGTAGATACCTCGAACATGGTGACACATTTCATTTGCACGTCATATTAATTACTTGACAAACAAATCACTGCATGGATCTATTAAATAAGAATATTTTTATAATAATAAATAGGCCAAATAGAACAATTAAAATAGTTTGTTTCAAGTACCTTTGACTCGAAGTCATTGCTAGATCTGATGGCAGTTCAACGTTTCCAAGTTTTACTGTATTTTTTAAATATGAGAATTTTTTATTTCACTGCTCAAGGTCATTCAACTTTGACATTAAAATAACAGGTTAATTTACTTTAACCCAACAAAAGTATCAAAAGATTACAGTAGAATAATCAGAGACAGATGTATCAATAACTTTGAATCTAAACACCCTCAAAAGAATTGTAAGGGTACTTTTTAAGCACCATATATCATTAGCACTATATTAAAGAATTTATCAAAATACAAATAAACTTAACAGCACATGTTGTAATATTATCAGCTTCAATGCATTTAAAAAAAGACACTAAAATACAAATAAAATAATTTAATATTGTCCATTATTCTTCAAGTATAGAAAACACTTAGTGACAAACAATAACTGACCGTTTCTGTCTATCCTACAGAGCAACAATGACTTTTTATCAATTACAAAAACATTTTAGGAAAAAATTAAACTAAAGACATCTACAGATATTATCTAATGAAATCTAGAATCCTTATCTCAGAGACTACATGACATACAGCAAAAACCTCAATGATGAAAACGTATTGGTGAATTGCCTAAGGTCATACATTAAAGGGACAGCATTCAAAGAACAGGGTTAATTGACTTAAACTCAGAATTATTGTATTCTCCTAACCAATCATCCTACATTCATTGTTTAACTATGAAAGCCTGTGTCATCCAACAATGTCAATCTCTTCCTCAATGGCTGTCGTCGATACAGCAAGCCTCTCCTCTTTAACAAAAAGACCGCTACGTTTTTCTTTCAATTTCTGTCGATATTCCTTCTGTGATCTCTGTTTAGCCACACGAGGTTTTCTGTCAGAATTTTTGTTTTTCTGAAAATACAGAAATGAATTAATGATGTGTGTCATAATAAAAAGTAAATTGGATCCAATAAAATCGCAATAAATCAACATACCCTCCACCCATTTTTATTTGGCACAAAAACTTCTTATAGACAACATTCCGAGATAAATAGTTTTCTCCCATTTCAAAAGCAATCCCTAAAACGTAAGATACTCTATCATTTATAAAGAAATTGTACAATTTGATGACCATTTATCCTGAGATACTTGAACAAAACATCGGAGGCCTCTTCTGTATCCAAGTTATTTATCAGCCATAATTAGTCGTTGAAAAGATCATTTTCATATCAACGACATTTAAATAGTCAATATTCAACAAACATAATTGGAATACATATCTTTCTAGCACAACAAAATATCTACACCATATTGGTTTAAATACTCCTGGAGTACAAACATCAATAAACAATTAACATTGCGCACACTTCGCATTGAAAACAAGGACAGGAATTAGCATCTAACCGATCTTCAATGGATCTAAAATTAAATTTTGTTTGTACACCAATATTTGAGTTCTGGATTCCGTCTATTGTTGTGATGTAAATGATCACACTCATAAAAATGTTTACCCAACAAAACAAACAGTACGAGTTCTTGTCATACTGCTATGTCTGTAAGTAATTTATATATTGCATTCGTACGAACTGTCAAAGACACAACACATCTAGGACAGCAGATAAAATGCTTTTTCAACAATATTAGCTTAGTTGTTTAAATGGCAACAAACCAAGATACTAAATAAGTAAATATACATTGTACTAATAATTATGCACCAATATAAGGATTAATTAGTCCTTAAGACAATAAGCCAGTTCTTTTAAGTTTTGTTCGCTTTAACAAAATCTTCGTTCAGCCTTCATTGAAACTGAAGCACATGCTTTAGTTAGTTAAAGCTGAACACTGCCTCTTTTGACAGATAATACATGCAGGGTACATAGCTGTATGTTACCTTTGAGAACAGGGTATATAGCTGTATGTTACCTTTGAGAACAGGGTATATAGCTGTATGTTACCTTTGAGAACAGGGTATATAGCTGTATGTTACCTTTGAGAACAGGGTATATAGCTGTATGTTACCTTTGAGAACAGGGTATATAGCTATATGTTACCTTTGAGAACAGGGTATATAGCTGTATGTTACCTTTGAGAACAGGGTATATAGCTGTATGTTACCTTTGAGAACAGGGTATATAGCTGTATGTTACCTTTGAGAACAGGGTATATAGCTGTATGTTACCTTTGAGAATGGGGTATATAGCTGTATGTTACCTTTGAGAACGGGGTATATAGCTGTATGTTACCTTTGAGAACAGTATATAGCTGTATGTTACCTTTGAGAACGGGGTATATAGCTGTATGTTACCTTTGAGAACAGGGTATATAGCTGTATGTTACCTTTGAGAACGGGGTATATAGCTGTATGTTACCTTTGAGAACTTTTTGTGTTGACTCCTATGATTATCATTAATGTCCGGTGAGTGTTCACAGTGGAAGTTCACTACATCTTGAATCTTCTCAAGTTTTGTATCATCTATAGAATTTAAGTCTGAAAGAAATGAAGATATCAATAAATTAGGCCATAATTAAACAAGTGTGTGTTTGGTATAAACCTACCTAGTACCTACCCATGAAAATGGCCTCTACATAAATAAAAATTTAAAGGGTCTGAGAACTTTGAAAATTATTTCTAGCAGCATATTAAAAGTTAAAACTAATATGACAAAAAAGCAATTAATTACCCACCTGGCACCAAAATAGTTGCTGGTGAGGGTTATGCCAAACAACTTTTTTAAGAATGGCCATATTCAAGACTTTCTATGTTTACTTAAGTTCTTTGAATGTGTCTGACCATGACATTTGAGGTAAAAAAAATGTCTGGAAAAAAATATAAACCAGGACTGAGAAATCCTTGTAAGTTCTGACAAAGACTGGCTCTAGTTAGTGAACTACCTAATTAACATAATACACATGCTTTTAGTGTCAGATACACATTTATGAAATCCAATCCAAAGGCCAGATGGTGTACATAGTAAGCACAATTTTAATACTAAACGATAATTGAGAAACAGCAGTTCCTCATTTTCAATTAACAGAAATGACTCTTCAAATAAATTTGTAATTTTTGCAGTTGACTTTTGCCAGACCCCTTATACTGCTTATTCTATCAATTCACTGACATGATCACAATTTTACAATATCAGGGTATAAGGATATAAAACTGAGTTGAGAAACCTGTCTCAGAATGCAGCCTTGCAATTAATCAATTTTAAGACTGAGCTCAAAGACAACCAATTATATGTTTGCATTTTAAGACTAGCTCCAAGCTGAGAGTTATAACCTCAAATAAGTACTGGTATATGGGCGTGTAATTTGAATCATGTACTCTTCTTATAATTATCAAATGTCAAATTTACCTATCACAAATTCTGAAGGACGTTTATCGAATGATGCTGTAGGGTTGATGATTTTAATGATATCCATTTGCTCTCGTAGACCTAGCTCTCGACTTATCGTCAACGACAATTCATCCACCATCTTGGCTTTTTCTGACTTTGACATATGACTCCTGTAATGATAAACATTCAATAGTAATGAACAATAAAAGCCATGATCAGCACTGGGTCAAAGCGAGTCATGTACAATATAAATAGTAATTGTTGGTTGTCTATATAGTATTAGAGTAACTTTAAATGTGAATTAAAACTACTGAGAGAACAAAGAGAGCCAAACAGTCAAAAACATGTCCATAAACTTGGTGACATGTCCATAAACTTGGTGACATGTCCATAAACTTGGTGACATGTCCATAAACTTGGTGACATGTCCATAAACTTGGTGACAAAGTTTGGTGAAGATTTGACAGAGGCTTTTCAACATAGAGAGAGGACAAAGATAAAAAGGACTAAACAACAGGTATAAGAGGCTATAACAACAGGTATAAGAGGCTATCTGATTGGTTATCAAACTTAGCGGAGATACAAAACCCATGAATATTGGGCTGTCTTATAGCACGAGTTGTTTGTCAAACAGAATAAAAAGTATGAATCCTAATCATACCATTATGTCTGTCAGACATGTTCATATAGCATTCGTACGAACTGTCAAAGAGACAACACATCTAGGACAGCAGATAAAATGCTTAACACTGTACAGAAAGGGTACCTACTGAACTACCTACAGCTAAACACAGAGTTTGGGTATCGCTAGCTAGAAAACATGAACTTATCTAACATTAGAAGATGGAAATCATTAACTGCATTGAATTCTTATAATAAATATTAAGACTAATAAGATAATGACAGCTAAACCCTCTTAAAACAAACAGACAGACAGACATTACCTTATTATTTTATTGTTTGTTATTTCCTTCTTGGCTTCTAAGCTGGTGATTAAACGTGGTTTTCAAATGGAAAACCGAATAAAAATAGTCCCCAAGACTACAATCAGTAACCTGTAAACCCTTAATGTTTGCCCAGACAGACAGATAGACATGCCAACCAACAGACAAGCAACTCTGTAACACCCACAATAACTATAGATAAATTTATAAATTCAATATTAAACACATCAATATGAAAACAACATACCATTTTTTACAAGGAGTATTTTTCAATCTACATGTTGAGCATTTTGAAGAGGACTGTATGGTGGAACATGTGAATGCATAGGAAGCTTCTGGTATGGATACAGGTGAGGGTGTTGAGCTATCACTGTCTATTGAGGACACATCATTATATTCCAAGTTATTATTCAATACTGGAGAGTCTGAAATAGATATATTTGAATCTTGATAGATTCATGTTTTACATCAACTTTTTGGTGCCACAATACCACTAACATGCTGGGTCCAGAATTATAACCATTAGTTTATTCACCACTGAGAATTCTACAATATACAGCACACAAATACAATCAGACCTCGTTCATTTGAATTCATCGGGTTTGAAATTTCGTTTCGATCAAAACATAGTTTCAAAAGAGCCCATTTCAGTTCAATGTGCTTAAGAAGGTACAATGGGACCGGATATTTATTTCGGATGATACCAAGTATTTGGACAGAAAATTGTTGAATAAACAACATCAGACTGTAAGAGTATGTTTGAATGTGAATCGGAGATGGAGTGCATGTATTCAGAGCCAAATGCTGAGTTAAATGCTTATAATCAATAGAAACACCTAAAACATAGATTAACACTCGTAGTTAATGAATCACAAAGAATACAGATCATTGCAATCTCCACACTAGAACTCAACAGTACTAAATTTCAAGTACTGTGTAACAGTTATAATTCCATACCCTGGTTGAATGGAGATCTACATACTAACATGCTAGTACATATGTAACAACTTTTAATATATTCTAAATTCTAACTGAATTACTTTTAACAGTGAACTAGACTAGAGCTTATTTTTGGAAAGTAATGTATGTCTCCCCCAATTTACATTACTAAAAGGCCACTTGGCCAAAAATAATCCAAACAAAAAATGCAGATACTATGCACAACTACGCTTGGTATCAATAACTCATGTGGTTGAGGAGAACAAGCACATGAGACAGTAAAGCATCAATATGTCTCTACTAAGTGGGGAAAGACATAAAATATTCTTTAAATATAGTTTGAATTATACATTTTAGCATAGTTCCATAGTTTTTACTTACCTATCAAATCGTGAAGATTTGTATCTAAACCTTGAATACAGGAATTTGTTTCGATGTCAAATATGAATCCTTCTTCATCGCCATCCACATACAGGTCATCTGCACTGCAATCTGAACTTGTAGTCATACACGAAGACCCAGACAAACTTCCCAGATAGGCATGATTATCAACATCATAGGTATATTGGTAGCTGGAGAACAAAACAAATCTTTATGAGCATAGTATTTTTCAGCTGCGTTTTACTTTATTCCCAATGGCAATTAGTATCTTAATCTCGAATGAAAACCCACTAGTAGAAATTCCTGGGTTTGGGCACCAATAGGCAAGTGCTTATTCTAATTGAAAATATTTTATTCAGACATTGAGAAAAAGCAAACCTTCCATGAGTGTGACAAAATTGTATATATACATGTATATACTTGTAGCATAACTTACATATATATACTACTACATTTGTACTAGTAAGAATGCTTTCTTTGCTTTCTTGCCATTACTTACAGTACAGAGTTTCTTGCTTCAAGGCCAATCCTAGTAGACATACAATAATCCTCATACATTTACAGGTATCAGTTAACAAAACACAAAATCGATCAGATATTCCATTTGCTTGTCAGAACATCATATTTTTCTTGTTAAATAGTAATTTTCCAGTTTTCATTTTGTTTTGGCTCCAAGGGGGGAATTTATATTTGAATGGAGGAAAAATAACAGAGGATCGATGACCCTGTCGAACAATCAACTAAACAACTGCATCCATTGTACTCTGAGTTCTCACTAGACTTCTTTATGCTTTTTGGAAACCTATATTTTCCCTTAGACTCTAGTTTCTGGCAACATTTCTTTGAAATTGCAATGAAGAACTGCAACATTTTTATAAAAGCATGGTTTTGGACTCCTGTTTTCAAATCCTAGAGAGAACCCTGGCTACTTTGACACCTTAATTTATAGCATTAACAATTGATTTTACATGTAAGATGAGACATTTGAGTAAGTGACTCAAGAAAAAATCTGCTTATTCATCTTCATCTTTTTATATAAGACAGTCAGGTTCAACACTAAGGCACGTCCGAACGACATTCCCTGGTTAAAAGCTGGTCCGGTCTAGTCATTCCCTTGTCTGACTAGCCCGACTGGTTGTGTTGATAATTATTGATACTTGCAACATATGCAATTAATGTACACATTGTTTCCATAATTTCATCCTATTCGCCTATTTTTAAACATAAACAGTACATCGGAATTCCTAGTTCTATTATTAGAAGCGATGCCATGCACAGTAAATATCTGAGCAATTCTGATTGGTTCGCAGTAAAATTGCATTTTCTTTCCACCCAGAGTTGTCGTTCCTAGACTCACTGCATGCACATTTTCAGTTATCGAACGATAATGAAGAGTTTGAAGACGGACACCGTGTTTCATCGTTACATCATTTGCATTGGAGTCCACGAATTATATGTACATATTCAACTAACCATTTTATTGAAACCAGTAATTTAGTCATGGACGTGACGCAATTTTTACCACAGGACCTGTCGAAAGATAACCTATGTGACTGGGAGCGTGGCAGGAACGATAACTCTGAATGGAATTTGAAATATTACGACATATAAACCTTTTTCGGACTGTTTGCAAGCAGACAAAATGGACCTTTTTAAAATATGGGTTTTCGTCCGATAAAGGATCGTTGGAAACTGAAAAGTCAAAGAAATGAATGGGAAAACCAGTACAGACTGTACCCATGATTGATAATTGGCTATGATGAAAATAGCGATGTATAAATGTACTATGTTCTTGCACTCCATCGACTTAGTTAATCTGTTGGACTTGTGTACTTTCCACATATGCACTATAAACCAAATCTTAATACAAGGCATATTTTGTCATTGAAAAGTTTGGTCTAGTTGACATTAGGTCAGGTCTAGTATGTTTGAAGGCTAGCCTGTCCACTGGTCTAGTAGTAAAAAAAGTTAATGTCGAACCCTGCAGACATTGGGGAAATTTCATAATTACCTTCTGTATAAGTCTTGTATATCTTCATCATCATCACTGTCACCAACAACTGGCAGCTTATAATCACCAGTAATAAGCACTTCTGATGACCAGGGACTGAAATTACATAAAGTTTAAATGACAATTTGAAGTCTATTGTATCAATATGTTAATGAAACATAGAACTTAAAGTGTTGTTGCATATTAATTCCAGCTGCATACACTGCATTACTGAATAGCTTGTCTTCACTTTTATAGAAAGGTGACACTTCTAAAATAGAGGGTCACTGAGACACCCAAGTTTTCACATCTGAGTAATTTCCTAATTTAGGAGGTCATAGAGGAATACTTATTGTATTTTCAAATAAAACTTTGTGTTAGTAATAAGTGTGATTATAATTGTAGCTGCATAGATATCTACATCTACATGATACTCCCAACAATCAGAAATTTGATTATGACTACGTTTTTGTTGTCAGGTAAACAAACTGAGGCGATTCCAAGATTTAAAGATTTTCAAGAAACTGTGTCCACCCAGTTGTTCCTCAGAAACATGCAACATTGACGCAGGATTTGTACGTCAGGAAATACACTGGGACGGAATGATAATGGTCACTTCTTGACAACTTTGTCAGCATCATTTTATATCAATGTACGTACTAATAGATAAAACATGTATCCTTTGCTTGAATAGGGAAACAAATAGGCTCAACTGTCATGCTTATAAATGAGAATATAATCAGCACAACCTTATATGGGTCATGTAAATGAATTGGGAAGTGTGCCCAATGAGGAGCTAGTAGTAGTACGTAATCCGAGACTTCTCTGACCCTATAGCCTTTTTTTTTTTTTTTTTTTGCGGCGTAGGGTCAGAGGAACTCCTATAGTAAAAACCCGGGGATTACTGAAAACCACACAGTCGTGTTGTCGTATACTTTCAACGGTGTATGTGGCGTTTTGTCTCATTTTAACGAGAAGTTAGCCGAACAAATCGGTAAATTGATATTTAATTTACCAATCTGCATCGATCACGTGACAGCCAGGTGCTTTGACCCAAATACATATTTACATGAAGAAAATTATTTGTTTAGCTTACTCTGAAAAGGATTGACCGTTACAACGTATTAAAGGTTTTCAAAACAAATGTTACGGTTCAGATAGGTTAATTAATATATTGATAACAGATGTATATGCTTGAAATGTTAATCCAATGAATGTTTACATAGATATATTGATTTAAAGTTCCTCTCCCGCGCGGGAGAGGAAATCCCCGGGTTTTTACTATATGAGTTCCTCTGACCCTAACCAGCAACATGAAATATCAAAAATCGTAAAAGGGGCTGGTTTAGGGACAGAGAAGGCTCGGATTAAGTAGTACGGTGCTATATCAACTGAGATAAGTGGGATGCCATCTAACAGCGCAAGGGAATTAACTGGCACAAACGCCATGTGGGTAAGTTAGATAGTCAACACCACCTTCATGCGGATAGCTAAATGGCCAAACTACTGCACAACAGAAATTTAACACACCATGCAGCAAAATATATAATAAACATGTCATTGCCATACTTTTATTGCTAGGAGTAAAACGAACATGCCCCCATCTCGGATTGAACCCAAGTCTCCTATATGTAAAGCAGACACTCGACCACTTCGCTTAGACTGTTGGAAGTGGCCACTATCACTACAGTAGGAAGTTCCGAAGTAGTAAGCCAGCAATGTGCCATGCCATACGACGATAGTAATACCACCAGTGTGTTCCTAATATTAGTTAAAGAATAAATAAATAGCAATTAAAACAGACACAAATATATCATAAAACTACTCAATGAGTCAATGAGCACGAGATTAGTAGGGCGGTCTCCATGTCCCAAATCCATTTTTGGAAATTTAACATTTCACAAAGCTGTCAAGCGCAGTTCATACCTGGTGAAAGGTGCGTCTGAAAGCATTGTTCACAGTCAGTCAATGGAGGTAAATATGTCACACTATTAAGCTGACAGCATCTTGAAACCAATAAAACTCGGTATATTTTCGTTTTTGTTACAAAAATGTGGCGTCAACGTGGATCTCATGTGTTATACGTCATACGGACTCACGCGAAGTTAAACGAATATTGATTGGCCAATACGCCAAGTCCTTTTGCAAGAAGCAATTTGATTGGATATAACAACATCTAGTTGGATACATTTGGTAGTCCTCCAAATTTTTCCCGGTCGACATTATTTTGCGTTTTTGCGCATATATTGTCATATCGTCCGATTGAATTGGGTTATTTAATGCTATAAAAGATATCCAAGACATACATTACTTTCCAATATCGTATACTTTCTTCCATCTATAGTCTCGCCTCACTTGTGAAGCGTAAGATGTAGTAGTTACCTCCCTTTGTAATTTGCATAAACTTGTTTACAAATGGCGACCGAGTTACAGAGAAGACAGGCCAAGTTGTGGACTATCGTTGTACTCGGAAATTAACGTATGAAATTTATCACCGCTCTTTCTTGATATAATTTCTCTCTTTTTCCATGCGTTTTTTAATATTCACTTTTCCCTATTCATGAATGGACTTGTTGCATCCGTCCTACATTGCTTATGGCTGCCTGCTGGAGACGGGACGTCATGAGTCTCTCAGGTACTCTTGAGTATTACACTAACAGACCAGTGTGACCGTACTAACAGACCAGTGTGACCGTACTAACAGACCAGTGTGACCGTACTAACAGATCAGTGTGACCGTACTAACAGACCAGTGTGACCGTACTAACAGACCAGTGTGACCGTACTAACAGACCAGTGTGACCGTACTAACGGCATGGAGCCTAGAAATACATAGGCAAGGATTTAATTGTCAGTAGACCTGAGCTTACTATATTAACGTAGTTGTAGTAAATTCAGAGAAAAAAGTGTGCCTGTTGTGGCACTGGAACTCTAGTCTAGACCCCTAAGTGATATGCCTACCTTGGACCAGTTGTTTATAGGTCCCAGATCATACTTTGCCATTCAACTGATAGGGCTAACTGGGCCGCTGTCTAACCCACACTACTACTATCCTGTTACTTCATTTGCAGCACAACCTCCAAATGTAATGACTGCTTCACAGAGCCAGAAATTGTGTAGTCAAGACTTGGGCTTAAAACTTGAACTACATGCTAGTGTACTTTTTCATTATTTTAGTCCAGATTCATTACAATTCTTCCAATCTTCATGCTCTTACATTATTTACACAGCATGATTCAATGAAATCATAGGGTCTAATGTAGTCTACACTATTTATACATTATCCATACAACAAATAATTTCTAGCTAATTTAAGTGAACGCTTTTGTATTTATATCACTGGTATATGTATATCTACAATAGTTTTCCAAATGTGTCTGTCCACCTGACATGGCTAGTAAAAATTGGTTTTGTGGCAAAAGTTTTCAATAAAGAAAGAGAAAATCTATTTCTGTCTGGTGAGCTAACTATTTGATGAACCCTGGTTCAGTAGCACAGTAGTACTTTTGTTATATATTGAATAGAACGTTTCTGTCTATGATCTTTTATATTATTCATTGTAGATGTAGATAGCTGGTGAGACAAATAACTCACAACAATGTCTTTACGAACGAGAATTAATGGGTTCACTGCGTGGGTAAACCTGCGCCTTACTCCATATAACCAGCTCTTGAACAATGTACTGATGGACCTTCTCACTGGAACCCACATGAAATATTTGGTGGAAAGTTTCACTGGTAGTAACATTAAGGGACTCGAAAACATGGATGGGTTTGTATTTAAACTGTTTAGAGTTGTGCTGTTGCTTTTTTGTATATTTTATGATAAATTTTCTTATAATTTCTATTACTGATATACTGAGATTGTAACTAGCACTTAGAACTGGGACATTGAAGGAAAGATCCTCATGGGATCAACTTGGCCTATTTAGTTATGGTTCTGATTTTTACAACAAATTTCATGTGGTCATTTTCTTTTCAAATGACTATATTTTATTAATTTGATGGAGGATTATTTATGAATGATCAATTTAGCTTTATTGCATTGTACATTACATCACAATATTATGGTATTTGGTATATCTGATGCAGGCCAGCTTGTTGAAATCATAATTCCAATTATGAAATGTAGTGTCCTGTGCTTTGTGCTACCAAGATAAGAATGAATGTAATTACTGTACAACTGCCTCAGAGAAACACTCTTTGGAAAAGACTCAAATGTTGGTTGTTCTTCGGAGGTTCCTGCTCTAGAGAGGTTGAATACTTACTACAGGAAAAATTATGAAGTTTTTCAAGAAAGGTTGTTGCTCAAGATACATTACAGTGTACATTTATTTCTTTAGGTTGACAGACCAACAAAAGCAGACCAGAATTGATTGGGTTGTGGCAGAATTGAAGAAGAAGAACGTTATAGCTGAGGATGTGTTTGTTGATACTCGACTATTTGCTATGAGGAGTGCTGATCATGTATGTATAAATTCAGTCTGTTAACGTTGCTGCGACAGTGGAGTTAAGACAGCGACTATGACACGCTCTTATCTTAGTTCAGCCACAGCAACTTCTACCCAACATGGTCCATACAAAAAGCGGTGGCATGAAAATTACCCACAGATGACCTAGCTCTCAGTTAGGGTAGTCGTAGTTAGTAGATAAGCTGCCACAAAGTTTATTTTAAGTCAGAAAGTTATGATATATCCTCACTTAGCTAAGATATGTTTACTGAATGCTACCCAGGAGTCAGACACTCTACCCTTAGATCACCGGACATCTCTTCAATTTTAATCCATACTATTCATATCAAATTATGGTAATGATAAATACCTTTGTGTAACCCTTGTTTTATCAGGTGTTCAATCTACTGTGGCGAATGATAAGTCATGATATCTGGTTTGTCTGGGAGCGAGCTGAATATCTACAAGTTGAAGATTTGGACGTGCTTACTCAGGTTCCATTCAAGGTTTGTGCATGCATGTAGACACTCGGAGAGTGGATTGGAGAATTGCTTCTTGTTAACTATTGTACCTATTTATTTACATAAATAGAAACCTGTCTCCTAATTATTCCACAATGAAAATCATTTTTGTATGCAGCATATTGAATAAGGAGTTGGACTACCATATAATTGGATACTTCAAAAAATTTGTGAATCAATAGTTTTAGACATTTTGCAAGCAGAAATGTTCGCAAATTGCAGAAATGCGATTAGTCTTTGTTTAATAGTTAAGTATATAAAAATGTAATAAATTAAACCAGGAAAATTATGCTGGCTGATATTTCCATGACTTTCGTAGAAATTTGCAAAATTTGCCTGAAACATTGCCTCATTACAAACTTAACACATGTATGTAGTATCTGAGCTGGAAAACGGATTTCATTAAAGTTTAACTCTGGCAAAGTGTTGTAATTCAGCTTTGTTAAAATATTCAGTTACAATAGTGTTGCACTAAACTCTCCATATTGAAGTATGGGTAATTAGATTTCCTGAGATTCAATGTGGCAAGCTAATAAGTGATTAGTTCTTAGTATGTATTATTTTACTTAAATATGCAAACACTTTTGTTGTGTTAACAGTGGACACCAGAACCACCTCCAAAGAAAAAGAAAAATAAGAACAAAGTGAAGAAATCCCTTTTATCTGGATTTGGTCCCCCAGCTGGTGAAGGGGCCGACGACAAATCAGAAAAGTCTGAAGAGGTGAGTGTTATACAACTATATTAAGTGTTATATAGTATACCATACCTGTCACTGAAAACTACATTTTTAGTTACAATGTTGATTTCCACATTGTTTTTTGTCTATAACATGTGCATATTTTAATTTAAAGAAAAGCTACTAGGTCAGTCTTCACAATAATTTTTTTGAAGGACTTGCCCATTCAGGCAGACAGTTTGCAATTTCCACTTTCCCAAATTCACTTTCACTTGCCCGAATAAAATTAACAGCAACCTCAAAATAACGAAGAAACATGATGTTTTGATGGTTGTTTTTATTTGTTAAATCAGAAACGAAGACTGGTAACGATAGTTGATGAAAAAGTCCTGTTACACAAACAAAATTGTCAAAGAATGAAAACCAGTCGAAGTATTGCATACTTCACCAATTTTTGTGACAGCTTGGATAAAAGCTAGTCAGACTGGACCACGAACACGACTTGCCAGTTCAGGCAGACAAAATTGATTTTTTACTTGTCCTACGATAATTTTACTTGTCCCGAGCTTGGTGAAATGGTGAAGACTGCTATGTGATTATCAGCATGTTACAGCCACAATACTAACCAATAGTTCAATTTCCAGTCATGGTTCAAACGAATTTGCAAAATTATATCAAATCAAACTGATATTCAAATTGGCATATAAATCACTGAGTAAAGTCAGTGTACCATACTTAGTTTCAAAATTCAATCCACCGGGATTTATTTCTCCTTTCTTAAATACATTATCATTCTGAGGTGTATTATTTTGTCACCACATTTTTTAGTTGTTACCAACTTTGCTATTAAAAACGCTCCTGTTTAAACATTTAAAGGCACAAAGCACTATGTCTTGCCAATGGTCAACAAGCATTAGTATTGATATGACCATTGGTGATGGTGCTGATGATGAAGATGATGGACATGATGTTCCTGATGACAATGATGTCATTATAAATGATGTAGGTTTAGACATTCCCTCAAGTTCATTCAACACAATTGATGATGAAATTGACACCATCATTGTTAGTGATGATGATGATGATGATGATGATAGCTCAGATTATTCTTATGAGGTAGTAGATGACAGGTAATCAGTGATTGTTCTTGTTCAGATTTACATGATTGTAGTTGTTTTATGAATGTTAACAAGTACTTAACATCCATTGTGATGTAATGAACTAATAAGCATGACATTTTGTGTTGTGCTGTTTATTTTTCTGTTGTTTCAGAGTTTTCTGTTGTAGATCAGTGATAATGTTGTGTCTTGTATAACTGTATTAGAGCCAGACCATCGTCAAACACCCATGGTCGATCCGTTCTGTTATCCTTCATTCATTGCCTGTGGCTTATTCAATGCAAATTTTGGCATTTTGTGTTGTTTCTAATAACAGCTCAGGACTCTTGAACACTTTTCTAAATACATTTGTCCCAGACTAGTACTACCATTACATGTATTACGTTCCATTTTCCTTTTGTGGGGGTCATTTATATTGCATTGAGTCCAGACTTTTGTGGGGGTCATTTACATTGCATTGAGTCCAGGCTTTTGTGGTGGTCATTTATATTGCATTGAGTCCAGGCTTTTGTGGTGGTCATTTATATTGCATTGAGTCCAGGCTTTTGTGGGGGTCATTTATATTGCATTGAGTCCAGACTTTTGTGGTGGTCATTTATATTGCATTGAGTCCAGGCTTTTGTGGGGGTTCATTTATATTGCATTGAGTCCAGGCTTTTGTGGTGGTCATTTATATTGCATTGAGTCCAGGCTTTTGTGGTGGTCATTTATATTGCATTGAGTCCAGGCTTTTGTGGGGGTCATTTATATTGCATTGAGTCCAGACTTTTGTGGTGGTCATTTATATTGCATTGAGTCCAGGCTTTTGTGGTGGTCATTTATATTGCATTGAGTCCAGGCTTTTGTGGTGGTCATTTATATTGCATTGAGTCCAGGCTTTTGTGGTGGTCATTTATATTGCATTGAGTCCAGGCTTTTGTGGTGGTCATTTATATTGCATTGAGTCCAGGCTTTTGTGGGGGTCATTTATATTGCATTGAGTCCAGACTTTTGTGGTGGTCATTTATATTGCACTGAGTCCAGGCTTTTGTGGGGGTCATTTATATTGCATTGAGTCCAGGCTTTTGTCGTGGTCATTTATATTGCATTGAGTCCAGGCTTTTGTGGTGGTCATTTATATTGCATTGAGTCCAGGCTTTTGTGGTGGTCATTTATATTGCATTGAGTCCAGGCTTTTGAGTCCAGGCTTTTGTGGTGGTCATTTATATTGCATTGAGTCCAGACTTTTGTGGTGGTCATTTATATTGCATTGAGTCCAGGCTTTTGAGTCCAGGCTTTTGTGGTGGTCATTTATATTGCATTGAGTCCAGGCTTTTGTGGGGGTCATTTATATTGCATTGAGTCCAGACTTTTGTGGGGGTCATTTATATTGCATTGCGTCCAGGCTTTTGTGGGGGTCATTTATATTGCATTGAGTCCAGGCTTTTGTGGGGGTCATTTATATTGCATTGAGTCCAGGCTTTTGTGGTGGTCATTTATATTGCATTGAGTCCAGGCTTTTGTGGTGGTCATTTATATTGCATTGAGTCCAGGCTTTTGTGGGGGTCATTTATATTGCATTGAGTCCAGACTTTTGTGGTGGTCATTTATATTGCATTGAGTCCAGGCTTTTGTGGGGGTCATTTATATTGCATTGAGTCCAGGCTTTTGTGGTGGTCATTTATATTGCATTGAGTCCAGGCTTTTGTGGTGGTCATTTATATTGCATTGAGTCCAGGCTTTTGTGGGGGTCATTTATATTGCATTGAGTCCAGACTTTTGTGGTGGTCATTTATATTGCATTGAGTCCAGGCTTTTGTGGTGGTCATTTATATTGCATTGAGTCCAGGCTTTTGTGGTGGTCATTTATATTGCATTGAGTCCAGGCTTTTGTGGTGGTCATTTATATTGCATTGAGTCCAGGCTTTTGTGGTGGTCATTTATATTGCATTGAGTCCAGGCTTTTGTGGGGGTCATTTATATTGCATTGAGTCCAGACTTTTGTGGTGGTCATTTATATTGCACTGAGTCCAGGCTTTTGTGGGGGTCATTTATATTGCATTGAGTCCAGGCTTTTGTGGTGGTCATTTATATTGCATTGAGTCCAGGCTTTTGTGGTGGTCATTTATATTGCATTGAGTCCAGGCTTTTGTGGTGGTCATTTATATTGCATTGAGTCCAGGCTTTTGAGTCCAGGCTTTTGTGGTGGTCATTTATATTGCATTGAGTCCAGACTTTTGTGGTGGTCATTTATATTGCATTGAGTCCAGGCTTTTGAGTCCAGGCTTTTGTGGTGGTCATTTATATTGCATTGAGTCCAGGCTTTTGTGGTGGTCATTTATATTGCATTGAGTCCAGACTTTTGTGGGGGTCATTTATATTGCATTGCGTCCAGGCTTTTGTGGGGGTCATTTATATTGCATTGAGTCCAGGCTTTTGTGGGGGTCATTTATATTGCATTGAGTCCAGGCTTTTGTGGGGGTCATTTATATTGCATTGAGTCCAGACTTTTGTGGGGGTCATTTATATTGCATTGAGTCCAGGCTTTTGTGGGGGTCATTTATATTGCATTGAGTCCAGGCTTTTGTGGGGGTCATTTATATTGCATTGAGTCCAGGCTTTTGTGGGGGTCATTTATATTGCATTGAGTCCAGACTTTTGTGGGGGTCATTTATATTGCATTGAGTCCAGACTTTTGTGGGGGTCATTTATATTGCATTGAGTCCAGACTTTTGTGGGGGTCATTTATATTGCATTGAGTCCAGGCTTTGTGGGGGTCATTTATATTGCATTGAGTCCAGGCTTTTGTGGTGGTCATTTACATTGCATTGAGTCCAGGCTTTTGTGGGGGTCATTAATATTTCATTGAGTCCAGACTTTTGAAACAGACTTCAACTTCGACTAACTTCAACTAAATTATTGGTTATCTCATTGGCAATTAGACTTGTCCAGGATGTTGGGTTAGTGGATTTTAGAGCCCTGCAGCTATGCCATTGGCCAAATGCAAAACTCAATAAGTACATGTCAAAATGGTAGTGATCATGGAGAAATTGTAATAATTAGGTGGCTAAGATTCTTTTTATGTTAAGGAACAGGCAGTTTGTAAGCAGCATTTTGATTGGTCAATTAATTTGTAAAGTTAGCCAATGAAGCATAAAAATTTACAAATGGAGTGAAGTATAATAGTAAGTTGCAGGTATCTGACGATGGGGCAAGTGTAGAATATTTAAAAGAAACTTCCACAGTGTTGTTATTCCTCTTGATTGTAATTTCATTTACAGTTTTCCTGTTTTTCTTATGAATGTCTTACGTATATAAGTATATAGAAATATCATTGCCTTAGTTTCCACATGCTGAGTATTTATACAAACACTTAAACAATATTGCTTTAAATTTAATTTGTTTAAGTACTATAGACTGTTTGTATATGCTTCCAGCTGTTGACTTGCTTCCTAGTTCAGAAAAGAGATCAATAGAAATGTTACGTTTTTACATAATGTTGATCTATCATTTCTCGCAATTTTTGTCAATTTTCTGATTGCTGATGATTAAACATAAAAACAAATGATTAAAATGATGACAAATGCACTTTGTAGTTTACCGAATGCTCCTGTGAGCATCAACATAGCTGTGTAAGTTCTTCATTAAATTCTTTTGTGCTGTCTTTCTAAATTGTTTACAAACATGAATTAATATTTTTTTGTATTGTTGTATATAGTCAAAATGTTATCATACTTTTGACATTTGGGAAGATTGGGTAAGAATTCACATTGGTGATATGATTTTATATCAGATGTATATGACACAAATGTTTTCATGCATGTATTAGTGTGAAACGCGGAGGTTTTGGAGCACAGTATACCTGTATACATTACACTGCCTGTATCAAGTACACAGATTTATACAAAATGCTTTGCACATTAAATGTACGTTCACTTTTTTAATTGGAAATTTGAAATTTTGAAGACTTATACTGTGAACAGAGTTTACAAGCATTACACACTCACACGTCAATATCTGCATGTCTGATAGATATATGTACATGTATATGGCCTCAATAAATATGGCAGTATCCTGCAACATTCCGAAACAGGCTGGTTGTAAGGTAAATTATTCTTGCATACCAGACTAAGATTACCGTCGTTTACACTGGTGCTGCAAAACTCTATCTTCATTTGCAGATGGAAATATCTTTCTCACGTATAACTGTTTAGGCGGTAACTTGACAGCGCCTCCTTACCGCCAAAACAGTTACCCTTGCTTCAGATTTTTATATCTGTACCGGAAGCCAGTGAAAGATTCTGATATTCTTTGGGTGTATCTATATTTCTATACACTTGTATAGGGACCGATATCACTGTATGTGACTTTCACAAATTTAAGCATGAATAATTGGGGTACAAGGTAAAATATTAGGGTAGATCAGTGAAATGGAAGAGATTTGTTTCCAGTTATATCCAAACAGATCAAACCTTCATTTTCATTCAAAATTTTATTGTGATATTATATGTTTGTACCATTGGAATCATATTGAGGATACGTTAAATTACATTTCTTCTTTTATGATTTTGCTATGGCAGGTTAAACAGGTAGCACTATACCTCAATAGGAATAATACTGAGAATGAGGTTCCTGTATATACACCTGAAGTATTCAGTGAAAAATTCTCTGATGAACTGGTAAGTGGTGGTAACAAGTCGAGCGAGCTGGTGGACTTCATTGATCCTACTTCTAAACATATTGAGAATTCTGGTGAAGTGAAAACTGACAGAGAATGGGAACTGGATGGTAAGATTGCTGCTGAAGAAGAAACAGAAGTAGAAAGTACAGACACTTGTACCAAACCGGTTGAAGGTGATGATGCTCTCCCAGATGCAGAGCTTGGAGATGTCAGTGATGATTCATCATCTGAATATAGAAAGGAGTTGATTAGTATATATATGGTACCACTGAATGATATTGATAGAGAAGATGATGAAGACAAGATGTTTCCCAGCAGAGCTTCACCTTGGCCTGAAGAAGAGCTTGGAATTGGGTTTGATGAAATGGGAACCAGATGGGACAGGAGAAATGAAATGGGTCTGAAAATAAATAGTTCTATGGATAACTTATCTGCTTCTTATGATAACTTTTGTGTTGAAAATGGTGCAGTTATGCAAAATGATGAAAACTTTGTCGTTAATCAATTTGACAGTGATGAACAAAACACAACTTTGCATGGTGATAAAACCGTTCCAACCTATCTATCTGATGTTAACAGTAAGGAAACTGATGAATCTATTCCTGATGATCAGAATCCTTCAGCAGCTGAGATTCATCCTCAATTTACAACTCAGCAAGAGGAATGTAAGCTGCCTGGAGGAGAACGTTATGTCAAAGTATTGAAATCAAAGGGAGATAATTCACTGAAAAGAAGCAGCATTTCAACTAAGGGAAGATCGTCTGTAAGGTCCAGAAATTCCACTGAACAATCTAATGAACTATTAAGAAGCTGTTCTTCAATGTCCAAAAGCAGTCACAAATCAAGCAGGAATAAAATGTCCTATACAAAGGAAGACAACTCTGCCTCTAAGCAGCAAAAGGGGAGTGACTCACAGTTTGTAAGAATGCAGACACCAGCATTATCAAGTCAAACTGAGGGAAGATATGCAACTGATGGTGAACTATCGACTCTTGATCATGCTGATGTCCTGTCTGAGCTCAAAGATGTTTGTATTTAATTATTACATAACGGGCTGGCTTGTAGTTGTTATAATTGTGCTACTCTGAAGTGATCATTGGTTAAAAATCAGAAAAATATTCTGGATTATATTTTAATGCAAGTTATGGCAATAGTACCATTTAACAGGAATTAAGGCTACTTGGGAATAAAGTGATGGCTGCTCAGATTAAGGTAATTGGTTCTAGTTCTGTGAAAGTTTCCATGAAATAAGATCCAGTCACGATACTATGACATAAATGGAACTCTTCAGAGTAAAAGCACAGCATTATTATCTGTTGCTGGTCAATCTTTCGTTCTTTTGTGGAAGTTACTTTCTTCATTCAAATCTTGGGTTGGGAATCTTACACAATTAGATAGATTATTTTTTGAATTTATATATCTTGTTATCATCTTGTTTTATGTTGGATATTGAGCCATATTGCCCTCACCTTGTAAAACAAGACGAAATGTGTTAGAATATCATGTTATTGCTTGAATGAGTAATGGGTTTGCAGACTTAAGGCAACAAATTGTATGACCAATATCTTACCTGAGGAGATCTCAATTCTGAGTTTTATCGCTGATACTGGCTTTGTCATTGGATCTCCCCCCTCAGAAGATGTTAGTTGTTATTTTTCGGGGATAGTGCAAGATACAGAAAGTATCCCAGTTCCAGAGACACCCCTGGTTCTTTTACCTGGCCTGTGTATAGCGATGAGACATTGATTTTAGGTCTCATCCGAAAGAACATAGTTATATTAGTGGTGCAGGGGGGATCAAACCCACAACTCCTGGATTACTAGTCCAGCACGTTACCACTGTACCTAGGATCCACTCCAATAGTAGAATACTTTAATGCCCCCCTTAAAGATTGGAAGGATACTGTTTTGCATGTATTGACTTGTAGACCATTAAATTTTGGTTTCCTATCAATATCTACACAATACCTCAGAGGTCAAACTTTATGGGATGTTTTGCCTGTGGTCAATAGATGACTTCTATTTCGAGGGGAGGGGGGTGAAGGGTCATTTGATCAATACATTGTTATTTTATTACCTCTAACCTATCATTAGCTATCATTTATTATTGATAGCATTTGTTTTACTTCAATGAAATGACATTAAAAAAATGTCTTCATTTCAGATTTTTATCTTTTAGTATTTTTGTATGCTATATCTTAACACGGGTGAACAGTGAACACAGATTGTTTGCATAATGTACTGTAGATTATGTATGTTACCATGCACATTCTCATCAAGGTTTACAGTATACATGTACCTTGTTTATGTAGTCTGTTGTCCTATGATGAATCCTAGATGTTGCTTTCTCTTTACAATTTACATCCAAACAAATACAAAGTGTACATCTTTATACCAGAGATTTTGCTCAATTATTTCATATCACATGTTTATGACAGTCTTGCTTTATCTAGTATAGTGACTTAGACTTAAAAACATTTGTGAATAGGCCCTTTTGGGAGATGCAAAAATCGACTATTTTTTAAAGTTATTGCTCTAGTGAGGTTGAACTGGTATTGAAAATTATTGATGATGTAATAGAGAGGTTGTTGCTCAAAGCAGGTCATTCTGAAGAGGTTGTACTGTAGATGTGTATCAATATAATGATATAAAATGTATCAAAGGAAGCAAACTGTTTATAGTTTTGTTAAAACTTAGCCAATAACTTTAAATTCAGTATTAAAGTGGATATTTTTGGAGTCAACAAGTTAACGAACCAGGGATTTCAGAGGTTTAACGAGAGGAAAAGTATTTGAATCAACGAAAAATGTATTGTTTTTGTGTAATGGTAAAGTGTAAGAAAATGAACTTCTGTGATGGAAAAAATTACACTGACTGATGTTTTTGCGACATTATGGAATTTGAGAATTTTGCAAAATTTTCGGTGCCACAAACTTCTGCATTCGGTAATATTTTACAGTAACGTACTTCCTGTGCAAGATACAGAGACATCTGCCATCAGGAATATTGTAACAATATGTAGCTAAATCATTGTTCAATCTTCTACTTTATATATTTGATATTGTTCTGGTTATATTTCAGAGACCTAAGGCTAATCTAGTCGTTAAAATGAAAAAAAATATAGAATAATTCATTTATTTTGTATGAAAAAGCAACATTTCTTTAGGATTTTAATTATTCTAACCGAACCACAGGAGATTGTCATGAGTTTTTTCCCCTTCTATATCATTTCTATAGTGTATTATATAAACATATACTGTAGACGGGATATGGAGGAATGTAGAGGGGAGAGAACTCGTGACAGTCTCATGTGAATCAAACTGTTTTCAGATAGATGTGGAATTTTGTTTAACCAAAGTTTTTGTATTTGAAGTTTTTGTGTGGTTTGGGGTTGCTTTATTCGCTTTGTTTTATTTCTGGTGTTCTATAGAATTATATTATTAATAAATCAGTTTTCTTTGTTGTTTATTATTATGAATTGAACAAATATTACAAAAGAAGTTAAGTATATACCTGTAGTGGTATTTTAATGTTAAGTTTTATTATAAAAGGTTTCTAAAAAATGAAACTATGGTAATTATACAAAGTACTCATATATATAAATTGTATTATTATGTGATTCCTTATGTAAGTGTTTTTATTATGTCCTTTTTTATACCAGAACAGCAGACTTCATTAAAATATTTTACTGCATTGCTATGGTAACCTGATAATTGTTGGCATGTAATTCACTGTCATTATAATTCACAATTGTATGTGGTACAAACTATCGAGTGTCTGGTTATAGTCTGGAAGGCAAGTCATTGAAACTAGTGATGATTCTGCAGGTGGTACTTATAATATATGTCCTAATGGTATGTGAATTGTTAAAATGAAGATGGTATTGTATATATGCATTTGTTGCAGACATCTAAGTCATATACATCCAAAAATTTGAGTCCAAAATCTTTCATATTACAATCTAAAAATTCTGACTTCGAGAATTAATGTTATAATTTGTTTGCTTTATGGATAGGAGGAGAGTTGAATGACTTATTCAGTTTTATGTGCTCTACAATATATTATCTCTGAAGATGACATCAACATGAGACAGCGAAACAAGTCTATTTGCTTCCTTGTTTTAATGCCGTGAGACTAAGGTTGCTTTCTGAAGATGACATCAACATGAGACAGCGAAACAAGTCTATTTGCTTCCTTGTTTTAATGCCGTGAGACTAAGGTTGCTTTCTGAAGATGACATCAACATGAGACAGCGAAACAAGTCTATTTGCTTCCTTGTTTTAATGCTGTGAGACTAAGGTTGCTTTCATGTCTCGACATTTATGTTTGTATGAACAGATTTGTTTGGAATAAAATTTCATTTTTCTATTGTTTAGGACAATGATGAGAAATGGATCATGTTTCCTAATGCTGATTACATGAAGGGATTTAAGAAAAAGCCAAAGAATGTTGATGATTACCCGAGCCCTGATGAATGTGTGCTAGAAATGGTGAACTACCAACTAAAGGTAAACAACCTAAACAGTAAGGGGTAAACTTAAAACTGGTCTATCCACATATGTAATCACAAAACTGGTCTATCCACATATGTAAACACAAAACTGGTCTATCCACATCTGTTAACACAAAACTGGTCTATCCACATATGTAATCACAAAACTGGTCTATCCACATCTGTTAACATAAAACTGGTATATCCACATATGTAATCACAAAACTGGTCTATCCACATATGTAATCACAAAACTGGTCTATCCACATATGTAAACACAAAACTGGTCTATCCACATATGTAAACACAAAACTGGTATATCCACATCTGTTAACCCAAAACTGGTCTATCCACATATGTAATCACAAAACTGGTCTATCCACATATGTAATCACAAAACTGGTCTATCCACATATGTAATCACAAAACTGGTCTATCCACATATGTAAACACAAAACTGGTCTATCCACATCTGTTAACACAAAACTGGTCTATCCATATATGTAAACACAAAACTGGTATATCCACATCTGTTAACACAAAACTGGTCTATCCACATATGTAATCACAAAACTGGTCTATCCACATTATGTTAACCCAAAACTGGTCTATCCACATATGTAATCACAAAACTGGTCTATCCACATATGTAAACACAAAACTGGTATATCCACATCTGTTAACACAAAACTGGTCTATCCACATATGTAATCACAAAACTGGTCTATCCACATTATGTTAACCCAAAACTGGTCTATCCACATCTGTTAACACAAAACTGGTCTATCCACATCTGTTAACACAACACTGGTATATCAACATCTGTAAACATAAAACTGGTCTATCCACATCTGTTAACACAAAAGTGGTCTATCCACATCTGTTAACACAAAACTGGTCTATCCACATCTGTTAACACAAAACTGGTCTATCCACATCTGTTAACACAAAACTGGTCTATCCACATCTGTTAACACAAAACTGGTCTATCCACATATTTAATCACAAAACTGGTCTATCCACATTATGTTAACCCAAAACTGGTCTATCCACATCTGTTAACACAAAACTGGTCTATCCACATCTGTAAACACAAAAGTAGACTATTTGCATCTGAATACTATTGCAGATAGACTACTTGTGCAATCATCTCATGACATGTTCTGTTACAACAATTTTCCTTCTTATAACAAGGTAGCTTTAATTGATATAATTTATAAAAATGTATGTTAATGTACAGGAATATTGTACATGCATACTTAAAAGAACATGGTAGCACTGGTCATCAAATGTGGTTAAACCATCTCTCTGCTAGTGTATCCTTACATGTGAAGTTTATTTTCTTAAGGCAAATGCATGGGTGACCAAATTGAATGAAAATATATTCCTTGTGTTACTAACCAAATATAGAATTATAAATAAATCTTAAGCAACCAGTTACATGTACCATAATATGTATACAATTATTTTCAGAGACATTTTATGTCCACTCGGCACCCAGCTTCGGTAAATCTGTTCACTGACAGGAATTCTATTTGACATTTTTATTTGGGTGACCATAGATCTATTAAAATGAAAAAAAGAGAGCACAGGTGTATATTAAGTTATTATGGTAAATTATCTTAAAATTAAGGAAAAAGGGTACCTTAGTATATGTAAATGTGTCAGTATATTTCAATGATTATATTCTAGGGAAATTTAGACTTATCCTAAGGTAACAAAAATATCATTTTGTGGCAACCTCTGTCATGCATTATAATCCTTGTAGATCCCAGAAGTCCTGTGGTCACCCAAATTGTGTGATTTTATATGCAATAATGGGTTACACCCTTACATTGAGAGCTATTTAATTATAATTGAAGAATTATATCATACATGTATACAATGCTTATTTTGTTAAACATTATAAATGAAGCATTTGGTGCCAAACTATTGTATCTGCTTCTTTACGAAAACTGAGATACTATAGTGCTGCACCAAACACATGAGATTGTCTGGACTCTTGAAGGGATCAAGAGTGAGAACTTGTGACAATTCCCTGTGCACCAAGCCATCGCAATGTGTTGTACATTTTTTCATCAAATTGCTCTATTTTTTTTAGATGTGTTTTTAAGATGAATACAATGTACACAGAACAGTTTTATGAGTTTCATTTTGCTTCCTGACCTTAAATTTCATCAGTGCAATGTTGTGAAAGCTCTCTTGTTTTAGTTCACTTTTAAGCCTTAAAAATTTATGAAATTTCCCCTGCAAAGGAATGCATTTTCACCAACGACATAACTTTAGAAAAATAATCCTAAATAGTCTTTTACATATATATGTACTTTTACAAGTATCCATAATAATATAATGGGTACATGTATGCTAGTGAATAAAGTCTGTAACAATATCATATGATTCTGTTCAGTTGAAAAATAAGCATATACATGTATAAATCAACTATTTGGTGTGAGGGTTCTATTTCTTTGGGTAACTCAAGGGTCTGCGTAAAACCTAAAGATGTGTTGCACATGTTGGAATGCCTTGTAGTATGGGTAACTCAAGGGTCTGCATAAAACCTAAAGATGTGTTGCACATGTTGGAATGCCTTGTAGTATGGGTAACTCAAGGGTCTGCATAAAACCTAAAGATGTGTTGCACATGTTGGAATGCCTTGTAGTATGGGTAACTCAAGGGTCTGCATAAAACCTAAAGATGTGTTGCACATGTTGGAATGCCTTGTAGTATGGGTAACTCAAGGGTCTGCATAAAACGTAAGGATGTGTTGCACATGTTGGAATGTCTTGTAGTATGGGTAACTCAAGGGTCTGCATAAAACGTAAGGATGTGTTGCACATGTTGGAATGTCTTGTAGTATGGGTAACTCAAGGGTCTGCATAAAACCTAAAGATGTGTTGCACATGTTGGAATGCCTTGTAGTATGGGTAACTCAAGGGTCTGCATAAAACGTAAGGATGTGTTGCACATGTTGGAATGTCTTGTAGTATGGGTAACTCAAGGGTCTGCATAAAACGTAAGGATGTGTTGCACATGTTGGAATGTCTTGTAGTATGGGTAACTCAAGGGTCTGCATAAAACGTAAGGATGTGTTGCACATGTTGGAATGTCTTGTAGTATGGGTAACTCAAGGGTCTGCATAAAACGTAAGGATGTGTTGCACATGTTGGAATGTCTTGTAGTATGGGTAACTCAAGGGTCTGCATAAAACCTAAAGATGTGTTGCACATGTTGGAATGTCTTGTAGTATGGGTAACTCCAGGGTCTGCATAAAACCTAAAGATGTGTTGCACATGTTGGAATGTCTTGTAGTATGGGTAACTCCAGGGTCTGCATAAAACGTAAGGATGTGTTGCACATGTTGGAATGCCTTGTAGTATGGGTAACTCCAGGGTCTGCATAAAACGTAAGGATGTGTTGCACATGTTGGAATGCCTTGTAGTATGGGTAACTCCAGGGTCTGCATAAAACGTAAGGATGTGTTGCACATGTTGGAATGCCTTGTAGTATGGGTAAAAGGTTGAAGGTCTTTTGCAACAATATTTCCTTTTGCATTAGTTTAATATTATATCTGAAGATATGGATTTGGAAATAAAAGGTTTGATGAGAAATCGGTATGGTTACAAATTATGTTTGTCATACGGACTTCCCAAAAAGGTGCTGGTACGACAGACATGAGTCATTCGTCTGACTTTTGGAAAAATCAGTTAACTGTACATGTCTGTATTTTATTCTGTTTTATAACTTTTCAAATAGTAACCATTTATTGGCATAATTAGTGGCTTATCTTACTATTGGCTAAACACTTCCAATAAACTAAAGTATTAAGAAGGAGCTAAACTAGGAAATAAATGCTGCAATCTCATTTGTGTTTGTTTTTCTGAGTATTGATCCGTCAGATTCTTTCTTGGTCTGACAAAGTTTTGGGCTTTGTCAGACTAAATGTCTTTTGGAAACTTTTGGGACGTCTTGACATACATATTGCTGAGGCAATACTGTTACCTGTGTGAATATATGTTGGAATTTTTTGCTGTTTTTCAACAGTAGATTTAGGGGATAACTTACATTTGGCATGCAAGTCTGATAGCTACTGAAATTGTTTCAAACATTTATAATACCAATTATTGGAGCCTTGTACATGTACAAAGCACTTTTGGAATGAATAACTATTATGCTTACCATAGTCCTAGGTTTATGATAATGTTTGAATAAATGTAATATTTGTTTGATATATATAGCAACTACAGAGGTGAAGTTATATCAAACTTTGCTTATTTACAGCTCTTTGATTCTAATACTATTTCTGTTACCTTATTGAAAGTTTTGCAATAATATCACCTAAGGAGAGAATTTACACTTGGAACCAATAGAAATAATTATGACATTTGTTTTGTCTTCTGTTTCAGCTTTCACGGGATGGTAAAGGTTTATTTTGTTATGTAAGTATAGGTTATGTAGTTTGTAGTACTAATATAGATATTTAGGTGTAACTATGACAGAATATAGAGCATGTACAGCATATGTAGGCTCTGGTATAATAGATAAGGCCCCTTTGATATCCAACGTGATTGCGAATGATTCATATATTTTTGTTTTTAAATCATGTGAGGAACTGTTTTCAGTAATTGAATGCTTGATTATTAATGTTTTTTCCTGATATATGATTTGTGACTACTGTCATTATTCTTATTAGTTTGGCTTGATATGGCTGATTTGTAAGTACAGGGCTTCTCTCTGGTTTTTTTGGTACAATTTTTCTGGCCTATACACAGGAAATTTGGGGATTTTCCATGAAAATGGTCAAACTTTGGGAAAATAGCAGACACTTGATGTAAACATACTACTCACTATAAACGAGATAATTGGACACACAACACACTGCTTGAGTCCATCATGCTGAAAAACTTCTTCTTATTTACCTAAGTTTGGACAGATTCTTTTTATAATTACTCGAGAAATTTTACATGCAATTTGCAAAGAAAAGATACTTTACCATTTGAAATATGAACAAAAAACAGCCATAATAAGAACTGCAAAACGGCTTAAAATACAAGTAAAGATTACATAATTAAATAATGACTGAGGTCTGGAAAGGGTAGCGATTTTCATGATTGTGCAGATTGCATGGACTACTAATAATGTACAATAACTTTTGTTCCTTATCCTAGAGTATAGATGACTTTGTAGACAGCCGTGTTCTTTGTGCCCTAGTCAACTCATTTGTGCCAAACACCTTCACAGCAGATCTATTACTCAATGACAGGTAAAGTATAATACACTGGTATATGCTGGATATACTTTAATTTATAATTGTCTCACAAACAAAGTTTGAAGGGAACATCGTGTTGAAGTCATCTTACGGTCGGGCCGTCTTTCAGTTGGGGCAGGACAAGAAGGTCGTGGAACATACTACAGCCCCACTTGTAAAGGAATTCTAATGAAATTGAATACACTTGATCAACATGACATGTAGATATGTGTGATTTTTTTCTCTGTCAGTCCAATCATAGCGGAGTTATGTGCCCTTTTCACTTTGACAAAATAAACAATAATAGTATTAATGTATGTCTACGCTGGCATGATTAGCACATGCATAGGACATTGTGCTTCCACTTACTGGTGTTGTCTGAAAGTTGCAGTTTATTTTGACTGTCCATCTTACCTGTGACAAAGTGGTATTGCCGGGGTATTAATCACTATCAGTGATAGTTGTAGTCATGACTGTTTTGCAAACTTTAAATTATGTTTTTAGTAATGGTTACCTCATCCATTAACTTAAGAGATTGATTTCATGCATGTATAAGAAAACAGTTAGATTTCGTTGACCACTGTAACATGATAGAATGTTGCCCACTAGACACCAATGTAGCCAGATTTCGTTGACCACTGCAACATGCTAGAATGTTGCCCACTAGACACCAATGTAGCCACTCTTTGAGTAGAAAATCCTCGGAAAGGTGAAGTTCTCTCTACATGTATTTAGCTACAAATCAGTTTCATTAATACATGTACATTAAAGTGTTTAATATTCATTGTCTCAGAATAATCAGAATTTTAATTTCTCAGAAAATCACATTATTGTGATAATAGTTTAATTGTGTACACTGAAGCTAAACAGATTTTGGTTTGTTCTATGTGTGGGTAGTTGATGTGACTAAACTTTCTTCAATGTGTGATAGAATATTGAATTGAATCAATTCTCTGTGCGGTTAATTAACATCTGTCCCTAGAAACTAATGTTTGAAAGGAATATTTTGTAACTAAAATGACTGTGCTTGTATATCAGAGTGATGATGGATGAATGGTAAGGAATTCTGACTTCAGAATGTACGAAGGAAGACATTTAGTTGAATGTCTTTGGTAACTTTTCAATTATTATACATCTTTGGTTCCTCTTACCTGTTCAGTTATCTTCAGAAACCACAAGATGGGACTGAAATATAACAGTAGAAAGTTTTTATACCAACAAGGACATGAAACAACATTATTAAAGACTTGATCTTCTATACTGTGTATAGAAATTAGCATTTACATTTTAGCGTAGTTGACTCCAGATCGGAAGTTCATGGGTTTGAATTCTGCTTAGGTGAAATTATTTGCAATCTTAATAATTCCTGAATAAGATGTGATTACTGGTTAGTGACACAAGAAGCATTTATGATGAGTGATTCATATCAGTCATTAGCACTTAATTGTAATATATAGGTTTAAACTATTAAAGTTTCTTTCAATTGATTCAGATGGACAATAAATCTTGCACTCAAAACAGCTGAGAAAATGTTCTATGCAGAGACACCATTTGATGCAGAAGATCTTGTGGAGGTGAGTTATTAATTTGAGATTTTTCCTTCCTGTCAGGGTCCTGCTCCATATAGTCCTGCTACTTAAGCCTGCTCCATAGTCCTGCTACTTAATCCTGCTACATGGTTCTGCTAAACAGTCGTGCTCCATAGTCCTGTTCCACAGTCCTGCTCTATAGTTCTGCTCCATAGTCCTGCTCCATAGTCCTGCTCAATAGTCCTGCTCCACAGTCCTGCTCCATAATCCTACTCCATAGTTCTGCTCCATAGTCCTGCTCCATAGTCCTGCTCCATAGTCCTGCTCCATAGTCCTGCTCCATAGTCCTGCTCCATAGTCCTGCTCCATAGTCCTGCTCCATAGTCCTGCTCCATAGTCCTGCTCCATAGTCCTGCTTTATAGTCCTGCTCCATAGTCCTGCTCCATAATCCTGCTCCATAGTCCTGCTCCATGGGTCTGCTCCACAGTCCTGCTCCATAGTCCTGCTCCACAGTCCTGCTCCATGGGTCTGCTCCATAGTCCTGCTCCATAGTCCTGCTCCATAATCCTGCTCCACAGTCCTGCTCCATAGTCCTGCTCCATAGTCCTGCTCCATAGTCCTGCTCCATAGTCCTGCTCCACAGTCCTGCTCCATAGTCCTGCTCCATAGTCCTGCTCCATAGTCCTGCTCCATAATCCTGCTCCACAGTCCTGCTCCATAGTCCTGCTCCATAGTCCTGCTCCATAGTCCTGCTCCATAATCCTGCTCCATAGTCCTGCTCCATAGTCCTGCTCCATGGTCCTGCTCCATAGTCCTGCTCCATGGGTCTGCTAAATAGTCCTGCTCCATAGCATAATCCTGCTCCATAGCCATGCTCCATAGTCATGCTCCATAGTCCTCCAGATACTAAGTCACTTTTACTGACACCTCACGCAAGAATGTGTTGAATAGATGTCAGTTGTTTGTGGAGCAAGGTACCAAACAGCCTGCTGAAGTTAACTTTCACCCGGACATCACTGAAATACTGGTAAAACAAATGTTTGAACCAAATTCTGTGTATCTATAACATAATCAAATATCAGCCCTTTGATGCAGAAAATAAATGTCCTTTATTGCATGGTTTAGACATATTTACATAATTTAAGATTTGGACCAAAAGTCTGTGCATGGCTGTCACAAGAATTTCACATTAAAAGTCCAGGAACAGGTTTCTGGAAAAAATTACGAGTGTTCTGTGTAACTTCAACAAGAGAATGTTTAAAAAATGTTGTTAGAACTAAAGTAGGAATTTGGGACTCCAAACACGAGGGGCAACCATGTGCTATGGACACATGTAGTATTTTAAATGATATACTATAATGATGAAACAATGTATATACAGGCAGACCCCATGGCTGTGAGTGCGTATTTTGCTTTCTTCCTGATGGTAGCATACAGATACAGACAGACAACAGCTGTAGTTAATAGAGTGGTAAGATATTGTTCATCCATATTAGAAACATTCTCAATAATTTAATAATGATATTAGGCATTTACTTTGTTTTTCCTTTGTTTGTGTGGTACATTTATCAATGACTTAAAGTCAGTTCAAGATTGGTAAACAGGTGTGTACTTTGGTGTGACAAGTGATTGTTTGGGTTCTTACTGTACTTGAGGGCACAACGAGTCAAGTTTGTGTCTGTATCAAAGAGTCAGTTCATGGATTTTACCTGAAATATCCTTAATTGTAATGGCAAGTATATGGCTGTTACCATTGGCGGATTTAGGAGGGGACAATGCCGGCATCTCCCCTCTAAAGTCTGGCAATCTGAAAAAGTTGATATGTGATATAGATTTTAATAGATTCTATGGATTATGTCCATCTTTTATTGAAAACTATGTATATACCTGTATACTTTGTAGGAGTGCATTCTCTATCAAAGATCTAGTGTTCTATGTATGTTTCATACTTGTACCCCTTGTAACCGTATCTATAATTTAGCATGAGATTTGAGCATGCAGACCTTTCTCAAGTTTGATGAACTGAACCATGTGTCTGAGACATTGAGGCTGTATGAATGAGACATTGAGGCTGTATGAATGAGACATTGAGGCTGTATGAATGAGACATTGAGGCTGTATGAATGAGACATTGAGGCTGTATGAATGAGACATTGAGGCTGTATGAATGAGACATTGAGGCTGTATGAATGAGACATTGAGGCTGTATGAATGAGACATTGAGGCTGTATGAATGAGACATTGAGGCTGTATGAATGAGACATTGAGGCTGTATGAATGAGACATTGAGGCTGTATGAATGAGACATTGAGGCTGTATGAATGAGACATTGAGGCTGTATGAATGAGACATTGAGGCTGTATGAATGAGACATTGAGGCTGTATGAATGAGACATTGAGGCTGTATGAATGAGACATTGAGGCTGTATGAATGAGACATTGAGGCTGTATGAATGAGACATTGAGGCTGTATGAATGAGACATTGAGGCTGTATGAATGAGACATTAAGGCTGTATGAATGAGACATTGAGGCTGTATGAATGAGACATTGAGGCTGTATGAATGAGACATTGATTATAAACATGATGTATGTTTCATACATTGCTATATAACTTGTGTTTCAGGATTTCATCAACATGCTTATCAGAGAATGTAACCATGAATTAGAGAAATTTCCACCAATTATATCAAACATGTTACAGTTACAACGTAGGAAAGACCTCAAGCAACAACTTGAT
This sequence comes from Mactromeris polynyma, assembly GCA_032209605.1. NCBI lineage: Eukaryota > Metazoa > Mollusca > Bivalvia > Venerida > Mactridae > Mactromeris > Mactromeris polynyma. The sequence goes on from JASFXZ010000015.1 coordinate 5,740,719, forward strand.
CAACACAGACAAGGTTTCATTATAATCTTTTATTGCATGATATAAAGTTACTTTCTATATAATAGAACAGAAAGTTTATGAATCTGCTATTTCACTTGTTTCATGGTTGGAAATGTGTGTGAATCACCAACTTGAGTATTATTACATTCTATTGTCAAGTATGTTTGTACTTGATAGAAATGGTAAATAACATGGCTCATATTTTCCGACTTTCTTGAATATGAGAATTTCCCCGAATCCTACCACTTACAGGATATCTGTGTGATTGAGAGTGACTGTGATATTAATTGTTGTTATGATTTTGTCCCATGTTATGAAAAAAAATAGTCTACAACTAAATATTTCATCAAAAATGTACCTTGTGCATAATTAATCATACTGGAGTTGATGTGTTTTGAAAGGATATTTTGAATATGGATGGAGTACATGTACTAATTTTGTGCTAATAAATGTTAATTGTCTGACTCAGTATTTCAAATCATATCAGGCTGGACTGGACTGGGTGTACAATTTTGATGCTTATTTAAAAGTGTATTTTATATTTATGTCCATTCTTTGTTGCAGCTATCGAAAATATACAGAAGAAATATGATGTGGAATTCTGCAAAAAATGGGTGCAGCATGTGGAGCATGTACAAAATGAGGTATAGAAATATTACCCTGCATGTATTAGATATAGTTTTTTACCATTCCTTTGCATTGTAGCTCTTTGTTGGGTAAAAATCCAAAATCAATATGTTAAGGGTCAGGTATTTAAACCTGTTTGCAGTTACATTATTTAATCAACTTCCATACTTGAAAAGTTGTGAAATTGAACTTTCAAAAATATTCAAGTGCATTAATTTTCTTAATATAAACACTACACAAGTGTTGCTTGTATGTTGTAACACTACACAAGTGTTGCTTGTATGTTGTAACACTACACAAGTGTTGCTTGTATGTTGTAACACTACACAAGTGTTGCTTGTATGTTGTGTACTAATGTTAATATTCATAAAACACATTTGACTCAACTTTCATTATCATTGTATCAATGATTTAATTTTTTGCTAGATTTTAAATCCTAATTAAACATTGAAAATACATTGTCAATGTAATAGATTAGTACCTTCAATTGCACTTTAAGTGTAAGGCATTTAAACTGTAATTCATGGAGCCTTGTAGCTCAAAGACTGCAACACACCAAAAGTATTGGTAATGACATCAAGTCAAAATCTTTAACATCAATTGTCACCAACAAGTAACTGTTATGAACGATTTGTCGATTGATAATCATTTCCTTGCTAGTTATAAGATTTGTATTAGAAGATCATTCCATGTTATTCTCTCTCACTGTTTCTCTACTTATGGTACATTTTCAGTTACGTCGTGAGATTAGGGACAAGATGAGATCAAGGTTTGATATTGTAGAAATACCTAGAAATATCACCATCAATGACTTCTGTCTGGCTGCTGTCATCAACTTGGTAATCTGTCTTTTTATTCTTATTTAGTTTAATTAAGGGTGCAATTTCGATTTGAAAGGCTGCATACAAATATTCAGAGTGAATATTTCTTTTAATTCATTTATACTTGTGATTTCCTGTCAAATTTTTTATCATAGTATATCTGGAAGGGACCTTCTATTCCTACTTGCCATATCTAATCTATGTAAAACACCGTAATGATTGAATATTTCATGATGACAAACATATAAACTTACCCAAATCAAGGAATGAGCACATTAAATATCAAAAGGTCTGGGTAAAACCGACATGTACCCCCTTCGAGCATCATCAGAAAATATTGAACTATCCCCGTGGACGATATGTATTATCATGTTTATTTTGTTTTTTTATCCAATTTCAGAGTCTAACAAATGGAAGTGGATTTTATTTTACCAATTCAAAAGAGAATCTAAGCGAAGGTCGGCGTCTGGTGCTTCGTAATGTGGAAAGCGGAGAGTTCATTGAAGATTTCACCAACAAGAGCAAAAGTAAATGACACTCTTTTATTGTAGTATAATCATACAGCAATGTTGTTCTGAAATGTTGTTTCTTAGCCTTATAGCTATATTGTGAATATTTGCATTTGTAACATCCAGTACAAACTAAATGTTCTACTATCTGTTCGAGTTATTACCCATAGTTCATAAACTGGTGTTTACTTATTGAGTAGTGAAGGCAGTATTAGTCTCTCCGGATATAAGTAAAGAAGTAGACATACGTGTTTTGCTTTCACCTTTTGTTATGATCTCATTTAATCTTGATGTATACTTTCATCCATTTCCTGGAGTGTTGCAGCTCCAGCCTTGACATACGGCACTTATTAACAACCATACTTGTCGCTCCCTTGTATACACTCAGCATTATAACAGTGATACTAGGACTGGTTGGCTTGGGTCAGGTTAATTTGACTAAGGCTTTGTTGAGGCTTTCATGTGAGCATGCAGACGTGAGCGTACTCAAAAGGGTATCACATGCTCATGCGAAAACATTTTGCGTGCTCATGCGATCCCACTTGGCAACTCTATGTCGCCATACTTCCATGTTGAGTGACAAACACCCGATCTGCTAGATCATTGATTCCATGCATGTAGGTGAATATGAGATTGTTGACATTTCAGTGAGTATCAAAGATGCATTACACATTCCTGATGTACCTGGTCAGGTTGTTGAACTAAATCCTGAGGATTATCCGGACTATGAGGTAAGAGTAGTGATATAATTGTCCCCTGTAACATTAAGGGTGTGTTTATTACACTGTTCTTAACGTGTTCAGTAACATAAGTAAAACCAATCGTTGAGAAGTAGGCTGTTAAAGAAGGCTGACTCTGCTGCCTTAGAAATTGTATAACGTTGAATAAAGTCTTTCATCATGAGCATGGTACATTATTATTGTAATTTTATTGAAAATGTATGGTTAGAAGGATTGAATAAATCCAAATTTTGTCACAGAGGAAATAGTTTATTAATATAAATTACAATATTATGTATGATTAATGACTCTATTTAATGATGCCTTTTTTGCATTTTCAGTTTTTCTTTGAAGCACAAAGCCGAAACAAGCAGTTGAAAACTGGAAGCTATTTCTTGTATCAAGTATTTCCTGGTAATACGTCGACATGGCAGAGACTTTTTATTAAGAGTGCCAAAGATGCGGAGTTTGAGACAGTGGAAAAAATGATTGCATTTTTTAGGGAGGACAGTAGTTTTATAAATTGCCGTGAACCAAAGTCTGGTAATACAGCTCTCCATCTAGCCTGCAGAATGGGACATTTTGTAAGTCCGTTGAAATTATTTATACCTATGTTGAAATGTTGAAAATGCTACACACTTAGAGTGACCTCTCTTAAGCAACACCCTCTCTCCAACAACAGTATCAACTTTCCTATAGTAAAACTTTACTACCAATGCAAACTCTCTACAGCAACAACCACTCAACAACAGCAGTCTTCAAATCGAAAAAAGTGATCCTCTTCCGAGCTCAAAACTCTTATCAACTATTTAACCTCTCTGGAGCAACAACCTCTCAACAAGAGCCTAACTGTATCTTCAAAGGGTGTTGCCCTGTAGAGGTCTCACTGTACTATGTAAGCAGATAAATGATCTCATTGAAAGAAATTTTAAGATGTTTGGTTATATGAGGTATCAAGATCTAGTTAAGTATTATTGTTTCAAGGGATAAAAGCAAATATATCTGCTACTTTATTCAAATCACAGGAAATTGTCACGAGTTCTCTCCCTTTTACCTTCTATAGTATCTGTATAAATAAGACCATGTTATACATGTATTATAGAAGGGATAAAGGGAGAAAACTTAAGATGGGTAAAAGAGAGAGAACTCAAGGCAATCTCCTGTGATTTAAATGCAGTCAGAATAGTTCCATTTTCACTCAATGGTTTGATGTACAAAAGCTGTAAATGTTATTTACCATTGCAATTTTTTACCATGATCTAAATTTTGATGTCAAATTCTGAAATCATCAGAATTATGATTCACAATTATGTTTTACAACCATTATACATTGTATTTGAATTTATTTTCTTTCAGGATATTGTCAGACTTTTGCTAGAGAATGGTGCCAAAATAGACTTGAAGAATAATTTCCGATGTACACCAATCAACCTAGCTATAGAGGGATTGCAGAGGAAAATCTGTCATGTATGTTACCATCTCTTTGGCTTCCCTTCTCCAAAATCTCCTTTACTGTTGTGTAATTCTACATATGAACTTTCATTGTGGGTAATACACAGTGCAACCTGTCTAGATCGGCCCTCTGTTGAGCAAAATCCTTTCAATAGCAGCCTAAGTTTGCTCTGAAGAGTGTGTGGTGTACTTAATATACAATTATTTATGTTTTTACTGCAAGTATGGACTGATAAGCTTATTGTAAGAAATCTCTTATATTTCTTATAACAAACTGTAAATAAATATCAAATTATTGGAACTTAAATTGTTTAATGAACAATGTCACATTATTAATTTGTACTTAGTCAAAGTATAAGGACTGCATTGAGATATGATGTGAACCTGTTTATTTAAAAGAATTCATTTGTTCCTTAAGTTCTATTGTTTTAATAATTATTGATAAAATATCTGTTTCAGTACAGTTCAAAAATATGTTAGCTTGTCTCTTCCTTAGGTTTTCATGGCGATCAATTTGGTGTGTGATTGTAATGATTGAGACACTTAAATACACATAAATATGCCAAATAAATATCTGAGTGAATAAGTTGATGTGATATTTCAGTATTTGATAGAGTGGGGATGTGATGTACACAGTAGAAATGTTAAAGGCCAGTCTGTGTTGGAGACAATCAAGAATGATGATTTCAAGCGGTTCTGTATGGGTAAGTATAGAGTGCTAGTTTGTGCTGGCTTGGGGAAAGTAATAAGTTCTATCTGTTTGTTTAAGACTTTTTATCTTTTTATACCAGAAAATGCTATTTTTTTAAATTTTAATTCTATTTTCACGTCAATGACGTCTTGTACTCTTGTAGATTTATATGACTACTACTCTGATGTTGTACCAAAGATAATGGCAGGAGATATGAAGTTACTGGAACAAGTTATTGCCAATCATAAATCTGGTGCCAAGGAATTCTGTTGTTTGAGAAGCAGGTTAGTGTTGTTTATACATACAGTTAAATCTGACATAAAGACCACCTCGAAATCAAGACTGCTAGATTGATAACACAGTATTTTGTTGGACCTCTTTGTAATTTGTCTTCCACGGTTTAACTCAATAATCAGACTACCTTACAACATAAAAATTTTTTTAAAGACAAGTTCACTCTAAATACATATTTTAGTGTAAAAAGTCTTCTACAAGAAGCCACATAATTTACACGGAATAATATAATGTTCTTCTTGAAAAGGGCTTTTCATACAGAAATATTGATTGAGAGTGAATGTTTATAGAAACGTTCTATCGTATTACATTGTGTTCTTGTATTTGATTCCCAGGATAATCAATGGCAGTACCTTGTTACATACAGCATGCTACTATGGACATATTCCAGCCATTAAGGAGCTTCTCTCTCTCAGGGTAGATGTTAATATCAGGGATTATAAAGGGGCCACACCCCTTCATAGGGCCCAAAATCCAGAGGTCATGGAGGTGAGTTAACTTAGGTCTAATTTTACCAAATTTAAATTGACATGCATTTAATTGGTTGTAAGATGACTAATGACAGAACCACTTCTATTCATGAGATTTCACATGGTGAGGTCAGTCTGTGGCACACGGTACTGCCCATCTCACAGGTCTAAAGGTGGAAGCACTGAGAAAAGCAGTTTGCTCTTTACCGATTTCACAAAATATGTGACAAGGTCCTGGAATTTAAGCAGAATTTAACACTCGGGATTCAAAATGTACTCAGGTAAATCTGAGTGTGGAAATTGAGTGTATCAGTATGCTAACTGAGTGCAAAGTAATTTCTTCGAGATTGGAGTTTGAATTCAGGATTTTAGTCGAGGTAGTGAGAACTGAGTAAATTATCCAGGCCCCAGATTAAAACTGGTAACAATATCAAGGAAGGTCAGTTCTACTGATTCTGTATATTACTGAAAGTTTTGTGAGGAAAGGTATTAAATCTATCGCAATCATCCAAACATTTAATATTTTATGTTTTATATTTATTTTGTTCTTGATACAATCCACTTTGTTTTCATGACATGAATTTTTTATTATGACATCATGATTTTATTCCCGACAAGCATATTTTTGCGAGAATTTTTAATTCCTGTGTCTACAGATTTGCGAATGAACACGAAAATTACGTTGTCGCGAAAATAAAGTGATTTACAGTTGATAAATTACTTGTACATTTCAGATACTACTGGAAGCCGGAGCACATGTTAACTCTGAGGATTCAGAGAGTAACACACCATTACATGTGAAATGTTACGGGGAGTCAAACCAACCATCAGAGACTGAATGTATCCAAATGCTCCTGAATAAAAATGCCAACATAACCATCAGAAATAGCAGGGTAAGTTGAGTACTTGAGTCATCAGAAATAGCAGGGTAAGTTGAGTACTTGAACCATCAGAAATAGCAGGGTAAGTTGAGTACTTGAGTCATCAGAAATAGCAGGGTAAGTTGAGTACTTGAGTAATCGTTTCTGTAAAAATCACCTTCTTGTCAAAGAAATTTCAAAAGAATACAACATGAAAACTTCAGTCTATAACTTTAATACATATACATAAATTTCCCACATTCTTACTTAATAATTTGATATAGCTTATGTGTTATTTTGTGTACATGTAAAAGTTTTTTTGTCACTGATAATGTAATATTTGGCATTACATCATGTGTCTAGGACCTGTGCTTTTCACAATTTCATTTAAAATGTTGTAAGCAAAAGTAAACTAAGAAAATGGTTATATTTCAGGGTTTGATGCCAATCCACTGTTGTGTGATGCAAGGTCGTATAGATGTAATGCAGATACTGCTTCACCATGACAAGAACAACTCCATGGCAACATGTCTTACTAAGGAGAACTTTAAAAAGCCACCAAGTTTGATACATCTAGCTTTAGCTAATGATTTCATAGATTGTGCTGAATGGTAGGTTCCTGTGCTTAAATTAACAGGAAAAGAAAATAACTTCCTTGCTCAAATTGTCTGTAAATGTTGTCTTGTTCATTGTAATATTGCTTCTTGTTGTATATAACATTAACAGGGTTTCTTTGACTCTTTTGGTAAGATGACCCATACACTTCATACTGGGAATTTTTGCCTTTTAAACTTAGAAATTGGGGGAAAGGTCTGGAAATAACAGCAACATTTTGGAATAAAAATGAAGAATGTAGTGATTAATTAACCAGCAATTGCTATTTATATATACTGCCTTTGAGAGATGGCTAAATTGAACCAAAACTTTTGTCAGGTTTACTGGGAAATTTAACATTTAAATTAGGAAAAATATATGCTTTTTGGCATTGGGAATAAAGCCAAATAACAGCTTTAATGATTAAGAGTAATACAGTATTAAAGGACAAAATTCAATGCAGCTTTGAAGGTTGAAAGCATAGCTAGTCTATCGCCATGTAAATAAAGGAGATGACAAAGATGTTTCGCTTTCAGTCGTCGAGTCATGTACCTTGTATTTCTGTTGTAGGTTACTTTCCAATGGTTTTGATTTCAGTCGTCGAGTCATGTACCTTGTATTTCTGTTTTAGGTTACTTTCCAATGGTTTCGCTTTCAGTCGTCGAGTCATGTACCTTGTATTTCTGTTTAAGGTTACTTTCCAATGGTTTTGATTTCAGTCGTCGAGTCATGTACCTTGTATTTCTGTTTAAGGTTACTTTCCAATGGTTTTGATTTCAGTCGTCGAGTCATGTACCTTGTATTTCTGTTTTAGATTACTTTCCAATGGTTTTGATTTCAGTCGTCAAGTCATGTACCTTGTATTTCTGTTTAAGGTTACTTTCCAATGGTTTTGATTTCAGTCGTCGAGTCATGTACCTTGTATTTCTGTTTTAGGTTACTTTCCAATGGTTTTGATTTCAGTCGTCGAGTCATGTACCTTGTATTTCTGTTTAAGGTTACTTTCCAATGGTTTCGCTTTCAGTCGTCGAGTCATGTACCTTGTATTTCTGTTTAAGGTTACTTTCCAATGGTTTCGCTTTCAGTCGTCGAGTCATGTACCTTGTATTTCTGTTTAAGGTTACTTTCCAATGGTTTCGCTTTCAGTCGTCGAGTCATGTACCTTGTATTTCTGTTTAAGGTTACTTTCCAATGGTTTCGCTTTCAGTCGTCGAGTCATGTACCTTGTATTTCTGTTTAAGGTTACTTTCCAATGGTTTCGCTTTCAGTCGTCGAGTCGTGTACCTTGTATTTCTGTTTAAGGTTACTTTCCAATGGTTTCGCTTTCAGTCGTCGAGTCATGTACCTTGTATTTCTGTTTTAGGTTACTTTCCAATGGTTTCGCTTTCAGTCGTCGAGTCATGTACCTTGTATTTCTGTTTAAGGTTACTTTCCAATGGTTTCGCTTTCAGTCGTCGAGTCATGTACCTTGTATTTCTGTTTTAGGTTACTTTCCAATGGTTCCGCTTTCAGTCGTCGAGTCATGTACCTTGTATTTCTGTTTAAGGTTACTTTCCAATGGTTTCGCTTTCAGTCGTCGAGTCATGTACCTTGTATTTCTGTTTAAGGTTACTTTCCAATGGTTTCGCTTTCAGTCGTCGAGTCATGTACCTTGTATTTCTGTTTAAGGTTACTTTCCAATGGTTTCGCTTTCAGTCATCGAGTCATCTACCTTGTATTTCTGTTTAAGGTTACTTTCCAATGGTTTCGCTTTCAGTCGTCGAGTCATGTACCTTGTATTTCTGTTTAAGGTTACTTTCCAATGGTTTCGCTTTCAGTCATCGAGTCATGTACCTTGTATTTCTGTTTAAGGTTACTTTCCAATGGTTTCGCTTTCAGTCATCGAGTCATCTACCTTGTATTTCTGTTTAAGGTTACTTTCCAATGGTTTCGCTTTCAGTCGTCGAGTCATGTACCTTGTATTTCTGTTTAAGGTTACTTTCCAATGGTTTCGCTTTCAGTCATCGAGTCATGTACCTTGTATTTCTGTTTTAGGTTACTTTCCAATGGTTTCGCTTTCAGTCGTCGAGTCATGTACCTTGTATTTCTGTTGTAGGTTACTTTCCAATGGTTTCGCTTTCAGTCGTCGAGTCATCTACCTTGTATTTCTGTTTTAGGTTACTTTCCAATGGTTTTGATTTCAAGGAGAAGGAGCAAGACATTCTGGTGAGAAGAATTTTGACAGAACAAATAAAATTGTGAGTATATGAATACCATTTGTTTATACAAGTTTCCTCTACCAAGTGTTCCTGTCTTTCTATTGATTATTCTATTGTCTATTTTTTTTGTAAAATTTGAATAAACAAATATGGAATAAAAAAGTTGCTATTTTTCATGTATATTATTAGTTATACAGGTTGTTGACAGGGTATATGGGGGAATATAACCTGTCTGTGTGCCATATAACTCGAGGCGTTACCAGTATAACGAATTTATGATACTGCAAATCCGTGTTTTCATAAGAATTTAGCTAAACAAGCGATGTTTCAATGCCTAGCTCTAGATCTAAGAATTAGATCTGTGCATTTTAGATGTTTTTTGGTTCATAAAATTGTTTAGAGTGTTTTAGTAATGTATAATATCAGTAATTAAAACGTTTTCCTTTTAAAATGTATCGGGAATTACTTGCTGTAGATCAAATCTTTTTATTTCACTCACACGTTATATCGCCTAAAAATTAATTGCATTTCCCCATAAGGTACCTCAATACACATGGTTAAGCGCGCGCTTGCACTCTAATTTTTATTTTCAAGCGTCTGATCTCATGGACTTTATCGAACTGAATTTTGCTTAAACCTTAAAAAATCTATCGTTTTGAATATTAATACTAGAACACATGTAATCTGTTCAATATTTATTGAATCATGTGTGAATATCAATTGTCAATTTCTAGTAACTTGCAGACATCAAGAGATAAAAGTTTTCGAGTCGAGCCGTCAGCGAAAATGGTCACGAGGCGCATGAAGGGGAAATGAGTTCGGCCGTCATATACCCTGTCAGCGCCGTGTATATAGAATCCTATACGCGAGCCTTTAACCAATGAAATTACTGGATTTTTCTTTGCAGTATTATAAGTTGTGTTATTTGATTGGACTGAAGTTTACCAAAGTTTGTGGGTTAGAACCTCAAGAGTCATTAATATTAATGTCCTGTAATTGTGTCAAGTAATTGTGTTGAATAAGACACTTTGAGCAAAGTCCCCACCCATGCAGTCATAACTTGGTTCCAAACTGAATTCTTACTGGTGATCTATCTTTGATTTTTTGTTTGAAAAAGATGTCCAGATTTTAATAAAAGTGCATACCTGTAAAAGTGTACCAAATTCTGACCATATTTAAAGGAGGAATAGAGTGTCTGACCTCTGACCCAAAGTCTGTGAGTTTTGTCGAGGTTTAAATCAAGAATTTCACAATCTCAAACTTTTAGCAAGTAATATAGTTAGTAACCTAGGAAGCAGTTATGATGATTAGTTTAAATCTGTCTATTGTTTTCACAAGTTTATGTAATTCAAGAACATAATCCGATGAAAGACTATGATAAAATAGTTTGACATGTCATTCATTTCATGTGTATTTGTAACTGTTCTTGATTGAAATGTATACATTTTGTAGAAACAAACGAGCTGAAGCTATCAAGTTTTTACTAGACAACGGTGCAGAACCAAATCCCAAATATCCTGGTGGTAACTCGTAAGTTTGTTTGTTTGTACACTTGTGATCTGGATTGGTGAATTATTCTCTGATCTTCCAATCAATGCAGTGCAACCTCCCCAGAATGACCCTTTCTTGATCAACCACATCTTTTCAAGAGCTTTATCAGTACACCAGTACTAAAAATTTACCCCCAATCCTCCTCTCTGGAGCAACAACCTCTCTACAACAGGCAACATTTACCCCCAATTCCACCTCTCTGGAGCAACAACCTCTCTACAACAGGCAACATTTACCCCCAATTCCACCTCTCTGGAGCAACAACCTCTCTACAACAGGCAACATTTACCCCCAATTCCACCTCTCTGGAGCAACAACCTCTCTACAACAGGCAACATTTACCCCCAATTCCACCTCTCTGGAGCAACAACCTCTCTACAACAGACAACATTTACCCCCAATTCCACCTCTCTGGAGCAACAACCTCTCTACAACAGGCAACATTTACCCCCAATTCCTCCTCTGGAGCAACAACCTCTCTACAACAGGCAACATTTACCCCCAATTCCACCTCTCTGGAGCAACAACCTCTCTACAACAGGCAACATTTACCCCCAATTCCTCCTCTGGAGCAACAACCTCTCTACAACAGGCAACATTTACCCCCAATTCCACCTCTCTGGAGCAACAACCTCTCTACAACAGGCAACATTTACCCCCAATTCCTCCTCTGGAGCAACAACCTCTCTACAACAGGCAACATTTACCCCCAATTCCACCTCTCTGGAGCAACAACCTCTCTACAACAGGCAACATTTACCCCCAATTCCTCCTCTGGAGCAACAACCTCTCTACAACAGGCAACATTTACCCCCAATTCCACCTCTCTGGAGCAACAACCTCTCTACAACAGGCAACATTAGCATCTCCCAAAGGATGTTACCCTGGTGAGGTTGCACTGTAATTTCTTAATAATTGTTAGATCAGATATGTGCAAATACGGCAACATGTGTATGCACCAATGGATTATTTAGGGCAAAAATTAAACAGCCATTTTACAGTCTGACATAGTCTGTAAACATAAAAGTGACCTTTTGTTCTTGTCTACATTTTGCTTATGCAGATTTTCTTGAAATCTTTTAAAATATTGACACTTGTGAGTTCATATTGTTTACCATTAGCCCCCATTTCACTACTACTTCACAACACTCTTATTGACAACTTATATGAAAGCAAAACTGCTATTCCTAAGGAATGTTGTTCTAATTCTTAAAGAATGCTTTTACTTCGATGTTGAACCATTCAAGTCTGTCTAGATGGGGAAACTAAGATATGTTAAGGTTTGCCTTATGAATTCTTCTGTTTACTCTATAAAATGAATAATAGGTATCACTTATGATTTGTTTAAGGGCACTACATTATGCGGCTGGATTGTCAGGTCCTAGTGATGTTCTGGAACTGTTGGTTGCATACAAGGCAGACATTGATATATTAAATGATGAAGGATGTACACCGTTGTTCTTTGCTGCCCAATCTAACAACAAGTATGCTGCTTGTATCCTGGTTGAACAAGGAACAAATGTCAGACAGAAAAATGCTCAAGGTATTTCATACAGTTGGAATATGATTATTGTAGAATAGTTGTATCATAAAAGATGTCAAAGGTGTGTAATGATACATGTCACAATGTTGTTAAACAATATCACAATTGCCTAAATGGACGATGGCTGCCAGTAGTATTATAGGCAAAAACTTATTTTTACTGATAAAACTGTGTATTATTTACATATAATGATATAAATAAAAAAAACATTATATTCACAATTCATTGAACTTATTCAACAAAAACAATAAACATTAGCAGTAATGCACTGTCTAGACGGTATTTGTGACCCCCTGCTAATAGCAACTCCATGTTGTATGTGGCATTAACTTTTCTTTCTGATGCATTTTCTTATATATATTGTGACATCATGTGACAACTCCCTGCCTTATGTGACTATAGTGACCATAAATGTTTTGGTCTACATAAATACAGAAAAAGTGTCTGGTGGACCCCTGTCTGTCCATGTGTCTGTCCATGTGTCTGTCCATGTGTCTGTCCATGTGTCTGTCCATGTGTCTGTCCATGTGTCTGTCCATGTGTCTGTCCATGTATCTGTCCATGTGTCTGTCCAAGTGTCTGTACATGTGTATGTCCATGTGTATGTCCATGTGTCTGTCCAAGTGCCTGTCCATGTGTCTGTCCAAGTGTCTGTCCATGTGTCTGTCCAAGTGTATGTCCAAGTGTCTGTCCATATGTCTGTCCATGTGTCTGTCCAAGTGTCTGTCCATGTGTCTGTCCAAGTGTATGTCCAAGTGTCTGTCCATATGTCTGTCCATGTGTCTGTGTCTGTGACCTTGTTTGCTGGCTCCCCTAGATGATCACATCTCTTCTCTGAGAAAAGTTATTGTGTATTTCAATATTCGGTTTATTTCCACATTTTCAGGTTTGACAGCATTTGATTATATTGTTGATTTTGAAGAATGGATTGAGTGTGGCTACTTTAATGAAGAAATAAAAGCCAGACTGAAAGGTAAGCATGGGATGTTTCTGAATTGATTGTAAAAGGAATAGTGTAGTATACTTATATATCCCCAGATACCCTCATCTCCAACTGCTATTTTTTATAAACGAAACATGGCACAAAATATTGTTTTCCCTTTTTTTCACAGTTCCCTATTTTTATGTATTTTACATTTCATTTTCAGCATACAACTTAAAGCATGCTAGAGATTTGATCCGAGCAATATCCAAACGAGTGAAACCAGGTCAGTTACCGATGATAAAACCACATTACACCGGTTCATCGTCGCCTGCTATGACATCACACTTCCGTACTCCATCCTCGATGTCTCGTACTAGAGTCCTGCCTCCTATGAGCTCTGCTGGGGCGACAGCACCAAAATATTTGATGTTTTGACAATGAGAAGATTACCAGTATCTGGTACAACTGTGGCATTATGATACCATAATGTGATTGATGTATAGTGTATGAACATAGTTGCCAAATTTATGTTGGTGTTAACATATTATCATATTTTTGTTTCCAACACTATATAATGAAACGTTCTACAGTATTTAATGTGTCCTGGAAAGAAAATACAGTTTATTAGCTCTGTTTCAACAATATGGCCAGATTCTGATATTGAATGTTTTGGAATTCTATAATATTCCACTATTTGTTACAAAATTCTAACAAAGCTTGAGGAAATTGAATAAGAAAGCACCTTAACAAATTTTAAACGGTTGAATTGTTTCTTTGTCCATTGTATGGACAAAAACATTTTTACATGTCAAGATTTTGTCCAAAATTGCTTAACATTTTCTAATGAATTCAACAAACAATTAATGGAAATATTGATTCATGGCATTGATGATTATGTTGGCAGGACATATTTTATACTCCTGTTTTTTGTTTCCTTTCTTAATTCACTATTCTTTTATTATGTTAAATTTTACTACATTATATTTGTTATTATTTTTGTTATTTTTTGAAAGTCTGTGATATACTAGTATACATTGTGCTGCTGAACCATGCTAGCATTTGTCTGCTTGAGTTCAGTTTACCTTCTCCTGATACATTTACATTGATCATAAAACAAATTATTACAGCTAATGTTAATTACTGTCTATGACAGCTTCTTGGAATACCAACCAGCACTCGTGCCTTATACAGGCATTGTACAGTTTGATGTTTAGCCTCACCCCAGTCAGGATTCGGAGTGACGAACTCTCGATCATAAGTCACACTCTAACACCATTGAATATGCTTAATATTTATCCTTTTCATACTGAATTATTATATTCATATTATTAGTAAACGTTTCTGTGTATGTAAAATAGATTTATATTTACAGAGTTAACTCCCTTGACACTCTAAAAATGCTCGTGTTTATACAGAGCATGTCTTAGACTGAAGAAAGGTGGTAGCTAAATAACTTTATTCAGACATTGTATATATGATATGAAGAGCTCATACAATACGTGCATATTTTTGTAAAGAATATGTTGTTAAATGATTACAGTATTTAGAATAGTGTTGTATATATCATTCACTTATAGTTTTAGATGTGTTGTTAAAACACTAACTGCACCTACTGTTGTTCATACACTGGTAAGAGTTGTAACAATATGTTGGTTCTAGCAAATGATAACTGTTATATGACATCCAAATGTTAAGCACTCTTTAAATGTAAGTTCTCAGTAATTCCTCATGTCATACATGACTTGTCTGCATGGAACATGCATATTAAATCATTGTTTTGCTAAATAAACAATTATGGTTGAAATAAAAAAACTTGCAGAAATTTAATTGACAAAAGTAAAAGTGAGACCTAATAGCATAGGGAAGATCACATATACAAACTGGGCCCTCAGAGTACAAAATAAAAAAATGGAGTTTATAAAATGAAACAGGTATGTGGAACTACACCAGACTGTACAGCTATTAAACATGACCAGAAACTTAGCAACAAAAGCGATCTGTTTAGTTTGATGGTTGGAGTAAAAAAATTTTAAATTACTTAAAGCAGCACGACTTTCTTCATCCCTCCAAGACTACATGGTAGTTTCAAACTATCAAAACTGCATTCCATTTCACAAAATGAATTTGGTTAGTATGATATTCATATTTCTGAAACAAAAGTAGGCAATTTTAGAGTTAAATGTCTTATTTCTTGTAAACCATGTTGAATTCTTATTACTTTGTCCATTGCTTATTTCATCATTTGTACATTGAAGCAAAAATCCTGAATCTTACTACAAATGTGACAAAGAAAAGACAAATCATGTTTGGTTATTGTTGAATTATAATAATTGTTACAACTCTTCTAGTGGTTGCACTTTCTAGTCATACTAATCATAAAACATTCAAAATGTGTGTACATGATGTCATTATTTCTCTGGGTAAATTTACATGACAACGTATCTGTTGTTATTATTATTGTGTATGTTCAATATTGTTATATGTCTACATTGTGGGGTGAAAGCAAACTCATCTATGTTCTTCTTTACTTATATAGAGGTAGACACGTTTCACTTTCACTCATTTAAAACTTGCTGATTGGTTAGTGATTATGCTAATTGGTTAGTGATTATGCTAATTGGTTAGTGATGATGCTGATTGGTTCGTGATTATGCTAATTGGCTAGTGATGATTATTTGTGTTACCTGTGGACAAGAACCTTTAAACCTTTGGCTTCATGAATATTATAGTGAATGTGTGATGTGTTTGGTTTAATTAGATGGCTGCAAATGGCTTATACATACGATTTTGCATTTGTTCCCATTTTTGTCATTTATTGATCAATAACACTGTCAGTTTTATTTACCTGTGTATAAATTGAACTAATAATGGTATAGGGTTCTACCAGTATAAAGTCAACCCCCCCCCCCCCCCCCCCACTACATGTGAACTTCAATATTGATACAGTGCAATCTCTGTAATCTGAACTTGTTTGGAACAAAGAGATGTTTTGCATAGAAAGGTTTGCACATACCAATCATCGTTCAGTAAGCTTACCTTATCCAGTTTGATATAGAATTATTATTATGAAGAAATGGTATAAAACTTTTGTTGTATTCTGTATTACTTACAATTAAGATTTGCATAAGAGTATTTATACCTTTCTGCTTCCAGAATACTTGGTAATTGGTATTGAATTCATTTCAATGGGGAAAGGGTTGTGGATGTTGTTTTTGTAATAAAAAGTGTAGGTGACTTTTGGTCACACTCACAAATTGTCCAAACTCTAACCTGAATGGCTTTAAAAATGCCAAATATATCATTCATGTCATAATTGAAACATGCTTATTAGATTATTTTCATTGTTATTAGTTGTAAAATATTTACAGAAAAGATATATATTTGTTTCACTATTTTATTAAAATGTTTTACATAAATACCTAATTTTACTACTAACAGTATTTAAGTACTGCACTATAGTGCCTAATAATATGGCTGTGTTATTACTTGTTATTATGATAGTTTTAAAATATATATCAGTTTTGTGTGCCCTCCACACAACAGTTACTGTTGGGGGGCACTTACATTTACCCTTGTCTATCCATCCGTCTGTCTGTGTGTCCCACACAACTTTTGTTGTTCATATCTGCTGAACCGTTGGACCATTGGTCTTCAAATTTTATAGGAATGTATATCAGCATGAGAAGTTGTGCACCTGGGATTGTTCGTCCCTCTCCACCAAGGAAAATAGAGTTGTTGGCCTTGAACAGGTGAAAATTGGCATTTAACAAGAGTTATGCTCCTTGATTGAGTAAAGTGGGGACACGTGTGTCCTGTGGACGCATTTGAAACTTTTTTTATAAAATGTTTATTTTCATTATTTTCTTCCATGTTGATATATTGCCACTGATGTCAAAAAGTTGTGTATTGTATGTATTCATTTTCTCATAATCTGCTGTTATCTGTAAATCTAATGTTCATGTATGTGAACATCGTATCAGCATTATCATGATAAATGCTCTCTGTTTTTTAATATTCTCAGTTTTCCATGACATGGCTGCTTTTTGTTGATTGCAGGGATATAAATATAAACATTTTATTAAATCACAAGCTTTTTGTTGTGTTTTGTTGAATATGATCATATCATTTGGTATTGTTACATTAAAAAGACTTGAAACAGACACTGGTCTTGGATCAAACAGCCATGTATATGTTGTCTAGTGATCCCAGTGAAGTGCACATGCTAATCTCAGAGTACTGTCACCTGGGAGATCCAGCTTCAATTTCCTAGCAGGACAGATCTGGTCATATCCTTCTGTGACATTTAGCTACTGTATTTTGTCCACCACCACGGATTTATGTAGATAAGTTTTCAGCTGTTTGTGGAAGGGCTAATTAGTACTGGTTGATAATTAATATTTGGAAGACTTAAGTGAGGTCAACTGGCAATCATATACAGATGAAAAAATGGTTCTCAACTCAATGAAAACAAACAAAAATGAATATAAGTGTATCCTTTAGTTGGAGCACATGACCAGAGATGATATATTCTACTGATGTTCTATTGGTCTATGACTACAGATGGTATATTCTACTGATGTTCTATTGGTCTATGACTACAGATGGTATATTCTACTGATGTTCTATTGGTCTATGACTACAGATGGCATTGTTCACAAATATCTTATTGGTCTATGACCAGAGATGATATATTCTACTGATGTTCTATTGGTCTATGACTACAGATGGTATATTCTACTGATGTTCTATTGGTCTATGACTACAGATGGCATTGTTCACAAATATCTTATTGGTCTATGACCAGAGATGATATATTCTACTGATGTTCTATTGGTCTATGACTACAGATGGCATTGTTCACAAATATCTTATTGGTCTATGACTACAGATGGTATATTCTACTGATGTTCTATTGGTCTATGACTACAGATGGCATTGTTCACAAATATCTTATTGGTCTATGACTAGAGATGGTATATTCTACTGATGTTCTATTGGTCTATGACTACAGGTGGCATTGTTCACAAATATCTTATTGGTCTATGACTAGAGATGGTATATTCTACTGATGTTCTATTGGTCTATGACTACAGATGGCATTGTTCACAAATATCTTATTGGTCTATGACCAGAGATGGTATATTCTACTGATGTTCTATTGGTCTATGACTACAGATGGCATTGTTCACAAATATCTTATTGGTCTATGACCAGAGATGATATATTCTACTGATGTTCTATTGGTCTATGACTACAGATGGCATTGTCCACACATTTCTTATTGGTCTATGACCAGAGATGATATATTCTACTGATGTTCTTTTGGTCTATGACCAGAGATGATATATTCTACTGATGTTCTTTTGGTCTATGACCAGAGATGATATATTCTACTGATGTTCTATTGGTCTATGACCAGAGATGATATATTCTACTGATGTTCTATTGGTCTATGACCAGAGATGATATATTCTACTGATGTTCTATTGGTCTATGACCAGAGATGATATATTCTACTGATGTTCTATTGGTCTATGACCAGAGATGATATATTCTACTGATGTTCTATTGGTCTATGACTACAGATGGTATATTCCACAGGTATTCTATTGGTCTACAATTGGAAATACTAAGTATATTTAACAAATATTCTGTTGGTCTACAATTGGAAATACTAAGTATATTTAACAAATATTCTGTTGGTCTACAATTGGAAATACTAAGTATATTTAACAAATATTCTGTTGGTCTACAATTGGAAATACTAAGTATATTTAACAAATATTATGTTGGTCTATTACAATAGGTGATTTGTATGCTACATGTATTTGGTTCATGACTAAAGCTGATCTTTTCTACAAGTATTCTATGGTTCTATCTCTAGAGATGACATAATTTGCAAGTATTCTATGGTTCTATCTCTAGAAATGACATAATTTGCAAGTATTATATGGTTGTTCTATCTCTAGAAATGACCTAATTAACAAGTATTCTATGGTTCTATCTCTAGAAACGACACAAGTATTCTATGGTTCTATCTCTAGAGATGACATAATTCGCAAGTATACTATGGTTCTATCTCTAGAGATGATGTAATTCACAAGTATTCTATGGTTCTATCTCTAGAGATGATGTAATTCACAAGTATTCTATGGTTCTTTCTCTAGAGATGATGTAATTCACAAGTATTCTATGGTTCTATCTCTAGAGATGATGTAATTCACAAGTATTCTATGGTTCTATCTCTAGAGATGATGTAATTCACAAGTATTCTATGGTTCTATCTCTAGAGATGATGTAATTCACAAGTATTCTATGGTTCTATCTCTAGAGATGATGTAATTCACAAGTATTCTATGGTTCTATCTCTAGAGATGATGTAATTCACAAGTATTCTATGGTTCTTTCTCTAGAAATGACATAATTCACCAGCATTCTATGGTTCTATCTCTAGAAATGACATAATTCACAAACATTCTAATAGTCCTTCACGAGAGACGGTATATTCCAGAAATATTCTGTTGTTCTATGGCTAGGGATGGTATATTCCACAAAAAATTGGATGATGAGTATCTGCTGTCAAGTATATTAAAAAGTCAAAACAATTAATTGATACGCGTATTGTACTAAACATCCTAATTCACTCACCTCTTTGAGATAAATGCTTTTATTTGATATATCGCGTACTTTCTCTGATAAACGAGGCATGGTTTTATTGGTTAAGGCATGCAGGAACAGTTATTTCCCGTTTTACGGCTAAGTAATTGGAATATTTAGAAAATATTTCTTAATTTTCTTCGCTTGTTCGTTCTGGTATAGAAGGAAGTGTCTTGTGCTTGTTGAACAGTTTGAGAGTATTGTTTAACCTCGTCGTATCTGCTTTTATCTTTTCTATTATACTAACTGCGCCTCCCGTGTCAACGCGACTTGCTCTTATTTCAGTATATGACGTTCGCAGTCCGTCATTTACAGTGACATATTCTGCGTGGTTTTCGATTTCTTTTGTACTATCACCTCCGTTATTTCTCTCAATCATTAATGTCTGATCACCCTGGAAAAACATTAACTTTGTTATGAAAGATTTAAGCAATCACATTGTGAAAAAAAGTGTTACTGTTTTGTGTTTGAAGTGGCGTTCAAATTCTCGACACGACCAAGATACACGCAATATGTAATGCCCTTTATTCAAAGAAAAACTGCAATATTCTGAATACCGCAATCGAGTCCGACAGGAAACTAGTAAATGCACAGAAATATTTAATAATGACTATTGATGTTTAGCAATAATTCAAATTTATACTTGGTTCTGAACGATCCCATGTATGTCAACTTCTAAATGAAATTCATATATATTTACAACATATTTAAAACCACGACATAATTGTGTGGACTTATAAAAACATGTCCAACACAAATGAGGTTAAATACATGTAGAGTTTAAAATGTTGCATTACAGTCAAAATCTGAGAGGCTCGCAGTTTTGATCCATGGTTAACATCAAACGTATTTTTCCGCTTATCTCTGATTCGTGTGAGAAAGTTATCAGTTGCTGGTTGAAGAGCAGATAAGTACTGTTCGGTAACCCCAATACACTGGTTTGGTCATCTGACCGCTTCATACATAACTGTTCAAAATACTGGTTTGGTCATCTGACCCCTCCATACATAACTGTTCAAAATACTGCTGAAAAAAAAAGAAAGTTCAACGCAACAAAAATGATTAATATGAGATAGAACGTTACTTACTATGCTGTCCATGTCTGGTATAGTATTGTTAATGTTTGTCTCAGTCACCGAGGAAGATAGTTCCTTGTCATAAATATGTAAAGTCCTTCTCAACAAGTCACCAACGATAAGTTCTGCGTGACTTCTGGCTGAAAAAAACATGCATTTTTCAAGTTTATAGAGAACTCGCGTCATTTACAAAATCGAAAATCGTGCCGTAGTCCTTCAAGTTATGTGTGGACTCGAAGCCTAGATTGTATATCAGCACTACCTATAATAGGCCTTTAAAACTTGAACAAACACACAGTAGGACTAAGTTTCAGGCACTGGTCAGCGCAAATTGTTCTAATTTGCGCAGGGTTAGGGAAATCTTGTAAACCAACATCAAATTTGACTGATCACGAAATTAATAAAGATTCTGTTTATATATGTATATGCCTAAAACCTTGAAATATCTCCAAGAAAAACTTGTTTAAACTTAAAAGGGTAGATCTAGACCTAAATAAAATATCGTTCAACCAGGCAACGTAGCACGGTTATGAGTTAATCGAGATTTTCTAATTCTTATACCGTGGTACTTTTCACAAGAATATAATTCAGTAGACCAAACTCTCAAGGCTTAGAAGTTAGAGAAAATGAAAATCTAGATTGGAAATTTAGATCTCGATTCTTTTATTTAAACCTTGTTGATTGTGGATAGATCTATAAATTCCAGACACAGATTCTAAAACACAGAATTTCTAAATATTTTAATGTCTACACCACTACAATGAATCTAAATGTAGATCTACGGAGGCCCACAGTTTTCGAATCTACATGAACCGTAGGGGAGACCGGGGCGAAGTGTTACATTTTTCAAAGTTTTTAAATTATAGATAATATAAACTCGTTTACAACAATGTAACTAATGTTTCTATAATAAACAACGATAATTTAATCATAAAATGTATTTAATAACATAAATAAACTATTTATTTACAATTTAGAACTCGTTGAAATCGTCGAGTATATGTAACACTTTGCCCCAAGATTTGGGGCAAAGTGTTATAGTCCTTGGGGCAAAATGTTACACTATAAATATATTCAATTTTCAACAAAAACATATGGTAACTAATGACAATAAATAAAACTGAGTGCATATAATAGTACATTTCAATGTCTCAACAAAGCAAAACACATCGCCTATGACCACAGACGAACCATGTAAGCTGTTCCAACATGAGGTAAGCTGAACTCACATGACAAACACTGTTTCAACATAAGGCAAGCCGTACCAACACCAGGTAAGCTGTACAAACAAGACATAAGCTGTACCAACAAGAAATAAGCTGTATCAACAGCACATAAGATGTACCAACATGACATAAGATGTACCAACATGACATAATCTGTACCAACATGACATAAGATGTATCAACAGCACATAAGCTGTACCAACATGACATAAGATGTACCAACATGCCATTCGCTGTACCAACATAACATAAGATGTACCAACATGACATAAACTGTACCAACATCAGGTAAGCAGTACCAACATGACATAAACTGTACCAAGAGCAGGTAAGCAGTACCAACATGATATAAACTGTACCAACATCAGGTAAGCAGTACCAACATGACATAAACTGTACCAAGAGCAGGTAAGCAGTACCAACATGATATAAACTGTACCAACATCAGGTAAGCAGTACCAACATGACATAAACTGTACCAAGAGCAGGTAAGCAGTACCAACATGATATAAACTGTACCAACATCAGGTAAGCAGTACCAACATGACATAAACCAAATCATCATCATGTTAACACTATCGGTATTTTAAACATATCACACGTTCTGTATCTCCGCCATATACAGTCCCAACCCCGGATGAGAAAGGCTAAGACACGGACTTCATTGGGGCTCAGACCAAAAAACACGTTACGTGCAGTTTTTAGATAACTTTGCAACATGTTCTCATGGGAATCTGTTAAAACTGGCTCGAAAGATCGATCTGAGACGCTATCAAAATTATCAGTTCCAGATTTATTTGCTTTTTGATGTATCAACACAATGTCATGGGGTTGATTTTAATCTGTTTGATCGGATACTTTGTTCATATATACATGTACTACATCGTTAAATCCCCCTTTAATGACATCTGCATGAACGTTCGTGGCGGTGTTTTTTTTTTAGTTTCGAACCATTCTACAAAGACAATAATTTACAGATCTACTCGATCTAATTATTTGTACTTGAGATCTCTATTGATTAATGATAATTTAATGTTAAGTTAAAAGTAGATCTATACGTTATCAACAGTAAAACATACTAAACGTAAGTTTACAAATATTCAGTGGTAGTTTTCTGTAGCTAGATATATGTTGGCATGTACACGGGGCATAGTGTTACATTGTAACACTATGCCCCGGGTATCATGTAACACATTGCCCCTAACACTCTGATGGAAATACAAACATCCTTGGGTAAAAACCAAGGTAGACCGGATCACGATTCATTCTGCGACGTCATGCCTATTACGTACCCTAATGTAACATATAAGCTAAATTATCAGCAAAGTCATGAATTTAAAGGAAATCGATATTTTCCAAATTCATGAAAATTTACTTTCATAACCGATATGCGTTGACTTATCGCTGATACTTTATTATCCACTGGAAATGTCCACGACCGATCAGATAAAATGGCTACACCAAAAGTACTTTAAACTACAATGGTTATGATGTAATAAATAACGTCATTTGTTTTAAAATTTAAACGTAACACTTTACCCCGTGTAACATTGTGCCCCGGTCTCCCCTAACCTCGGATTATAGAGCTATATAGAGATATCTGTAAAGTGTTAAGAGTTATATTTCCGAAAAGCAGACTTTAGCCTGTGTCACAATCTGTAAAATCCTTATCTTACCTGCAGATAATTCTTCATTCATATTACAGACCTAGAATCGTCCTGTAAGATATCGTCACACTTCTCAAACGCAAAATGACGTCATTCACCTACCTACATGACGTCATTTTCGTGTGACGTCCGTCAAATTTCTTGATGCATACGTTCTGATGTAGACAGATCTAGAATATATCTATGTATCAATAGATTTTAGCATACAGCGAGAAATCACGATACCATTACCTAAAATCACGTAGAACCCAGATCTTTCTAGATCCCGAAAACCATTTTTGGAGAAACTCTCCTAGTTCTCAAGCCTATCATCGACCTTGCTTAACGAGAATGAAAGAAAGGAAACGATGATTTTGTGTGTAGGCTTCATAGATTTTACGTGTAGCTCTATATATAAATACGTGTAAATCTGGATCTATTCTTCTATATTTTGTTACTTTTGGCGGGGTTCAAAATTAGTGAAATAAAAATTCTGTTTCATCTCTTCGATCATATTAGATCTATAGGTTTTATGTAGGGTAGAGTTGAAATTATGTTTTTTTAGATATTTGTAAAATTAATGCTTATAGAGCTAGATCTATAATATTATAAAGAAATAAACCATTGAATCCTTATTTGTAGAAGTTGTAGTCAATAGGAGTTAGTGTGAATAATTTATATATTGAGAGTGAACCTGTGAAACAGCAAAGCCTGTTACACTTCCAGTACTTGTCCGGACTTATTTAACGTCATCAATTAGACCTACTTCCGATTCTAATGAGATGTGTTGGTCGACTGAAACAAAAAAATGTTCAAGATGAAATGAACTTGAAGAACTGAGTAGGCCTTTAATATATGGAGAATTTAACAGGACAATAGCTATATAGTCGTATGTTAAATCAACTTTACGAGTTATGTTTTCAGGTAAAGAGCACTGTTTATATTTTACGGAATTCTGATTTTATGCATTAAAATACTGGCCAATTTGACATTTTTTGAAAATTTCTCATATAAATAATGTAAACAAATAGCGCAGGAATTTTTCCCATAGATATCTACGGTGGCACAGAGATGACATGTGTATGTTTTTATTTATCTCGTGCGCACGACTTAGTAAGTCTTTTTTTGGACTTAGTAAGTCGTGCGCACGAGATAATTAAGTCGTGCGCACGACTAAGTATCTCGTGCGCACGACTTAGTATCTCGTGCGCACGACTTAGTATGTCGTGCGCACGAGATAAATAAAAACATACACATATGTCACCTCTGTGCCAACGTAATATCGCTTCGGTTTCTTCTGCTTATTTGCGTAATGTATCATATTCACACTGTGTCACGTGATATTATGGCACCGTATGCAACATGCATGGACATTGTGTAACAGTAATAGCTTCTTTACCCTTAACGAAAAGTAGGCATATCAAAATTTCCAATACCAACAGAAGTAATCATGAATGCGAATATAATTTGTTTTTCAATTACCAATAGTCCTACTTGTTGATTCTATTTGCTTTTATTTACTAATGATTACAAAAGTAACCGTGGTAATTAAAATTTGTTTGCTCATAAACATTAATTTTAATATTGATTTTGTATAAAGCTTTGACGATCAGCCTTCTATAAGAGTATGTTTTTTGCTTAAGACAGTTACTTGTTTATGTCACCGCTGCACGTGCACATCTGCATGCCAGGGGCGTAGAGCTATCTTAGCTGAAATTGACGTGTTTTTTGTAGCTATATCGTCAGAAATGCGTTTAAGTGTATATAACGTTCCGGTAAATATACTTACAATAACATCAAAAACACACAGTAAATATCTTATTGCAGTTTTGGCCATTTTATTTTTTCGATTTTTCAGCAATAGGCCTACAGCAATTATATTTTATTAATTATGTGGAAGCAAGGAAAACTAACGATCATGGATGAGGTACGAATAAACCTGATTCATTGTAGACACGACAACAAGATGTTTATGCTCCTAGATAGAACCAAGATTTACCTGAAACCACACACTCTGACACTCCTAGATAGAACCAAGATTTACCTGAAATCACACACTCTGACACTCCTAGATAGAACCAAGATTTACCTGAAATCACACACTCTGACACTCCTAGATAGAACCAAGATTTACCTGAAATCACACACTCTGACACTCCTAGATAGAACCAAGATTTACCTGAAACCACACAATCTGACACTTCTAGATAGAACCAAGATTTACCTGAAACCACACACTCTGACACTCCTAGATAGAACCAAGATTTACCTGAAACAACACACTCTGACACTCCTAGATAGAACCAAGATTTACCTGAAACCACACACTCTGACACTCCTAGATAGAACCAAGATTTACCTGAAACAACACACTCTGACACTCCTAGATAGAACCAAGATTTACCTGAAACCACACACTCTGACACTCCTAGATAGAACCAAGATTACCTGAAATCACACACTCTGACACTTCTAGATAGAACCAAGATTTACCTGAAATCACACACTCTGACACTCCTAGATAGAACCAAGATTTACCTGAAACCACACACTCTGACACTCCTAGATAGAACCAAGATTTACCTGAAACCACACACTCTGACACTCCTAGATAGAACCAAGATTTACCTGAAACCACACACTCTGACACTCCTAGATAGAACCAAGATTTACCTGAAATCACACACTCTGACACTTCTAGATAGAACCAAGATTTACCTGAAACCACACACTCTGACACTCCTAGATAGAACCAAGATTTACCTGAAACCACACAATCTGACACTGTTTCAGTCAATTGTAGTGTTGAACATTTTATAAAAATTAAATGACGTGAAAGCAAACATTGAACGTGTAACAAAATGTCAACAATGAAATGAAATGTTTTTATTCCGTTTTTCATGTCATTGTTTAATATTGACCTTATTGGTAACATCAACCAGGCTATATCTACATACATACATATACAGTACATGTATAAATATAAAATGTAACAAGATAGATGAAGATTTCTAATACGTCTGAATGTAATTGTGACAAAATTAATATAATATCATTATTTAAACATTATGTGATTTACGCATTGAGCATTTATTTCACGGAAAATCATCTTCCGGCGAGTTAATTTCCTTTTTTGTCTTTTTGTGTTAATAAAGTGCAAATAGTGTCGTAACACATTATTAATGTATAATATATCATTTTCTCGGTTAAAACTTGGCTGGGTCACTTTCCCAGTTTCAATATTATATATATATATATATCATGGACAGCGTATTAGCGTATCGTTAAAATACCGATTTTTATCTCATGATTTCAAACAAATCAAATCTGCTTTTCAAGGGGAGAAGGCGAATTGATCCGTCAGCTTCTTAAGTTGTTATGACATAGACATTTTTTATTTAAATTCCAATTAGGCTATAAAGCCCACGAGGACATACATAAGCATACATACAAGACAGACGAACAGTGTACAACATACATACATTTTCTATATAGCATTGTTTTTCTAACAACAATATCACATACTGAATGTGACATGTAACATACTGATTACAACTTCAAATATACATTTGGAGAAGGTCAAACATGCTTGTATTCAAATTATGCAAAAGCAAAATAAAAATATTGTCATAAATAATTCGTGTTACACTAAAGACTAGTATGGCTTTCACCAATATGCATATTTCATATCGCTATTTTTAAATATATTTCAACAAAATTAAGCAAAATACGTTTGCTCTACCAGCAGAATTGTTATTAAGGCTTGTTATGTCTTGATAATGGACACTATAACATAATATTTTGAATATATACATTACTGAATAACTTAACCGTCACTAATCTAAATATTTGAAGAAATTGAATAAATACATCAATGC
The DNA here is from genome assembly GCA_032209605.1 of Mactromeris polynyma. Taxonomy (NCBI): domain Eukaryota; kingdom Metazoa; phylum Mollusca; class Bivalvia; order Venerida; family Mactridae; genus Mactromeris; species Mactromeris polynyma. The sequence continues at coordinate 5,768,456 of JASFXZ010000015.1, forward strand.
TTTGATGTCTGTCTGCATTAAGTTTCACATTTATAAGTAATAATAATGCGATTAACGTACGTACATATGATATAATTATGTTCAATTTTCGATCATACATTATTTTATAGTTTACCATAATTCTATTGTGTACAAAAAATACTTATTAAAGCAATACTTTAAAAGACGTAGAAAAGCAAATATACCGAATTAAATTTCTATGTAAGACTTTCCAGATATCATAAATAAACCGTGTTTAAAGCAATTCATTTCATTGATTGAAGTTGGCTGATGAATAGATATTTGTAGTAGTAGTACTCCCTTCAACTGTCATGTACAAAGATCGAAAATGGAAAGGTTTAAACACCTGAAAATGTTATATAGGCATGGCTTTATCATTATATGTCCTACGAAATACGGTGTCCCATATTTGCCATAAATAAAATATATTGAAAAAACAGTCTTCGTTGTAGAATTCCAGTGAAGCAATGCGTGTTGCAACCTAAGTACAGACTGTATCCAATAAACTATATTTAAAGTTAGGACAGATACATTAAGGTCTATAATGTCTATTTTATTGGAAAAGCTAAAAGCTGAGATTGCATGTCGGATTTAACTAGCCTGTGTTCAATCGGCGAAATACAGTATCATACCTGCAGTCCATACCATATGGATCTATGTTTACAGTTCTCAGGCGGGTAGGTTCCCGACAGTCTGATCGAAGAAAAATCTAAAAATGTCAACAATCCCAAGTAAGTATGTTAAAACATAACGACATTGGCCCATTAGGCCTATAACAATGTGTCAAGTAGCCAATGAACATGTTCAAAAGTTCAAAAAATAAATCTATAGTCATTTAGCCTACCTGTTTTATTCAGTATATCGCTAGAGCTAGAGCGCTACATGTAGTTTGTATGTTATGTATTGATGTATATAATATCTTTGTTTGTGGCAAGAAATATGTTTTGGAACGAAATATAAAGTTCATGTCATAAAAGTTTTATCGACACATTGGTAGGTAGGCTTCGAACAACAAAACTGACGCTTAAATAGATAGAACTTGCTATGACCTTGGTTCTATGTATATATTGCGTTGCCAAATCTATGAAATTTAAACAAGATGACGTCACGTCGTTTATATGAAGGAACAATAAAAACTAACCAGAGACCCAGGCTTGTATTTTACACCCAAGCGAATGCTCGATCACTTGATAGCAACGACCAAGTTAACTGACAATAATTACCCACTTCCGCATTGCCATATCTAGTTTCTCACTTGGAACTTTAGTACAGCTGGCGAATAAGAAGGATTTTATATTAATGTTATGTTCCCACTACGCCTCCATACTTTATAACCATAACACAGTGTAGTGGTGTAGATGTGAGAGCTGGCAATTACCAGACCGTATATTTGCTAAATATAACTCAGTGTGAAGTTATTGGATTGTAATTACTGATAAAATAATATAATAACAATACATAATTACAACATTTTGGAGATAATTATGTTGTACTCAGATAAATAATGGGAAATTCTGTATCAACCTCACAAGCTAAACGGAGGAAAACATGGCAGGTACAGTACAATTCATTTTGTTTCGGTAATTTGTTTTAGAGTAATTGTTAAAATCAGTATTGATCTCAGAGTTCGATATATTGCGTATTAAGGTGAATGATTTACGTGGTTTAAGTGCTCGACTCAATGAAACAAGGTATAACATACATGTACATTGCATGATTTTGTCATCTACCGGGTATTGTTGATATAATTTACTGCCCATATGATTTTGTGAGAATTATCACCGAAATGCAGCATACAAGATACATTGGTACGCTGATTGAGACCCATTAATGCGGAGAGATGTCATGTGCAAAGCAGTCTTTTATACTCAGTCGTTGTTTTATGAAGCATCGGCCGCTTAGATCATCAAGTGTGCGTATGGGATGGTTACTACTTGTAGCAAATTACATGTATGCATGCTGTCGCACCGTGATACTACACCGTAGACATTTGATATGTTACCACCTCCAGTCACAGTAACCTTGCACCAAACTAATCAGTCCTGGTACTACCCTTTCCACTTTCAACCACTATGGTATGTTGTGGCCGGGACTCGAACCCGAGACCTTACTAACTCGAGGCTAACGCTCTAGATCTAAGCCAAAGGAATGACGGATTTCTAATGGACTCTATTGAGAAATAAGGTAATTATATATGACAATAGCAAACCTTGATCTACTTTCTGTGTAAATACCCGACAATCTACGAGGAAGGGACAATTATTGTTCTTAACAATGACATATCAGTTTCCAAAATGTTTGGCTTTTAAATGTTTTCCTACAATTAATCAACCGACACCTGTTTAATAAACCATTTAACTGGACTAACTACTTGTCATCTTTCATTAATATATTGTGTTTTATGACCGCACCGATTAACATGTATGTATATATCAATGAATAATAATAATGTTAGTGGTATATTGTTCGTAATGTCATTATTATACATCGTAATATAATGCGTATATAAAATGACATTATTGTAATATACAAAGCACTGATTTAGAATTAATATCAACGTTCCTCCACACTCTGGGATATAGATAATCAATCCTGAACTTGGCCTACTACTCTGTGATGACCCTTTGCCGTGAGCTCCGATACTGGTCTTCGTGCTAAGAGTTTTCGCTGTTCGTTCAAACAAATATTTCTTACTACTTGTATGTTTCATATCGTAGTGTGTTCACACAATACACGTATGCGTCTGACATGCTTCATATCGTAGTGTGTTCACACAATACACGTACGCTTCTGACATGTTTCATACCGTAGTGTGTTCACACAATACACGTACGCTTCTGACATGTTTCATATCGTAGTGTGTTCACACAATACGCGTAAGCTTCTGACATGTTTCATATCGTAGTGTGTTCACACAATACACGTACGCTTCTGACATGTTTCATATCGTAGTGTGTTCACACAATACGTGTACGCTTCTGACATGTTTAAAACTGCAAGTGTAAGACTGATATTTTGATATTTTAAAAACATATTCGTAATGTGTAGTTTGGCGAAATTTAAGATCGAAGAAATCCTATGAATCACCATGCGCAAGTAAGTTATTTAAGACACATAGTCCTGCATGAATTGTCTAAGTTTATGTGTTACTCTCACAGTACAAACACCACAGCGTACGTCCAGATACTCACAGTACAAACACCACAGCGTACGTCCAGATACTCACAGTACAAACACCACAGCGTACGTCCAGATACTCACAGTACAAACACCACAGCGTACGTCCAGATACGCACAGTACAAACACCACAGCGTACGTCCAGATTCTCACAGTACAAACACCACAGCGTACGTCCAGATACTCACAGTACAAACACCACAGCGTACGTCCAGATACTCACAGTACAAACACCACAGCGTACGTCCAGATACGCACAGTACAAACACCACAGCATACGTCCAGATTCTCACAGTACAAACACCACAGCATACGTCCAGATACTCACAGTACAAACACCACAGCGTACGTCCAGATACGCACAGTACAAACACCACAGCATACGTCCAGATTCTCACAGTACAAACATCACAGCGTACGTCCAGATACTCACAGTACAAACACCACAGCGTACGTCCAGATAACCATAATGTTAATATATAAACTGCACCATTCTCAATGTTCCTAAAGATATCAAACGATTTTTATAAAATAATTTCAATAATTTCAACACCCGGTGCTAAATACCTTAAGTTCAAGTGCATTTGTTACGTTTGTTATTTAACGTAAATACCTTAACTTTTGAGAACAAATCTCTCACATACGTAACATTAATGTGTAAATATTTTTTCGTGCATATTTGTTATCATAACTGTATAATTTTGCTTTGTACTTTGACAAAATATTGTAGACATGTTGTATGAAAGAGGACCATCGCTGAAATCCAAACCAAAATGTCTGTTCGGTTATGTTTGAGAGTATTACAATCTCCTAATTGCATGTTTGTACAGTAAAACTGTATGATTATTACTCATGTCCAACAATTGGATTGTTTATATACTCATGTATTCAATGTTCACTAAATTTGTCAATGTAGAATGCATTGTTTTGATGCATCAATACCATTCTTTACCATCCGCCATTAAGCACACACCGTAATGAACGCGTGTTCACAAATGCGTGGTTAATTAAAAAAATCAATAATTGAGAATCATTGATCCAAAGGATTCTGGCTGAAGGGTAAATTTTTCTCCAAATTGTAGGTAATTTGGCTATAAATGGTAACATCCGGTCAAAATTATCAAAATGACCCTTCATTCAGCCCTAGTGGAACCCTTGACGTACATGCATATATATGTTGAGTGCCAAGCAAGGGAGCTATCAGTACAAATTTTCATATGACCCTGTCATGGATCAAAACCGCGACTTCCCGTACCGAAAGCGGACACTCCACCAGTGGAGGTATTGAGTCCCCTTAACAGGCCTGTATCAAATCCGGAATAAAAAGGTCGACAGAAATAACTTATAGTAATAATGTGTTTTAATTTCAGCCAAAAGAGACAAACAAAAAGACCAAAGCTACCACGAATCAACCCAAAGAAAACACAAACGCACAAGAAAACAAAGAAAACAACAAAAATGTGAACAATAATGAAAATGAAGGGAAACCAGTGCGAGACAACTTGGGAATCTTAGTAGGAAATCCGGGAACCAGACCAAATTATGCCAACAATCCAATCCTACCCACAGCCGCACCAATGCCACTAAACTACCCACAGGTAACCGCGTAGTTCACTAAGTTCGGTTAAAACGCAGCAATCATGGATTGCCTTAATTCAGAGGCCCACAGGGGAGATTGGGCTTGTCCAACTGTTTAGCCTCTTTAAATAAAGTCGTTATTATTATTATTATTGGTTGTGATCATTCTACACCCCTTAGTTGTTCCTGAATATAGGTCCCTTTGACCGTATACTGATTTTTGAATGCGCCTTCGCGCCTTATTTACTCCTCGATGTCTTATTACATCTTTCAAAAATGTAGTCCGAAATATCAAATTAGAAACTGCCTAACAGTTTTATATATGAATTATTATCTAGAATAATTGACGAAATTGACAGGAAACAAACATTGTTATAATTAAGTAACATGTTCAACAACTAATTAAATTATGTCGGTTCATCCTCAACTTGGAGTGGCTATGTACCTTCAATGTTTTATTCATATTCGTGTCCTTATTGATGACCCAATGTACTATATTGACGAGACTTAATATAAATCAAAATAACACTGGAATTATGTATTAACCCTTTATTAATTTTACAGAGTCTCAGTGGTATTTTTAGCGAAGCATGCACATGTATATCGACACCCTCCTGCCTGCATAGACATCTTTCTTATTTTTAAATGTGTATAAATATGATTTTTAGCAATTCAATTCGATTCAATTTCATGTTCAGCGAAATCCCTACAGAGTATTCCCTCGACCCAAACCCAAAAGATACGATGATATGCCCATGAAGGACGACTTTGGACCCAATGTTTCTTACAATAGACCCTTGAACAGACCCTTAATTTACGGGGTAAGAAACAAGTACAAACATAAAATGTTATTTATAAATTATTAGTTAAAGTGTCAAGTACTTTTTCTGATTAATGGGTAAACTTCATTCTAAGAAAATATTAAAATCCATTATGCAATGTTCGTAACAAATTATACGTTTCATTATCTTCGTTTAAAAACATTGATACAAATACGTCACTGCCTCCCGAGCAACAAGAACAAAACACCATTGAATACATGGAATCAGTGGTTTGTTAGTACAAGGTATATTTGTTACAGTGTATGTGAATTATGCGCAGTTTTTGTTTATAATTGTATTTATGTGTTTTACAGACTTCATCATGGCCATTCTTGCTGAACACAGTATTTTTAAGAAACCGATTATAACTGAAAACTCATTTAGATGTCAATGTGTTGCACTCCTATCGGGTTTCAAGGCATATTTATTCTGCATAATGAATATTTTTTATTTCGAAATTCTGTCATCCAATATGACAGTTATTAAAGAATACACCTTATATTTGTATCATGTATGGCCAATAGTAAACCAAATTAAACATGTGAATTACGCTTTTATAGTTTTGTATCGATTGCAAACAAGGTTCGAATCAAACACAGTTGTATTTACAAGCACAATAAAACAAATATTTTGATCGATGTGAAGTTAGCAGTAATAACGGCAATAAAAATACAATAAAACCTCATTTAAAGACCACCTAAATAACAAGACCACCTCGAAATTAAGAACACATTTCAAAGTCCATTTTCACTGTTTTGCTCTTTATTCAACCTCAATATTCGGACCCAGGTTGGTCTTATTATTGAGGTTTTATTGTAATAATATTACTGATCCTACTAAATCTACTAACAGTACCGACAGCTTATACGGCGGTTCCTACTCGACTGTCGGTATTGCTGTACTGAAATACAACTACAATGTTTGCTATATTGCTGTACTGTGCAACTGAAATACAACTACGATGTTTGCTATATTGCTGTACTGTGCAACTGAAATACAACTACAATGTTTGCTATATTGCTGTACTGTGCAACTGAAATACAACTACGATGTTTGCTATATTGCTGTACTGTGCAACTGAAATACAACTACAATGTTTGCTATATTGCTGTACTGTGCAACTGAAATACAACTACGATGTTTGCTATATTGCTGTACTGTGCAACTGAAATACAACTACGATGTTTGCTATATTGCTGTACTGTGCAACTGAAATACAACTACGATGTTTGCTATATTGCTGTACTGTGCAACTGAAATACAACTACGATGTTTGCTATATTGCTGTACTGTGCAACTGAAATACAACTACAATGTTTGCTATATTGCTGTACTGTGCAACTGAAATACAACTACGATGTTTGCTATATTGCTGTACTGTGCAACTGAAATACAACTACGATGTTTGCTATATTGCTGTACTGTGCAACTGAAATACAACTACGATGTTTGCTATATTGCTGTACTGTGCAACTGAAATACAACTACGATGTTTGCTATATTGCTGTACTGTGCAACTGAAATACAACTACGATGTTTGCTATATTGCTGTACTGTGCAACTGAAATACAACTACGATGTTTGCTATATTGCTGTACTGTGCAACTGAAATACAACTACAATGTTTGCTATATTGCTGTACTGTGCAACTGAAATACAACTACGATGTTTGCTATATTACTGCTAATGTAGCTGACTACACATCGATCTCTATATCGTCATTTTAATTAGCAGTAAAATGTGGTAGAAATGTTGCGCCGGTAGTAACACGCAGTAATACTGAATAATAACAACGAGCTTATACTTTTCCTTTATCTAGCACAGAAACTCTTACATTCACCTTGAAATGATTATACATGAAAAATACAATATATGTTTCGTTTTCAGGGTACACCGTTCCCACCCATATACAGTGTACCGTACCAAGCAGGACCCGTCCCGTACTTTCATCGACATTCATACGGAGCAGGCCTACCTTATTCTAACCATCACTATTCCACGTATCCCCGGCCAGCTGGGATTTATACTCAACCTCGTGTTTATAATACCGTACACACAGGCGTTCCTCCAGTTCAGTATAATAGTTCACGACCTGTAACCGTCTTTACCTCAGTGCTTCCTCCGCGAACTCCGCTATATTCACTTCCGGTGGAGCCGGTCATAGTAGAACATGTTCCACACCAGAATATGATTCCAATCGAAAATCATTTCGATGACACCGTACGTCGACCAATTACATCCGCACTGGAAGTGCCAGTTGCAGACGACTTACGGACAACTATCCGCCCAAAAGGTTTTTCAGCTTAGAGCGTATATATGATGTGAATAGATTAAAAATGACATATCTAGATATCAGCTTATAATATATTAGAACATAGCAACTTCCACATACTGCTCGTACTTAAGCCTACATTAACAAAATACCTCCATGCTTTCTGTGTTATAGATTTACGTAGAATGCTTGCAACGTCGTATGTGGGAGAGACTTCCAGAACGGGGCAAATTGAATCTACATACGTTCTCCTCCCCAACTTTTCAGCACAAATCACGCTAGAGTATAATCTCTTTAAAAAAACATACATTTATTATGAAGCCAAATAGTTGAAAGGGATACGATGGTCTCCATTCGTGGGTCCGTAAAACGTTTATCCGGATTATTAATAACCATTGATAGAGGATATGCAGTATGCAATAACCATATCTAGTACAAATACATGTAATACATTATCTTGTCAAAATCCGTTGTTAAGTCGATATATCCTGTACAGTAACCTAGTACGAAGTGTAAAGAATTTCAATAACCCCGTGCTTCCAATTCTATCCACTTGTCTATTACATGCACTTAGTTGTCTTGTCATTTACTGTATATTACATGACAATTTAGACAAATAAATATGTTTAAACTGACCATACCTTTACCTCACTCATGTTTTACATGTTCTTGTCCTCGGTATAACTAAAAAACTATTGAATTGATTTTGTTAGAATCTCCGCACAGTGATAGAAAACATTTATAATTGTGTACACAAGTCATAACTGTCTCTCACTCGCTTTTTGAGTCATTTCTTGATTTGTTTCTGCATTTCTTGTTCTGAGCTTTCATTCCAAAACTAGTCAATGGATTTTGATGAAACTTCACAGTGATACGGGACATTCAGAGCATTCTACAAGAACCAGAACTCTATCTAAATTAACTTTTTCGAATGATCTCCTTTGATTGCATTTTTCTTGTCCGAAGCAAAACTCCAAAACAATTGAATGAATTTTGCAATCGCAACATCTCGGTAATTTCCTTATAGCTCTACTTTGAAAAGAATATCTGAGGTAATCCGATTGTTGTTTTTGTTGAACATTCACACGATGGTAGTGAACTGGAACCATATTTATGTTGACTGTTTGATGCTCATATTTCTTGTATATTCTCATGCTCCATCTTATTCATAGAAGTATAGATGTGTCACTATATTATTCTGTCTAATAAACACTATCTTTGTTAACGTTATTTCTGACTCATATACAGGTAAATGGTTCGGAATGGTCTTCATCCAGTTTTGTTGTTACATTGGTTAACACATCATAATGAACACCATTGCAATGCTAACCGATTAAAACAATGTTGGTTTTTCATATTCACTATCAGACAAAACTTGTAAAACTACTTGTTATTTCGTTTGTTAATTTTATGATAATGCAAACTTCTTTTATCGACAAATACGACTGGATATAATTATTACGAGTTTATTTTGTTGATGTTTTAAATGTATATGAAAGATGTTTTTCATGTTTGTTTATGTAAAGAAATGAACAAAAAAATTAGCATTGTATCACTTTAAATCTTATGTCAATAGATCTACACAACTTTAACGCCTATATAATATTGATTAGATGTATACTGGATGAAAATGTAGCATACGTGTACGTTACTTATGATAATACTTCTCACGAACACATGTCCTGTCATGAATCTTAGCGTTTCATTATGCATTACGAAGTAAATATATTGCAATTAATATCTGTACTAAGTACGATCAAATAAAAACCATCTTCATAAAACATTCCATGATTCAATTAAGTTGGTATTTATGATATATATAAACACTATTTATGGAGAAGACACAAATAAAGGAATTAAAGTATAAACATGTCTCAATATGATCGACAATTGTTACAGTTGAAAGATCGGAATCTGTGTGACTTCAACATTGATTTATTTGCAGTAAAAGTAGTCATGGTAAAATCTGGGGGTAGACATAGGAAGCGATACAAAGGAACGGTAAGGCATTTTATTTCCGTTTTAAATATAGGAGATACACGTTCACACCGGGGACCGCTTAAACTGAATATCTTTCTATGTATAACTGATTGGTTAAATACATCGTATCATATGTGCTAAAATGTGTCGTCGACGCAATGCATATATAGTAATAAAAAATGGACATAAAACGTCGTCGTTTCCACGGGAGACACTAAATTATATGGCAAATACCATAATTTATCCCTCATTTTCTATCTAGACATGGTGTCAACGCTTCTGTGAAACAGCATTACAAAACGATATTATATTGAAACGTAGCTATAAAATAACTTACATAATTATATTTAATTTCAGGTCCCTGCTCATTCAGAAACAAACATCAACGACTACAAAGATTTGAACATGATGTTCTACAAAAACCTGATCAAGTTCAGACCTGATGGTATATTTTGTCTATACCGTACTAACTACATTTCCTAAGTATAACCAAAATGGTTAATTGCTACATGCAGTTCAATTAAACAAGGCCTAACTCGCAATTCTAGCATTTTCGCCAATTCAAACAGTATAAGTCACGACTTTAGGTGACTTACAGCAAATTGTAACGTTAGGTAAATTCATTGTTTTACAGTATGTAGAACGGCGATGCTCATGACGTGTTAAAAACTCATTTCTTCTTCTTACCATTTAAGGTGAATACATTGACTACATACTGAAATACTGGTATGGGAACTATTATTTACTGGATAAAAATCAGTCATACATATCATGGTAAGTATTTCGTTGTCATAAAATGACTTAGATCATTACTATTAAAAAATATATTTTGGAGAAAATGAAGTACATTCTATATATGGTTTTATGTACGTGTACATGTACTACTTGTACATTGTATTATGATAACACTATTTTTATTCAGTGAAGAATACAATTTACGATATATTTTCAAATTTCACAATTAAAAAATATATAAATAATATGTGCAATGCGGACTTCTACAGATTTTTAAGATACTTATATAATTAAGACATATTCAGGATAGACATAAAGGTCCATGAATGACACAGACTTACAGTTATTGATTCGTTTTTAAATAATTTTAAGCTTGCAACAAAGGATGGATTCTTTTTTTAATACCATAGAATATATGTGCTTTGAAACTGCACATTTGCATCAACACAATTTATGCTTGATGTGTGGTTTTTTTCAGGTTATTTCCGAATTCTGACACGAATTCTGAGGATTCGGATACCTCACCATTGCGACCTCACGAGGCCAAGGTACTCGTGTGTTTATTGTAGTTTTGAAATCGTACATACATTAGTTAAAATTGATTTGATTTGTAATATACAGCGATAAACTATTTATCTCAACAAGTTATGTTTATTGAAGCACGTTTACAGTATTGACAAGTAACTGATATTTTTGTTAAATTTAATATAATGCATGGACTTTACTGACTGCACGTATAGCTGAATAGACATTGGGCGTTCAGGCTAAATATTCGTGGCGCTTTCTTTTCCGAAAGTAGGCATGGTCGAGGTATAGAGTCCCTCACTCCTAAACTGAACCAAAATTTAGAACACTATGCGATGAAAAATGTCCATCCATGTTTTTCTTCAGTTTATCAGAAATGACTCCGAGGCACATGCACGTTTTGTTCTCTGTTACAAAATGATGCTGGATTTCTACGGCTTTCAATTACGAGATGAAATTACTGGAAAATTGTCAAGATCTGATAATTGTATAGAACGGCTTTATCATTTAAATAGGTAAGTATCCTGGTAGAGTCTTCTCATGTTTGTTTCCAGTACAGTACTGGGCAACACTTCGTACACAACGTACACAATTAAGTTTGGCGCTATAGTGTATATAAATATTTTTACTCCATTGACAAAAAAATAATTTCCTTGTAGCACTAAGAGACAGTAACATATGTCCAGTTATGGCATCACGAAACGACTAATGAGAATAATGTATTATATTGTTCAATAATTCAGTATCATTTTCATAATGAGAACAAAATTCTATATGAATTACAGAACATTAATGTAAATAGTTGTGTAAGTCCATATAAACACAATTATAATTTCTAATCAAACGAAGTTGATATGATAGCAATGGTTTGTTCCTTTTTGTTGTTATATTTATATCTGTTCTAAAACTTCCACACATTTGCTCCCGTAAATGATTTATCCAAAGTTTCAAATGTATTGTATATATGTGACACTGACAATGTATTTGATATAGAAATTGGATTAACTCATGATTTTAATTATTAGTACAGTACATCTTCTATTTCACAGATCCAGACAAAATCAGTGTCATATAATTCGGATACTACAAAGTTTGGGCGAAGTCGGATTGCCACAGTATCAGAGTCCGTTCGTAATGAGTTTATTCCACGAAGTGTTCGAGACCTTGGAATTATCTGCGGTCCCTTCCGTCATATCGTTGTCATGGTTAAACACAATAAACAGTGACTACGAACGAGATTATATTCATAAAATATTTTACTCTTGGCTTCATACTATGGGAAAACTCCATGTACTTGAAACCAAAACCGTGAGAGACAAAGCTCAGTATGAAAAACTTCATACATTTGATAAAACATTACGGGATACATATACTTCGGCAAGATGAAGTATTCGTGCGTCAGAACAGATTTGTGGATTGCTCGTAAACATTGCTAATTTTGTGTGAAGTATTTTCAAGACCTGATAGCAGCCTTATGTTACCTAAGACTTACTCGTACATGTACGCATTGTGGTGTTTAGCCCGCCCGGTAAGCTCCGTCGATAAGAGAACTGCCAATCAGGAGGTCGTTAGTTCGACCCACAGGAGATTGTCACCGTGTCTCCCCCACAGGAGATTGTCACCGTGTCTCTCCCACAGGAGATTGTCACCGTGTCTCCCCCACAGGAGATTGTCACCGTGTCTCCCCCACAGGAGATTGTTACCGTGTCTCCCCCACAGGAGATTGTCACCGTGTCTCCCCCACAGGAGATTGTCACCGTGTCTCCCCCACAGGAGATTGTCACCGTGTCTCCCCCACAGGAGATTGTCACCGTGTCTCCCCACAGGAGATTGTCACCGTGTCTCCCCCACAGGAGATTGTCACCGTGTCTCCCCACAGGAGATTGTCACCGTGTCTCCCCCACAGGAGATTGTCACCATGTCTCTTCCACAGGAGATTGTCACCGTGTCTCTTCCACAGGAGATTGTCACCGTGTCTCTTCCACAGGAGATTGTCACCGTGTCTCTTCCACAGGAGATTGTCACCAGGTCTCTTCCACAGGAGATTGTCACCATGTCCCTTCCACAGGAGATTGTCACCATGTCTCTTCCACAGGAGATTGTCACCAGGTCTCACGCACAGGAGATTGTCACCAGGTCTCACCCACAGGAGATTGTCACCAGGTATCTTCCACAGGAGATTGTCACCAGGTCTCTTCCACAGGAGATTGTCACCAGGTCTCTTCCACAGGAGATTGTCACCAGGTCTCTTCCACAGGAGATTGTCACCAGGTTTCTTCCACAGGAGATTGTCATCGTGTCTCACCCACAGGAGATTGTCACCAGGTCTCTTCCACAGGAGATTGTCACCAGGTCTCTTCCACAGGAGATTGTCACCAGGTCTCTTCCACAGGAGATTGTCACCGTGTCTCACCCACAGGAGATTGTCACCAGGTCTCTTCCACAGGAGATTGTCACCGTGTCTCTTCCACAGGAGATTGTCACCAGGTCTCTTCCACAGGAGATTGTCACCAGGTCTCTCCCACAGGAGATTGTCACCATGTCTCTCCCACAGGAGATTGTCACCATGTCTCTCCCACAGGAGATTGTCACCAGGTCTCTTCCACAGGAGATTGTCACCATGTCTCTCCCACAGGAGATTGTCACCGTGTCTCACCCACAGGAGATTGTCACCAGGTCTCACGCACAGGAGATTGTCACCAGGTCTCTTCCACGAGGTGTTTGTCACGCGCGCATTTTGATGTATTTCTGAAGAGAACTTTGTTTATTCTTGACGGATTTGCATAAAGTAGGTATCGTTTGAACGATAAATTATTCATGCTTAGAATTCGTTGTATTTCATGGATATAGTTTGATGTTAGAAGCGCGATTTCGGCCCCGGAAAGAGGTCAGGTGTGAAAAGCATAAGACTCCTTGTATTACATAAAAAAGTATACATATACTATAGAAATAATAAATGGAGAGAACTCTAGAAGATGTCAAGGGAGATAATTCAATCTCATTTGGTTCAAATCCCGGTTGTGGTGTATGCTCGGCTTGACACTTTAATTGATGTTAACCGACCGAAAGGCATGTGTCCTCCACCTCTGATCCATGTGGGGAAGTTGTCAGTTGCTTGTGGAAGCACTGGTTTGTAACCCAGGAACTCTGGTAAAGTCGGCTTACTTTCCTGCCGTAGAACGGCATAAAACTCCAACAAACTGATTGTGTTTCTTGTTTCATTTTGTGATGTTGTAAAATGGAGTAAAACTGTAACAGTTCAAACGTGTTATTATGTTTTATTTCTTACCTGCTGTACGAGACAAAATGCGTGACATATGTCATATTTTCCCAAACCCAAGAAAACAATGCAGTAGAAATGGAAGCTTTCTTCGTATATGAAAATGAAAAAACGCGCCTTCAAAGAATCACATATCGCACAGATTCAACGAAGTTTATACATGATATACCATTTCTAAATACGTTTAAGCAAATGAAAAATAGTATCATCATCTACGTAGCACCAACTATCATATACGTATGGATAATTGTTTTCTCTGCCAGCACTAACACTCTTCCATACCCATGTCAGGATGAACACTATTCAACTAACAAACAGAGGATATGTAGAGGATGACTCAGTCGGCAGATTTATCCTCCTGTCACCACGAGGTCCCGATTTCAATCCTCGGTCACTATGAATATTTTTCTGACTGTGACTTGGGATAATGTGCGGATGATTGCTTAAATACAAATAATTTTACAATGAAAAATGTGGTGTATGAAATCCTACAGTTATATAATGGCAGTCTTACTCTCTTTATCGTGTGTCAACCGCATGCAGTCCATTGTCGCCAGTGTTTTCTCGTGCGCATTGCTGATTTTACCTCTAGTCACGAGAACAACCTGAACAATTATTGGAGTAGGGTTTGAATACTTAGTAGGCCTGTCGTCTCAGACATCCCTATTGTGACATCCGAGTGCTCTACCAACTGAGTTACCCGGGCGGGCTGCTCTCTATGTTGCATACAAGCATTGTGACAATTCATACATATTGTGTATATAACGGTGCAACCCGGTAGTAAAGTGGGGTTTCCTAAATGAAATGGTGATTAATTTACGGCCGACGAAAGAACATTGATATTTAAACTTTTAAAGCTTGATCTATAGTGTAGTATTGAACTTGACTTGAATTTGATAAGTCTGGATGTTGTGTTATATATGTTGAACTGATTTATATAAATTAAATAAGTAACTATTCAATGTTTGTTTAAACAGCAGTTTAAACTCTTCAACATTCGAATACAGTTTAGGCAAAGAAATTGACGTATACTTGTTATCAAATTAAACTGTCAAAATTGTTCGAGCGTGAAGAAGTCTATATTTATCTTTTTAAATAGTACGCTCCGAAATCTGAAAGAATGCTTTTACAAGAAATTGTGGGGTTTATTCACTGATATTATATTGCTTATCGATCTTCCTTCGGGATGAATGAATTAATTCAAACATATTCAATAAGATTTTCAATGATGTTTTGAGCAAGTATACCTTACCATTGCAAACATACCGTGAAAACGAAATTTAATATAATTTGTATACGAAGGTGTTCTTTTTTAAGTTATGAAATATGGAGTTCGGTTAGAGTGTGTCAAAACTGTTTTTTTTCTCTAAATATTGTGTTTAATATATACACCAAATGAAAGATAACAATGTGAACTGGTTGTGATAAATTGATTGAAATGGGATCCAAAGCTGGGAAAACAAAGAAGGTGAGTGTGTATACGCTAACACGTCGTCTAACACAGCACTTATTACTTTGCAAGTGGCTTAAACTTATTTGAAATTAAGCAAATTCTTATAACAATATGTTGTGTATAAACTGTCTAAATTTCAACGAAATCGTACTATGTCATAATATCGTTTCTATGTCAGTTTTAAAACTATTTCTCATTTCTAAAAGTCGCAAAACACCTTTATAAACGTATTGTAACAAACCAGCTACCGGCATATGCTCGTAAAGTTATATAGAATAGAATAGAATAGAATAGAATTTATTTGCATATTTAGTCCTAAAAAGGACTTTGTACAAAACAACAATGATACATATATTACAGTAAATAGCATGGTGACAAATGGCGCAAAAGTATGTAGTTTAATATTATATCGAAATAAATAAATGTAGGTAATTTTGGTCCGTTTCCGGGAGAGACAGTACGTTTTACAAGATATTAACAAATATAGTAATATAGAAGTATGCGTACTGATATTATTTGTTATGCATTAAACCGCTTTTACCAGGGTTTGATGCATGACAAACAATATCAGACGGTCAATGCTTATTTAAAGACATCTATATAATTATATAGATGTTTCCATAAGACAAAATTATACAAAACAAGATAAATGGTATGTAATAAGGTGTACGGGTATTTTTTTTTTCTTATTGTAAACGTTATAAACGCCTCAAGTCCTAAAATAGATGATACGTTTAATGTACATATAATGATCGTACACTGCTATGATACAGGAAGGTGCCGTGTATTTACAATACACTGACAAATAGGCATTACAATGTGATTTTCAACAATACCCACATGGCATTTGCAACCTTCCGTAATGTTCACAACACATGTACTAGTGCAGTAAACAAAAAATAATAAACAAATGACAAAAATAAACAAATGACAAAAACATATGACAATAAACAAGCATTAAGTATTTGTACAGTTCGGACGAAGTGTGGAAGCAAATATATTAAGATAATATGGCATGTAAGTTTCGTCTTTCAACAAAAGCATGGTGAATAAAAGTGGCCAGGTTTCTAATTTCATCAACGTTTTCGCTGGTAATTAATTGTACAAATTTAATCATGTTTGGTTTTCGCCAATAATAAGGCTTTAATAATTGTTTACGTATCTCATTATAAATTGGGCATTGAATGATAAAATGATATTCGTCTTCTAACAAATTGCATGCAATGCATAGGCGTTCGTCGAACGGTACCGGATGAGGTTTTTTCCACCGACCTGTTTCAACATACAACCTATGAGAAGACATTCTCAATTGTGACATAGCTATTCTATACTTTTTGATATTGATGACTTCGAGGTATTTATTGTGTGTAAAATTAAAAAATGTTTTAAAAAACAAAGCTCTTGATGAGTTTTCTAATCTCGTGTTAAAATCCTGAACCCATATATCGCGAATCCTCTGCTTTATCAGCGCAAGGAAATATTTATCATTGGCTACCCCTTGGTTTAACCAAGCATCGTGAAAACCAAGTTTAGATAACAAAAACTTGACTTGTGAGACCCAATTTACCGCGCGTGGATTTACTTCGTTATCGCTTTTAAGTAAAATATAAGCATGTTTAATGTATTTTCTTTCATGTGCGTAGCATATTTTCAACCAATACTTAATTATGTTGTACATTCTTGAAGATTCCATATCATACCTGCCTAGATCGCCATATACAAAATCATTTTGAGTTGACAGTTTAACACCAAGTAGACGTTTGCAGAAATGCAAGTGCGTTTTTTCAACTTCGGTTGCTTTATAGAAACCCCATACTTCGGATGAATAATTAAGGATTGGCGTAATTAATTTGTCAAAAAGTTCAAGCGTATGTTTTGGAGATAAGTCGGTGAATTTATATAATCGTTTGTTCAATTCAAATATTGCCTTGAGAGCTTGGCCAGCTAACATTTTGTCTTGCCCTTTAAAAGAACCACCTGAAGAAAAAACAACGCCGAGATATTTGAAAGTGTTAACAATCTCTAGGTCGATATCTTTATAGATAAATTTCATATGTGCGGGTAAGCGACCACCCTTTCTGAAAACAACAATTTTTGTTTTACTAGTGTTAACTTCTAGTTTCCATTTGTCACAGTACTCTGATAAAACGTTTAAAGAATGTTGTAATCCCTCACTAGTTTTAGAGAATATAATAATATCGTCAGCATATAACAAGAGGCAAATCTTTAAATTACCTATATCAATTCCGTTTACACCTTTTGTAACAAATTCACGCTCGATGTCATTAAGAAACATACTAAATAAAAATGGTGATAAGCTTTCACCTTGTCTTACACCAATATTGCACGAAAACTCTTCGCTTACTTCGTTAAAGAGTTTAACTCTTGAGGAAATACCATTATACATAGATTGTATTACTTTTAAAATATTACCTTGCACGCCATAATTAATTAACTTATACCATAGAATATCTCGAACTATAAAATCAAAAGCCTTTTTGAAATCGACAAAAGCGCAAAATAATTTTTCATTGTTATTCAGAGAGTGTGTGATTAATGAGTTGAGTACAAAAATATTGTCAGTAGTTCCCATATTCTTTCTAAACCCTGATTGGGCATTTATATAGATTTCGTACGTTTCGGCCCAGTCATCAAGTCTTGTGTTTAGAACGCGGGTGAATAACTTCCCCAATGTACTTAAAAGGGTAATGCCGCGATAATTAGATGGGTCATTCCTATTACCGCTTTTGTGGATCGGTACAATGTAACCTTCGCTCCATGTTTGTGGAAAGTACCCAATTCGAAGACATGCATTGAACAGCTTGTCAAGATACGGTAAAATCTGATCCATTCCATATTTGAAAAACTCATTTAAAAATAGATCTGGACCAGCAGCGCTATTTGTTTTTAATTGTTTTATTGCCTTAATAATTTCAGATGAGTTAATTTCCGTGTTGAGTTCATCAAACATGATTTGTGTTTCATTATTTAAAAACGTTTCATCATCAACTTGATAGAATCTATCTTCCGGGTTGTTTATTGCTTTAAAGTATCGAGCAAAAGTATCTATATTAACATCATTTGTATTATGTTGACAAACTGCATCCTTTAACATGCGCCAGTATAACTTTGCGTTTTTTAGTTTAGAGTTAACAAGTTTTGAAGTTTCGGCTTTCCTAAATGCATATTTTTTCTTTCTAATCTCGCTCTTGTAAGCAGACCTTGCCTTGCTAAGATTTTGCCTATTTTCATCGGAGTTATCGCGGTTAAAATTGTTGAGCTGGGTGTAAAACATGCCTTTCTTTCTTGAACACTCATCATCGAACCAAGTATTTCTCTGCGTTTGCTTATTTTGTTCAGTTTTTGTTGACCTTTGTTTACCAAACAAAGGTGAGCATATGTTATCAATAGTGTTGGAAAAATCTGTGAGACATGTGTCAATTATTTGTGTTGAATTGCAGGTATCTAATTGTGTCATAAGAGCATTAACTGAGTGCAGGTATTCATCCGAATTTAATCCCTGAATGTAGTTATTTATGTGTTTATTATCCCATTGGTATGTAAAATCGACAATTTTCGCGTTGCTATTTTTTTCAGGCCTTGCGTTATGTATCACAAGAGAAGATTGTAATGCAAAATGTACGGTACAGTGATCCGAGAGAATGTTTGACATTCCAACATGAAACTGACTAAACCAGTTTAACATTGAATTACTAGCTATTACATAATCGATTAAACTACTACCTGTCGGGCCGTGAAAAGTGTACGCACCCTTGTCATCACAGACTCTACCATTCATAATACGTAAACCGCTTTCTTTGCAAAAATCAATTAATAGCCGACCATTGCTATTAACAATATTATCTGATGTTAATCTAGGTAACGGTATGTCGATAATATAGTCATCTGGTAGAAAAGACATATATATATATGTAGTCTACGGTAGAATGTGACTACATAGCAGACAAACAGGAAATGCTCGTCGTAGTCATGGTTCGACAACAACGTTATCATGTTTATCATTTATAGAAATCATCTGTTCATGTATTTCTATGAAATTACATACATTGAGCGAAATGTACTTCACTGTAAGCCCTCACACAGATTATTATGTAATTCGATTCATATTGATCACATTTTAAATCATTCGGCTTAGTGGTAATCATTACTTACTGAATAGTTAAATATATTTGAAAATAACGAGGTAAAATACGACATTTGAAGCTTGTTGTTTGATGTCGATTACTAGTACTTTCAAAATATCAGATGAGACATGGGTTATATTTGAGCACTGTAAAAACACGGATGTTAACACAGTGTCCCTCTATACATGATCCGTATGTCCAGTCTGATCTACTCTTTGAAAGGCGATGAGTTCAAATCGTTTTAAGTAAATGTGTCCAGTGTCCCTTTAATTAAGATAGTACACCTAAGGTAACTTGTTGTCCGCTTCTGATCAGTATAGCAAAGTTGCTCTTTGTTTTGTTATTTGGAAACACAGAAGGGTTAGGAAGGTCAACGTATGTGTATACATTGAAATTGTCAAACACCGAAGTTCATCCACCACACCACAAAATTGCCTAAGTTATGCTTACAAATGCTTAACCATACATGATACGTGTTTCAGCCAACTAATGCTACTACTGCAAGTTATCCTGCGACGGACGGAGATCAGCCAGGGGCGGTGCGAGTGAGTATTTTTGTAACTGAAGTAATTCAAAATACTGTTGTCAACTATGTTAGTTTCTAAAAATCAGTAGCCAAGTATTGTATGTTATATAACAACTTTATATTCATCCGTGGTCAGTCACCAGTGTATCTTTGCTCCATATTCCTCTATCACTGACGTTGTCAGCGAATGCTATTCGAATTGTATCATGAATGATAAGCATGGACTTATACGTTGGGCGTTGCGTGGTTTCCTGGTTAACATACCATATCCCTGTCTGTCCATTATGTGTGCATCTATTTTGTTTTTATTGACATATGGAGTATTTAACCAAAACAGCAAGCAACAGGTTTAAAATGAATACATCAGTACCAGAGGCTTTAACATGAGTGGTTGTCAACAATGTATACATGTATTTCATAAACATGACACAGCATTTTACGTGTTGAGCTACTGAAGAAATAGTTGTACGTCCTTCTTTTACATACATGAGTTACAATTGTCTACTGCTTATAACTCTCGATATAATGAACCGAAACTTGAAAAAGTGCGACGCATACATTTAAGAAATAAACACATAAACTTGAAAGTTCACATTTTCAATAGGAGATGGAGATGTTTGAAACCGAAGCATTTAGACCTGGTTCGGGTCGTGACCGACGTGCACCTGCCTCCAGACCTCCAGAAGGAGCCACCAGGGCGGCCCCAATGAGCAGACCCTTGAGGCAAGAAAACAGACCTGTTGTCAGACAACAAACTGTTGAACGCCCATTAGATCGTGAACCTGTAGGAAGCGGAAGTGTTAACCCCTGGTTGGACGAGTCTATTTGGCCAGAAAGTGGAGTCGTCGCACCCTTGGTAATTCTAAATAAATAAACGTCGATCAATCAACGTAGCGGATCAGTGGTCCAGTGGTAAAACGCTGGACTTGTAATCCAGGGATCGCTGGTTCGATTCCCCGCTCCATCACTGACCGTACTAACCGTCTTTCGGACGAGACTTTAAAAACCGAGGTCCCGTGTATGATGCTTTACATCGAGCACGTAAAAGAACCAGGGGTGCTTCTGGAACTGGGGTATCTTCTGTATCATGCACTATCCTCCAAATCTAATATGACTAACATTCTTCCGGAGGCGTCGCCCATGTGGGAAACCGGTGGCGACGATAAATAAAAGCATATATACAACTGTCCTATTGTTAAAAGGTGATCAATGAACGACTGTTTGTATAGCGCCGTATTCGATATAAATCAATTTACATTCAGTGGAACAATTATGTAGATAATCATGTTCGTCTTAATATGATGGAGGAAAAACGCCAATGAAAGTTGAGCATTCCATAATGTCTGAGGTATCGCAGTAAAGTGAGATCGCAACATCGAGTAGGTCTTAATTTTGATTTAAGTAAGGGAGATTACCTTTTCTGATTTGTATTGGAAAGTTGGGGATGATATACATGCAGTAATCTTTACTCGGGAATATGATCAATAATGGGTAAAATGCAAATATACGTAAAACATGTTTTCATTGACTTGTATTTAATATTCAACGATTGTAGACGCCAGTTGAGAACACAAATCGTGACCGCCATCCAGCCTTGACCGCTTTTCCTCCACAACCACCACCTTACCAGGCGGTGGAACAACCGGTCCGTACCAAGCCAATAGGTAAACCAGGTCCGAACCCAGCAGCAGTAGCACCTAAAAAGACCACACAGCAGCCATCTGAACAGGTTCCCTCTCAAACATTAGATGCTATCCCAGAAGAGACATCAAGAGTTGACAACGACAATCCGGATTTTTCAAGTACGGTCTTTAAACACTTGTATCGATAATTATTATTTCCATCATACATGTAAATCTTTATGAGCTGACATCTAATTTGTTACACGTTAGTTTATGGTATGTTTATATTAGCCATGTATATCTAACGTACACGTTATTCAGAATAATACATACAATGTCCCTTCACATATTTTATACATTTCTCCCTTCACATATTTTATACATTTCTCCCTTCACATATTTTATACATTTCTCCCTCCACATATTTTATAACTTTTTACAGCATAACTTTGCCGCCACATTAAATATAGTTTCAATTTATTTAAGTAGAAGGAATAGGGATTACAAAATTATTTGTGAAACTTAGGATTTCGGGAGATATTTTTTCCAAGCCATCAATACTTTATAATTCCCAGGCCGTGTACTTAAAGTACGATGCGGCGTCAATAAAACGGCGTTATTTCACCTCGGGGTTAGGGTAATTAGGTGTGCGGCATGGAATCTAGTCAAATTGAACCGTGGAAAAAGTCACCCCCCCCCCGTCAATATTTCAACGTTCAATGCATATATTTGATGTAAATGAATCATTTGAATTTTCAGACTATGAGGTCCAAAGTTTACTGTCACCTGAGCATGGAATGCACATGGCAGACGAGCCGAGACTGACGATAGCGCCACCTACCGTTCAATCTGTACACGAGGTTTCATTTTCTGAACATTTTAGCATTTTATGAAAATATCACCAAAGTTGTGCATGTACCTTAATTATCTGATTTGGCTTAACATTTATTTTCGTCTAAATATTTGATTTAAACCAACGAAAACGTGGTGCAAACATCACACAAAACTCACTGAAGTACGTACATGTACAATGATATATATGATACAGTAGATGAATGTGTTATTTCTCATGTCTAGTCCCAAAAAAATATATAGACCAAGTATCTATATTATTTTAATTTTACCCTCAACACTTACAACTGTCAAAACATAATTATGCTAGTAATACTTATATGGAAATCCCGCATGTTAAATCGTCCAAATATAGTCCTCGTTAGACTTAAGTCTTTAATGTTTCTTAATTTTGAAACAACGATAGAGAAATATTTCGTAGGCCTACTTAATTTACCGTCGAGAACGTGTATGGCAATATTGTTTGACCACGTGTTTATTTTGGATTTCAGAAGGACGATGATGAATACATAGGAGCGAATTTGAAATTTTACCGAAATCAGGTTCGATTTCGACCGAATGGTAAATGTTGTCTTACAATCTTTTGCTGTATTATCCCTACGTTGGTTTTCTCTCATGTCCTGGCATGAATTATTTGTTTTACGATATAAGACTAAAATTATAACAATAGTCTGTTTGAATGACATCTATGACAAGATTAGCTCTTTCGTGTAGTTTTTATATTGTAGGCAATGTACACTATTTACTTAGGACAAACTTCGTTCAACAATATAATTATTTCCCTTGAAATTGTCAGTTAAGTGGAAATCCCTGATATATAAAACCGACTCGAATAATCAAATACCGATTCAATGTGATCAAAAGTAAATTGAATCCCCCCTTTGGCATATGCATTGATGAATTGACATATTCATGCATTGCCCATTCTCGTAAACATATTGTGAATTCATACATTTGTACAGGTGAAAAAAAGAATAAAGTTTAGTGAGCAGTTATTGTCGATAATTGATAGAGTTCACATCATATAGAAACTTTCCCATGTTGTATTATGATGTAATTAAATGGGGGGGGGGGGGGGGGGGAGTGTTGATAGACACCGACCGTCAGTATCAATGCAAACCGAAAATTCCTCTATCCGATAACGAAAGTTCACAACTAATCAAACAAGCCACGGCACGTCCATTTATTGGGAATGATAGTGACGGTCGACTTTTCTACATTTTTGATTACATAGTAAAGTTTAAAGGTAAAATAAAATGGGGTATACTAGAAATATATTCTCATTTCTGTTTTTGTTTCATTTCAGGTGAATTTATAGACTATATACACAGATACTGGTTCAAAAATTACAGAATACTTGAAAAATGCCATACATATATACAATGGTAACAATGTACATGTATTTTGAAATTGTCCTTACAATCGTAATACAGAGATACCTGTCCTGAGCGGCCCTCTCTTAAGCAACCACCTTTCAATAGCTTTATCAATTTTCATGTAGTAAAATCTTTACCAAATTAATCTCTCTTAAGACGTGACCTCTCAGCAATAATCAAAATTTGAATCTACCACCGGCTTTAGTTCTGAAGAGGTTTCGCTGTACATTTGCCGTTTGTAAGAGAATATCTTGCTTTTTAAGTTCCTAGTTTTATTTTTTACTTTGTGTATCGTACAATATTGCCATTTGTGTAAGTAAACTTAACTTTATTCTCCATAAATCACTTCTTCGGAGTCCCTAAAGTAACATCCGACACTTTTTGAGCAATTTTTTTACGAAATATCATTTCATTTTTACGAACTTAAATAAAATTGTTGCATTACAAATAAAAGTCTCGAATGTCACTATTGGGGTTCCGTACTGTTTGATAAATTATTATCGACTTTTTATCTTGTATCTCGAATATTTTCTTATAACCAAAAAATTAAACCAGCTTATTGTGTTAGTAATATTTTAATCACTTTGTAATACATGTATAGACAGATGATTTCGGTAACCTGAAGCGAATTGAACATACGAACCGTTTCTTGTGGTGTAGGCATTCTCATGGGGATCAGAAGGTCGAAGATTCGAATCCCGGTATGTGTCCGTTCTGATATGGCCGGTTGGTAAGCCGCCAGCCAGTTACATACATTGTGTAATGGTTATCGTTCGTCTACCTCCCTGGGGCCTAGCACTAAAAGGATAGGAATCTGAAACTAAATGTGCTCAGAAAGTATAGGTGTCTCATATGTCAGAAATGGCTGGCCCTTTAAGTAGGGGTGACACTATAATAAACAAACACTGTATAAAATATACAGATTTTCAAATAACATAAATGATGTTGTTTGGACTATATTTCAGGTTGTTTCCCATCTCAGAGTCTAGTAGTGTAAACAGAGAAGCTGTATCCTTACGGGCGCATGAGGCAAAGGTAGGCAATGGGGAAAGTATTAGTTTACATGACATACAGTGAATGCATTACCCCATAATACAACATCGGTCCAAATTAACAACATTGTATTCATCACAAAAACAGAACTCTAGCTAGCATAACAATAATGATTCTTTGACAACAACCATCTAAGCTTTCAGTAAAACGTGCTAATGAAAATACAATTCCAACAAAGGAAATCAAATGAACTTTTGTGCATTTATTTGAAATGTTTAATTGCTGTGTATAATTGTACTTAATACCTTGGGCTGTGATGCTCTCAAAATTCAGACGCTAATAAGAACTACATAAATAGGCTTTGTAACCGAACTACAAGATGGCTTTAACTATAAGCATTGCATTTACACAAGTTTTAGTTGTGTCTTCACTTATTTCTAGCACATCTATGCGGATTTGGAAACTAGGAGTCGATACATTAACTCATACAAACTAATGCTGGATTTCTACGGGTTTCGGATCACAAACCTTCAAACAGGCAAAATAGAACGAAAAGAAAATTGGAGTGACAGATTTTATAATTTATTAAGGTTGGTAGATGAAATTGAATATGGCTGCCAAAGCTAAACAGTGTTCACACACTTCTATACTACAAACTTGTTTATTATTAAACACCAATTTTGTGCGGGGATACATGGGACTTGAAATAGACAGAAAACGATTCCAGAGAGGTTGGAATTTGACACGCCGATTGATTTCAGGTACGATCTCGGAAGTGGAAATTCGACACCTTCCACTGTTGGGATTCAGACAAACTTGATGGTTGGCTCTAGGGTGGGAAATTCGACACCTTCCACTGTTGGGATTCAGACAAACTTGATGGTTGGCTCTAGGGTGGGAAATTAGACACCTCCCACTGTTGGTATTCAGACAAACTTGATGGTTGGCTCTAGGGTGGGAAATTAGACACCTTCCACTGTTGGTATTCAGACAAACTTGATGGTTGGCTCTAGGGAGGGAAATTAGACACCTTCCACTGTTGGTATTCAGACAAACTTGATGGTTGGCTCTAGGGTGGGAAATTAGACCCCCAAAGACAAATTGTCTAATTTCCCTGATGACAATGCTGGGTTCTGAGAAATCTATATTCGCGGATCCAGCAATTTACTTCAGATGATCCAAGGAATCACAAGTGAACTACAAAATTAAAACGTTGCCTCAGAAACGCTTTACTCAAATTTACTCAAATTTCTTAAATTTCTTCTGTTCTTCAAATGGCAATAAACCAAATTATGCAACACTAAAGGCGCTTAGGTCGTGACGTCAAAATTTTCGTTGGGGAATAATCGACATCATAATCAATGTCACTACTACAGCTTTTTTAGTATGAAGTCCTCGTTTTTTGAACTTGTATACATGTATCAGATATTTACTTAAAATTGATGCAGTTTTTCGAAGATCTGCGACTATAACATATTTTTTATTTTGAATTATGATATAGTTTTATAATACAATAAAACTATATCATTACTTATAAAACATTTATATATTACAGAGCTACACATAACTGTAGTATAACGTATGTGCATTTATATATTACAGAGCTACACATAACTGTAGTATTGTGTACAAGCATTCATATATTACAGAGCTACACATAACTGTAGTATTGTGTACAATCATTCATATATCACAGAGCTACACATAACTGTAGTAGTACGTATAAGCATGTATATATTACAGAGTTCACATTACTATAGCCTTATGTATAAGAATTTGTATATTACAGAGCTACACATAACTGTAGTATTGTGTACAAGCATTCATATATTACAGAGCTACACATAACTCTAGTATTGTGTACAATCATTCATATATCACAGAGCTACACATAACTGTAGTAGTACGTATAAGCATGTATATATTACAGAGTTCACATTACTATAGCCTTATGTATAAGAATTTGTATATTACAGAGCTACACATAACTACGCCAGAATCACTCGTATATTGAAGAGTTTAGGAGAGCTGGGGCTGGCTCAGTACCAAAGTCCATTCGTGATGGCACTGCTTCATGAAGTGTTTGAAACCAAATATCTACATGGTATACCAAGAAATACCATTATGTACTGGATCAGGGCGATAAACAATCAGTTTGAGAGAGATTACATCTATAAGCTATTTTATGAACATATTACGAGACCGGACAATAAGAAACCATATCCTTGGAAGGAAAAAAAAGGATTTTATGTTGATAAAAGACAACGAGTGAATCCTTCTGTAATGGGAGTGACTAGAAAGAAATATTAATGGTGTAATGTCGTGAATCGTTGCTAATTAAGTTTATTGAACTACGATGGATTATGAACTATTAATGTGACTTGTGAAAAATTGTGTTTTTCCTGTGTATTCATTTGATGGATATTACGAGTAATGTATGATGTATCATATCAGAATACAAGCACATGTATTTCACTTTTTTGTATTGTATCAATACTTACCAATGCTGATATTTGTTTTGCATAGTTTCAAAAAACGTTGATAGTGCTAATAAATTAATTATTGCAAGAAACAAAAAATGTTTTATAAGGATTTTCTTCCTGTGTAACACTATGCAACTTAAAGCTGTATCAGGTTATAATTTGAGTCTGGACCATGTACACATTCTTCCAAACATTGCTACAAGGTATATCCCAGAATACTTTTAACATAGCATTGTATGTTAAAATAAATTTGTATTATATTAACTACATTTGTATATACATCAAACTGATGGTAAATCACCAGACATCATCTATGTATTTACATGTTCAGTTGTTTCTGTTTGAAGCATATACACTTAGTTCAAGCTTAAATTGTCTTTGTAACTGGTATTTTCCCAATATGTCTGATGACATACTCTTCCATATGTCTTTTATTTTTGTGGAAATGATAACAATCATATTGGTATGTTCCTGCGGTTTCCATGGTTTTAATACTTCCCTGGGAGTGGGTTTCAATAATGCCACAAAGTCCCACACTGGAATCCGTACAATAAAGAAAATAAATACAATTTTAATGAGTTAAGATTTTGTTTTATTCTGCAATAACAAATCCATATAAGCACATGTTATCAAATCTTCTGTTTTAATGTTCAGCTTATCCATCAAGTCATTAGCGATATCTTCACCTTCTTTCACACTTTGACCTTCATTCATGTTAACCTGAAATAAACAGTAATCAATTTTAAAGCATTGATACACTAAATTTGCATTTGGGACTTAATATCAAGACACAATTTTCATTTTATTTCTATTAATAGCGATTTACAACTTACAAGGAACATGTGAAAGTCCTAACAGATGAACCATACACAGACCTGAAGTAAAGTTTGTACTAGCACATTCAGTTATTTCCCATTTTACTGATTACTGTATCCCTGATACAGCCACATAAAAAACTTGCCCACTTTACAAAGTTACAACGAAACATTAATCCACTGAAACAATGTCTATTATTGATTTAGATTTTTATGCCTCTTTTATACAGTAGTTCAGTCATAGTTTGGCAGTTGGTTGACCTATCCAAAGCTTCCTGGTAATCATCCAGAACTAATCTGTTTTTCTGCAAGCAACTGACAACTTCCTCACATACATCCGAGGTGAACGACAAATGAGTTTATGTGTAGTATCTTCAGTCGAACAGTCCTAGCAAACGTACATCTCATCCAGAACCTCAAAGCAAGACATATACACAATGAACACGAGAGTCTCATTGGCAGATTAATATTGTTGTGTGACAGATAATAATGTTCTCCTATATCAAACCAGACTGGAGTATAATGTTCTCCTATATCAAACCAGACTGGAGTATAATGCTCTCCTATATCAAACCAGACTGGAGTATTCTTGGGATCTACCTTACCATTTGAGGTAAGTTCTCAAATATTGAAAGAAACACATGTACGCCAGTATTAAAAACAACAGCTAACCTCTAACTCCATAAAGTTTCCCAATCCCTCTACATTATCAACATGTACACGTGTTTGTCCCACCAGATACAGTAGGCGTATTTTCTTCACTTTCCCCATCACACCCAATGCTGATGCTAATGTTGTCTGAAAAATAAGAATACAATCAGTATTTGATACATAAGGTTTTAATACAATTTGTTGTCTAGTGCTGCACCCATAGATCGACTGCAGGCTTTAAAATGCTAGTTTGTATGAACCGTATACATGACAATGTCAGGCCTTCTTAAAGCTGCATGACTTTTTTTCGCACTTATAAGATGGCAATATCGTAGGTTCAAACCATCAAACTTGCATTTCATTTTACAAAAGACACCTTCTGTTATCCACATGTTTCTACATCAGAGGAAGCTGATTTAGATATTAAACAAAAGTCGAGATTTCGACCAATCAGAATTAAGATATTCTTACATATTATTCTGATTACAATCACTGAATGACATCAGGTGAAGTTACACCAAAAACATTTTTCATGTGTTTCCATGTCAGAAATCATCACATTCAAAGTTGATGAGTTTTTCAGCGACATTGAAGTTCCTTTGAAGATAGTAAGTATTTAAATGTCTTATTCATTGAAAGAATTTGCCAATTCAGCGGAATAAAAAATATTTTATGTCATTATGTACCATACAAGTAAAAAATTGTTTTTGCATACATTAATTGCATAAAATATTTCATGCTGCTTTAATAATACAAGAGAAAGCAAACTTCAAAAACCACTTATCTCCCCTAGCAGTATATTTTCAACAGAAAGTTTAAAATGTCTGTAAGGCTTGTACTAAATTTCAGCAAAAAATACAGCCAAATCATTGAATTGAAGACAATTACATAACACACTCAGAAATTAAGTCACAGAATTCGGTCATTTGTCAGGGTAACGTAAGCTAGTGATAGTCTTCCATATCGTCTGTATATCAGTCAATCCACCCAGAACAGGCCCTAGAAGATATTACATATTAACAAAATGGGAAAATGTTCCACAGAATTGAATTTATAATTTCATTATTTTAATGACAAGTAGATGCCTAGCCGTTATTCAAAGCAAAAGGTGGTCACACTCGAGAAAGACCAATTCAGTTAATTCGTGACATTTAATTTCTGTAGAGTGTTATGATAACTTGATTTCAATGAATTGGTTGTACTTAGCGCTTAAATTATGTAGAAGCATTACAAACATATTGAACGTTATGTGTATTAAATTTATATTTGATATATTCATATTTACTTGCAATATCCTACTTCTACTTCTACCAGATACTGGCCACGTTCAACAGGCTGAACATTATTGCCAGGGGATAGCGCAATAAAACAAGAAAGAAAAGTGAGAGTGAAGGATAAAAATAAAAGCATGTTTAAGAGTGTAGATTAAGAGGGTGTGTAGTTGAGCCTTGAAGGCATCAACTGAGCCTGCTGATACGATGTCCAGTGGAAGACTGTTTCACTCCTTAATAGTTCGAGGGAAAAAAGACTGTTGCCGGTAGCTTGTAGTACATTGTGGTCTCTTGAAGGAGTGTGTTGATGTATGTCGGGAGAGATGAGACTGTGGTAGAAGACGGTTGGTTTTATTGATGGCAACTAGGTCGTTTGAAATCTTGTATAGGAGGTTAAGGCGGGAGATCTTTCAGCGGTCCTGTAATGGGGTCCATTTGAGGTCTTGGAGCATCTCAGCGACGCTTGATCTGTACTGGTTCCTGTGTTTGACAAAGCGTGCACCTCGACGTTGTACCATTTCCAGTTTATGAATATCGTCTTTTTCGTATAGGTCCCAAACGGAGCTAGCATTTTCCACAGTGGGTCGAACAAGTGATTGGTAGGCTATTTCTTTTGTGGATGAGGAGGCGATGTTCAAGTTTCTTCTTACAAAATTCAGGTTTCGATTTGCTTTGTTTGTAACATTGCTGATGTGTTCCCCCCCATTCCAGAGATTTGTTGATGGTGACTCCAAGATATTTTGCTGATTCTACATGCTGAAGAGACTGGTTGTGAAGGCGATAGTCATAGTGGATTAGTTTTTTCTTCCGGGAGATGCAGATGACTTGGCATTTGTCTGGATGGAAGGCCATTTTCCACGTTTATTGAGGTCTTTCTGGAGGTTTGCAGTTGTTGGCTACAGTAAGGTAGGCGATGGTGTTGTCCGCGAAGTGTGTCCTAAATATATCAGTGGAGTACTTAGCACTTTTGTTAAGTATAGAAGTGAAAATATATGAAATCATGGACTACAAGCCTGTAGATGGCATTTGAGTTATTGATACTTGATATATCGATGACTCGCTGATGTGTCTCATCCGATATTATCAATATTATCGATATGCATTTTGCCGAATCGATGACAGCTCTATAATTGGTATGAACACTAAACTGTTACAATGTTAATGATGGCAGAGGTCTCCATTCTGTAGACTACTGTATTAAAGATTGTTTATAAATGTCATCTGGCTGTATGAATTCCTGCTTCTATATTATTTACTAAAGGTAAAAGAAAATGTTACAAAACCTCTGAACAAATGAAAATAACAAATTAGCCAGCAAATTTTCCTAACAGAAGTACAAGACAAACTAACCTCTAAGCTGCTGGGATCATCTGTGTATGAAAAATTATAATCTGAAAACTTGGGGCCACTTTGGTCACTTCTCTTATAGAATATTAACTGAGACTGCTGTCCCTGCAAGATAGAAGAATATAAATGTAGATTATATTCCATCATATTGAAATCGTTTTCAACAAGAAATATAATACATACATTTAAATTTTCTTATCAATATTTTCTACCATCTATTATTTATATTGTGCATCTTATCTACAAAATGAATACATACTTATAATTATTATTCAACAGATGGAAAATGAGCGAAAAATCTTTAAAGAAAGATAACTTAAATCTGCATACATGTATTAGCAATTTGAAAACACTATGATCTTTTACTTATGAAATAATATAAAGTAAACAGCAGTTCAATTTACCATTGGCCACATGAAGATGAGTAGTATAAAATAGCTAATCAATTTACCATTGGCCACATGAAGATGAGTAGTATAAAATAGCTAATCAATTTACCATTGGCCACATGAAGATGAGTTGTGTTAAATAGCTGATCAATCAATTTACCATTGGCCACATGAAGATGAGTTGTGTTAAATAGCTGATCAATCAATTTACCATTGGCCACATGAAGATGAGTTGTGTTAAATAGCTGATCAATCAATTTACCATTGGCCACATGAAGAGGAGTTGTGTTAAATAGCTGATCAATCAATTTACCATTGGCCACTTGAAGATGAGTTGTGTTAAATAGCTGATCAATCAATTTACCATTGGCCACATGAAGATGAGAAGTTTAATTAGCAGATTAAGTAACAGCTAGATGGCGGCATGAAGGCGATTAGCATTAAATAGCAGATCAGTTTACCTTTAACAGCATGACATGATTTATTTATCATAATTTGTAACTTTATGAGGCAGAAAATATACTGATTGAATTTATGAATTTGAAGCACTTTTTTAATGAAAAAGTCAAATTCAAGAATTTCAGTAATTTAAAAAATACCTGTAATTTTCTTAGTTTAAGTCTTCCATTTGGAACAATAAAGAATGTGTCCTCTTGTTGGATAACTTCTGGTTCAGATCCACTCAGTTCTGCAGCAAGTTTCTTCAAACTTTCTATGTCTCCTACCTTAGCTTTGATTTCAACATTGGATGGCATTCTGTCTGCAAATTATGGTCAATATAACAATTGGATCTTAGATATATTATAGTTAATACCATATATACAATAAGTTATTTATCCAATCATATTACAATTCCTATTTGATAACTTGATATTTTCAAAGACCTAAGGTCTTTGATATTTTGAAGACTCAATTTTCATCCATAAATGATACAATCTGACAACATAATTCATAAAGCAATTAAAATTTAAAGGAGCATGACCTCCTATCACAAGACCAACTGTTTCATAGCTGAATTCAACGATTTACAGTTGATGATGCGCACTAAGTAGCATTTTGGCATACGTGTATGTCCTCCACTTTGTACGGGTCTGAACGGACAGTATGGTATTTAAATACAGCAAAAATCAATCTCGATTATCGAGGAATATGGGGCACAAATGTCATTAAATGATAAACTATGCAGTGACATTCAAATAAAGCATATAGGCATTTGACTTTAATACAGAAATCAAGTATCAAAACTCAACCTTATTCTCAAATTATACTGTTCCAATTTCCCTCGCCGTACTTGATTGGTTGCGGCTAAAGTGGGCGAATCACCAATTTACATGAAGGTACATCTATCCGCGTATCAATGATTAGCGATAAATCGGCGCTTTCTTTGTTTTACCACGTGTCCTATAAATTAAAACTCACTTGTATGATTTGAATAAAGAAATATAACGTTTTCCAAACGCAAAAAATTAACAAATCTAAGGAACTATTTTTTGGCGCACAGACAATTTTGGACCAATCACTCCTCTACAGTCTCTTCCCGACCGGGATCCGCCTGTGTATTTGAGGTAATTTCTCTTTGTGCATTTATATTTTTTCTGAAATCGTGATTTGGATTTATTGAAAAATCAATAAGGAAACAGTAAAGACTGACCATGTTTATGTTCGTTTGCATGTTATTGGTTTTCTGAGAAAAAATCCGACGCTCAGTAGAATTTCTTTCAGCGGTGCCGAGGTAGATATCAGCTTGTCAGGATTGTCCTATCGACTGAGGTTTTCCCCATTGTCGAAGGGTTTCCCTTCCTTGTCATGTCAGTGTTAAAACTGCAATAATACATGCGGACGTAAAAAACGGGCATTCATTTCTGTGACTTGAACTCGATCAATTGATCAAGCGTTTGGGTGCGTTGATACTGATCTAGGCTAGCTATAGATCTATATATTGTCATTGTTCTTTACTTCGATCACAAATGAATGGAGACTGAGTGACGTAGACGTTCGTATCTGTTTATTATGAATGACTACTTTTACTCAGATATATAATATTTGTAAACTTTTCTTCAGATTGACACAAGATACCGAAGATGGGAATTGACAGTGGTGGCTCACGACATGCCCCATCAACAGGGATGACGGCCACTCAGCTCTGTGAAAATGATGATTTAGCTAATGCTATATGTCTGGATGCATATCTTGGTTTCCAGACCCATAAAATGAACACTAAGTAATTAACAGTACATACATAGGGAACATTTATTCACTGAATGAAGAATAAATTGCTTACATACAGTATTCAAAATAATTTTTTGGAAGCACTTGCCCATTCGGGCAGACAGCTTGCAATTTCCAATTGCCCGAATTCACTTTCACTTGCCCTATTGAAATTAACAGCACCGTCAAAATAAAGACGAAACTTGATGTTTTGATGGTTGTTTTGATTTATTAGTTGATGAAAAAGTGCTGTAACACAAACAAAATTGACAATAAAATGAAAACCAGTTGAAGTATTGCTTACTACATCACCAATTTTTGTGACAGCTAGAATCAAAGCTTGTCAGACCGAACCACAAACACGACTTGCCCGTTCGGGCATACGAAAAGGATTTTTACTTGTCCCATTCTTCGGGCAAGTGGGTTATCGTGAAGACTGTACATTCAGACAAATGTTCATAGACGTACAGTTAGCAATATGTTTGATGCCCTGTTGTCAGATCCTCCGTGATTTATACAATATATCTGCCAGAATTTTTTTATTGCATAAACATCAACATCTGATAAACACAGAAGAATTTAAAATTGTTGTTAAAAAACAATTTAGTTGTAAGCTCAAAACAGTATTTGTATTTTGTGATAATTTTAGTTGTTTTCTTCCATGTATGTTTTTTAAATCTCATTCTAAAAAGCATTTTTCAAATAAATTTTAACAGTAAAATGAAAATCCACTTAATTTATGAATGAAAGTAAACGTGTTGACTGTTTACCCATCCATTTCAGGTATGTGGTTCCAAAAAAGAAAATTGTGGAGGAATGTAAGACTGTAATGCAAAGATTTAAGTCACATCAACAATATGAGAAAGCTTACAGAGAAATGCTGTCTGTGGATGTTGTGCGTGCATTCCTCATGAATAAGTTGGAGGCAGAGCATGATATATTTAAGGACCATGTAAGTATGGGTGACAGAACTATTGGTTTATTCAAGAAGTCTGACTTATCAAATATCAAAACATATCTACATAATATTAAAAGTGCTGTTGCTTAATAGTGGTAGTATATACATTTTTGTCAGCTCCTTTTAAAAGACGATGTTGAACACTTGGCCTGAGTTTCCAATAGTCCCTGCCTTAATCAGGGGTGTCATTAGTTCTTCAAATTTGCAAAAGTAGGCTGGGGTCTTGGGGTTACTCTCCTTACATATGATCATTCATACACGAAAGTAACCCGTTGATGATGCTATAACCCTGCATAATGTGCTGAACATTATTTCCACCTTTGTTTTTTGTGCCATTTCTGTTCTTCTACCAGGCTGAAGGAATTTTTACCAGACATTCTCTCTCTTCATAGCATGTCATGTACTTTTTTGGGTGGATAACGTATTTAAGTTTTTGTCTTTATTATTGAATATTGCATTTGATGCATGAAACAAATATTGCTTCAGAAATGACTGATGTGATAATTGTGATTAACACCTGTGTCAGAGGGTATTAACACTTATGCAATTGTTTGTATCAGTGGTTGTTT
Organism: Mactromeris polynyma; assembly: GCA_032209605.1. Classification (NCBI taxonomy): domain Eukaryota; kingdom Metazoa; phylum Mollusca; class Bivalvia; order Venerida; family Mactridae; genus Mactromeris; species Mactromeris polynyma. The sequence continues at coordinate 5,804,483 of JASFXZ010000015.1, forward strand.
TGTATATACATGTATCAACATTTTTTGTTTTAGAGTTTTTGTACATAGGAAATACTTTTAAATCAGAATGCTTTTTATAAATAAGTCTTCTGCAAAAGAACTTCATACAAAATAACTTTAATGTAACTGCATATATCCCTCCAAACATGTGGTATGTATTATTCTTACACCATTTTTAAAATTATTTCAGTTAACATATGACAGTCAGTCTACCCAGCTTTCCTGACCTGTTTAGCGGTGTTATCAGAATCATTTTGCATAATGCTTTAAGTATTTGTGTGTTAATTTCATAAACAAATAGGAATTGTAACTCTCTACTACAAATTATTACTTTTTACGCCTTTCGTAAATTTGTATAATTTGCAAAAGAGAGAGAATAAGTTGCTACAGGGAACGTCACAATAAAAAAAAAAAATACAAATAAGGAAATCCTGTGTTTGATTGGTGATTGGAGTCAAACGTCTGTTCATAGTCTATTACTGTCATCCTTTTTTTCAGATTTGTCGCTATTTGAAGATGTTTGACAAACTGTCAGGATTTGAGATACAGACTTGTGATCGGTATGCTATGGAAGGTCATCTTGGAGGAAAGATTTGCGCTACAAGAGATTGGTAATACTACTGTATACTTGCTAACACATGCATATTCATACTACCTAGTCAGGTTGACTGATGTATATAGCCTGAAAATGCAATTTTGACTTTAGGGTTAAGTGGTCAGCTTGACAGTGTTCTTTATAATTTACATGACAAAAGATAAAATTTGCTGTTTTGGCAATGTGCTATAGCTGTTTTCTGATTTACTTTCTTTTTGATTGGCGGCTTTCAAAAAGTTACAAGAACTGTTTAAGTTTAATCGCTAACCTACGAAAGAATTTTTTTATCATATTATAAGAAGAAAACCGTACGTTTTTTGCTGAAAAGTAATTACTTATGGCCAACTGTTCACTAGAGCTTCAATGATTCAGCTGTCGACCAATTTGATTCGATTTTTTTTCCTTTGATTTTTTTTATTCGATTTTTTATATGTAACAGCATTCTCATTCATCTTAAGGCTTTTGTATTAATTTCAGGCCAATTGAAATGAAGAGTTTTGCAAATAAAAATTAATAGACTAAAAAAACAAAGCCGTATTTGTTCACAGTTGTCTAACTTCTCAAATTTAAACAATACACTGGAAAAAAACAACCTTTCACATCGTGACTTAACGATGGAAGCCATTTTACTAAACTTCACTTCCGGTAAATAATGTAGCAACAGGGGAAATGACTACGACATGACTAAGTGTGGCTAAAACCGGTGATTATTATACCAAATAACAGTTGGGCGAACTGGAACTGAAAGGTGCAAATCGAATTGAAAATACCGTTGTATGAATCGTGAATCGAATTCCGATGCATTGCATCGAATCGTTGAAGCTCTACTGTTCACATCAATGAGTTTTGCTTACAGGAAGAAACAAGAGAAGATTGAAATGTTGATTGGATGTATTGCTGAACTGACGGAGCGAGAAGAAATAGGGTTACTTACTCCTGGTGTTAATGACTTTAGTGTTATGTTCTCCTGCCGTAAAAATTGTGCACAACTTTGGCTAGGTCCTGCATCCTTCATCAACCATGACTGCAGAGCTAACTGCAAGGTTTGTATAAACAATAACATGGACTGTCTCAAGCTGGTTTTGTGTTGTTGTCTAACAGCGCCTAAATTTTGATGATTTTCCCTTAAAATTTCATTGAGCTCTTTTTAATTTTTAACGAAGTGTCTGCAAAATTACCCTGTGGTGTACCTTGAAATGTATAATTAGTGTACTTACTGGTTATGATATTTTCTATTTCTGTAAAATAAAGAAATGTGAGTGATTGTTTTCCTTCCTTGAACAGATCTCAAACTCATCTAGGGGCCACCATTTACATTTAGGTTAAAATTAGAACAAAAACTTTTCAAAATGAGGACAATACACCCTCCCATAATTTACCCACTTTGAGCACTCATACCTCAGGGCTTGAAATAAAACTGAGGGGAAGACCCTGCCATTATACTGGAAAACCCCATTTGAATTGCAATTGTCTGTATCAACATATTGCAGAGTTTGTCGATTGTGTCTTGTATGACTAGAAATTCCTTGGATGTTGTGAAAAAGTTAATTGTGTAGATTCAAAAGGAAATTTACTGTTTTGTTCTTGTAAATTTCATAATGATATTAATATCCCCAATTACACTATTATAATTGCTATAACTTTGCTATGGCTTCAAAATCCGGCATTTAAGTTGAAGGCTGAAACATAGACAGCTTCTACTAAACTTCACCATTCTAATGCTTGTATAGTAGTGGGCCTTCTTTTTCAGAAATAGAAAATAAGCATTAGACTTTGTTTTTGGTATGTTAAAGATTAATTTTCCGTAACATATACGATATAGATGATGCATTAAATTGTGCCAATATTGAGAAATTGAATGCAGTAACAAGTGCACCTTAAATAGTTAAGATTATATTGTAGAAAATGGGCCTCAAAACGAAAGTATGTTCCATAAAAGGAATTCAGACTGGAATACAATTAAAATCTGAATTGAGATTTTGAGTGCATCTTCTGGCCTATTGTCATACTCTGTAGTATAAGAAAGAGCATACTAATCCTGTTACGGAACTTTATTTATCTCGTAATTATCTGCCTACTTAAACAATAATGTTGATAGATTGCACTTTATATTTATATATAATCAAAATTACAGTTTGTTTCTACCGGAAGAGACACTGCTTGTGTAAAGGTTTTGCGGGACATAAAATGTGGAGAAGAAATTACTTGTTTCTATGGTGAAGATTTCTTTGGCGACGGTAACAGTTTATGTGAATGTGAAACATGTGAAAGGTATGATACAGTTTTCATCATAGAAGTAGAGTGTAAACTTCATATATTGATGACATTTTACACTGTTTTTCTTCTGTCGTTTTCGTTCAGGGTCTCAAATTGGCTCAAAGTGCGACGTTCCTAATTTGGCAAAAATTTACCATTGGCGAATGTATTATTCCACTCAATTTCGATGTTAAAAGCGGTTGAGACCGGTTCTCAATAACTCGCGTATTTAAGGGATTTGATATCATGTCTATGACACGTTCGTGTATAATGTCATCATTATACACACACTTGCCAAAAACCATCAGATTTCAGCCAATCAGATCACGTCCCGCGTACAACACATGTGATAGACATAACTTCAATATCATCTTGTATATTTAATTCAATGAAGGATATTATTAAAGTATTATTTAGAAAAGACTAGTGTATTGGTGTAAAAGGTTGGCCTTTCAAAACATTTTATGTTTACACTCAAGGTTTCGGCCTGCTTACAGTACTGAGAGAGAGCTGTGGATCTGGGGGAAACTTTGAACTTAAATCACAAAATAGCATCACAGCTGCCTCTTTCATTGGTCCTTCACCATTAGGGGACTTTACAATGAGATTGTTGGCAATTCTTTCTACTTCTCTTGTTTGTCTAAAAATGTTTGCTTAACTGTCACACACTGGGTTTATTATATCTATTAAAGGAGGAAAGTTGGTGCATTTAGACGAACTGATCCCACCAGCCCGGCCATGGACAAAGGATATCGTTTACGAGATACTGATGACAGACTTCAGCGAATGAAATACCAAGCTCAAAAACATCGCTCAGACTTTGTTCATGTCACTGGAGTTGTAGGAACAAGCGGTTAGTGCATATTGTAATTCTCAGTTCTGGTGCTTAGGTCTTCTGTTACAAAAAGTAAAAAAAAGCTTTTATTTGTTTAACATTATACCACAGAAGATCCTCCTTTCTATATCCTGTCTATAGTAAACTATATAATTAATACAAGGAATCTAACTCATTTCACTCCTATCTCTTTCCATGGCTGAAATTGAGCTTCAAACACTTCAATATTCCATAAATTGTACAGAATTAACATGAATGATTTATCATTCAACAACACCTACTTTAATATGTGAGTCCGTCGGGTGAAGTTCTCCTCCGAAATTCATTAAAATGTGCACACGTCAAAAACCTCATCCATTTGCTTTGAAAGCAGAAGACGGCAAAAAAAGACTTATTTTAGTCCGATTCGATGGTTTTATATATATATATACACTGCCATCCAAAAGTTTCTTCACACATGAATATTTTGAATTTCATTACGTTTTTATGCAGAATTTCAAATAAGACGTGTATGACCATGAAGTAAAATTATTCATCCCACTTCTGTGATGGATAGTTAAGAATTTACAGTTTGCCCATCTCAGCAGCAGGATCAATCGGCCATCATCCAAAACCAACATTTGTACATGTAAATGATCTGACACAAAAAATAAGATAATTTGTTTCAGTACAAATTTATAAATACTCATACAGAAAATTATTGCTGTGTCTAAAAGCATTTTAAATTTATTGCATGTGACACAAATATGAAAGTGCATTAACTGCAATGGGAAATGTCGAAGTGTGAAGGAAGTTTTGGAGGGCAGCGTATAATATACTACAGGAAGGGATTTAGAAAGGGAGATAACTAGTGACAATCTCCTGTACATTACCTATTAGCATATAAAACAACTTGATTATCTATAAGGTTCTTACAACCTGAATGTGTGTATGATTAACCATGTATTGATGGCCAAGTCTTTATCGATATATAGCTTCAAATACATATGTCAGTATGTCAGTTATTTATAGGTCTATCAAGATTTGTATGCTGGAACAGAAAACTATAATTTAAGATATCTTAACCGATGTTTATCCCTTTAATAAAATTGCTCTGAAAATGCTGTTTTAACGACCAAAAAGCACCCAAACGTAACTTTTAGAAGTCCCTAAAACCAAAGGGGTGCAACTATTTTGTTTTTTGACTAGGCAACTGTTATGACTAATATACACATGAATGCTCACTGTACAGAGAGTCGACGTCTGGTAACTACTGCTTGGTAAACAAACACAGATATTTTGAGTTGTATCTATATCAGATCAACTTGTTTGCATCAATAACATACCAATCTCGTTTCTGTTGATGACACCCCAATCAGCTAGGGTGAAATTACTGCCAAACTATCCATGTGCTTTAAATCCTTACTTGTAAAAATTAAGTCCTGAAGAAAATGTCACGTATATAGTGCACAGTCATCCCTAGAGTGCTAATAGCAGGGAAATTGACATGGACGAAGGGACGCAAACATGTCTGACAGTAACTGCATGTAATATTTTCCCTTTTCAGAATCCTGGGATATACGAGATGGTAATCTTAAGAAGCAGGCCCATCTTTTGTCAAAAGCAGAGCTTAAACGTCGTGGAATTACTCGCTATGATGCGGAAATATTGCTTGCCCAAGGTATCAGCCTACCAGAACCTAAGGTCAACCTCGGTGGAAAATTACCTTCTCCAGTTAATAAAAGTCAAACTGTTAAAGTCACTGAACTGAGGCTGTCACCACGGAAACATTTATCATCGCAATCATACCTGAAAAGTCTTTCTGCAGGGTCTACACAAGCCTTAGATGAAAGAAACTCTAAGAAGCTAAATAACACAACATCACCTGATCTCGAAATGGCAGAAAATATTGTCAACAATGGTCAAAATATTCCCAAGAAGCCACTCTCTGGTTTGAAACAAGAAATAGATAAAGAAAAGAATTTAGATGGTAAGAGGAACAGCACTGCTGTGCGTAGACATTCTAGAAATGGAAAAAGAACAAAGAAATTGGCTCATAGAAGGGCTTTGAAGTTAAACTTAGACTGTATACCTTTCTCAGGATGTAACAGTGAACAATCAAGACTTGCTGAAACAGGGTTGAGACACAGTCCAAGACTTAAGAACAAAGAGGAAAGTCAGAATTTAGCTGAGAAAAAAGAAACAAAACACAAAGCTGGACGGAAGCTCAATAGTGATGGAAGTATTATTGAATCTGGTGACCAAGAAATTGCTTTTAATATGAAAAATGATGTAGAAAACCGGAATATATTCACTCAGCTACAAATTGATGTTCTAGATAATATGTATGATTCAGATATTGAAAGTTTATCTGATACAGGCGCAAGAAATAAATCAAAATGTGACCGTAAATTATCATCCAAGTCAACAATCTCGCCTCCATCTGATATGCCTCATTTGATACCATATGACTCAGATCCATCTTTTGATACCTCATACAAAAACAGCAGGGTTAGTCCAAAATTAATATCTTACAAAAATCATTTGAAGAATGGCAGATTGTCAAAGTCTGCCATGGGATCCAAAACTTCAGGTTCTGATAAACAAATACGGCAAAGTCCCAGGAATAGAAAATCAAACTATGTGAAACACGAGTTGGGAATAACTTCGGATATTACTAACAGTCATAGTTCAGTTGAAAAGACTGGAGAACCTAAACAGGAGCAAAGTATTAAATACTCAAAAAGTTATAGTAGCCCATTGAAATCATCGCGGTTACAAGGAAGTTCTCCAAAGCAAACTTCTGTAAAGAAAGAGGTTAATAACTTGTGTACAAGCAATAGTGGTAATCATTATTTTGGCAGCAATGTGTTTGAAAAATTCAGTAGTATTGGTGATCAGTGTAGTACGGGAAATGAAATGGATAATGAAAGTGATGATGTTGATGTCGAAGGTCTTTCTGAAAGTATTCTACCAAGTAGTTTGAAAAAGTTGAGTAGTCCAAAAAGTCGAAATCGGAATTCTCCGAGGTTAAATTACTTGAAAGGTAGAAAACGGAGACTGAGTTTTGGTGGTGTTGGCTCGTCTAAGTTTGGAGAACCATTGAGGAAAAAGATCAATGCTGTAAACAGAGGATTAGCACAATACAGTCACCTATGGGGAAGTATTTCCCCACCTAAAAAGGTCCCTAAGATAACAATAAAGATGCCCAGAGATCCTGTGTTGGTGAAAGAATTACAAAATTCTAAATCTGAGAGTGTTCATTTTAAACTTGAGAGTCCTCGAACTTCTGTATCAGTCACACCAGATTTAAGTGGTGAAAGTGAATCGGACGAGGAAGAAAGTCCGTTAAACTGCACAAAATTCCGCCCATTTAGTTGTTCATCACAAGGACCAGAGTTTGCTCATAGCTCTCGGTCATTGTATAACGACAAAGATACTGCCGTAAGAGCCTGTCCAAAATTGATGAGAATCAAGTTTGGTGGAACACAGATTGATATCAATATACCACAAAAAAGTTAATGTATTTGAAGTTTTAGTGAATATTGTACAACTATATCAGGGTTTGGAATGGTTTTTATTGTTTTTTTCAATGTAAGAATCAGTTTTGAATTGAAGGGGAATGATTTTTCTTAACTATTTGAAATTGTGTGCATGCGATTGTGTTACAAGAATGGGACCATTGATTACTTGTATTACCTAATTTGTTTTTGTCATTTTATTGTTAAAATGTCGCCTTTTGATAAGAAATTGTTAGTAATTAACTATTGTAAGGTGTGTGATGTTCAACTAATTAGAAATGATATGCTTTAACTTAATTTACAATTAAATTCTGACCAATATGTTTAGATGACTTGCTTTTATCTACTTTTGTTCTGTTGTAATGATATTTTCAATTGAAATCTAAATGCAGATCTGCTTTATAAATTATAAAGTATAATTTATGACATTTTTAAAAATTGAACTGAGAATTTATTTAATGATCACTATGTGATATATATATTTTGCTTACCTAACCCAAATTGTTAATTTAATAATAATAGTACTTAGAAATTGTACAAATTTATGTTTCATTTAAAATAAAGTACAGTTAACCTATTTTATTTGCCAGCTTTCACCAATGTTCTTAGTATTACACGTTGTTTGAGGATGATCTATACAGAAACTTTTGATTTTTAGTGTGCTCGGATATATGGTTCAATTTTGCAGTCTCGGAACTCAAATTCTGCACTCTGATTTAATCTAATTGAGAATGTGTGACTATTGTTGGACATTTATTTTCATGAAATACAACTTGTTTATGTTTTCAATTGATTTTTCTATGATAAATTTTGTTTTTCCATTCCCCGGATTGACAAATAAAGCAATGTTAATGCAGAAAAATGGTCTTAGTTTATGTTTCTCACATAAATGAGCTCAGATCAACACTAATAGTCTTCTGTTTGTGTTTGCTTCAGAATGATCATCTATAGACTATAGTCTATTGTTTATTCATATTTTACAATTTACTTAAGTTTGAATTATGTGCTGAGCTTTGAAATCTGTAGAAGTAATGTGTGCCTGCTTGAAAAATACCCCATAATTGTAGTGATTGTAATGTGTATATGCATGTTTGTCTATGAATTTGTATATGTTTGTCTGTGAACTTATATGTGTTTGTCTGTGAGCTTGTGTTTGTTTGTCTATGAACTTGTATATGTTTGTCTGTGAGCTTGTGTTTGTTTGTCCATGAACTTGTATATGTTTGTCTGTGAGCTTGTGTTTGTTTGTCTATGAACTTGTATATGTTTGTCTGTGAGCTTGTGTTTGTTTGTCTATGAACTTGTATATGTATGTCTGTGAGCTTGTGTTTGTTTGTCTATGAACTTGTATATGTTTGTCTGTGATCTTTGAGTTTGTATGTCTGTGAGCTTGTATTTGTATGTCTGTGAGCTTGTGTTTGTATGTCTGTGAGCTTGTGTTTGTTTGTCTGTGAACTTCGAGTTTGGTTACGATTCACAAATATTTGGAGGAGTTATGGCCCTTTTTAACTGAAAAAATGGTTTCCAATAAATAACTATTGAAAAGATCATATTTGGCATATAAGCATACGATATTATAATACAATCCAATTTTTGTTAGGTTACAATAATGGTCCTTTTTCAACTTAAAAATTTGTAACCGATCATTAATGCTCAAAGTGTGGATGAATTCAATTCATTTTGCTTCAAAATTATATAGCCACTACAAACAAAATATTACCATACTACTGAAAAGCCCATAGCAGGGGCATCCGTGTCCTATGGACACATCTTATTCTAGTTTACTAATAAATTGAGAATTTACATTTGACACAAGTTCAAGATATCACATTCATGACTTAATTTATTAATATGAATAATAAAAAAATAAAATGTTCTTAAAGTACGGTACTAAAATAATATACTGTTGTGCATATACTCTTTGAATATCTACTATCTCTAGTATGTGATTGCTCATGTAATATTCTATATATATACTGTTTTGAAAATTTAACTTTGTATAATAAATTGTTATTTCGTCTTAAGTTTGTTGCAATTATTACAGACAGATTTGAGAAACACATAACTTCATTATAAGTATCATTTATAAACATTTGAATAAAGATACATCTTTTTAGTTCAGTTGGAGAGATATGGAATTCATAAAAATTGTTATGTTTAGTTAGGGATGTCAGTATTCGTTTTTTTATTAACAGGTTAACCGTTTAATGGTTAAGCTAACATGACATGTGTTATGTGTTTCATATTTTGTTGTGCATATTTTTACCTTGACTAGACCTATATTCTGACGTTAGTACAAGTTTGGATAGTTCTTTATTTCTGCTAAGTACTGAACATAATTCATAAAAGTAATACCAATCATTTAAATTATTTTCATTTCAAACATTATAATATGATATATGATAAATTGAAGTATTCCAAAAGACATTGAACTTACAGGTCGTTATGCTCTATTTGAATGTAACAATGTTAAAACACTTGAATGTAACAATGTTAAAACACAAACTTGAGTACAATATCTATATACTTTATCTGTCTTTTAGAATATGCCTAAATTCTTGAACACCCCTTACAACGTGGTTTCACACATATTGAGATTTGTGACTACGGAGATCTTGCTTGATAATTTTTTTTTTTTTTTTAAAAACGATAAGTAGATGATATCATAAAAGATAACGATTAACCGGTTAGTGATTTTACTAACTGATAACCGCATGTTAGAACTGGCTTACATCCTTAGTTTTGATAAATATTAGTACGCTGTTGATTTGATTGTTGTAAGACTTGGAGAATTAATATGAACATGTAAGTCTTGAAGTGTATGTGTTGTGTATGACTGCCTTATACCTGATATGTCGTAGATTTCTTATTTTAATGTTTTATTTATTTGAAAACTACTTGAATTAATTTGGCCATCCTTAGAATTTTGTTTGTTTGGCATATTCCTACCGAGCAAAATTTAGGTGGGTAGGTAGGTGTAGGTTATTATTTTTCTAAAATGATTTTTTATTCTCGTACTACTACTAGTGTCAACTATCAATACGCTGCTAAAAACAATTTCCAACTCGGACCCCTCAACATTTTATTTTAGTAGGGGCCATTTTCATGAGGAGGTAGGGTTATGCCAGTCTAATATTTTTTTAACTATGACCCAATATTCTGTGATTTATTATTACTGAAATGCATGGCAGTTTATAATTCTTGTTAACAGTTTTCAACTGTTTGGTTTGGAATGTGATGTGACTTGTTATTATGTGTGATAATGTTAATTAATTAGTACAAAAAAAACAATCACAATTTTACCAGATTGCACATTTTTTATCGCTTCTGTGTGATTGTTTACTCACTTGATGAACTTTGTTGTAAGAAATAAATGTAGACCTTTTTAGTGTTGCTGTCGTTTCACTTCACTTAACGCATATCTTTGAATTTGATACTTCAAAGATACAAAAGTGTTCAAAATCGAATGACAGTCCACTGCAATGCACTCTAGCAGTTAAATGACAGTCCACTGCAATGTACTCGAGACACAAAGACCTTCTGTTTGTTAGATTTTGATGTGTTTCTAAACCGAAAGTAAATGACTTTAGTCATCAAAACGAAAGAAGATTTTGTCAAACTGGAGAGGATTTCTGAATTATCCTTCTGGTAATATACATGGAATGGTATTAGGTTTCATTACATCTAAATCGTTTTTCATACTTTTTTCATGTCGGAAATATAAACAGTTTATGCCTGGAGTGACAGGGAAGTTTCTTAGATGAAAGTAAGGAGTTAAATGTCTTATTTATTACAAATTGTGCCAATTTCAGTGAAATGAAAAAAAAATTGTCTCCAAGACTTCTGACCAAATATTAATTACATAAAATATGTAAGGCCGCAATAAAGTGAATAATCCTGTATTTTTTATGTCTAAGTTGAATGAACACGAGCATTAAACTGAAAATTAACATATTGAAAATACCATTTATGATATGAAATACCAATGGATGGTGTAGCTTGGCTTTGTCAGGGTCATAAACTTTTATAAAATAAGACAACAGTAATAAAAACAGTAGTCGTCTTTCCGCGGACCATAATTGTAGACTAGGAAGGGCTCCTGGTGCGTGAAGCATCTTGAGATGTAAACAAACTGAACATTTTGTGCTTCAAACATTTAATTGTTATGTGAATATTTATTCATCTGTGACATTTTCTTCAAACATATGTCAAATTTTATTTTAACTAAGAATATTTTTTTAGAAACGTGATTAAAAGGAAATCATGCTGACTGTCATTAGATGACAGTGTACTCACGAACAGTCTTGTATATAAGAGAAACAAAACACTAGGCAAAAAGTTTAATGTAAAATGTTTAGTCCAGACAATGAATACACAGTGAAAACAACAAATATATTGAATGGAAAATTTGATTAAATAATTCCTTGAAGAAATCATATATAATAAGGAAGACATATGGACACAGTTCACATTTCTGTCCTGGTATATATGAATCCACTGAATATGATGGGTATATCAGACAATGTAATGACAAGGACATTAGAGAAAAAAGTACATATACATGAACACTTGTCCTTTGTACATCCCATAGATATACCAGTTGCTGCATTGACAGATCATCTTATTATCTGTCATTATGCACATGATTTAATTGAGAAAACTTAATGGAGAGAAAAATCCATATTCAACCTTGTTGTAACAGGGAAGACATGAGAAGTGTGTATGAATCCAGATAGGTCTGGTTAATATTGAACTAGGTACATGTAGTAGTAGTTTACAATTAATACATATTCTTTAAATTCACACCCTTTTGTCTTTTCTAAATATAAATTTTCTGGGGTTTATAACATTGTATTTACAATATACCGTACACCAACATTATAATGTTTGTGACAAGTTTGATAAGATAGTTCTAGTACCTACAAATTTTACTTTGTCTTTTAATATTTGTCACATAACATTCACATCTCAAATTACACAAAATATCAACATAAAAACTCATCTAGTAGCTCATTCCTTAACAACATCAAATAACGTGTTCATACTGAATGTTCAAACATTCTTTACAAGTTTCTCAGGATCACCAAGGGTTGAGTTCCATATTTTTGACTGCTCTCCTTTGACAGACCAGCCATATGAATTTTCACCATTCGCTAATGCGTCTTGCCTTGGAATACCAAACATGGCTTTTCCAAGATCTGAGCTGAGATCTCCAAGCTTTTTAGCGTCTTTGTAGTGGGTCACAGCCTGCGCCATGGCAACTGCTCTCTCTTGTGGGTTCGAGCTTTTAAATATTCCAGAACCAACAAAGACTCCATCCACTCCAAGTTGCATCATTAGTGAAACGTCCGCTGGGGTAGCTGAATTATAAATATTTTTGACATTAATTTGATATCTGTCGTCCAATAAAATAGTCAACCCATGGTTCATAATGCATATTGTCCATTTATAGGTTTATTAATGTTGTAATTAATACTTGGCACTACTATTTCTTATTGTCATTAAATAGTCTGAACAAATGTGGTATGAACATTTCTTAGTATATAACTTGTCGTCTTCAGCATTGTTGACAGGGTTGTAAGGACGTTTAAACTGGATTAATACACGCAACTACCTACTGGCATACTAGTACCAATAAGATTGGTATACTCGAATGTTTAAGCCAATAAACGCTTACCAATTCCTCCGGCTGCAAAGTTAACCACGGGCAGACGACCTAACTCGGCTGTTTTCTGCAGGAGTTCAATTGGTACTCGGAGTTCTTTGGCATAATTGTACATTTCGTCAGCATCTAAAGCTTGTGCGACTTTAATCTGTTTGTTGATGGTTCTTGCGTGCCTTACAGCTTCTGCTACATCCCCTGGAATACAACAATTGACATACTAGACGTCGTGAACTTCAAAACAATATGCAATCGCATAGTTATTGCAAACGAATAGCCATTGTAAACAGGCACATGTTTGACATTGCGTGGCATTGCTTGAAATATTTATTGAATGCATGTAAAGTGTTTTGGAAGTATTTGTACTTTATTCAACAAATCTTGTGGGTCATGTCGGAATTTCATTTTCAACGAATTAAATGAAAACATTTGATAGGAATTTTCTGGCTAGGCATTGAAAACATTTCATGTACATGTAATATAATGTTTCTTGTGACTCAGTACCAGCTCTCATATACTTCATGGTTCCAGTCATGTAAAACGTTTTCATACCAGTTATATTAGTTAACTTCCTTTGTGTCAAAACATATAGTAAAGAGCAGTCGCTGAGGTTTTAGTGGTAAAGTACGCACCAGTTCCGGCAAGACCCTTTGTACGAATCATGGCAGCACCTTCAGCAATTCTGCGCAGAGCTTCACCAAGGTCACGTGCTCCACATACAAATGGTACCTTGAATTTATGTTTGTTTATATGGTGAGTTTCATCAGCCGGTGTCAACACTGAAAGTATCAAACATTCCTCACTTTCACATGCTATAAAGGTATTTGTATCAGCAGTATGTAGATATTCAAACGCATTTTATAGTTGAACATTACATACAACCGTTCCACCATCCAGAACATAATATTGCCGAGTTAACAAACATTGTACATAAAGAAATTTAATCCTACGGTATATTTACAAAATACACGAAACACAAACATCATGTACAATACACACATGTGTGCATTACTTGTATCAGTATTTACAAATTAACAATTAAATATTTAAATACATGTATGTTAGAAATGTTCAAAGCGTCGTATTGATTGCACATGCATTTGTGATGATTCTTGGGAGAGATACGTATGCTGAGTTATGTTGTAGGTGAAATGCAACATAGCATTATATATATATATATATAACTACTTATAAGAATCGTCATAAAATGTCACATCACAACATCATATACATGTATACATATATTTGTTCCGCAAGCCATTGTCAGTTCTCTCCATAACAGCTTTTTTATTGCGTTAATTTAACGCCGTTTTTCAACATTTTTTCGGACAGTTTTCCATGCGGTCATTTGACATATCAGTTTTCCTGGAATTAATAATCAACCAGTACTACCTTGCCCTTATACAAGCAGCTGACAACTACCTCACATGTATCATAGATGGAAGACAAATGACAGAATCGATCTCGGTCCTACATGGTGACAATCCAGTGTTTTACCAACTGAGCTATCTGGGCGGGGTTGACAATAATTGCTAGTCTGCATTACCTTCCGATTCATCAACCATATCTACACCTAGAGCTTCCAGAATCTGTGCTTCAGCAAAGTGTCCTATCCTTGATTTGGCCATAACGGGAATAGTCACAGCTGCCATTATTTCTTTTATCATCTGAAAGAAAGAACGAGGGCTACAAAAGATTCATACATTCTGCTGTACACAATGTCACTGGGTGAAATCTTATGAAGCTGTCGTTGCGTGAAAACAAATGTCGAGATATGGCGAACATTTAGTCTATCAACTCGTCATCTCTTTAAGGACGGAGTGCATTGTATCTATTTTGTCAGACTTTTCTTTTATAGAGATCTGATAAAAAACATCACTCATATTTAACGGCACATATATTTTCGATAAGTATTAATATTCCAGTCGTTAGACCATACAATCCCCAGCATCAAGGAGTTAAACGGCTAAATCACTGTACCTGTGGATCGGACATGCGTGCAACACCACCGTCACGACGTATGTCGGCGGGAACTCTCTCCAGTGCCATCACTGCGCATGCCTGAAATCAAACCACACAATTCTGTATTATACTTCCATGCCTTACACGGTGAGTACCTAGTGACGGCGTAGTGTCTGAGAGACGTGACGTTTAACATTTCGCCTCGGGGTCAGGGTTAATTAGTGTTACTGTGTTTATGTTATAAGTTAGTTGTATGACATGTATGCTCGCCCTTAAGGTATTTCCTGGTGGCGTGGGTATACAAACCAAACATCTTATGTAGTCATATCTGGCCATGGGAAAGGTCATTAATAGCAAATACAACCTATAAACTGACGTACATAAATAATAGTTACGAACGGGAGACGGTGACGTAGTTATAAGGACGTCTAAATCGTGTTCCGCGTCCGTGAATTTAAGTTCTCTTTAGATATATAGAAGTATATAGATCAAGAACGGTGATAATGGCAATCTTACCCCAGCCTCCTCGGCAATTCTTGCTTCATCCGGTGTTGTTACATCCATAATGATGCCACCCTTCACCATCTGTGCCAGTCCTGCCTTAACTGTGAACGTTCCTGAAGTGCACCAACCTCAATACATTGCAATCAGTGCTTTGACAACAATACGTAAGACGCTTACTGTTAAATACAATCTTCCCTAAATTGAATTAAATCGTTAATTGGTCTTACCACGCGACACTGTCAGATTTCGTGACGAATGGCAAATCGGAAACGATATTTCAGTTAAATTGGACACACATGTGCGTAAATACAATGCTTTAAAAGAGATGTATGACGAAAGGATGCTGTACATATATAAACATGTACACATCTTTGCCAAATAGTATCACACCATATTTTTCTACTTACTTAATTAAGTCAGTTAAAATAAATAAATAATCAATTATGTGTACAATTAATATATCAATATGAAATTCATATTCTCTTTTGAAATCCACGTTCGATTGCCGCTTGTTACTCGTGATTTGATTTGTTTGTGTTTTAAAGTCTCGGAAAATTACAATATAAACATTTCAAAAAGATGTCACACAGAGCACAACCGATGTTAGAGATATGACTCAATGAAACGACTTTTGTAAGACTGTTAAATAATAACTAGAAGCAAAACCTGTGACAGCCATACAACATGATTGGTCCAACATATTACCTGTTTGAGTTTTCTTCTCGGGCCCATCAGGTAACACCAGATTGGTCACTCCGAAAACTGGAAACAAAATATAGACCCCATAATTAATTGCTCGTACTTAGAATTCGTTGTATTTCATAGGTATATTTTGAAGCACGATTTCAGCGGCGGAGAGGTCAGGTGTGAAATGTGTTAAAACGTGTTGTACTATACACATGTGTATATACATATACATGTACTATAGAGGGGATAAAGGGAGAGAACTATAGAAGGGAAAATGGAGAAAACATAAAAGAAGGCCAGAGTACAATTTGTATGGTGGGAACAAACTGCATTATTTAGAAAACGTAATACCATACGAGTGTGCATGTACTTCTGCGTATGATGGAACATGATATATACAATTCAATGCAACTAGTAGCGTCCCTAGTTACTTAATAAACTATGCTTCTTAATCTGGCAAGTAGGTCGATAGTTCAAGCATTACAGACAGCTAGGTGGCGGTAGAGTGATTGTATAAACGGAATGCCTTTTCAAGAGACGCGTGTTGAGTTTACTAGGACATTTGCCAAATGCTCTGTGGTACGCCACCACTGCTGCACTGTACCGGTTTCGCCCGCGATGGTGCTTAGTAAATCATGTATAATGAGGCTACATATTATCTGTCAAAGTGTATCACTGTTATATCACTGTTTCATCTTAAATTGTAAATTATATTTGCTATGTCTTTCCCGTATTTGAGAAATGTAACTGAAAATGCGGCGTTTTCGTTTTTCTTGAGTTGCAAGTTCAATCGTGCAACACCACAGGGATTGCCACTAGTTATTTCCCTTCATCCCTTCTAGAGTTCTCTCTCTCTCTCTTTATATGGTACAAGGGATAAAGGGAAAGAACTCGTGACAATCACCAGTGTGCGAAACCGACGTGTTTGTCTTGAGAAATATGAAAGGTGCCTTACATCCTAGTGACAAATAATGTTGCGCATCTGGATAAATCTAGCAGTTTCTGATACAAGTGTCAGTATTGGACGGCACATGCTATGAAAAAATTAACAATAAAAAAAATAAGAAACGACACATTTCACTTACAAGAAATACTCGACAATGGTTTACCAATTTATTGACTACTATCAATTAGGTGATAAGTCAGTGATAACTGTTATCATTCTAACATTTATTCATGATTATCATTAACATCATGCACAATGTAGTCGTGGGTCCAAAAGTAGGACGAGGCCAAGTTAGTGTACCTAATAAAAAAACGTTCACGAGTTCTCTACCTTTAAACCATCAAGAGTTCTCTCCCTTTATCCCTTCTATAATATACGTCTTTATGACAGGTGTGAAAAGCGTTAGACTCCTTTTACTATATAGTATATTTACATAAACTATAGAAGAGATAAAGGGCAATAACTCTATAAGGGATAAAGGGAGATAACACTTGAAAATCTCCCGTGATTATAATCCCCTCACATACTTAAATCACACATTTTGGCAATCAAATGTAGACTGACTTAATATAGTAAACAACCCGCGCGTATGACACGTATCTACGTATGAAATAAGCCAGAAATAACCCATGACATTACATCCAAATAAATGACGCATTGGAATTTATAAACACATGTAATAATATTGGAAATGTCCTTTCTGTGTTGCAGATTTAATTCATCATTTGAGTCAATTCACGAGGCGATGTGTGTAACTGACCAGTAATGATCCTAATATTTGATAGGCAACACATTGAGCATACATCTTAGGATCATGATCACAACCGCAAGACGTATTTTAAAACAAAAATCAAACGCACTTATTAAAGATCAATACAATTAAAGAAAACTCATGGGGAATGAAATTTAATATCGACTTACCGTTCATTTTTGTAGTGTCCGACATGATATCTTCTCCGAATGTTGTTTTGAAGTTGTAATATATATGCGACGCGCGGTTATATAAATATGGTTATCTAAACAAACGCTTGGGAAACGCTATCATACAAAGTGCGATACACAACGCTTAGAGTTGACAAAGGCATCTAAACTATACTGCTTACATTTATGTAGGTACATATACAACGCATACTAAATTTATATAATTAACTAGTGATCGATCAGTGGTTCGTATGTTGAAGCCAGCCAAACTCCACTGCATATCTAAGTATGATATATAACCATTATAAAACGAGACACAGTGCACTTTGTACTTATAATTAAGTTTATACTCCGTTACGGTGACCGCTCCATAACAAAGTTGTGTAGTATATTTATGCAACATTAAGTGTGAAGTATATTTATGCAACATTGTGGTGTTTACATAAATTTGTTTTGACGAGAGTCATTCAACTAGAACATTGTGTCGGAAAGTCTTTCTTAGACAAAAACAGACAAAGGTAAGTATTCACTTTAACGTATTTCCGTATATACTGATACGAATTTATTTTGAACTTAAGAGGACGAGTAAGTTTGTATTGAGAGTACTCTCTACTTCACTTCTACATAATGTTCTTATTATATTTAATAAATAAGTACTCGTACAATAGTTTACTAATATCTTACTGACATGTGTCATAAATTTGATTTAAATGTGGTTTTGTCTAGCTTGCATGTCTGTTTGACCAATCAAAGTTTAATGGATTGCTTAGGAAAGGGTTTTTATCAAAAGCAGTATTATCTTGGACCAGGTCATATAATATTATACATGTATATTGGCCCCAAGTACTATATATGCCCACACCCCCTTGATGTACGACCTGTGGCCTAGACCTGGGGTTCTCGAAAGACATGTTTGTACTTGGCCATAATATTGATTATTCATTTAACTGACCGTAAGACAGGATTAATATTCTCTTTTTCCAAAAGGAATCTTTCAGACACCGGGCACCAGAAAGCGTTTATTAATGACACAACTATTAGAAGCAAAAATTAGGAATTAAATATGTGTATAATTCTACCTGTTAACCAATTTAATTAGTTACTAAGAATACTGTGTCGATTAAACTGTAATGTTTCTTTCACTTTCGTCGTTTTTATTGTCTACATTGAGATGACGATATGCACCATTAAGGTTATTATTACGTCAGTCTCGACCTTGATTGCAAAGCGTCGATGTTTGCTCAGTGAAACATCTTATTGGTATACTTCGGATTGTTTTGACATAACAATACTTCGCGTCATTGCTCTTTCGATTGAAGTAATTTTCAGTTAATTTCTGCTTGGATCTTTCTAAGCGTGTTTGTGTTTCAGAAGATGCCACCAACCGGGACCTCGACAACAGACACGACGTCTATAACTGTTGGAATCCTGGAGATTCAAGGAGCATTTCTGGAGCATAGGGTCGCATTGCAAAGCGCGGTCCGGTTGCTTGGAAACAATGTTCAGCTAAATATAACTGAAGTCCGAACACCAGAACATATCACCAAGGAAATGGACGGTCTCATTATACCTGGTGGGGAAAGCACTACAGTGAGTATTTATCTCCGCAGGAATGGACTTGAACAACCCCTTAAGCAATGGATTCAAGATGAACGTCACGTGACATGGGGCACGTGCGCTGGGATGATACTGTTATCAAAATTGACTGACAACCAGAAAATTGGTGGACAGACATCGGTAAATAATAACAAGATATTGCATAATGTACAGTTACGAATCAGGGGAAATTGTAATATGTGAATACACATAAAATTGTTATTATTAACTGGATTTATTACTCATAATGTATCGGCGTAGGTTTGTTCCTGATAAGAAATACATAAATGAAAATCTTGATTCTGGATACTTATGTATTATTTTGGAAAGCAATACTTGAACCATTGTAACATTAACGTCAATATTGGGTGTTGGGGGGGGGGGGGGGGTCGTTGTTATACCAAGGGAAGCAACTGTAAATGTATGTCAGGTCATTACCATACACGATTGTCCCCCTTGACGAAGTGTTGTGACGACCAGAGTTGCTCAACATAGCGATAGGTAATTTATTTACTCTATATTTAAATTTTCAGTTGTCGGTTATGGACACTGAGGTGTCAAGAAACTACTTTGGACGACAAGTTCAAAGTTTTGAGGCAGATATCAATATCAAAGACAGAGAATTAAAAGAAATTATTAAAAAAGAAATATATCCAGGTATATTCATCCGTGCACCTGCCATTGTTAAAACTCTCAGCGAGGATGTTCAGGTACTCGCCACGATTCATGATCCTAAATCCGATACTGAAGTGATTGTGAGTGTGCAACAAGGAAACATTATCTCTACAGCTTTTCACCCAGAGTTAACACAAGACTATTCATGGCATGTGTATTTCTTAAAGACCATTATTGACAAAAAGTCATGAGAACTGTTTTAAATTTCTAATGTTTAGTCAAAATCTTGTTGAAGTATGTTCCAGATCCTTGTAAAAGTGACAAGTATTTTTTTCAATTTGAGTTCCACTGTTCAGACCTGTCACAAGAATTAAAATTCAGAAGTTCCCATTGTCACAGATGACCATACAGAGTGAGCTTATTCAGATATATCTGCAAGTACACACCTGGAATAAAATATCTTCAAAAACTGTTGTTTTATGGTGTACATGTGTACATGTGTACCAGTGCAAATTCTTTTTATACTTGACAAATTATTTGCGTGTATAAATAAAAGCCGCTAGGTTATGTAAAATCTTGTTCTCCTACATGTTTGATTATCATGCCGTCAGTTGTATTATGTTGGTCAAGATTCACCAATAGGCCGCCTCGTTTCGAGAGAATTTAATCAATAAGGATCATGAATTTCAAATTTTAGTCAGCAAGACATGAAACTAGCTTCTACATAAGTTGGAATCACAATAACTCTACTATATTATGTATCAATCATGATAGGACATCAAATGTTTCTGCTGGCGAGGAATGTATTCAACTTCAAACCAAACCTCAAATCAAGATTGTGCAACATCTACTCACAATCCAAGCAATGTAGGAAAGGTTCCCAGTACAAACATGTTGTATATATGATTATAAGGCCTAAACAGTAAGTTTGATCCTGGTTACAGGCTGAAAAAAGAATGGACTGTAGGTGGAATTTTTGCATTCTTAAGCTGCTTGGCTTAACGAGAGAAACGTATCCAGGGGCAATATTACAGAAACATCTTAAGTAAAATTTCATCCTTATAATTACATTTTCCATAACTGGTTTATTTAACATACAAGCTATTAATGGTCAAATCAATAGTGATAAATTAGAAGTATTAATATGTTGTTGTCATTACCATTAAAAAGCGCAACAGTCTAAATGTGGTTTCGGAATTACATCCATTTGAAGTTTTGAACTTGGTGAAAATATTTAAGATTCACTTAAGATGCTTCTGTAATACGGGCCCAGATTGATTTCCCTATTTATTTTGATGCGTGCAACAGTTCTATTATGCCTTGCTCGTTTCTTTAAATAATTGCCATAATTTTCTGACACTTTTAAAGTTAACAATCTTGGAATGGGGAAAAAACTCCCCGAGGACAATCCAGTAACCAGAAACAAACTTAGTATTTTAACACTGACAAACAGGAAGACAAATGTCAAGTTCTGGCGCTTGTTTTATTGTATTAAATGATTATATTACAACAAATAACACAATTAACGAGCAGCAGCACCACCAACTTGTCCTGGTCTTGGGGCACCACCATCCTGCTGTAAATAGATAAAATATTCAAATAAAAATTCTGAAACATTGCATTATGTCTTATACAATACCTTCATGAAATGGAGTTTATAAAAACATCAGTAAAAGTTACAACTTTCTCAATGACACAAGCTTGTTATACCATAAATATTTTTACTGAAATGCTTCTTTAACAAATAATAAAGAAATACACACTATCAAGTTCTGAAATAACAATGGTCAATAGGGGCAAGATGATTAAATAATTCATCAAGATACAAGCACCCCCTATACAGGTATGGTATACAGGGATGGTATCGATACATTTTGAGAAAAATTGATGTATGGACCTGCCATCTCTATTCACTGAACAACGAAAAATGAATATGCTCGTCCACATGGGTAAGTGTTTTTCTCCAGTTTTAAAGCGTTAATCAAATGTTCTTTAAACTGCACAGAGAACTCATAATTGCATTGCAAAATTGGTTGAAAAAGGGAAATGATGGATTAAATCCACACCTAAGACACAACTGTTACACCATGCAACACATGAATGACAACTCAGTATTATGATTTTACTCATAAAAATTGTGAGGAATGCTTCCAAATCATTGTAATTCTAAATACTTCCTTGTTTTTGTTTGGGAATAAGTCACATTCCAAGTGACCAAAACCAGCTGCTGTACAGTATAAGATTTGAAGTCGCCAACATTTTAAAGATACTAAATTATAAAGTTTCCAGTATTCTTTCTAGGTCCATCCGAAAAAGAACTGGAAATTACTGCCAATATTAACTTCTTTAAAAAATATCTGGATTCGTTTTAATCATTTTTGTTTTCTCGACAGGAAATAAGTATTGTGAAGTAAATATAATCAAATAATGCCTTTCCTCGATACTTTCATAACATTATTAATGCTTACAAGTGTAGCATTTCAAGCAGTGTTGTTATTCTTTATGACATATCATGATACACATCATATTGTGAGAGGGAAAACAGAGTTATGATACACAAACTATTTCGAAAGTGATATTAAATCGATTTGAATATCATTGTTGCAGTAGAATTTTTTTGTAAAGTGAACAAGAGTAGTGACAGCCAATTTGTGCGGGACAGTGGCACTCTTTTGTTTCTGTTGCAAAACTGCCCAGATAAATAGTTTAGTCAAAGCAACAATATTTACACTGAAAACTCGTTTTTTATCTGTAGGTTGTTCGTGTTATATTTAAGTAATTTTTAAACTGTTTTGTGTGTCAATAGCAGGCAATATAACCTAACCAGCCTTCCTGCCTTTCCTATCAGTACCGACTCATCCCTTTACAAGAAACCAATAACTTCCCAGCATGATGATGTCACATATCAGTTTGTTTATAAATACATTCTTCATTTATTATATACTCACTCGGATTGGTCTGAAACGAATTGGTGGAGTTCTGTCCTTACGGGCTTCACGTGATCTGTTTCTAACTACCTTTGAGTGAATAGCGCAGGATACACAATACAGAAGTTTAGCATACAGTTTTGGGAGAGCATATACTGAAATGTATGAAACAAAATAACATTAAAAATCTATACATCAAAATCAGCAAGTTTGCACTATAGCAAGAAATACTATTAACTGATTCCGTTATAATTCTACAATTTATTAAGTAAACTGATTATGCAGTTTATTCTTCCTTCATAGCATGAACATAAACCACATTTTACTTGATATTTCTTTTTCAACCAAAATTTACAATTAAATGTGCACCTTTTTCCTTTTATCCATTGACGAATCGTTGTTGAATTAAAACAGATCCAAAAAAATCATTGTTCATGGATTAGTCAGAATTTTTTACTCTATGCACCAATGTGCAACATATTCTAGCACCAGAATTAGGCATTTTAATAGATCGACCTACCATCATAAACACTGGCATCAGAGATATCTCTCACAGCAGCAGCTTCTACAATGTTTCTTATCACAAATTTCTTGATAGCTTTGTCTTTTGGGACACATCTAGCACAGTTGGTGCACCTTACGGGCTGGACATGACCACGCCCCTTCTTATTACGACCATTGTTCCTGCGTTTGGAAGTCTGAAAGCACAATCAAATTTGTTTATTATTTTAAATTAATCAGGAACAAAACATTTTTGAATAGCAAACATATGTGAAACTGCTTGGCATTAGTTGGCAAGTTCAATGTGTCCTGGTAGGTGTTAGGTCGTAATTGCCCACTGCTCATCATGAAGCTCTGAATTATTCTAGCCATTTTTGTCCCTCGTGTCATAAATGTTTGCGAACATTTGTGTCTTTTTGACAGCTGATATAAGAAATGTAGATTAAAATGTTTGTCGATATAAAACTTAGATAAGAAACCCTGTTCTTTTAACCATGAAAATTTCAAAAATTGGAATTGAAGCGATTAAAATTCTTCCCAAATTGGCGAATTTTAGGACGTAAATTTTCCCAAAATGGACAGAAAAAGGCCTGGGTTCATAAAATTAATGATAAATAACTGGCGCAAGTAACTTGGTTAGAGCGCCGAAATAGATGTTAACATCAATCATAGTCATGTTACAAATAGCAGCATGCTGCCGGGTGCCCAGTAAAGCAATTTGCGGCTAAACGTTCCCCGTGTGCAGTCAAACTCAAAGTGATACAATACAAAACGTTTGCGACTGTAAGCCGTAACTGAATGCAAGGCTGAAGCATCATTCTCAATCGTAAGCAGACCCAAGGAACAGCAAAATTGAATGTCATGTTTATGTACAATCATCAAATTTTAAACAATATAACCTACATGCATCCACAACATAAGAATCCGTTAAAGCACGGTCCCAGATTCAGGTATATATGATATAGTTTTATTTTCAAAATCCAATAAGCTTCGCGGCCCACGAGGACAACATATTTACAATTACATGTATATACAGGATAATTCAAACATATAAAGTTGTGGAGAAGATACATGTTTAATGTAAATGTGTGTTGACCAAAATGACATTTTTTTGTAGAAGCATCAAATGTTTACAAAAGTTACAATATAACATACATAAAACAAAAATAATCCAAGCTTGTTTCCTGTCGAAAATGAAACTGTTGGTAGAAAGTGTGAATTTTAAAAGTACCACATGCCATTACCATTCTATCGAAACAAAATATAGAACGGTAATAACTCGCGGTGTGGTAATCTACATATAATAATATTTATGTTTATAAATGTTTATATGTAAAACATGCTAGTTTACGTAAAGTAACCTCATTTTCGCAAGTTAAAAGTTCAATAAATTTTTGCATGCAGTTTCTTCAAAATTGGCCAATACATTTCTTTCTTAAATCATCTAACATTAAAAATGATACTCATCATCTTAACTTATTACAAAAAAAAACACATTTTCTTTCGTCAAATGGAATTCTCATTGGCTTATTCCATCTACCTGTCGCTACACGAAGGCGATGAGCAGACATTCGTAATTTGCTTAATGCGGTTTTGTGTTTTTGATTGGTTACATCTTTTAGATATATGTTTTTAATTTGAAATCACCACACTATTCTCGGTAAAACAATGGTAAAATTATCGTCGAGTCTTTGTCCAACTAAACTAACAAATATGTCCTTATTACCAACGCCTTGAAAAAGCACACGTCATAAAAACCTAATGAAGATATCTATGTAGTTGTAATTATACCGCTTGCTTTTAGCCTAATTTATTTCAACCGTTCGAATTCAATGAAGAACATCTCGTGAACCAATTATTTTGTCCAAGTGATTTCAAAATCTACGATATTTAGGCAATTTCACAACACATTTCTATCATAAAGTAAGTACATGAACGATAGTAGCACTGTTTCTAAGATGGAAAGACGGTCATTATAAAAGCCGAATAAATTTACTCAAATTAATGTCGGCGAAACAACCAAGTTTTACCACGTGGGTATTCAACATTGTAAATATTAAGAGCAAACGCACATTTGGGAAAGCAACACGTACAAGAACATATTATTTTACGAAGGATGACTGTTCAATGAACTAATAAAACATACAGAAGGCCAATATTTCACCCAAAGAAGTTAATTATCGTCAATTTCATTAGGAGAAAATAAGTACCCACCATCTTCCAACAGCGAGGACACCGGAAAAGGAAGCGTAGTGATATGTGGTTTGATACCTTCCTGCATAGTCTGGTACCCAGCGTACTCTGCTTATAATGTAATGGCAAGGGCAGGTAATCCAGGCTACCTTCCTGCACTGTTTACCAAAAAACGTTGTTTTAAAATCAATATCACGTACTTTGTAAGTTTCATAAGTTTTGCATATTCATGTAATTAAAGATCCAATATGTTAAAACGTATTACAGGAGTGATTCGCCGTATATATTTTCTGTCTCGTAGGAATATCACGATGTGTGATTTGGTTTCAATATTAAGCACCCAAAGCACCTTAAATTAACAAAAACTTATTAAAGTGACAACACGGATCCGTAATTAAAAGAAACGAGCGAAAATGATTCGAAATATTCAATACATAGTTCCCACATCTACGAATTATGGACATTTCGGACCGCGGACATTTCGGACCAGATTTATGGACACTTCGGACCAGATTTATGGACACTTCGGACCAGATTTAGGGACACTTCGGACCAGATTTAGGGACACTTCGGACTATGATTTATAACTTTAGTTATCATGTATTTATTAAAACATGAATAATGTTGAAACATAGTCTTAACTAAAGTTATAAATCTGGTCCGAAGTGTTCATATAGATGGTCCGAAGTGTCCATAAATCTGGTCCGAAGTGTCCATAAATCTGGTCCGAAGTGTCTGGTCCGAAATGTCCGTGGTCCGAAATGTCCTGATACCTTATCAAAATGCTCAAAATGGCAGACAGTAAAGAACAAGGGAGGTAAATATTGTAGATGTGGGAACTATATGTATCGACTGTTCATGACTGATGTACTATAGTAATATTATACTGTATGCTGTGTTAAACTGGATGACACGGATAAAATGATATAATCCCGTTTCAACCCTGGCCAAGCCATTTGGTAGTTTCGACCCCTGTTTGTATTGACGATTCGATCCCAAAATATTTTGTTACAAGATGTTTGAAGAAATTAAATTCTATTTGTTTCAAGTGGATTTTCAATATTTTGTTAAAACTTGTACTAATTGGTAAGGCGCGTAGGAAGAATATAAGCATTGGGGTCGCGGATGGGGTGGGAGAGGGGGGGGGGGTTCCCCTCCGGATGAGATTTTTTTAGGAAATCACCCTTCACAGGCGCAATATAATATTTTTAGAAAATTTGTTATTATATTTATTCATACATATGTGTAATTTTGAAGAGATCTTAATCTTAAGTGAAATTCGCGAATTTGAGTTATTAAGTAACATAATAAGTGGTCATCTAGATAAGATTCGTGTTGCAACTTATATCTAGTGTAATACATCACAAAAAGGTAAGAGGTGGCAGTTCTGGGCACTTTCAAGCATGTTTCTAGTTTTATGATATTTATCTTACCGAAAATTTATCACGAATATTAACTAGATAGCTAGATAATTATCGTAATAATTAAGTGGTTAACACGAATTAATTCGCGAACTATCATGCTAACTGGTGGCAGTAATATGCCACCATAGATTATGACTACGAAATCCATTCGTCGGTACCTAAATTGATTCGGCGGTTCCGAAATCCATTTGGCGGTACAGAAATCCGCATATAAATTACAAACAATTTATGTTAAAACAAATTAGATGCTTGTATGCATATAATAAGTTTATAAGTGTATGCTAAATATAGGTAACCAGATAAACGTATATATTATATGTTAAATAAAATTCAATCTATGTAAGATTTACTTCCCTTGCATTTTAATATTTCAGCTAAAAGTTATCTCCCCTAACAGTTGTGAATTATCAGTCCTCCAAAAATGTATACGATCATTTCTTATATTATATTTTATTGGATGTATTTTGTTCGATTGTTGTTTTGCAAATATATCGATATTAGGGTGAGGCCATATATGTTAAATTTGATGTTTTTTTACCTTTTCCACTAAATTATTGAGTATAAAAAATGTTTAATATATTTTCTGGTAGAAATTTGTTATAATAAATCAACCTGGAATGTATGGATAATATAATTTACAATTGATTATTATTTATTAAGTGTCAATAATATTTTCGATAATTTACAATTTATTAAAGTAGCAATCATATTTTGGATGATTTATAATTGATTAATAAATATTAAGTAGCAAACATATTTTTGATAATTTACGAGAGATTATTAAATGTCAATATTTTTTTTGATAATGTAGAATTCATTATTATTACCCATGCTCTATATGTGCCAATGAATGTTATAATGACACAATCTGGTGTAGTACGTGTAAACATTGGGTTCATCGTACATGTTCGGATATTACTAAAGTAGACTTTGTTTCTTGGTCGAATAATCAACTTTCGTGTGTCATAAATGTGCTTTTCATGAGGAACAACAACAGTGCAGCATTGTCTAGGTAAGTCACAATTGAGTTATTTCACACAAGAAGGTCCAAGTGCTGTCATGATATAAAAATACAGTTGTGTCTGGTTTAAACTTCAATAAATTCGACATCAAATTATTATCAAACAACTTTGTAGTCATACCGCCTTTCCCAAAGAAGCATAGGAATCTGAAATGATATAAATGTATAACAATATTGATTATAATTCATAATGAAATAAGATTATCTGTTATGTGATTATATTTATAAAGAACTCAATAAATGGCATTAGATATGTATCTGATCCTTAATATTACCTCAATCTTGTAATAATACGATTTTAAGATTATCTGTTATGTTATGTAGAAGAATTAACTGTGTGACGTTTATTTAGAATGTAACTTACCTTCAAGTCATATTGACAAAATCAACCTAGACGGGTGATATAACTGTCACCAACAAGAGCAATTTTACGTTCCATCATTTATCTTAAAATGAATTTCTCCATTAAACAATATTTGAGCGTTTGCAACTCATAAAATATTGTTATGATGAAATTAAACAGCGCAAACAAAGACAAACACAAGCTTGTTAGTATGCAGTTTCCATGTAATAATTATTCAACCAAAATTTAATCAAATTGAGTGAACTATCTCAAAGACAAACACCAATGCACTTTCCAATCAATTATTAAATCATAAATCAATATTTAATCCTATTGAATGAAATATTAATTAATTGTTTTGTATTTCGTTTCGGTTCCTAGGTAACGGCGAGTTGTTGTTCATTTGCAGACTTTCCCGTGCTCTGAGCTCGAAATCCAAGAAAATGTTGAGCAACCAGGCTAAGTCTGAAACAAAGCTGCTCGATACATACCACGCTCACCTGCTCAAGACGCCGCGGGTCATTCATCAAATGTTGCTGATCAAATACAATGTTTAGAAAATATGGTTTGTCAAGGTCATCCGTTTGTCCGCTCTGTTATCCGAACTAGCCGCAAACCGCCATGTATAGTTATGTACACGGATTCCCAAATTACGTATATAAAAAATCTATGCTGTTCAGGTCAAACAGTGCTTGGTGTGGATAAAACGTTCATGCTGTGTAAAATGCAAGTCACTGTTACGTGTTACAAACACCTCTCCGTAGTCCGCCACATTACAAAAGAACCCCCCGTTTTCATCGGTCCACTTTTCATACATGATAACAGTGACTACGCAACATACAGTCACTTTTTCCATCATTTATCATTGCAATTGACAGATAACAAGTTTAACAAGTTTAACAAGTTTATTTACAATTTACCTGTAGGCCATAAGGCCCATGAGGCTACAATACATGTTATGGCAAGCAATTATATGCAAACAAAACATACAGCGGAGAAGGTTATTAACTAACATAGCGATGGCAATTTATTACATACATATATTTCAAGGAATATAGTTATCTTACATGTACGCTTTAATCCGATACTGCAAAAGTATAGCCAAAATATAGTAATCAAACGATTTTTTCTTGTAAGATTTAAATGTATATGTACATGTACGTACTGCAAATGTCGGAAGATAAATATATAAACATGTAGATATATATAAATTAACATGACATTGGGCCGTGTCAACTTATTATTACAACAATGCGATATTATTTACAAAAGAAAATATTAGATAACTACAAAGGTAAATAAGCACAATGTATAGTTCTTCTTAATACATGTGGTTATAACAGTTACAAATATTATGTTGACCTTGCAGCCTCAAAATTGCAAGATCAACAAGATGTATCCTGTATAACACATTTGTCCATATCATGAAAGGTATGATATATTAATCAACAAATTGATAAAATAATAGCTGAAATTGTACCATTAATTAGTTGACCTTGGCGAAAGCGAAATTACAAGGACAACATAATGGTATTTATGTAATAAATAATATCAATGTTATAAAAGAATATAACCTACTGAATTATACAATAAAACCTAACACACAATGGTTTTTATATTACTTCAAATATCTATTCGAAACTTAACTTTCTTAAGTTGAATGCGTCATGTACAAATTTCCCTAAATTTCTAACTATGGTCTTGTTGTTATTATTAATTAGTTCAATAAATTTAATCATATTCGGTCTGATTCTGAAGTAGGATGGAATATGTAATTTTCTTAAGTCATGGTAAATTGGGCATTGCAAAACAAAATGGTATTCGTCTTCCAAAATATTGCATAATTCACATTTTCGTTCATTAACCGGGATACTTATAGGTTTGGCCCAACGGCCAGTTTCAACATTTAGTCTATGAGCAGAAACCCTTAGTTTAGTTAGTTCGATACGATATTTCTTAATATTGATGAATTCTAAATATGGTTGAAATCTAAATGTAGCAATGTTCTTATAGAGTAAAGCTCTGCTAGAATCGAATAACCTGCTTGACCAGTTTTGCACGAACTGGTCATTTAATCTTTGTTTAATAGTCATTAAAAATATGTCAGTATTTCCAACAGTCTGGTATAACCATGCTTCATAAACTCCTAATGAACACAATAGATTATTTACTAGTGAGCACCAGTTTATCTTATTTGGCATTCTCTCAAAATCACTCTTCAAAAGCTCATATACCTTTTTAATGTATTTGCTATTGTCTGTATGTAGTATTTTAATCCAGTATTTTAGTATATTATAAAAACGTTTGGTTTTAAATGAAATTCTCCCAAGTTCCCCATAAATAAAATCGTTCTGAGTAGTCTTTTTCACGCCTAATATTCTCTTACAGAACTGCATATGTACTTTCTCAATCGCAGCACCTTGATTAAATCCCCATATTTCGCTACCATAATTTAAAATTGGTGAAATTAATTTATCAAATATGTCAAGCCGATGTGAGATGGAAATGTCTGTGTATTTGTATAAATATCTATTCATTTTAAAAATAGCTTTTAGACCCTGGCTAGCTAGAGTATTTTGTGCTTCTATGAAAGAACCACCAGTAGTGAAAACTATTCCTAGGTATGTGAACTTATTCACAGTGTCAATAATATTTCCTCTATAATAAAAATGTAAGTTTGCAGGTAATCTACCCCCTTTTCTGAAAATCATTATTTTTGTTTTATTTGTATTTATTGTAAGTTTCCATCGATCGCAGTAATCTGAAATAATATCTAAAGCTAATTGTAGTTCATTGCTGTTATTCGCAAAAATAACTATATCGTCTGCATATAGGATGAGGAATATTTTAAACATATTTACATCGATACCGTTTACGTCACTATGATAGTATGAATCTTCTAAGTCGTTTAGAAACATTGAAAATAAAAAAGGCGAGAGACATTCGCCTTGTCTGACACCTAAAGCACATGTATATGAGTCACTTAAACAGTTATTATGTTTGACTTTTGTTTTGACGCGATCGTACATTGACTTAATAATGTTGAAAATATTTCCACGTATCCCTAATTGTATCATCTTATACCATAAGTTTTCCCGAACAATATAATCAAACGCCTTAGTGAAGTCAATAAACGCGCAGTATAGCTGTTTTCCGGTGTTAAGCATGTGATTGATTAATCCCTGAAGTACGAAAATGTTATCCACTGTTCCCATTCCTTTCCTAAACCCAGCCTGGGCCTCTACATACACGCCATAAATATCAGACCAATGCGCTAATCTGTTGTTCAAAACGCGAGAGAATAGTTTACCCAAAACACTTAACAACGTAATTCCTCGATAATTTTCTACGTCATTGATGTTACCCTTTTTATTTGACAGATACTAACATGTCCAAAATGGTTATTGGTACTGACGATGAGAAGGCTATGGTCAAAGCTATTCAAACTAATTTACCACAAGCCAATCACGTCCTGTGCACTAGACACCTTAAACAGAACACGATTCATCAGTTAAAGGACATGGCTATCGACAGTAAGGACTGAAATAAAATTCTCGACCATATATTTGAAGATGGTATTGTCAGTGCTGATGCTACTTATTTGTTTTGATAACAGGTGTTCGGAGTTTGAAAACAAATGTTCAGATTTGTCTCAAAAATGTCTTGGTTATTTTCAAAAACGTTTGAAATTAAGTCTGCAGAACAAGGTCAATATTCCTGCTAGACAAGGACTGATCGGCACTAATTGTACCAACAACAATTGTGAGTCGATGAATCATGTGCTAAAACAGTCAGTTGAGTGGAAATCGAAAAGTTTAACTGCCTTTGCGCAAATAGCACAGTCAAACCTCAGATCTACGAGCCTCGCTTATTGGGACTGGCGAATTTAGATTAGTCAGGGTAACTATTCCTCAATTTTGAAACTTTATTACATTCCTTGCACGTGATCATCATCTGAATATTCAACCATGTTACATGTACTATACCTCGTTTTGTAAAAGTTTATCTGTTAATGTAAATAACCAACTGCAATACACGAGCCGCGAATCATAATTTGATCCTCTTCACAGGAGGTGGTAGTGTATTGTGGGTGGAACTCAATATGTTATATTTTTGAACATTAAAATATGTAGTTTTGAGTCATAATATATATTCCATTGTATTGTATTTTGTCCAAGTTTTTTAATGTGTTATTGTTATATTCTTTGTTATTTATGTGTGCATCTGATAAATAAATTTAATTGAATTTTAATATGTTTTATTATATAGATATTTTCCGGACTATCGTGGCTTTATTCACTACTACTGTTAGGTGAGGTAATTCTTAACTTGCGCCTCTGTTCCCTAACGTATGTACCCTTTAACATCATCAAGTGCCTTATGTTTTATGGATTGTTGTTTTCCCCGAGGTCTGTGTGGGGAGGTACTGTCTTATGTATGTGTCGTTCCTTGAAGAAACTTATTCCTTCTCTTTCGTTAGAACTTTAAAACTGTCGTTGTTCTAAACTTAGACTTTGTGATTGTAATTTAAAACTGTATATTGTCAATTAGTAAACATAAAACAAGACACAACGCATACCACTATACGATAGGCCTATATGACAGTCGAGTTGAATAATGTTCCTCTGCATTCAACACTTGCATTAGAATGCATTAATTCTTTTAATTAAATACTAGTAACTACTGGCATTTGTATACAGTAAAACACTTAGTAATCCAGACTATGCCAGACACGATAGCT
The DNA here is from genome assembly GCA_032209605.1 of Mactromeris polynyma. NCBI lineage: Eukaryota > Metazoa > Mollusca > Bivalvia > Venerida > Mactridae > Mactromeris > Mactromeris polynyma. Next base: position 5,837,712 of record JASFXZ010000015.1, read on the forward strand.
TAGTGGTAGGGGCAGGTAATCCAGACTATGCCAGACACGACAACTAAGTGGAAGGGTTAAGTTATCCAGACTATGCCAGACACGACAACTAAGTGGTAGGGGCAGGTAATCCAGACTATGCCAGACACGACAACTAAGTGGTAGGGACAGGTTATCCAGACTATGCCAGACACGATAACTAAGTGGTAGGGGCAGGTAATCCAGACTATGCCAGACACGATAACTAAGTGGTAGGGGCAGGTAATCCAGACTATGCCAGACACGACAACTAAGTGGAAGGGTTAAGTTATCCAGACTATGCCAGACACGATAACTAAGTGGTAGGGGCAGGTAATCCAGACTATGCCAGACTATGCCAGACACGACAACTAAGTGGTAGGGACAGGTTATCCAGACTATGCCAGACACGACAACTAAGTGGTAGGGGCAGGTAATCCAGAGTATGCCAGACACGACAACTAAGTTGTAGGGGCAGGTAATCCAGACTATGCCAGACACGACAACTAAGTGGTAGGGGCAGGTAATCCAGACTATGCCAGACACGACAACTAAATGGAAGGGTTAAGTTATCCAGACTATGCCAGACACGATAACTAAGTGGTAGGGGCAGGTAATCCAGACTATGCCAGACACGACAACTAAGTGGTAGGGACAGGTTATCCAGACTATGCCAGACACGACAACTAAGTGGTAGGGGCAGGTAATCCAGAGTATGCCAGACACGACAACTAAGTGGTAGGGGCAGGTAATCCAGAGTATGCCAGACACGACAACTAAGTGGTAGGGACAGGTTATCCAGACTATGCCAGACACGACAACTAAGTGGTAGGGGCAGGTAATCCAGAGTATGCCAGACACGACAACTAAGTGGTAGGGGCAGGTAATCCAGACTATGCCAGACACGACAACTAAGTGGTAGGGGCAGGTAATCCAGACTATGCCAGACACGACAACTAAGTGGTAGGGACAGATTATCCAGACTATGTCAGACACGACAACTAAGTGGTAGGGGCAGGTAATCCAGACTTACTTTGTTTATTTTAATGTATAAAAAGGTTTTCGGTCGTGTCCTTTCTCATTTCTAGTCTTTAGCAAGTACTTTGATTACTTTCGGTTCATGATGGGAAGAAACTCATGTTTTAAAACATTGTACAATGTTTAATATTGAATCATATGTTTGTAATTGTTTGTGCATACCTGTATGTTTAAAATGTTGAATTTGTCTTCTGAATAAACATAATTATTATAACTACAATAACTTCTTTTCTTCATAAACGACCCTGTATATAGTCCAACATATCACAATAAACAAAGTGGACAATTGCACCTTGCCTCAGGGCATGCCAGGTAAACTAATGCGTAATTCAATAGTATCCTCAATATACAGAAATAGGTGTGCAAACGTCGTAATCTCCAAGAAAACACCTGTAGTAATCTCCATTAACTATGTACGTTTCAAAGATTTAATTAGCATGGTAAATTGGTAATACTGCAGAAACCAGAGTATCATAGTCACTTCCTTTTACAACGTTAGTGAAAACCATTGCATTTTCAAATATACACTGTTATCTTTCCTTGTATATTGTTACCTATCCTTTATTGTGGTCGATACTAATGCTTAAAAATATTCACCCGCAGATGTTTACTATAAGTATTGACCTAGTCCTTGTAGAGGACTTTCGACTTAGACTGTTGCACTTAGTGCAAACGAAATATTAGTAAGAATAGATATTAACGACACACTCAGTCTCGACCTGTATGTTAATGAGGCAAACCAAATTCACAGCAGGACAGTCGAGTTGCTTAATGTTCGTGTCAATGCACTAAAACATTTTATACAATACCAGCGACTGCTGGCATACAGCCCACAACATATTGTAAATACCGGGTGTAATGACACATTGATCTTAAGAAGTGCGCCCATATAGCAAAATATACGAACCATGCGGCGTGGCACCTATCCACAGGAGAGATCATAACCATACAAATTGTCACATTGTCTATTCCTCCATTGTAAAACACTTCACCCATTCTAGCATTCTATGTACAGCATGACTTTCGTGAAAAAAGGATCTTGTGTCACTCAACTTATAATGCTGTAAAATGATCTATTGCTATCTGTCTATAACAAGAACAAATTGTCATTGTATGAATACACTTCAGCAAGGCTTTCGATTAGATTTTTGACGAAGAACTACCTTCAAAATCCACAACCGTGGATTTCGTGGAAAAACTTAAATGGATCAAAAGGTTTCTAGACAACATATCTCAATCAGCGGTCATAGATAGTGTTAGTGTTGACGCCATCCAGTCTCCTCTGGAGTCCCACACTGTTATATGCTCAGTCCATTCTTTTCCTGGCATATATAAATGATATGTCTAATGATCTTCGCTTTTTGCAGACAAGTCCCTCACGTCTTCTGACCAATTTTTAACTCTCCAACTTGACATAAAATTTCAAGAACAATCGGAACTAGACTGGAACATGGAATTGAATCCCTCTAAATGCCAAGTCTTCCATGTCACTAAAACATCCTATACCAGCATATTACTCACTTTATAACACAATTAAAGAACCAGTATCATCTGCCAGATACCTAGGGGTTGATATATCAGAAGATTAGCTGGGATGAACACATAAAAGGTCCACAGAGAAAGCCGACCAGACTCTTGGATTCTTCAGAAGTAACATCAAGGTAAAGGTAGGCATCAACTGAATGTCTGGTTCCCTGATGTACAAAATTACAAATGACCTTGTTGTTATCCCTATTTTATCTTTTAGTGACAAAGGAAATAAATTAATTTAATTTGGCTTGTATTTTAGCTCCTGTCTACGTTGACTATTTCTTACATGTTGAACGACCGGAGTTTAAACTATGCATCTGCTTGTATTCTCCAACAAAATGTTAACTGAGAGCAAGTTCAGCATAAGGATGCTTGTTTCTTTGAATTGCATTGTATACAGTGTAGGTGTGCACATATACAAATGTCCATATCACAGTCAATATTGGTCTGATTATAATTAAATTTACTACAAGTATAGCTTAGGTACTTGACATGATATTTCACTACTTTTTATTTACTTAACTACATACTAATTATTTAAGAAAGAAAACCGATAAATGTGATGATGCGTCAAAATGTCAATGTTGCAAATCCTAGCTAATGATGATCTGCATGATTAAAACGAGTCTGAGAGCGCGTCTGTTAGCCCTCACTAATGATCATAATATGATCGCTGCTATGAGATTGATCTTCTGTAAGTAACTTCATTTCAAGAAAACGCAACATTTGATGTCACTATTTGCAAACAGGAAACAATATTTACTCCATATGGTCACTTCGGTTTTGATATTGCCGTATGGAGCAAACATTGCTTACTGTCAGTACATGACGACGTCATATGTGACGTATTTTGGAACTTTTGTAAATTTAAAAACTGCACACTTATAAATTTTGTTTAGTGTAAACATAATCATTGGTAAATTTCTCTTGACGGTCTACTTTAGTTTATATTTTGGAAATCAATGACTATATAGTGGTTAAGTGAAAAAAGTCATTGAGAGTTAAAACTGCACACTTATAAATTTTGTTTAGTGTAAACATAATCATTGGTAAATTTCTCTTGACAGTCTACTTTAGTATATATTTTGGAAATCAATGACTATTTAGTGGTTAAGTGTGAGGGTGGCTGGCTGTTAAATCAATTTAAACACCCAGTATTTTATTGACAGTTCCATGACGGGTAAATCGCTGTATGGATATTATTTCTTTTTATGTTTAAGATGTATATTAAATGCCCCTTTCCATATGTGCAGTTCTTTCACTTGAAATAATATTCATGTTCTTTTCTCTCCTCCCTTTCGGCGTAGTATTACTTACTTTCTTGATTTGTTCGGCCAGACCGTTCATTGCACCCCTATTCCCGTACATGTTTACCCTTGCATCTCATCAGTGCCTCATGTTTTGTAGACTGCTGTTCCCTGTAACAGCTGTATCTCTCTTTTATCACATTGTAATAATTTCGGGATACAATAAAACATCACTCGAAGTCTTAAATTAAGAACTGCTCATTAACATCACTGTTTTCTAAAAACGTGTGTTTTAACTCGATTATCAGATCACTTCCTTAAGTAATAAACAGAACCAATGGTAGTGTCATCATCGTGGTGTCACTGTACTCTTGTAACAAATGTTCAAGCATTGTCGAATTTGAAGGATATAAAAATGCACAGAAACAATATGTTAGATATTCCATTTATGAATTCGTTAGGTATCCTTGTATAATTAATCTATGTTTTGAAGTATCAGCCTGACATCTCATGACCACATGTGAGTTGCTATTTACGTGACCTTTTTGTTAAAGAAATTATGAATTCGTAAACTTTAAGATAGATTATCAAATGGCATTGATGCGCTTCTTAAGAAATACATTTTGAATGTCGCATTATTACATTACCACTTCCATTCAGTTGCGCAATAATAAAACAACATGGCTCATAGCACATACATTATTCGAGGATTCTGTAGACACGTAAATATTACATATAATATGATCAATAGAAGTAAAATTCAATTAAGTGGGTGAAGTTTTCCACTACATTAATTGTCGTTATTTTGGTGTGTATAGGTTTACATGTTCTATATATAAATTAAGCTTATTCATAAACACCTCACTAAAAGACCCACACAATAATAAGAACACCTTAAAATTAAGAACACTATTCCAATCTTGCACTGCTATAAAAACAGCATATTGTACCTTGTGTACTTCTGAACTGCTTTTATACTAGCTTAACTTTTTAATCAGTTTGATTGATTGTTAATAATTAAATTATGAAAGCGAGACTAAGTTGTTACAGAGCAATAAACCTGATGTGTTGTAAAGTTGGTAACATATGAGTATAGTACTTTATCTAGCAGAATGTTGCACATTTAGCAGCCTTTTAAATAATTTGGCTCTAACTTTATACCTTTGGAGAGATCTTAATCAACGAGTGTGTGCACGTTAGCCGTCCATTAAAAACATCATATATTGATTGAGGAATAGACGAACGTTCCAATAACGAGAATTAAACGTATTGCCATTCAATCTGCCGGCTTGTATTTACACCGACAATACTTAATCAAAGCGCTGAAAGCGCAGAAAGACTGGGGCAGACGACGTTTCTTGTGTTCTGTAAAGACCAGAGATTGTATAAGCATTGCACAGTCTCATTCGGGGATGGAGATAGGGACTGGTTCACTTACAAGCAATGTTAATTTCAAAACGTGCATGTATAACTAGTTTAAATTGGACCATTGATAAGACAGGTATTCACTTGAAACGATTTGTGTGAGGGCGAGTACTCGCACGGTCTTAACGTTTCTTGTTTTTAAACGAACCTTGTTATTTGATTGCCAGTTGGACAGGCTTGCACGCAAGCAATACATATACGTCATGCGCGTAGCTGCACCGAAATCTATGTGCAAGCCTGAATGAGCGGCAAAGCCGCCAATATGCTAGGGGTGTCTGGGGGCATGCCCCCCAAGAAAATTTTGAAACCGTTGAATGTAAATGGTGACATCTGATGCCTTTTTAGCCGGATTTTTCGAGAAAAATTCCGGCTTATAGATTGGCGAAAACCGGGCGGGCGGGCGGATGTCCAAACTAAGCAGATTGACCGAGTTTCATTCGTCAGCGCAATATTGATACCTCTTTTTGTTTACAATTTCTCTTACTAAAGCAAGAAGCTTGTGCGCTGATCAATGATGTGGATAGTCTGGTACCCGACCACGAAACGGAAACACTACTTTAGACGACAACGATAAATCATAACAATACAATCTAAATATCCAAATTACAGAGACATATTTGAATTGTTTATCATGAAACATACAGTATAGGCCCAGAGTGTCATGTTATTGATTCTGCTTTTAAATGTGCCGTTTTACTTATATAACCTTTTCGTGTATAATATACAGAAAACATATTATAATGTACTTTAATTAATTATTGATATGAAGAAAAGTAAAATCGGGAAAATAATGTGCAAGCCCGGGCTTTTTGGCGTAAAGGAGGGAGCGCCTCATGAAAGCTGTCGTTCTGGGAGGAAATGCAGTAGTCATAGTCATAGACATCGCGACCATTTCCTTCCGTGTCACAGAACGCCATATGTATCGGGACGACGATATCGAACAATATCCTCTGAGAAAAATATTTTCCAAGTGTATACGAAATCCGGTATGGTTGTCAGTTTATGTATTCCTGCTTCCATTCGATATCTCCATTCATCACGGTTTAATACTGAGAATTGCGTCCCGTTCGTTCTCAGCCCATATGTTTACTTCTAGCGCGACCTTGAACGTTCAATTGCAACATCTCGGCAATTTCAGAACAGTTCGGAAATCAGACTATAGTCGATGTGATCCGATTGCTCTACCTCATTCTCAACAATACGGAATCACGTACATGGTTTATAATTCCGCGACGGAGTGAATTGTTTTTAAACCGTACAATAGAGATTAACAGTAACTGCAGTTGTTATTTAACGATTTGCTACAGTATTCAGTGTGCAGTAAAATAATGGTCGGAATCCGATTCCAGAATATTGTTCCGACAAGTCAAATGTTCTGTCGACGGTACAAAATTTAAATGTACATCCTATAAAAGAAATGCACCGTCAACGGAACAATTTGAAATGTCTAAGTGCAAATTCAAATGTTCCGTTGACGGTACAAAATTGAAATGTACATCATATAAAAGAAAATTAATGTACATGTACCGTCAACGGAACAGTTCGAAATTTCTAAGTGCAAAGTCAAATGTTCCGTTGACGGTACAGAATTCAATAAGAGAAATGTGCTGAATAAAAGAAATTTTCATTTATGAAGCAAATCTATGAATATAGCCTCATTAGAACATTTCGAAAAATTGTACATGTACATGTGTTAATATTTGAAAATATGTTGTCCACATGTGCCATGAGATATATTGCATTTGAAATCAAGCATATTGAAGATTGAAAATGATACAAGAAAGTTATATAATAAATTTATGATATAACTTTCTGATATCATTTTCAATCTTTGATAGTTTTAATACTATACTGTACATAGTCATTTATTTCCAACCCATAGACTGAAAAGTTCTACCGAAAGTTGACAAAGGCAACTTTTTTCTTATATTGATTAGTATTTTATACAGTGTTTTGAAGTCAGTTATTCCTAAGTGATCTCCTTTTCCAAATGTTGTCTATATCTACCTTATTATAAGTAAAAGAAAAAAGTTATCCGTTATACAATATTTGAGTAGTAATATTTGAGTAGTGAACTTCAAGTCCCTTGCACATAATAAAATACATTGTTCTGTTTAAATGGCAGTGTGTAGCATAGCTTTAATTAAGCACTATTCTTCCTTAATTTAAAATAACTTTTTTTTGCCCTTGAGGCCAAGCTGCAGAGCATTTGTGTTTGGATCGGATCCTCGACAACAAGTCATTAAAATTGTGACAAGTAGCTCCTTGCCAATTCTCAACATTAACATGGGGTTGTTCTATCTGGTTAATCCTATGTTGGGACAGTCCAGATAATGAGTATCTTGGAAAAATAGCCACGTGTCTGTACAGATGAAATAATTTATGGCATAACATAACACTGCAGACACATTAAGGTATTCGACCCACAATTACATGCGCTATCTGAGTAGATCCACTGTGCACGAGTGGAGATTACCGAATGCGCCTAAAATGAGGATTTCGGATGATATTCTGGAAAAAGTACTATGTTATGTTTTTCGATATTCAACATAATTTGCCACAGTAATGATGGTTCAGATAGCTGAATGAAATGTATAAAAAATAAACAGTTAACTATATTTAAAATGATCATATTCAAAACAATCACATTTTATTTCCAATAAATGCAATCAAAAACATATATATCGTCAGTCAAAATATAGTAAAATAATATATATGTTCATACATATAATATGGTTCTTGGTAAAGTTTGTGACAAGGGACATTGTCAACTGAAGAGTCCATAGAGGCTATTCAATTAGTATATACGTCCAGTCGAAACAAGGCGAACATAGGCAAGATTATTTCAAATTAACGAGGCACTAATGGTGGCTGAAGATTTGTTAGTTTTGCACATAACCTCCAGACCTTTGATGCACGTTTTGACATGGAGATGGGCATTACACCTTGCACAATCCTGAAGTTCTTAATCCGCTCCATCTCACGTTCAACATGTATTCTGGCATTAGCAATTTGTCTGGTCATTTGCACTTCCCGCTTTGAACATTTAGTGTTTGCACGTTTAAACGGTGGAATAATGAGCTTTATTCCTTTTGGTGTGGTCAAGTCCGATATCAGAAACCCTTTACCTGCCATTATGGCGGCACCCTCTTCACACAATTCCACAGTTTTACATCGAAGTGGTCTACCCACTTATTCAAAAGTCTACTACAGTGAGGGATGATATGCAGAATCTGTCAGCCAAATCATATATAAAGAGTCCTAATCTCGGCCTCATCAAAACCATGAAAAATTCATCTACAGTATTAGCCGAAGTGATCTAGGAAGGCCTCCACTTGGTCTCAGACAAAGGACCTATATAACCTACATAACGGGAAAAAATAAAAGCACGAGAATTGATATGTTTCTACATAATTTATATACATAGTATTCATAGAATGATCAGGATAAATACCAAATCCTGTGTTTTAATTATTCACAGACGTCAATCGTGATCTTGTTAGTACTTGTTGTGGAATGTATGGTTGTAAGCCATGTATAATTATTTAAATGTCCACTACGACAGTTTACTAAAATACTCTTGTTGTTCTTATAAGCTAGTTTTCTGATCTAATAAATTCATCGACAATTTACCAGTATTAATTTTCACATACTTTCGAGATAACAAACTTTCTTACAAAAATGTATTTTGACAGATAAGCAACAGATTTTCTGTTTCCACTAAAATGTTAGTTGTTGCCGTAATTGAAGATTTATTTCTAACATCACGTTCAGTTCTATACACCCCCAAGAATAAATAAAGACAAACTATTGCCCAAGGCAATTTCAGCATGCTGTCGAAGCACAGTGGGGTGGCTAAGTTAGTCGCTAATGATAACGACCAAGAGGCATTAAATTCGAGTACATGTATATTCGGTTATAGCATGGAGCCAATATCGATTATTGATTATCGACCAGTTAGACAGGTGTCATTTTAGTGGGAAAGGGGGGCAATCCAAGTTAGATGAAATGACTTAAACAAAGCCGATAATCAAGGGAGATCATTCTTGATATTTATCCCAGAAAGCTGCACATGATGAGAAATGAAATGCTATTTAGGTGGTTTGTACCTACATGTACCATACCAGCTGTTACGGAGAAGAAGAAAACACGTCATGTCGCTTTATACTAAAGCCAGTGATATTTTTTCTCAATTATACTTGCTTTGTACTGTTCTTATCTTTTCCATGCTTTATAACCGACATAATTACAAATAAAAGTTATCCGTAAAATATCATTTGTGTTTCAATTTCCAAACTTACCCCATAGAAAACTGGATATAGCTGTACATGTATATGGAACTTGACCTCAATCCGGTTTCCAGCGAATATTGTAAAAATAGAGTTTATACTTTCAGGCCATACCACTACACATGCAATGTGCCCTACCGCCTTACAGAAATGTACAAATTGTATCATACAACCACTTAACGAATGTTCCGATGTCTATTTCGATGCTACTGAAGAACAGTGCATAGCTAAGCTCTACGGAGATTCTGAAGTCATCTTGCTCTCTTACAATCCACGTCTTCGGAGATGCTGGAAGAACGAATGTTCGTGGACGAGAATTGAAGCGTCTGAACGCAATTCCACGACGTTTCGCATTGGTTTTGATCAAGGTAAACTGTTTGGAACATGCACTGATTGTGTGCGTGTATTACGAAATTCAGTGACTAACCTAACTTTCGATTTCGTTGAGACTAATTTCAAAATCATAAACCGACTTATGGTAATTACGGGTAGAAATGGATCCCGAAAAAATGTATATTATTTTCTTCCAGACTGAGCGAATTTAAAAGCCACGTACCTTTTCATATTTCGTGCCCAATGCTTCACTCACGTATGACTGGTGAAATACTGATGCCTGGCCTCAAAAATGACATAAATACAGAAACAGACAAGACTTCGTTTAACAGTGTCTGCTGTAAGAGACGGATCTGAAGTTTGAGGTTATAATGTCAAAAATGTCGTTTTAATTATACATTTGTATTTGGAAAGCAAACCCGTTTGCTTATAAATGTACAACTTAAATGCAAAATATTTATTAAAAGCTGAATGTATTTTCGTACGCATTTTCTTTTCAACATAAATGTATCTTTACAGCTTTATGTGCACAACATGACCACTGTATCACAATAGTCCCAATTTTATGCATTTTTAACTTTCAAATTAAAAACAACGCATATCTGAAGGTCACACCATTGAGATAACTATCATGTTAAAGACACACTCGCTAGTGTCATGTCTGTACTGTCTGAAGGTCGCACCATTGAGATAACTATCATGTTAAAGACACACTCGCTAGTGTCATGTCTGTACTGTCTGAAGGTCACACCATTGAGATAACTATCATGTTAAAGACACAATCGTTAGTGCCATGTCTGTACTGTCTGAAGGTCGCACCATTGAGATAACTATCATGTTAAAGACACAATCGTTAGTGTCATGTCTGTACTATCTGAAGGTCACACCATTGAGATAACTATCATGTTAAAGACACAATCGTTAGTGTCATGTCTGTACTGTCTGAAGGTCACACCATTGAGATAACTATCATGTTAAAGACACACTCGCTAGTGTCATGTCTGTACTGTCTGAAGGTCACACCATTGAGATAACTATCATGTTAAAGACACACTCGCTAGTGTCATGTCTGTACTGTCTGAAGGTCACACCATTGAGATAACTATCATGTTAAAGACACACTCGCTAGTGTCATGTCTGTACTGTCTGAAGGTCACACCATTGAGATAACTATCATGTTAAAGACACACTCGCTAGTGTCATGTCTGTACTGTCTGAAGGTCACACCATTGAGATAACTATCATGTTAAAGACACACTCGCTAGTGTCATGTCTGTACTGTCTGAAGGTCACACCATTGAGATAACTATCATGTTAAAGACACAATCGTTAGTGTCATGTCTGTACTGTCTGAAGGTCACACCATTGAGATAACTATCATGTTAAAGACACACTCGCTAGTGTCATGTCTGTACTGTCTGAAGGTCACACCATTGAGATAACTATCATGTTAAAGACACAATCGTTAGTGTCATGTCTGTACTGTCTGAAGGTCACACCATTGAGATAACTATCATGTTAAAGACACAATCGTTAGTGTCATGTCTGTACTGTCTGAAGGTCGCACCATTGAGATAACTATCATGTTAAAGACACAATCGCTAGTGTCACGTCTGTACTGTCTGAAGGTCACACCATTGAGATAACTATCATGTTAAAGACACAATCGTTAGTGTCATGTCTGTACTGTCTGAAGGTCGCACCATTGAGATAACTATCATGTTAAAGACACAATCGTTAGTGTCATGTCTGTACTGTCTGAAGGTCGCACCATTGAGATAACTATCATGTTAAAGACACAATCGTTAGTGTCATGTCTGTACTGTCTGAAGGTCGCACCATTGAGATAACTATCATGTTAAAGACACAATCGTTAGTGTCATGTCTGTACTGTCTGAAGGTCGCACCATTGAGATAACTATCATGTTAAAGACACAATCGTTAGTGTCATGTCTGTACTGTCTGAAGGTCGCACCATTGAGATAACTATCATGTTAAAGACACAATCGTTAGTGTCATGTCTGTACTGTCTGAAGGTCGCACCATTGCAATAACTAGCATGTTTAAGACACAATCGCGAGTTTCATGTCTGCACTATCTGAAGGTCACACCATTGAGATAACTATCATGTTAAAGACACACTCGCTAGTGTCATGTCTGTACTGTCTGAAGGTCACACCATTGAGATAACTATCATGTTAAAGACACACTCGCTAGTGTCATGTCTGTACTGTCTGAAGGTCGCACCATTGCAATAACTAGCATGTTTAAGACACAATCGCGAGTTTCATGTCTGCACTATCTGAAAATAATAATAATAAATTCTTTATTTTCAGAAGGTAACCTATTAAGGTTAAACAATAAATTTGGCTAGCTAGCGTATATCATTGTTTGCGATATATAAGTTTTGTTATTATTGTGACCCTAGGAAATGTGACGTTTACAACACTTAACAAGTTTTCCCATTGTATCGTATCTATACGAACAGCTAGCAATGTTTACATATTTTAAGAGTAGGAATGCAAAATTGACAGATGATCGAATGGAATAGGACGGATGAAATCGGTTTAGTATCGAAACATAATCGGATTGCAAGAGGAAGTAAACATAGAATGGAATTGAATAGAAAGTTGTACATTCTAAATGATACAAGACTTTAGTGTTTATATAAATCTGGAGCGATATTATATACTCAACAAGACCACATGGTGTTGTCTTTGTCAAACATTGACAGATGTAGATGAACATTGAACATAATGTTAAATAATATATATATCAATAATATTTTATCAATACATATGTTTAATATTAAGTAGCATTAAACAACATACTGTTAGTATATAAACGTATGATTGTATGCCACAGTTAAATATATATTGTTGCGAAGCGCCAAGAAAACAAAGCAAATTCCAAATAAACCCAATATTAGTTTCAGCCAAATTCAAATCACAAACCAAATTATAAAGAATGACATTAGCCTACCAATGAAATGCGTTTTTACAAAGCTATTTAAGAATGTTAGTTCATTTATCCCAAGATGCACTTTCTCGGGTACTTCCATCGTTTCAGCCGATTATTGCAGACTTTCTTGACTTGTTCCGTGATGTTTTCCATCAATTAAATAATATTCCCACTTGTCCTCCTGCATTTTACTTAGTTGTTCTTTATGGTCGACCAGACCATTCCTTGCACCCCTTTCCAATGCATGTTTACCATTGCATCCATATTCCCATACATGTTTACCCTTGCACCTCTTCAGTGCCTGATGTTTTGTAGGCTGTTGTTTTCTTGGGGGTCTATGTGAGGAGGGCATTGTCTTTTGCATGTGGCGTTCCCTCTAACAATTTAGTCCCTCCAACATAGGTTAGATATCTTAAATAATAATCATTAAGATGTATACATGATCAAAACAATCTTTGTTTTACCATATGACATTTATAACAGTATTTTTATGTATACACTGGAACACCTTTAATCCGGAAACCCCTTTAAACCGGACAAATCGTCCGGTCCCAACTGTTTCCTTTAATCCGAAAACCCTTTAATTCAGGAAACCGGACAAGAATTTTGGACCGTAATGGATATTTCCATTATAAATCAACCCTTCAAAGCGGACAAGAATAAAGTCTCAATATTAATTTTCACATATTGCACAAAACCTTTTGACGAAAGAGTTTGATACAGAGCACTGTGAGTATCAGAAGAACTGATTTTCGAATGCAATTGGAATTATAAGTTTAAAACAGTAAAAATAAAGTCAGTCAATATTGTTTTTAACATTTCACACCTTATAAGTGTTTGGCTATAGATATGTATATATGTTGTTATGACAATGAACTTTGTGAGTTTTTGTCAATAAAACTTTGAACTTGAACTTGAACTATAGCATCTGTCTGTCATGATTGGTCTTAATTGCTATGACAACAAACTAATTAATGATACTTGATAATTGGAGGGTTCATTGACTGTGTTTTCACTCGTTCTTGGTTTAATTTATGGCCCCTGTAGTATTTGACAATGGTCTAGTGTATTGCAGGGGTCTCCTCCAACCAATCAATTCTTGTAAATCATTTGAGTAATTAGTAATTTGCAAACATTGAAATTGTTATTTTGAAATCATATCTTTAAGAGAAAATGTACAAACCACATCATTTTCTTGTAATGTAAAACAATGGCTACATGTGACCGCAAAACGCAAACATACTGAAGTTCAACTCATCAAGGTAATTAAATACAGATTATTTAAATGATCATTTTTTCGGCAATTTCGATATTGAAATGAATAGAAGTTTATTAATGTATTTTTAGTCAGATTTAGATTTAATAGTTTTATGGATTTTTGATACAAATCACTACAGTACTAAACACAATATAGATCCAAATGTCCCCTATATAAATATGGACCAAATCTTGTCCAGTTCTCAAAACCCCTGTAGTCCCGAGCTCGTCAGGTTTAAAGGGGTTCCAGTTTGTAATACAATACATACCAGTATCGTCTAGTCACGATCTCGATTATCGAATGTCGCCTACGTGGCGATGTTTCTGCTTTGCTGCAACGTCACACCGGTGCAGAGTCGCTATCAGCAACAGAAAAATACCGGGTGATAGTTAAATTACTTTCGATCGAACGTAATGGTACAACGTCATATGTATAGAAAAACGAGATTAAATGGCGTGCGTCAATATTTAATAACATCTTAGATCTATTGATTTCTTTCTTTAGGTAAAGTAAAATGATATTGCATAGCTTTTCGTTACACAGAAATGTCGTCAACCTTCGGAGAAATACACTCCGTCGGGTTACAATGTTGCCTCATCTTGTTACTGTCCCTCTCAAAGCTTTGTGATGATTATATACTGCATCGTTTTATATATAATTCAGATTGCAACAACGTTACAGTAATGCCATACGATAATAGAGCAATACAAAGTGACGCCTTGCCGGATGCCACATTTGATTCTTATTCACACCCTGAATGCACAACACACTGTCTTGAGTCTGCCTTCAATGGAACAGTGTGTACTGCCGTGCACTTTGATGATACTTGCAAGATATATACTTCATCGATCAATCAATGGTACATCCACACATTAAAGTCAGGCTCTCATCTGGAAATTGTGACATGCGATAACAGTATGATTATTATTCATTCTTTCAAATAGTTTAATTTCAGTTTAGAATTCGTCTGGGTTTTTTGGGAACAAAAAAGGAAGTATAGTGCTCCGGACTGACTGCGAGTGAGTTTTGAATAATATTTTGCTACAATAAATTTTGTAAACACAATTCGTTACCAAGATTTTCAGCACTCTGTCTTCGGGCATGTCAGCACTCAAATAATAGTATTGCATAATTGTTGTCATAATAATTATCTACTTGCTAAAAAATGGCGTTTTGTCAGCACAACAATCGAACAACGATTTGGTGTTGATATTATAAACATCAGTGTTGTCTTTTTTCTGATTTTTAACTTAATTTCCAACTTTAAGTCTGTTCTTTTTAATCGTATGTTCGTGCAACACAAATACATTTCGTAGTTTGGTGCAACACGATTAAATTTCGTACTTTTAAGTTTCATCCATCATGTTTCCTAATTAAAAACCCAGATGTGTTCCTGTAAATATGTTCGTGGTTGCCTGCAATGAAGACCCACAATAAACCCGATTCGGTAAAACAGTATATCTTCACCCCATCATCAATCTGTTTTGTGTTCATGCCTTTCCATGTCTTAAACTATAATTTTCAACTATCTTGTTTATTTTGACGAGCACACTGCTGGTATTCAACTATCTTGTTTATTTTGACGAGCACACTGCTGGTATTCAACTATCTTGTTTATTTTGACGAGCACACTGCTGGTATTCAACTATCTTGTTTATTTTGACGAGCACACTGCTGGTATTCAACTATCTTGTTTATTTTGACGAGCACACTGCTGGAATTCAACTATCTTGTTTATTTTGACGAGCACACTGCTGGTATTCAACTATCTTGTTTATTTTGACGAGCACACTGCTGGTATTCAACTATCTTGTTTATTTTGACGAGCACACTGCTGGTATTCAACTATCTTGTTTATTTTGACGAGCACACTGCTGGAATTCAACTATCTTGTTTATTTTGACGAGCACACTGCTGGTATTCAACTATCTTGTTTATTTTGACGAGCACACTGCTGGTATTCAACTATCTTGTTTATTTTGACGAGCACACTGCTGGTATTCAACTATCTTGTTTATTTTGACGAGCACACTGCTGGTATTCAACTATCTTGTTTATTTTGACGAGTACACTGCTGGTGTTCAACTATCTTGTTTATTTTGACGAGCACACTGCTGGTATTCAACTATCTTGTTTATTTTGACGAGCACACTGCTGGTATTCAAGGACTGGTATTAGTCCATTATTGTCGTTTATTTTTATTCAGGATGTTTTGAACTTCGCTTTCCAAAAAATGGCTATGTTAACCACACGGGGACGCATGTTGGGAGTACATCTACATATTTCTGTTACCCAGGTTATATACTTACTTCTAACAAGTCCAGAACTTGCCAAAACAATACGCTATGGGATGGTGTCGAACCGTCATGTGATTCCGTCGACTGCGGAGCACCAACGTCTATACCAAATAGTATTGTACTTGTAGGTAACACAACGTATACTTATACTGTTGAATACCAGTGTAACCCAGGCTACATCCTGAACGGGTCTCATATATTCAAATGTCATGCTGATGGTATGTGGGACGGCGTGCCCGCTTGTGATCCCATAGACTGTGGTGACCCGGACGATATAGCACATGGAACCGCTATGTACAACTGTACGCTCTTTAACTCAGTTGCAAACTACGAATGTTATACTTGGTGTGAAATAGTTGGCCATAATCAATCCTCGTGTTTGTCTACCGGTTACTGGAGCAATCCATCACCAAATTGTTCATGCTCACAATGCGAAAGTTTGAGTAATCCCTACAATGGATTTGTTGTCACCACGGACGGTAATAAAATTGGCAGTGTAGCAAGCTACTCATGCGGGTCTGGCTATACGTTGTCAGGAACACACACCAGAACATGTAGTACACGAGGCAACTGGACATCAACTGAGCCAACATGCGACATGTCAGGCGAGTTTTTGTTTTAAATCATTAAGTAAACACGGCTTATAAAATGAATTTACTACTGTTTGTTTTATTTTCTCGCAGTATCAACAACTTATAACACATGTCCGCAACCTTTGCCTTTTATAGACAGAACCCAGGGCGATTGTGCCACTGACCGTATCAAGTCTGTACTGCTATTTTCGCCAATATTTATGTAATATGTGGTTTGTGTCTTTTGATTGTGTAATAGTTGACTTGCATGTATATTATACTGAAAGGAAAAAGAAACGCCGGGTCATACATTGTGTTATAATTATATAATTCAATGGGACAACAGCTGTAAAACTGTATCAAACTATTTCTTGCGTGATACGAATTTTTTCCTGTTATCAGCATTAGTTCGTTTTTAGAAACACGTAATCAAATACAAACGCATAGAGATGACTTCGTTCAAATTCAAATCCATAGCACGTCTTGCTCTGTGCAGGTTTACAACACAATCTGCTGCTATAATTCAAACAATTTAACTACGCATATTCGAAATTGAAAGAGTTCGCGCCATTGAAATTCTACTGCTCGAGCAGCGACAAGAGCAGATTGCTATGCAGATTGGTGTGTATGTTTCGACAATAGATGGTCTTGTTACACGTTTCAGAGTCTATGGGATGTTTGCAGACCTACCGCGACCTAGCCGTCCTCGTGTGACGTCAGGACTGAGGCATGCTCAGCCAACTCCGGCGTCGGTACCGCCGCGGAAACGGCACATAATACAGTGGGGGCATTCACTCCCTCAATTCACCGCGAGACCGAGATAAATCGTTTTAAAGAGATTTACTTACAAGCGCGTCTCCCCTACGTTGGTTTGACACTCTCAATGAGACAATCCGTCAAACAATATGAATTTATGTTGGTGACTCCAAAAATCTAATAAAGTATCTGATGTTAGTCTAATAATTTATTTCTGAATTTTACCAGGCGTTTCTTCTTCCTTTCAGTATACTTTCATGTCTCTTGTAGTTTTGTGGTGGTTTTGTGTTTTGTATTTGGCATTTCCTGATTGTCTTCACCTTTAAAAGAGAGAATAAGTTGCTACTCGGAACACCACATACATAAGACAGTGCCTCCCCACTCAGACCTCCGGATAAACAAAAGTCCATAAAACATCAGGCATTTGAGGAGGTGCAAGGGTACAAACGTAAGGGTCCAGTGGCACAAGAAATGGCCTGGCCTACCGTAAAGGACAGCTAAGGAGAACTGATGAGTACAAACAGGGGGGATACATCAACGGACAATTCAAGACAGCTGGCAACAATATGCCGAAAGGGGGAGAAAGAGGGAGAAAATAACACGAACACTATATCAAGTACAAGAATTGCACAAGGGGAAAGGGAAATTTAACATACATAAAACACAAATATAAATAATAACCATGCATCGATTTAAAGCCTTGGAACTGTCAGGGGGTTTAAATCAATTTAACAGCTAGCTAACCTCACACTTAATCGCTATATTGTCATTGATTTCAAACACTGACACATAAATTAACCAAGTAGGCAGGAACTAATCATTATAAGCAAGTAACAATTATGTACATAACAACCGACACATTGTTTGTAATCAAACACGAAGAAACAAGCAGCCTTATACCGATTTTGCTCTTAGAAACTAATGTTTTACAACAGAATGCGAAATAACCACAAAATATTTAATAAAAATCCTATTGTAAAGTCAACCGAAAAAATGTTGATAATAAATAAACATATTTGTTAAATACTGGCGATAGCTAGGGAATTTAAAATAAAGACAAATAGAAATAAAATATAAAAAACATATGATGAGAAAACTAAAACAAAATTACGACTGTACCAAATAAAGATTAAGGTAAGCAGTTCATAATTGGCACCATGTCTGCGATAAATGAAACAGTTCTCGTTTCAATCTATATAATACATGGATAAAATTTGAAAATTTATAATTTAAACCGTTCCACACAAAAATAATGGCCCGTTTTCTTCTCTGAAAAACTTAGCCTTTAAAAATAATTATTTCTTCGTAATTTCATATGCAACCATCTTTGTACTAAACAGAAATTGCAAATTTAAGAAAAGTCAGAAATATTTGAAAAAATCAAAAAAAAATTTTGGGCGTGACATTTGTGTCATTAAATATTTAAAATAAGGAATATTTCATGCGAACATAAAAACTATTGACTATGTTAGAAAACCCAAACATCAGTTTGGCATCATATTGTTTTCAATGAAAATTAATTGTAACATATAACATCAACTATATCAAATTTTCAGAGACATTTAACGTCTAGTTTTTGCAAAATTTCATTTTGAACAGAATGCTGCCTAAATTTTACATACGTATGATGACATTGGAATTTGCAATTTTGTGTATTTTGATTCAAAAGTATGATTTATTTGTGGCAAATGAAGTTCATTGTTGTTGAAAACATGAGAAAACAAGAGATGTTTGTAAAACATTATGCCCCCTCATGGTTTTTTGTCAGGGTTATATTTTGTACTATTGCATAAGCAAGTTCAAAGTATGCTGCACAAATATACATGCTAGAAATGTTTTTTGTGGTAAAAATGGTAAAACAGGGTTTCGTGCATGTATAGTTTGATAAGTGCCGTATCGGAAACAGTAACAGTAACATCAGGTTGTTTGTTAACTATATGTAATGAAAGAGCTCTTCTCATGTATGTGAGTTACTGACCTTAATTTATATAGATAGTCATGTATAATAGAAGTCTACAATTTTGTCATACTGAACATTCCAATTAATGGGAAAGGTTTAAATACAATTGACCTATGACCTTGATCCCTTGACACCAAAATCATTAGGGTTCCTCAGCTACCAAAACTGAATGTGGAGTAAGTTTGAGTATGATAGGTCAATGGGTTCTCGAGTTATTGATCGGAAACGGTTTATTTACAATTGACCCCTGTGACCTTGGCCTTTGACCCCGTGACCCTAAAATCAATAGGGATCCTCTGATACCAAAGATGAATTTGTGGACAAAGTTTGAGGATAAAAGGTATAGCGGTTCTTGAGTTATTGATCGGATACAGTTTGTGAACAATTCACCCATGTGACCCGTGACCCCCTGGCCCCAAAATCAATAGGGCTCCTCTGCTACCCAAGATAAGTGTGTATCAACTCTGAGGATAATAGGTCAAGGGGTTCTTGAGTTATTGATCGGAAACGGTGAACATTTGACCCCTGTGACATAGACCTTTGATCCCGTGACCCCAAAATCAATATGGTTCCTCTGCTACCTAAGAATAATGTATGGACCAAATTTGAAGATGAAAGGTCAAAGGGTTCTTCAGTTATTGATCGAAAATAGTTTGTGACCAATTGACCCATGTGACCTTGTCCTTTGAGCTTGTGGATGATAGGTCAAGGGTTTCTTGAGTTATTGATCAGAAACTATTTTGGAACAAATGATTCCTGTGATCTTGACCTTTGACCCCAAAATCAATCGGGTTCCTCTGCTTCCCAAGATGAATGTATGGACCCAGTTGTGTATGATAGGGCAAGGGGTTTTTGAGTTATTGATCGGAAACGAAAAGGACATACTAACATACCGAGAGACCGACCGAACGACATGTGCAAACCAATATGCCCTCTTTTCTTCGAAGGAGCGCATAATAATACATTGTTGCCAAATGATGTCACTTCCTAGACTTAAACGAACTTTATAAAAGGACCATTTAAAATAAAAAGTGAATGACTGCCAAGAATATTATAATTTGCAACTCCAATAAATTTAACATACATTATTCAATTTTTTTTAAATTGTGTTTAGTTAATATAGATATAGAAGGGAAATTACCCAACGTTATGGACGGAATACTTTAACCAATGATGGACGGCTTACCTTAAGGTTCATGTTAAGCGGATTTTGCATATTACAATTCACTGATTTTTTAAGTAAAATAACAATGCAATATCGATTATTATATATCTAAATGTTCGTCTGAATGAGCAGATACAGATAGATTATTTGTTATTGACAAATAACATAATTTAAAAACAAAAATACTTAAAATGGTCAGAATTTTTAGAAAATATGTAAAAAAATAACAACTTCTTAAATAATTTCAACTATTACTTTTTTTGGTCAATAAAACACTATTCTAGGTGATAGAGACAAAAGAAAGTCTAAAACACTTGGATTAACTCTTAAATGTCAACAAACAATAATGGCGGCGCCCAGTGACAACATTTGAACAAGTTTGACATCAAGTTTCTACTTTTTTGATAAAATCTAGAATAAATAAGTTCTCGTACCATCTTACTAAGATAATGGATAATAACGTTGGTATGATATTAAACTTAAAATGTTTTCGGATCACAAATTGGATATATTTATAGTGAAGGACCCTTTTTTACCTGAAATGTCACATACTTTTGGCCTATACAGCTATGGTAGTGCACAAAGGCATATATTAAACACCCAATTTATTCTTGTTACTCTTATCATTTATATTATGCAACTGATTTGAGTTAGAATGTATTGAATTCCCAGAAATTTGTGTTGCATTATTTGTAGCAATTGCAATGCCAATCCACTTGACATGAACCTTAAGTTGTATTATAAAACAGCACTATACCGAGAGAACTTTCATCGTTTATGTTAAATGACGCCATAATAAAGAAAGCAGCTTGGTGAAATCTAACTGATATATGCCTCAATGATAAGTACGTATTGCGTAGAAAAGATACTGGCAGATTAATAAAAACTCAAAATGATCTAATACTTCTACAGACAATGGACAGCACAAAATGAAACAAGGACAAACACCAACGTAAACCCAAATCATTATAGACACCGCAGCTCAAAACATTCCCGAAAGGCAAAATGGGATGGGTAATAGTTTTAAGAAACTCCATGGAACGTTTTGCTGATAGTTCCAGAGCAAAAGTTAACCCCTACAGAGTTCCTAACATAATCCTTAAATACAGTATCATCTATCATATCCTGCCATATCAAGTATGGTTTCGTGTTGTACGTAATGTATTTAGTTGTTTATTTTACTGGTAATCGTCTTATTCATTCCATATGTTACACTTTAATGGTACTGGTATATATCGATCCATCTACATTTGTATTTGCTGAAACATGTTTGGTTTCCCTGATGTAGAGGCTTAAACATTTTTCCTCTTGTTGTCCCCTGATTTCTCCATAGTTCTTTCGCACCCCTTTTCTTAAGCCAGTTTACCCTTGGACCTTCTCAGTTCCTAATATTTTGTAGACTGTTGTTTTCCTGGTGTCTTTGCGAGGGGGGGGGGGGGGTACTGTACTCAATGTCTTACTTTATACCTTATCTTGATTAAATACAATGCAATTGTCATTTTGTATCGTCTTGTATGTGTTGTTGGGTGTTCGCCTAGTATACTAGTATTGTTTTTTACAAACTTAGTCAATGTCTAGTTCTGTAGCAATATCACGATTAAGTGCGAGGTTAACATAGCTTAAAACTGGTTTAAGGCCCCAGTATTCTATATTGACAACCGAACGGACCGACGATCGAATAATAGTTGCCGTGAGTTTTGCGATCGGCTACTTTATATTTTCGCAAGTCGATTTATTACTTGGCGCTCTATTGGATAATTATGAATACTAACTTGAAACTGTACTGTTAATATGAACACAGTGAATGAAGTAAACAATACTAGATTTAAATTTGGTTCGAAGTTTTTCCTTAATTGACAAGTTATTATTTGGATGCATTCGTATGATGTAAAACGCAACAGTTACATCATGTATTTTGCCTGCTTAAATTGACCGATTATGTCGATTTATCGCATCGGTTCAGTTATCCGAATATGCCGATCGATTGGTAAACCTGACGAATTTGCAAATGGTCTGCATTTTTAGAACTGTCATATAAGGACAATTTACCGGCATGCCACCACGCAATGTTCCGACCTATTGCCGACATTGTGTAAGGAATGTCAACGTGAAACCATTTATAAACTTTGGATTTAATTTAGTTGAATTCATAGCGTAATAACGCTCAGTAACAGTCCTGTGCTTTACAAACCATACTATATATATCATATGACATTGACAGGGTTTAGATATTGCAATATTTATTAGATATTAACCACTGCCTTCATTCTCACATGCTAACTATTACAAACTCACGTTTACAGGTACAGTGAAACCAAATCACCAGCCCATTTATATAATACCATGTGCATGCCACAAGAGTACAGCCTTCGCCAATATGACACAGCAAGAGATCGTAGATCAACTGGTGAAAGACACAAAAATTGATGTAAGAAGCACAGCAAAGGCCAAACAAAAGCTTGAATGTTCGGAAGACTCTCGGGAATCTTCAAAACTTATGGGAACTTTGGGACTATTGATAATATCAATTGTTTTTGGCTTTATTTTACTTATCGACTGTCTGTCGTTGTTATGTGATTGCCGCTCTGCAAAACGTATAGCTGCAACTAACAACCGACGAACGGAGTAATGACAATGTAACAAAACAATTGAAACAGCACAGAGAGAAAACATTAACATGCATACATGTACAGTTGTCGAGGCTATTTACATGTTGTGTTGTGTTGTGTTGTGTTGTGTTGTGTTGTGTTGTGTTGTGTTGTGTTGTGTTGTGTTGGGTTGTGTTGTGTTGTGTTGTGTTGTGTTGTGTTGTGTTGTGTTGTGTTGTGTTGTGTTGTGTTGTGTTGTGTTGTGTTGTGTTGTGTATGATGTTTCGGATTCAAGTTGGTGTTTTCTATGTTTCATTTTGTTTTGTCCAGTGTTTGTCTATGTGTGTCTAAGTACTAGTTGGGTTGATCATTTTTAGTTTTTATTAATGGGCAATCATCTTCTCTATGCAGTACGTACATTATTTCATATATATCAGTTCAATTACTCCAGGCTTCTTTCTTCATCATGACAGCATTTCATAAAATTATACATGTGCTTATTGTTCTAATTGTACTTATCATATAGTCGGATCCAGCATTTCAATTGATATCAAAATTATAAGGGTTACCGCGTACGTACGTACACACGTTTTTTCCAAGACTTTCATGGTCTGTTTCATTTGATTTTAACAAATGATGTCACTTAAAATACAGCACGTCTTTAAAGCAAGAGCTCTCATCGGATGCTTAACGAAGGCTTAGCGAATACTCTGGAGTTGTCGTTATGTAACGAAGACTTCGTTCGTTAAATGAAACTAACGACAGCTTTTGGTTAGCATACACTTAACTAACGATGACTTAACGATGACATAACGATCATAGTTGGCTTAACGAATGCTTCTGGTTACTTACCCCAGTTTGGCGTGTATGTCTCGACAATAGAAGGTCTTGTTAGACGTTTCAGAGTCACAGGGATGTCTCCAACATCGACATCGGTACCGTTCCTCCGCGAAAACTATACGTAATACAGTAGGGACACACTTTCGCCCAATTCGTTCCGATGCCGAGAAATCATTTAACAGAGGTTCACTTACTAGCGCCAATGTTGGTATGACACAGCACAACGTCGAGCAAATCAGACAAATTGGTTAATAGAACATTCTCCATGAGACAATCAGGCAAACAATATAAACCTATGTCACCGTAACTAATAATGATGCATCATTACGTACATATTTCAAAAAGTCACATATATATAGAATGTTAGTGTAATAATTTAGATCCGAGGTTCATTGTGTGTTTTTATCCGTGTCGTTTACTTTACTGGTAATATACATAGTCTCATTCGTTCAATACATTACATTTCAATTGTGCTGGTATATCTGTCAGTTTTCTAGGCAAACATCTTTGAGTTCCATGATATAAAGGTTTAAACTTATTTCTGTCTCACTTAATTCCCATTGTTGTTTTGCCTACCTATCCTATAAAAATTTACCCTTGTACCTCCTCATTCCGTAATGTGTTGTTTTCCTGGGGTCTGTGCGGGGAGGCTTTAGCTTGTAAGAACTTAATTCTCTCTTACCGAGTTAATTGTAGTTGAAGTTAATATCTTTGACTGTCTTATTTTGATCTTAATGTGCTTGTCAAGTACTCGACTTCAATGATTTCATGATTAACATGTGATTAATAACAATGCAATAGTATTGGTTTCTACAAACCGAGTCAATTGACAGTATTTAGTGATACATGTATCACGGTTAAGTGAGAGGTTGACATGCATCAAACTGGAATGAGTCCCCAGCATATATATAGACTCAAGAAACCGGACGACGATAATCGACGACAATCGAAGAACCGTCGCCGTTTTGCGATCGTGTTCGGCTACTTTATTTTTCACATTAATAGTCGATTAATAACCTGGGACAGTTTTTGAAAATTATGAATAAATTATGAACTTGTAATATGAACAGATGTAATAATTACAAGATTTAAATTTGGTTCCAAGTTAATTTTCCGATATTGACAAGTTACTATTCCGATGCATTTTTTATGTTGTAAAAAGCATTTGTTACATCATGGATATTGCCTACTGAAAGACACTTCTAAATATTTAAAGGTCAAAACCGATGAACATGAATAATTTGCGCAATGTATGTAGATTAATCGTATCGGTTCAGTTATCCGATTATGCCTATTAATCGGTTGATAAACCTGGCGGATTTGTCCGTCATTAACTGACAGTTCAAACTTCAATAATGCGAGGCTGTTGTGTTGCTATGTTCTATTCGTGTTTAATTCTTCTGCATTTATGGGTTCTCATCAAACAAGGGTCTTGTTTTCATTTTGTGAGTGTCCACCTCTTCATTTTTCGTTTCATTTGGAACTCGTGGATCTGTGTGGTGACTGGGGAGTCTATGTAGATCTGTGTGGTGACTGGGGAGTCTATGTAGATCTGTGTGGTGACTGGGGAGTCTATGTAGATATGTGTGGTGACTGGGGAGTCTATGTAGATATGTGTGGTGACTGGGGAGTCTATGTAGATCTGTGTGGTGACTGGGGAGTCTATGTAGATCTGTGTGGTGACTGGGGAGTCTATGTAGATATGTGTGGTGACTGGGGAGTCTATGTAGATCTGTGTGGTGACTGGGGAGTCTATGTAGATCTGTGTGGTGACTGGGGAGTCTATGTAGATATGTGTGGTGACTGGGGAGTCTATGTAGATCTGTGTGGTGACTGGGGAGTCTATGTAGATATGTGTGGTGACTGGGGAGTCTATGTAGATCTGTGTGGTGACTGGGGAGTCTATGTAGATCTGTGTGGTGACTGGGGAGTCTATGTAGATCTGTGTGGTGACTGGGGAGTCTATGTAGATCTGTGTGGTGACTGGGGAGTCTATGTAGATCTATGTGGTGACTGGGGAGTCTATGTAGATCTGTGTGGTGACTGGGGAGTCTATGTAGATCTGTGTGGTGACTGGGGAGTCTATGTAGATCTGTGTGGTGACTGGGGAGTCTATGTATGATGTTTTCAATAATATCAAGATGTATATAGTACCTGAAGGAAGGTAGTGAATAGAAGATCTCGTTTACGGGGTTTTCCACACATAACCACATGGTATTACATGAAACAACGGAAGTGGACATGCAAATAACACACTTCAACACAACATTTTACATGAAGAAAAACGAAGTCATTAAATGGTGAACGGGTCTACATCATTAGAACTGGTAATATAATGACAATTTGATGGCATGCCACCTCGCAATTTTCCTGTCTAATGCCGACATTTTGTTAGGAATTCGCACGGAAATAACGCTTACAATTAGATGCTTCACAAATAATAATATAGTACATGTTTTACATTTGCAGGGTTTATATACTGCAATATTTATTAGAAGCTAATCACTACTCATCTTTCTCACATGTTAAATTTACAGTTGCAGTGAAACCAACTCAACAGCCCATTTTTATAATGCCAGTAACATACATGAATTTACAATTTTATTTTAATGGTCGAAAAATATACCCAAATTTATACAAATGTATTTGTTTCGCGTAATGGTCCTAAACATTTAGACCATGCTTGTACTTGCAACGTTCTTCTATTTATACGGAAAGTATCTCACTTGAAACTTTGATGTCATTGTTTTCATCAGGTTTTACGCCGTTTTTCAGTTTTCCAGGAATTAATTATCAAACAGTACTAACTTGCTCTTCCTCAAGCAACTAAGAATTTCTCTAGATATGGTGGACCAATGTCACGGAAGAACATAACCAATCTCAACCAGGGAATCTAATCTTAGGGATATATTATCTAGATTAGGATTTCATGATGCATGACTTCAACAAGGAGTCGGTAATACAGATATGTTTTACTTGTTTTGATACAACATTTGTATGACAGCTTGCAGACATGACATATACGATTAAATAATTTTAGCAGATCTATATTTCGTAAGGATATTATTAATTTTGATTTCCAAAATGACCATTCCAGATAAATATCTTAACACGAAAAGCTGTCTGATAGTGCCACCACTTACTTACCACATATCCCCCTAAGTTTTAGAAAGGACAATCTAATTCAGATAAGTGGTTAGGAATTGGTAAGCTAAGCAATGCATTTTATTTTATGTGTGATGTACGGCACGGTTTATGTTTGTCTACATTTCTATTTCCATGTTTTTGAATTATCTAGAAGAATAAATGAGCTTAAACAATGTTATAGGCATTGATGTTCTAATGACAACATTATTTGTCTTGCTATATGCTGACGACGAGTCAGCTGAAGAGCTTCAGAAAAGATTTGATTTATTGTTCGAGTATTGCATTAGATGAACATTAAGGATCAATGTAAAAACATTGTAGTTGTTTTTAGGAAAGCGGAATTACTCAATTCAATTTCGGTGACGATTTTGTAGACATTGTAAATTCCTTTTCCTATCTATGTCTAGTTTATACTCAGTGTAGTGTTTGCATGTAGCTCACTGTTCTATAGCAGGTCAATAATACAAAACATGTTTTAAATTAAACAGATATCTTCTTAATTTTCCTTACGGGTTACCCCGGTATGTTAGTCTTAGTTTAGAACTCTTTGACAAATTTAAATTATTATTCCTGTAAAGTTGGGGGCGGGGGGGGGGGGGGTCACAAAGCAAATAATACAGAACGGGTCTATCGTCAGTATTGTAAACGAATTTAAACGTTGGAAGGTGTACTCAAAACGACCTCGTGCATGGTAAATTTGGCGTGTATGGTTTGACATACTCTATGTATTTCAGAATAATTACATAGTGGCTGAAAATACAATCTTGCAGTGACATTAAATTTTGTAAAATTATATACAACGTGCGGCGAGAGGATTCTGATGTCTACCCAAACTATGTTTCGTGGGTGTTATTAGTCCTTAATCTTTTGTCAAATGTAAGTTTTTACGAGGTTTGACTAACACAAAGTATTGAGAATACTAAAGTATATTTGAGCATTTTTAAACAACTATCCAAAATTGACTTAGTCGATCAGAAAACTCCAATAGGAAACATTTCTTCAATTTCTTTATTAATTTTGAAAATTAAGTTCATATAAAATATATTAATATTAGTAAATTTAAGATCGCGATGACAAGACTAAAAGTATAAAAGCAGAATTTAAAATAGAGTTCGGTAGATATACCAATAGAAGACAGAAAATGTTTCATTTGCAACAAAATTGAAGATGAATATCACTTTATTTTAAAATGTTCTTTTTATACTCATCGACGTACAAACTATATCACCATTGCTGGTCACGTCCTTACATGTTTAAGCTTAAAGCATTAATCGAAACCAAAACTCAGTTTTAATAGCCTGAGTGCATGTATACAATGTATATCACATGCGTTTCTGAATTACGTGATTCACTTACCTAATTTCAGTATAAACTGTGAATATTATATAACTAACAAATGTAAATATATATGTTTTGTGTTGTTTTGTAAATGATGTATGTTTATTGTCTGTTTACAAATTGGTGTTTGTCTCTTGTCATTTGTATCTTCAAAATGTAAAGTTAAGCAAATCACTATAACTTGCACACCTCCGCTGAACGATTTCGCTTTTCGCTAATTTCTCACTTTCTTTAATAAGACTTACACTGTCTCAATAACAAACATGCCATACTCATCTCATTTATTTCATTAAAAGATATGCGTTTTTTTCATATTCAATCTTCAACACCAGTTGCCTTTTTTACGTCTGTTATATGAAATGTATGTATTATATCTATGTTGACATGGGCCCATGGCCTACTTAATTTGCAATAAATTTATCTAGCTATCTATATGTATATGTTTGTTTGTCTTCATGAACCGTATGGCTCATTGGACTGGAAATGAAATAAACTCATTATGTTAAGATTATGAGCTACTGTTCTCTTTCTTCGAGGTTTCGGAGTGTCTGTATATATATATATATACATGTACATTGTTAAGTTGCGAGTTGTTTTGTAAAGTTAACATTTAATGAACTTCATTGCATCTGTATGTATAGCGTGTCTTTAAAATGTGGAATTCCCTTCAAACAAACTAAATGTTTTGTAATGGTTGACAAAGTACGTGTTACATTGTGATGGGAGCGGAAATCAAACATCGAATAAAATCCGTTTTAAAGTATATATCACAGTGGTCCTACGACAACAGGAAGTGCCTACAGTGTTCGTCAAAATAACTCATGCTCATATTTGCATAAATGGTTGTGTCTTAACCATGTCATCGAAACTATATAGTGCGTGTTTGTTCATTTAAAACATGTCAATATAATTGAACTGCTTATATCGAATTACCCAACAAGGGTTTATTGTTGGCAATGTCTCGAATGGCTGTAAGTAAATAATATGTAAAAAATAATGAATGGATCAAAAGTCCATTTGCGTGTGGTGAAGATATTTGGTCCTTTTTGCTTATCAAATACCCGCTAAATCCATAAATTTATGATCAAATAAATACTTTCACACATATTGACTTTCAGTCGTAATGGCACGGCCATGATATAAAAGTGCTGGTGTGTATATTCTTATTAGTTGAACAATTCATAAACATGAAACTACGATATCAAAACGTACCAAGTACGCTGTTTCACATATATATGTACAATGACATGATATCTTCGTCACGGTACTAATTAAATACAAACTTCAGATGTTTATAACAAGCCTAACCATTGTTCGTATTCGCATGTATACAGCATATATTGGTGTAATTTAACATATCCGTAGCACTTGTTCTTTACAGAACCGGTAATATATGTCCAGTGATTTTGAAAGACGCTTGCTTCTGATTCTTTGTAATTAATATAAACCATATCTGAGCCATCGATGAACGTTTCTGCTCCTTGTGTGTATGTCAAACAAAGGCATATACACTTCGTAGCTTTGAGAACATGAATACTTGTTTTAATCCGGCATTTGGAACCACAAACATAAACAAAGTATGGTGGCATATTTCTGCATCACTTTTTACTAGAAAATAATGTGGTTATCACGTTAAAAACAGATAGTCTGTTCTGAAAACAAAGGGGTTAATTGTTTAAGTGATGGCAGTTGTAGGCACTATCAGACAATTTTTCAAGAGATTTATCTAGTATTTAAATTTATCACGATACTATCTAGTTAACCACATAATTTTCTAGTTAATTATGTAGTTAACTACTTTTCATTAACGTGATTATCACATAATTTTCTAGTTAATTATGTAGTTAACTACTTTTCTTTAACGTGATTATCACACAATTTTCTAGTAAAGTATGTACATGTAGTTAACTGGTGGCAGAAATATGCCACCATAGTTAAGGAATGTAGCGTTTGTCGCTTTGTTTGTGAATAGCTGGATCGGCAAGAAACACTGACATCTTCTCCATCAATAGAAAGAAAACAAAAAAGTGATTTTAATGCATATCACGGAACGTGTTTATTATTTATATGCATTTACTGTCCTGTGACGAGTCTTATAGTAGTCAAACTATAACTTTTTGTGACGAAATTATGCCAAAAAGCCATATTAAAATCAGTTATGTGCCAAAGGTCATCCAAAATATGTAAATGATTGCCCTTTAAAATTGTCGGCAGAGTATTTTACAAAAAGTCGCAGTTTAGACTATATTTTACAACTTCACTAAAATTAAACAGATTATGGAATTTCTAAATATAAAACATGGGAATGTTAACACATAATGAGCATTACACAGAAATGAAGCACCGGGCGAAGTGTTCCGAAACTTGCAGCGATAGGGTATCCACCGATGTGGAGTGGCTTGTATCCTGTGTTAAATATGTGCAGCCCAGTAAAACGGTTTTGAAGATTAAAACTATTTTTGTTACCAAATGTGTCAAGTGAATGATAGAAGGGGATCCCAGGCCGGTCCGCTAACACAGTTCCAAATTAACTGCTGATTGTAAAGATAAAGGTTTCACGATTTCAGTTTTAACAGAAAGCCATCAAATGCAGAAATAAAGATTTCATTATTTCAGTTTTCAAGGGAAGTAATTGTGGCGCTTGAATGCTAGCGGTAAATAAGCTTTAAAAAAGGGACTAAGTTGTTAATGGGAACGGCACATTCAGAAGACAATACCTCCCCACACAGATCCCATGGATAGCGGTAGTGAACAACACATTAGGAGATGATAATCTATAGGAATAGGGCGATAAGAAAGATTACAAATAATAATGAAGGAGAGTAGGCGCTAGATGGATGGGAGAAATAGGGGAAATGAGTCCATTACAGGAATAGCTAAGAAAACCAGTTGGCCATAAACAGAAAGCGGAGAATAATGTACACGAACAGTATTAGCATTGGAATTGTCAGTAAAATAGTGGGGTTTCAAATCAGTTTATCAGCTAGCTAACGTCCTACTCACCCTTAAACTTTACAGCTGAGTGATAAAAAAATCCAGCAAGTATATACACACATTAATTGAGTGAGTTGGTGTTAACTTATCCCTAAAAGCTATTTAGCATTACGCACAATAGCAAAACAATAGATATTGTAGAGACGATAAATAAACATGCGGCCTCATAGTGACCTTGTTCTCAGTAAATGTTATGTTTTGTTTGTAACATACATGTATATATAAAACGAACATAACCAGGATTCGCACTATTGTAGAATTTAATGGGTATTGATTCGTATGGCAGTAAAATTAAGGGGACAACAAGGCGGGAAATTATTAAATGGGTGAAATACGTCACAGAAGAAGTCAAGAAAGTCAGATAGGCCGAAAGAGTGTAAAGAACATGAATAAATAATAAATAAATATTAAAACACGAATTTAGACTAGTTTTTGGCCTGGGGCTTTAGCACAATGCCACAGTAATAATATATATGCTACATTTCAGAGGCTGTGCATTTGACCAATTTTCTTATTAAGGTGCCCTCCCCTTCTCTATGCATTACTCATCATTGAGGCATTTTATCTCCGGGCTTCTTTCTTTATTATTTATTTATAATAATATTTAATTCATATTTATAAACGTATGTACGCATCCTTTTCGTTCCTATTATTCTTTCGTATTTAAAGGTTCTATTAAAGTTCACGACGTGTTAATAATACGCTGCACTTGCGGAACTAAAATGTCGAAAGCATTGTAAATTTGACAACGATAGTTTTCGCCGATAGTTGACGTTGGACACAAGAATATATTGCAGGAATGAGCTTCACCGAGCATCCACTTGCCACAAGTAAAATATACCTTATATATATTTTAAGGTTGTTATATTTTCGCTACTTTCTTTTTAGCCGATGAATGAATTATGAAGGTCGATGTGAGTCGGGACAACAACCGGCCGACCGGCATAGCCGAAAACTCTCTCTACTGTTAATGGACGTCTTGGTCGAGTTTTATCCAGTTGAAAAAAATTACCTCGTGATTCTTATCATGATATTTTCGAAAATGTTCAAATGCTGTTAAATAGTTGAGCAGTTGCAACATCGCAATCACAGTCTCTTGTTCTAGGTAGGAGCCCTGCAATCACAGTCTCTTGTTCTAGGTAGGAGCCCTGCAATCACAGTCTCTTGTTCTAGGTAGGAGCCCTGCAATCACAGTCTCTTGTTCTAGGTAGGAGCCCTGCAATCACAGTGTCTTGTTCTAGGTAGGAGCCTAGTCCAAACAATTAGACAACCATGCTAGATCCTTCACGTTTACCTTCATTTTTCAATATTTGTTTTTTTTATTTTTCATATTTTATCTTCATTGTCAAGCATGGAGTCTAAAAGCATCTAATCAAAAACGCATAGCAAAATCAGTCTCAGCTCAAATTTAAACACTTGGATTATATTGTTTTACCACACGTTTTTCGGATAGATATGTCAAATGCTGCCAAAATCTGATTTAGTTGCACGCATAACAACAATGAAAAACGCAAAAAATGGTAATTATCACGATGTAAACAACTCGCTGTATGTCACCGTCCGCCATTACATAGAGCTGTTTACTCGACTACCCATCGGATTTAAACTCAATTTGCATTATCAAGGCGAGTGTTTCATTCATAGTTTTTGTTGCAACTGTACCATAATTGATTATTTATTAATGTGTCGTAAGTTTTATTGGTGAAATATTTGATTTTATATGCATAAAATCGTCCCGACCAAATTTCGAGCGGCCCCTATATAAAAAGTGCTATGGGAAAATGACGATATCCTATATGACTCCGCATTTGACAGAAAACGTAAAATGTAAAATATCATCAAAAATGAAGGTAAAACGTGAAGAATACAAATGCTTGGAGTTATATGTGTAGGACTAGGTAGGAGCCCTGCAATCACAGTCTCTTGTTCTAGGTAGGAGCCCTGCAATCACAGTCTCTTGTTCTAGGTAGGAGCCCTGCAATCACAGTCTCTTGTTCTAGGTAGGAGCCCTGCAATCACAGTGTCTTGTTCTAGGTAGGAGCCCTGCAATCACAGTCTCTTGTTCTAGGTAGGAGCCCTGCAATCACAGTCTCTTGTTCTAGGTAGGAGCCCTGCAATCACAGTCTCTTGTTCTAGGTAGGAGCCCTGCAATCACAGTCTCTTGTTCTAGGTAGGAGCCCTGCAATCACAGTGTCTTGTTCTAGGTAGGAGCCCTGCAATCACAGTGTCTTGTTCGAGGTAGGAGCCCTGAAATTACACACAAAAAGTATAGACTTTGTTTACTGAAGTTTGTGTGACATTAGATGAAGTACCATTATTAGTGTACAAATCGAGAAATAGTGGAATTGTTTGAACTGGTAAGCTGATGGCTAAGTCTAGTACAGTGTGTTTGCCAGTAACAGATCACTAGTGATGCTGCTGCTAATGAACGGTTTATCTTTGAATGTTTAACTTTAACTAATAGTATTTGGGATGAATATTCATTACTCTTGTTATCAAATTAATGTATTCTAGGTTATTTGTTGAACGTCATGTTTAACAATACACTTGATAGATACCTGTGAATCTGCCATTACCGGATCGTTTTGACCAATAGGGGATCACATGACTTATTGAGTGTAGGGATCGTCTCAAGTTGATTTTTGCTTGTCAAAACAGGTGTTGCAGCTAGAAAATAAGGTCAACTCTTCTAAAATAGTTCCTGGATGTCTTTACCCCCCAAAAACTCTTGGAAAGATACTGACAATGTTCCAACAGAAACTGTCACGTGTACATAATTTTTGAACAAGTAGATCCAGTTAAGAGTAAGAGGCAATAACAATTATAAATCACATTGACCTCGTTGAAAACAATGACATGTTTGTATTCTTAGGGACCAGAATTACTAGAGGCCATAATGAGAAACTATTCAAAAGAAGAGCTCGCACTGAATCAAGGCTTAATTCTTATAGCTTCAGGGTGGTAGATATCTGGAATGATTTAACAGAAGAAATAGTTGATGCACCTACAATGAACTGCTTCAAATCAACACTCAATAAGTTATGGGATACCCCCAACAAGTTTGACGCTATATGTTATAAATAAGAATAAATACAGTAGAGTGTCCACATTGAGTAATGTAAATAGTTTTAATATTGTGTTGATTAACAGTAACACTAATGATTAGTGTTAGTATATATCCTTGATAAGAGTCCTTACCAAGAAAGAGTGATCTCTATCAATGTTGTTCTGATAAAGATGACCTTGTCAATATCAAATTGATGATAGTCCTTATATACTAAGCTATTGTCCTTATCAATATTGTTCTGTTAAAGATTACCTTGTCAATATGTAATTGATAAAATGTAAACTTGAGTTGTGAAAGCTAATAGTGATAGTAAAATGTATCAATATACTTATAATAGAAATATATAATAAAAAAACTACTGGAAGAACTGTGAATTTAGGGAAAATAATACCAAAAGGACCAAAGATGAAATAGTAGTCATACTCATGTATGTAGCTGTTGCTCTAATGCAGTACTAGCAGTATGTTCATGTATTATGTATTTTCAAGATTTGAACAAATCCACATGAAAACTTGTCTGACAGTCATTATGTACCATGATAATCAAACATAAACTTTAAACCCATAAATAATGATGTGAGCAGTCTTTATAAATGGCACAGTACTTGAATTATGCATATTGAAGATTTGAAACACATTCACATGCAAAAGTCTGGACACTGAGGTAACCCTGAGTATACACATGTATTGGCTATCAGACACAAGGCTCTTCAGGGAGACTAACACTTTCTGTATTTGTCCATAATGACTGATTCTGAATACCATGGTGTGTTATAACATACATTACAAGGCAACACAATGCCACCTCCTTCCACATGCTGTGGTGGTCGTAGTGGGAAACTTGGTAATGGGTCACCAGTTACCTCTGCCTGTACTTGACCATGCTCCATCTACAGTCGAAAATGTCCGACAAGGACCCTGGGAACATCGCCATCAGGTAAACCTGCCACATCCTCCCAATTTAGCTGCCATTTATCATCTGTCACTGTCTTATGCATATATTCTGGAAATGATTGGAGTGAAGGTAGCCACACTAAGCAAGCACACATGTCCTGGATGATTGTGTATTCAAGTTCAACCAACAACATGGTCGGTGGTCTAGTTAATGGTGGCTTTATTTTAAAGGCAGGTTATGGGTAGGACTACTCGACTTGTGTGCCACTTTCCTCTTGCTGGCATCCATGCCAAACAATATGTAAACAGAAAAAAGCTTTTATAGTCACAGTAAAACCAATAGGAATGGGATGGATGGAAAGCAGACAGACATGCAAATGCACAATATCATGTACAGTCGACTCTCGTAATGACGAATTCGCTTAAGACGAATTTTCCGTTACCTCGAAGTTTTTCAAAAGTCCCAATTGTATCCTTCTTTGTCTATATGAATTTCTGTTGGTTAAGCCCAATTTTTGTCTCGAAGTTTTTCGTTATGTCGAAGTTTTTTTGTAGTCCTGCTTAACAAGTTTGCACCTTAAATCTATTGTTTAGCACAAAATCATATTGTATCCTGCTGGCGACAAATGTATTCTCATGTCACTGAGATGATTTATCTGTATTTTCGCACATTTAATTATCGATTATTTACACAATGAAAGGATGTGGACATGTTTGCAAAGTATTAGACTATTAATGCAAACTTGTCAAATTAATCAAACCAATTAATTAGAACATGTCTTCTTCAACAATTGTTTTTATGTCTCAGATCGGAGCCATTGGCAAATTTGCGATCAAAGTGGCGATAAAAAATGGCGAATTCGACAATTACCTGCTTAAAATTGCATATTATCTGAAAGATGATGATAAAATTCGATCAGTTTATCCCTTCATATAACGTTGATCGCCCCTCAAGCAGCATCGTAAATTTCAATACATGTACCTGTGTGTACAACTGGTACTATCGGTAGGCAGAGTCTATGGCCTGTCAACTTTGCCAATCAAATCACGCTTATTCTACACAGATGGTGTGTTAGCAGTTTCAACACACGTCGATGTTTTATGTCCTTGTTTGGTAAACAAACATTACTGTCCAGACTTCGTCGGCTTGACTCGACTTTTTAATTACATTAATAACACCCGAAAATATAAAGATATCGGCGAACCAATGATTATTCCTTCATGATTATAGACTACATAGAGGCTGTGTTATCATGTACTTGTTTTTGTCTTCGATAACGTAGTTTTGGAGTTCAAAGAGAAAGTTGTGAAAAAAAATTGTTGATCATTACTATACAACAAACGAACGAAGCTTCTCATTATCGTCGACGACCGTTTGTCAAAATGACATCTTTTGGCATCAAAGCTTCGATTTATGATTCTTGTTAAACCCATCCATAAAATTGATATTTAAAAGAATCTCCTTTGAGATAATTTGATTTGATTGCACCATATCATGTTTGAATTAAAAGAGGCAACATATACACACGCATATAGATTAATAAACACATCGTTCTTAATGAGAAGTACATAAAGTGCAATTTAAGAAACACCGGCAGTAAGGCCTCCCGACGTTTAAGTCGAATTTTTGTTAAGACAAACTATTTTCTACAGTCCCGAAAAATTCATATTAACGAGACTGTATATCTATATGTGTATTTGCATGGCTGCAATCATGCATGTGTAATCTTGTGTGTTTGTGCACAAAATGTATATATATTAAGGCATAATAACTTTTAATAAGTGCACAATTACCTAATTACTCGCAATCATGTTTTGTCTTTTGTTTCAAAACGAGGCTGTGAGCGTTTGCGATGTACACACCATGCGGTTGCAAACTTTTGGCCGACGCGGATTAATAACGATGCATATGACAGTCAAACTTTAAGTGTGACTTGAACCAATGACTTGCATCGACACTAATTAATGCAAGTATTTCCTGCGAAGTATCAACTAAGATACCAGACTACCGGGTTTCCATATTTCCCTGCTGATACAACACTTCACAACTTCACGTACCATATCTTTGTACAAACAATTGTTGGACTGTCAAACTTTCTGAAGAGAAACCATATTAGAAATGTCTGCTACCACAATGACATATCTTCCATGGGTTCACTATATTTGTGCGTGCTCCATCCTTACAATCCAGTGTGACATGCTTGGAGGATAGAGATTGCTTGCTTAACTTCAATACAGTCAAATCTTGTTTATTGTCATTTGTTACAACAAATATTTCACTTACCTACACAGAAACGATTGGAACAAATCCACACATTGCTTCAGTGATCAAATTCTATATAACGGACATATTCGATTAAACAACATAAATCTAGGTAACCATCATGGTTGTCTTGATGAGAGTTGACTTGACTGTATACATTTGTATATACTCATAAATAACTTAAAAGCATTCTTAAATCCCAAATTTCAAATGCATGGATAATGAAATTAGATGCTACTTGGTTTATTTCAGGAAGGGGGCCTATACGGAGGCAATTGAGTAGAGATGACATTGGTAATCAAGGCAGAGTTTTAATGAATGAATTCATTTTTGAAAGGCTGCAGCAAGACCATGTAGAGAATATTCCAGAAGTAACAGCACTACAGGAGCCTGGTACACCCTCAGGTTAGTGGCTGGTTGTGTTGAAATGGTGGATTGTTTATTGTGTATTTTATTGGTAGTAAGTCCACTTAAGGCATTGCCTTCTCCTCCTGTGTGTGTATCAGACTTGTTTAAAAACAGGGAAGGGACGATTTTAAACTGATAAAATGTGTCAGTTGTATATTTGATAATATTCTTTATGCAGGGAGTTTTGAGATTTTTTTCTACCATAAAATGAGAATTGTCACTACATGTTCTTATTTGTACCAATGTAACATTACAACCTTACTCAAATATGTTATTTTACTTTTATATACGGTACTTCACTTTGTGAATATACATAATTACAACCTGTTGTTATTTTATGGACATGTATCACAACTATTAATGGCACCGGGTTATAGACTATTAAAATAAAGCACCATTTTAAGCTTTGCTGATATATCTTTTGGAGAAATATTTGTCTTTAACTGTCCCTCTTGTTGTCTGTGGATCAAATGATCGTCCCAGCCCTTGTTCCCTTGTATTTTGTCCTACACATTGTCCACCATGTTGTTTGATGCATGTAAAGCATGTTGTTTCAGTGTGAGATTTATGATTTATTGCAGGGCCTCCATTGGAACATGCTAAAGAAATTGCACGTGCTCTCAGGTGTATAGCTGATGAATTAGATCAGGATTCACGTATACAAAGGTAACACAAATTCCCAGACAGTTATTCATCTAGCAAAGGCTTCTCAGACTGCTTAACATTCCATCATGGAAACTTACAGTTTTATTGTGTGACCAAATGGAAATTCAGTCTGACATTTTGAATGCATGGTAAATGCAAGACATTTGGTCAGGGATGTTGCGAAAAAGTTCTGAATTTGTCTGACATGTTGGTCCCTGTTGCTTATTTCCTGAAGCCTGCTAGCAACTACCTCAGCATGCTTTTTTAGCTCACCTGAGCATGAATTGCTTAAGGTGAGCTTTTAGGATGATGAATGTCCGTCGTCGTGCGTCAACATTTTCTTTAAACAACATCTCCTATACTACTGAATGGATTGTGTCCAAACTTCACAGGAATGATCCTTGGTTGGACCTCTTTCAAAGTTGCATAAATCGTCCAGTCTGCTGCATAAGTAGGTCACAGGAGCTAAAAATAGATTTTAAAAGTGTTAACTTTGAAAATCTTCTTGTGCAAAAAACCATAAGGTTAGAGCTTTGATATTTGGTGTTAAGCCTTGTCTAGTTGTCCTCTAAAAGATTGCATAAATTATTAAGTTCGGTAAAAAAACATGGCAGTGTATTCAGGTGAGCGATATAAGGGCCATGATGGCCCTCTTGTTCCTTATAATTACTACCTAGTCATTGTTCTTATTTTATAGGATTATACTTACTTTTTATCTGAAATAATGACCTTGATTAATGATACAAGCTTTTACTTTAACTAATTGAAACAAAGACTATTTTATAAACTTACTGTTGCCATTATTTATTTTCATATTTTCAGCTTATGTTGGCAGTCAACTTTCTAGTTTTATTTATCTTTAATAGTTGTAATAATATTTAAAGTTGATTGTGTATTCAATATGAGTAGTTGCTAGTGATCAAATATTCAGTAAATGGCTATTTTATGTACTGACTCATATGGAATAAGATTTTTGTGTTAAATATGTTACAAGTATATACATTCATATCTTTATTATGTCTCCCTCTGTTTTGGTATCAAATGAAAGTTGAAACATAATGATATATTGATTATAAAATGTAAGAACCTGAAAATGGACATTTTGGTCAGTATACTGGTTATGTCACGTATACAGGTTATGTCACGTATACTGGTTATGTCATGTATACTGGTTATGTCACGTATACTGGTTATGTCAC
Organism: Mactromeris polynyma; assembly: GCA_032209605.1. Classification (NCBI taxonomy): domain Eukaryota; kingdom Metazoa; phylum Mollusca; class Bivalvia; order Venerida; family Mactridae; genus Mactromeris; species Mactromeris polynyma. Next base: position 5,877,922 of record JASFXZ010000015.1, read on the forward strand.
GTATACTGGTTATGTCACGTATACTGGTTATGTCACGTATACTGGTTATGTCACGTATACTGGTTATGTCACGTATACTGGTTATGTCACGTATACTGGTTATGTCACGTATACTGGTTATGTCACGTATACTGGTTATGTCACGTATACTGGTTATGTCACGTATACTGGTTATGTCACGTATACTGGTTATGTCACGTATACTGGTTATGTCACGTATACTGGTTATGTCACGTATACTGGTTATGTCACGTATACTGGTTATGTCATGGAGCAGTTCATATTATTTCACTGTTTCTGTAATTTCATTGTAATTTATAGAAAATTAATGCCCCTTCAACATGATATGTTTGTAACAGGGTTGCAATAGACAAAATCTGGAAATCGCTTAAACTGGGTTTTGACATGGGGTACAAACACAGTTTGGGTTTAGATCCATTGTAGTTCAGTCAGACATTTGTCCTTTCTTTGTTTTCATTGCAATTTGAGCACAATTATACAACAGGGTTAGAGTGAAACCAATCCAGTCACAGTGTATATCTGTTACAATGATATGAGAAGGATCTAAGCGTAATTGTAGACACTTTGGGTTCCCTCCCACATTGATATGCAGTGCCACTAACATTGATCTTTGTTGGTCCTGCACCAGTTTATATCATGAATAATTAAGTGTATGTGAAATAATTATAAAAAACACTTTCCATCACATATAGGTGCACATCATAAATTTAAAGCTTTGATTCCAACAGATAGAGAAGAGTTATATCCCTTGTCAGAACACAAGATATTTGTGTTGCAGATATATCACCTAAATATATGACCCAGAAATATAACTTCTTGGTATATAATTAGTCTGCACACAAAGTTGTGAACCTGTAGATATTAAAAGACATGTAGGTTGCAATCACATTTCCCACATCATGAATCAGTGTTCTACCTCTTTATCCTAGTTAAATAATACCACAAAATAATCAGTTATGTAAGTTACATTGACCTTGCATGCAGTCATTGATGTAGTGATACATGTACTTTGATTTATGTGTTGATCTTTATTTTAAAGCAATTTCCTATTACTGTTGTCATCTGCTCACAGATTAGATAAAGTGGAAGCATCTGTGTCCTTGAGAATCATATATATATATGTATATATTGAATTGTTATTGAATTGTCAGTTTCCCATCACTTGCCTATATATCTGGTAAACTGGTAGAAACATATGTTAACAGAGAAGATTGATTTTGGTATACCAAGGAGACTTTTAAGTACTGGACTAAAAATAAATTTCTTCTTTGACACAAATTGACAAACATGACAAATACACATTATCTTGAATAACCTGTCTACTGCTTATCATGCTATACACCAATGACTGAAATGTATTTTTAATGTGGCATTACACTCATATTGGATTTCATGATTTATTACAAACATATCAAGGAATCAGAGGTATTTCTCTGGTAAATTAGAAAATTCAGTTAACAATAAATGTATTAGTGAGAATATTGTCTTATTTTATTTCCAGCATCATACAGAGAGTTCCCCCTGATGCGCCTCAGCAGACATTTTTCAATGTTGCCAATGATTTCTTTAGAGATGGTGTTATAAGCTGGGGTCGTGTAGCTACATTGTTTTATTTTGGATATAAAATGGCACTGAAGGTAAGAAATTAACTCTAACATCTTGGTTAAATTTGCAGGTCAGCAGCAATTCATTCATAGGGATTGTGACTGTGGGTTCGAACCCCATCGGGTTCACCAATGAATTTCCAAGATTTGCAAGAAAAAAGCTTGTAAGTAATGGGCTTTGACAAGTACATGTGGTTTTAAGGTACATAAACTGCTAGGATCATAGGGTGACCTTTCCAGCTATTATGGTGGAAGAAAACCTCAGACAGGCAAACACCTGCGTAGAACCACTGACTTTAGATTATGTGTCAATCTGTAGTACACCTTTTTGTCATTGAAAGCAACCATGTCATTAAAAGTTGATGATGTCTTACATACTACGGCCTCTGTGGTTTGAGTGTAGGGGTGTGATTGTAATGTACCACCATATACTGTTGTTTTTATCCTACAGTTCCGGATTGTGTATACGCTCATTTAAATCTGCTTTCACCTTTGCATTATGGTTTGAAGCCTAAGGGAGCTAACCAACAACCGTTTATGTTTATCTAATATAGTTAACAGTACTGTCTCACTCTTTCATAAGAATGGGAAGTGTACATTACAAGATGGATATATTTTGACAAACATAATTAATTTTGAACAGCTTAATGCAATCAATTGCAATTTTTCGCTACACAACTAACTTTAATTGGTCCAAATCAAACAGCCCGACTCGTTTAAATGGTGCCCGACACAACTTTCAATTGAATTCATCCTGCAAAAGTGCTAATTGCTATCACGTAATTGTTCTGAAAGTTGTCAAAATACATCAATGCATGAACTATTTGTTAGTTTGTTCCGGTTTCATTGCGGGTAGTTGTGCTTTGACATCGAAGCTGGGACAAAGTAATGGTTCCCACTTGTTGTTGGCTTTCATTGTTTATGGCATTCATATAAAAACAAAAGTGTCGTCGCATACAGTGGTATAGTGCTGTAAGATTGACCGCATACAGGTGCATGAACTTCCGGACCGATCCAGGCCAATTTAGGTAAGGGAATGCTCTCGTGCGTAAAGCTATAACTGCTGCTTGGTTAACTTATCTATCAAAATACAATCACAGCTTTTTCTCTGTCAAGCTTACGGACAAACACATTTCTGTAAACAAGCCTTATAGTTTCCTATCGGTCCTTACCTGGGAGAAACACTAGACATTCTATAAACTAGCCTTATAGTTTCCTATCGGTCCTTACCTGGGAGAAACACTAGACATTCTATAAACTAGCCTTATAGTTTCCTATCGTTCCTTACCTTGGAGAAACACTAGACATTCTGTAAACTAGCCTTATAGTTTCCTATCGGTCCTTACCTGGGAGAAACACTAGACATTCTGTAAACTAGCCTTATAGTTTCCTATCGGTCCTTACCTTGGAGAAACACTAGACATTCTGTAAACTAGCCTTATAGTTTCCTATTGGTCCTTAACTTGGAGAAACACTTGACATTCTGTAAACTAGCCTTATAGTTTCCTATCGGTCCTTAACTTGGAGAAACACTAGACATTCTGTAAACTAGCCTTATAGTTTCCTATCAGTCCTTACCTGGTTTAAACACTTGACATTCTGTAAACTAGCCTTATAGTTTCCTATCGGTCCTTACCTGGTTTAAACACTTGACATTCTGTAAACTAGCCTTATAGTTTCCTATCGGTCCTTACCTGGTTTAAACACTTGACATTCTGTAAACTAGCCTTATAGTTTCCTATCGATCCTTACCTGGTTTAAACACTTGACATTCTGTAAACTAGCCTTATAGTTTCCTATCGGTCCTTAACTTGGAGAAACACTAGACATTCTGTAAACTAGCCTTATAGTTTCCTATCAGTCCTTACCTGGTTTAAACACTTGACATTCTGTAAACTAGCCTTATAGTTTCCTATCGATCCTTACCTGGTTTAAACACTTGACATTCTGTAAACTAGCCTTATAGTTTCCTATCGGTCCTTAACTTGGAGAAACACTAGACATTCTGTAAACTAGCCTTATAGTTTCCTATCAGTCCTTACCTGGTTTAAACACTTGACATTCTGTAAACTAGCCTTATAGTTTCCTATCGGTCCTTACCTGGTTTAAACACTTGACATTCTGTAAACTGGCCTTATAGTTTCCTATCGGTCCTTACCTGGTTTAAACACTAGACATTCTGTAAACTGGCCTTATAGTTTCCTATCGGTCCTTACCTGATTGAAACACTTGACATTCTGTAAACTGGCCTTATAGTTTCCTATCGGTCCTTACCTGGTAGAAACACTTGACATTCTGTAAACTAACCTTATAGTTTCCTAATTTGGTCCTTACCTGGTTGAAACATAACAATGTCACTCAGTTTACCTTGTGAGATGACACTTTATAACATTTTGAAGTCATGCTTTGTTAAATGTTTTTCCCCTGAATGTCTGAGATTGTTGTGTTTTGTGGTTGTAATCACATACCTGTTTATGTAATAACAGTTGTACTGAAAGCATTATGCTGGTAATCCTGGTGTTGTAGGAAGAATGTCATTACCTTTCTAGGGTTTGTACTCATAACCTCCGGAATGAGCAGCCAACACCTTAGCCATTACTTTACCATTCCTTCATTTTGTCATTTATATGTTTCATTTTTATTTTTCAGGCTTTAGACAGGATTCCATTGATAAAAGCTATTATTAACTGGGTTATAAATTTCATTGTTGATCGGTTTGCTCCATGGATTATTGAGAGAGGAGGCTGGGTAAGCACTTTATATTTGATCAAATCCACACTCAATCTGACCCTTGGTGTGCAGTTCATCACTTTACCACTTTCTGTATTGTTGTATTTATCTTTTGTTGCTATGTAAATATACTTAATGTCATTTAAATGCTAATAAAACTTTTGCACATAGGTAAAGTGACATTACAAAGAAAACAAACTTTATTTCACAAAATTAATTTGCTAAAATTAATCAGTAATGACATTAAGAATATTTGGTCTTTAGTTTATTTACGTCTTTGGATATGAATTAACTCTTAAGTAACAGTAAAATACTTCAGACAGCTGGTACAAAAGTGAGGCTTGATTCAATGCATGTGTGTAATGCAGTTAAGTCACTATGCAGGGACCATAAACAAGGAAGAGGTTGAGATTATTTTTAAGATAATCATTTAAAGTGAAAAGATTGATTGCAATGAAGCAAATGAAACAGAAATAAAGTACACAATTTGTGAGATGAAAGTTAGTTATTAATGGAAACCAGATGTAACATTTTGAATCAAATGTAACTGCAAAAGTACACATTCTCATTACTTCAATTAATACTGGCTTGTTTACAAGATATCCTTTAACATAGGATGTGCTGTTTTATGGAAATTTGTTGGGTAATATTTTTGCTGGTAAATTAGGTGTCCTTTTGTATTATGTAAACTATTAAATCATGTGACTTTAAATTGGTAACAAGACTTTACTGTTTGTAGTGTCTTTAAAAGAGAATATCCATTCAATAAACAAACAAGATGTCACCTTGCAAGAACTCCAATGGAAGATTGGCATCTATGTCAAATATTGCCAAGACATCTAGTGGGGGTTTGGCATCTATGTCAAATATAGCCAAGACCTTAGATGAGGGATTGACATCTATGTCAAATATAGCCAAGACCTCAGATGAGGGATTGGCATCTATGTCAAATATAGCAAAGACCTCAGATGAGGGATTGGCATCTATGTCAAATATAGCCAAGACCTCAGATGAGGGATTGGCATCTATGTCAAATATAGCCAAGACCTCAGATGAGGGATTGGCATCTATGTCAAATATAGCCAAGACCTCAGATGAGGGATTAGCATCTATGTCAAATATAGCCAAGACCTTAGATGAGGGATTGACATCTATGTCAAATATAGCCAAGACCTCAGATGAGGGATTGGCATCTATGTCAAATATAGCCAAGACCTTAGATGAGGGATTGACATCTATGTCAAATATAGCCAAGACCTCAGATGAGGGATTGGCATCTATGTCAAATATAGCAAAGACCTCAGATGAGGGATTGGCATCTATGTCAAATATAGCCAAGACCTCAGATGAGGGATTGGCATCTATGTCAAATATAGCCAAGACCTCAGATGAGGGATTAGCATCTATGTCAAATATAGCCAAGACCTCAGATGAGGGATTGGCATCTATGTCAAATATAGCCAAGACCTTAGATGAGGGATTGGCATCTATGTCAAATATAGCCAAGACCTTAGATGAGGGATTGGCATCTATGTCAAATATAGCCAAGACCTCAGATGAGGGATTGGCATCTATGTCAAATATAGCCAAGACCTCAGATGAGGGATTGGCATCTATGTCAAATATAGCCAAGACCTCAGATGAGGGATTGGCATCTATGTCAAATATAGCCAAGACCTCAGATGAGGGATTGGCATCTATGTCAAATATAGCCAAGACCTCAGATGAGGGATTGGCATCTATGTCAAACCTTTGCAAAGATTTGAAAAATGGAGGATATATGCGTCTGTGTCAAATGTTGCCAAGGTCTCAGATAGAGGATTGGTCTCAATGATTGAAAGCGCCCACATCAAGCTTGTGTATCAGTTTTCTTTGTTTCTTTGTAGTCAACTATTGTTTAATGTTGTTTTTACGGACTGAATGTCTTGAAGTGTAAACTTTTTCAGTTTTAAGAAACCTCAGTTTTTACAAATCATTAATTTTGTTGTTTATACATCAACCTAATGTGATGCTGATTACAGCTTTTATTCAAGTGACAGACGCTTTCAGTACACGTTTGACTGACTAATTACTCACAGGAAACTCTTAAGTCTGTATTACTCTATAATTAGGTTCAGCTGGTGATATACAACCTCTCCTGCTTCCCAGAACATGTCTCCATACATAATGTAGGCTGTATAATTGTATGCATTAGCTTGATAATTGATCAGAATGCACTTGTCACATGTATGGCAGTGTGTCTGCTGCTGTGCATATCTTGTAATGAAAGATATTTTAGTGATTTGCCTTAAGGATGTTCTTGTCGTTTGTATCCATATTCTATAATTACATTGCAATCCCTCCAGCGCAACACTCTTTGTCGATGCAAAGACTGTCTTTGAGAGGTTGTTAATCTAGAGAGGTTTATAGTAAATGTTATGATGAAAAAATTGATAATGTCGTTGAAAAGAGATTGCTGCTCACGAGAGATCCACTGAAGAGTTTGCACTGTATGTCTGATTCAGTACCTGTACATTTCAGTACCACTGGTAAAAATGATAATTGCATTAACCATTCAATTTCGCTTTTGTAAATTTGTAAAATGATGACATTTCACTTTAAAGTAGTTTAGTTTCTACTTGCTTGTATTATTTTGGTGTGAAGTGTGTAGGAAAGGTGCAATGGCATATTTCTCAAGATAGAGATGCAGACTTATAATATCTCATGTCCATCTGTTGGGATAATTAATATTTAAACTCCCATCAACTGATCTCAATAAATGTTCATTTTTAAATGATGTATTAGTTTTGAAAATTTGTTACCAGTTTGATAAATACTTGCTGGTATGATGAATACTTGCCATTATGATGAATACTTACCATTATGATGAATACTTGCTGGTATGATGAATACATACCATTATGATGAATACTTGCCATTATGATGAATACTTACCATTATGATGAATACTTACCATTATGATGAGTACTTACCATTATGATGAATACTTGCCATTATGATGAATACTTACCATTATGATGAATACTTACCATTATGATGAATACATACCATTATGATGAATACTTGCCATTATGATAAATACTTGCCATTATGATGAATACTTACCATTATGATGAATACTTACCATTATGATGAATACTTCCCATTATGATGAATACTTACCATTATGATGAATACTTGCCATTATGATGAATACTTGCCATTATGATTAAAACTTACCATTATGATGAATACTTACCATTATGATGAATACTTGCCATTATGATGAATACTTACCATTATGATGAATACTTACCATTATGATGAATACTTACCATTATGATGAATACTTGCCATTATGATAAATACTTGCCATTATGATGAATACATACCATTATGATGAATACTTACCATTATGATGAATACTTACCATTATGATGAATACTTGCCATTATGATAAATACTTGCCATTATGATAAATACTTGCCATTATGATGAATACTTACCATTATGATGAATACTTACCATTATGATGAATACTTACCATTATGATGAATACTTACCATTATGATGAATACTTACCATTATGATGAATACTTACCATTATGATGAATACTTGCCATTATGATGAATACTTACCATTATGATGAATACTTACCATTATGATGAATACTTACCATTATGATGAATACTTACCATTATGATGAATACTTGCCATTATGATAAATACTTGCCATTATGATAAATACTTGCCATTATGATGAATACTTACCATTATGATGAATACTTACCATTATGATGAATACTTACCATTATGATGAATACTTACCATTATGATGAATACTTGTCATTATGATAAATACTTGCCATTATGATGAATACTTACCATTATGATGAATACTTACCATTATGATGAGTACTTACCATTATGATGAATATTTGTCATTGTGTTGAATACTTATCATTATGATGATAATTTACCATTATGATGAATACATACCATTATGATTAAAACTTACCATTATGATGAATACTTATCATTATTCATTGTAATGATAAGTATGATGAATTCTTACCAGTATGATGAATACAGTCTTCAAACCTTGAACTGCTGTTGAATCTAGCAATCAGTTGGAGCCATCTATTGTTTGAGGCATCTATGGTATACGTGTGTATGTACAAACTGGTTCACACGTACTAAGCATGCTGAAAGCGTGGTATTTGTGTGTTGTTTGTGTTGTCATATTGAATGCGTGTCAATCAATAGTTGTAGCATTATCCATAATAATAGTAAATAAAAAGGAAATGAAAGGAAAACAAAAACAGATTCAATCAAATAATCCATCATATATACATCATTAATTATAACAACAGTGTTTTTTTAGATGCACAGTAATAACAGAGATGTCATTCATGGAAGACGTACAATAAAAGCATTCATCAAGTCATGACTTAACTCAAACGTACATACTGCATTATGAAAATGATGAAAATTTCCTGTTGAATTTATACCAATATTTAGACGTCAACAGATTTTACTCAATGAAGTTTGCACTTTTGTTTAAGATATTTATAAAAGACAATAAATTAATGTTCTAGATAATTAACAATTAAAATTTCCCATTTTGGTGTTCATTAAATATTTAATGGATCAAAAGTGATTTGTTTGTCACAAAAGTACTTGTATATAGTACAACAGTCAAGTACTTTAGTCAAGTAATTTACACGACATGCGAATAAGATGTGTTGCCAATATCACTCATCAATGAACAAAAAGATTTCAAGGATCAAACAAAGGCATTAAATACTGTATTGTTCGACCTATCTTTAGCAAACAATGAATGAAATGGTCGCCTGGGACTGCAAATCATGTTTGAGTATTCTACCTATCTCCATTCGTGTGATGTACTGTTAGATTATTTGAAAACAGAAGGGATTTTCATTGGGACCTGTTTTAGGTATCTACTGTGTTCGAGCCTTTGAGGTTTCTAAGTTCTACTGTACTTACCATTATGATGAATCCTTGCCATTATGATTAAAAGTTACCAGTTTGATGATTACTTACTGGTATAACGAATACAGTCCGGTGTGATAAATTCTTACCAGTGTGACCTAAACATGTGTTTTTGGTATTTTCAGGAGATGATTGTAGAATATTTTGGAACACCAGGATGGCTTACAGCTGTCATATTTATGGGAGGATTTGCAACAGCAGCTGGAATAGTTGCTTACAAAACATGGTGATAGCTGAGAAAATAGTAGACATTTATGTGAATTACCATCATATTGAAGAAACTTGTAGAGACTTTCAGGAGCAGACTGGGCAGCTAATGTTCACAAGTCTATGAGTATTGTGTTGGTGAATGCACTGTATTTGTCTATATTCTCTGTTGGGAGTTAAGGAACGGATTTTTGAATGTCACTGATTGTACTATGCAGTACTACATTTAAATCATTGTTCAGTCAATCTTCTGCTAATGTAATATTTTTACTTAAGCAATGATTTCTGGTCATTTGTACAGGTTAATACATAGAACTTAAAGTACAACATTTTGAATAGTCATACATTCTGAGGGATTTTAGATGGAAGTTAGGTGAGGCAGTAGCAACATTGTTCTGCAACCCTTGTAATATCTGACATAGAATATGGATAAATGTTTGTTTTGTCATTGTTGTAAGACTTGATATAAGCCGACATGTGCTCATACCCGGTTATATACCCAACAGTCATGTTTCAATTAATTTATATTTGTTGTAATGGTAGATTATTGATGATAATAATCACTGATTCTAGGGTCTGTATAATTAAATCATAGGGATTTAATTGTATCATAGAAAAATATTTCAGGATTGGAATTAAAGTTAGGAAACATTTTTTTCTCTATTTTTGTCATTGTTTTCACAGTACAGTGTTTTCCAGATAAAGCCAGCCTTTACCAGATCAATGGAAATAGTTCTTTCTAGATTTAGTATAAAAATTACCATTTTTTTAATGATTCCATGAATGTTTGGAGACTTTTTTGTATTAGTTAACTATTCATGTCAGAGTGAATATGCACACTTTTACTTTATGAACATAACACGCTGATATGTTTCACAAATCACAAACAGTTACTCATTATTGTGCAATATAAGGTTAGCAAAATCTCTGATGCAACATTGTCATGTTTGGCTTTATAGTTGATATGATGAAAGTAAACCAATTTTCTAACCCTGCTGGCAAATAAATAGTTTACTTTGTTGAGCAAAAAGCTTGTAGCTGAAACATGATTAATGAGAAAATGTGTGAATTATTTGTGCAATAATTCTCTATTTTTTAAGAATTATAAGCTAAATGTCCAGATATTTTGTGTAAAACAGGAGACAGAAATGAAGTTAATGAGTCAGGACTTCTTAATATCTGAACACTTAAATGTCATGTAGAAGATAAGTCTGTATTTAAGCAGCATATTATTTTGAACTTTTGCATTCAAGGCATTTCCAAGATGTTGCGTTAGAAGTTTTGCTCAGTAAATGTCCACCTATTTGATTGTCATTTATATTATTGGTTTGATTGTTGTTTTTTCCTTGATGAGCAAATGAATTTCAATGTTATTTTATACAAGATGTAACTGTAATATTGAAATCAATACAATGATAAACTGTTCCTTTATGAAATTGCAGACAACAATGTGATTGATGTGATTTTACGCAATATTCATTCATATGTTTGATAGCCCCAAGTGGTTGATGCTCTTTTGTTAAATAACAAACAAATCGAGAATAATTCGGGGAATTGCTGAAAGAGTGTTGTAATTCATATTGAACTGTTTAAAGGTCAGTTTACCAACCACTGTGTATAAATTCTGAAGTGAAATATTTTCTCAAAATAAAGTAAGCTGTAATCGTTATCTATTTGGGTGAAAAATGCAAAGAAACAATACCATTGAAGGTATAGGATTTTCAAGGCTACAAACAGTGTTGTTTTTGAAGGCATGTACATTTTTAACAAACCTATAACGTTTTGTCTGCATATGAATATTTCAACCTCCGCAATTTCGTTTCGGCAGAAATATATTATGATTGATCTCTCAGTGTTGCCATGGTAATTGCTGTATGATGTAAATTGAATGAGTGAAAATTCTCTTCCATTTAAATGATTGATATCAGCCTTTGTTCATTGAATTACTGAGAGCAGTGATGTGAAATTATACCGTAATGTCTATATATAAAACTATTTGAAAGATTTAAAAATCTATTTTATACAACAATTAAAATCTCATAAGTTTTGTAATTGACTTAATATTGAAAGTCACATTCATAATATTAAATTGACAAAAGTGTGGGGAGACAACTCTTTATAGTCCTGTAACTACCCCCAGCATACTAGGGTTATGTTTTCTGTTGTTTTCTATTGTTATCATATAACCGTACATACATGACAGTAGTATAGTTTTGTAACTGCATTATGACATTTGTATTGGATTACTTTGTATAAGAAACCTGTTGAAAATAATACTAAATACTGATATTTTCTATACTGCATGTTCTGTCACTTAGACAAAGGGTTATCAGCATATTACTATTTAGGATATGTTGTATATTTCTGTCACAGTATACATTTAGTACATTTTAATTGGAACTTCAAACATTAGTTTTGCATGTTGATATATGTAGAAATGATCCTGACCAAGACTGCAATGTTGTATTCAAGCCCAGTAAGCACAGTTTGAATTGCTTGTATAGAGGTCATATTATGGCCATGCAAGTCGATCTATTGTGAAAATGTGTTGGGCAAAATAATTTCACACTTCTAGAGGTATTCCAACGAAACTTCATAAATGTAATCACCACAGACATGTTTTAGCGCTGGTGCAAGCATTACAGAGTTGAGGTCATTGACAACGTGGTATTGTTGGACTATGGATCACAACCGGTGATGGTTGTAATTATGACTGACATTGTAATTTGTCCACGTTTCATTAGAAATTTCTGCCATTGTTGTTATGAATGTTTGAGAACAGTATGTATTTGGTAATTAGTGAATGCCCATGTTGTATATAATTAATTATACATATACCATTAAATGGATACTTTTTAATTATGTGTTTGTAGTCTTTTAATTGGTGTTACTTGAAATTAATAAAGTATGGAAAATTATCAGTCATCTGCATCTTATATAGCAGAATGGAACAAAATTTCATTATATTGACTTACACATTCAAGCTTATTGGGCCGGAAAACAGTATCTTAGCAGAACGTATTTTAGCAAATAAATGTAGGGACCGCTGGAGCAAACATAAAAACATGTAAACAACTTCTCAAGGAACGCTTGATCTTTCATTACCAATTTCATGTATAAAATAATGAACATTTGTTCTATAATAACAGCGACATAAATCCATAAATCGTTTTCCCTGCCATTCACTAAAGATCTCTCGTGCAAAACGTTTCATTAAGTGTGATACAAGTACATGTAACTAACTAGATGTCGATATTACTTCCCTTTCTTCATATTACTTATTTATCAGGATCGATCATGGTAAATTAATCTGTATGAAAATGATTTGTTTTAAGTTCATTTCATGGGAGGAAAACATCGTTGTATGACTAGAAGATGTGGGCGATTACTTTGCATAATTCTGCCAGTAAATTAACAATGAATAAAAGAATAACATACATGTATTTCACCTGAGATATTATAATATTGGTATGGTTGTCTTGACAATAAATTGCACTGAAATTCACGTCGAGACTCAACTTCATCTTCTTTCAATATGTTGAACAAAACAGCGTTATATCTCCCAGTTTGTGATGAAATTTTGTTCTAACCTATAATTGTGAATGATTTTGTCAGTTAAATATTTTAACTTCTTAGCTGTGGGATTAAGCCCCTTTACACACATTCATGCTCCATCACTATATAGTTCAAAGAGATTCAATAAAGCATAACATGAAATTCACTTTAACAAAACGTTCTTTAAAATACAATAAAACTTTACTAATGAGACCACCTTTGGTACTTTTGAAAACTGTTGAATAAAGAGCAAAACAGTGGAAATGGACTTGAAATTGTGTTCTTAATTTTGAGGTGGTCTTTTTTTAGGTGGTCGTTAAATCAGGGTTAACTTTACACAATATCTTCGTCATGATTGAAAAATCGTCTGGATTATTAGTAGCCTTAAGATAATCACGCTCGAAACTTGACAGAGGTATAACCGGGGTTTTTATATGAGATGATTCTTTGAACAATTTCCAATATAATTTAGTGTTTTTGTATTTATATGCTTCTAAGGTGTAAGTACCTTCATTCAAATTCAGTTTACGATTATGTTTCAACGTGCTCTTATACTCAGATCGTACTTTCACTAATATCGATTTTTATCTAGAAAATTCTTTCTATAATGATTTGAAACGAACAAAACACTAATACCTTTCAAAGCAATCATCACTAAACCAAGATATATTACAAATAGGTCATACATGTTCATGACTTTTTACCAATATAACGCTTGAAAAATTGCTCTGTTGTATTACACATTATATAAGCTGTGAAAATGGTTTTAAATCTGACCCAATTTCATCGCAATTTGTACAGTTTTTTTCTCACTTTTTCGACCTTACTTTTTAAATTAACAGTAAAAGTTTAAGAACTAATCGAATTAATGTATCATAGCACCTTGTTAAATAACCTATCAACATATACAATCAACTGTATCAGATTGATCATTATCACAATTTGTCATTTCATTATCAACAGTAAAAGTTGGATTTTCTAGTGTGAAATCAATGACACAATGATGGGCTTAGGGTCACTTAAAACATTGATGTGAATCGATTAAATAAATTATGTTATGCAATGACATAGTCAACAACACTACGACCTCTATGACGAATAAATGCATTACTTGCATGTACCAGTGTCTTGACAATATTGGCCATTGACTATGCGTTAGCCTGTTTGTTTACAAAAATCTAAAAGAGAGTTATCGTAACATGCCCTATATATTGTTTGTTGGGATAAATGATAAATCAGGTACAGAAAAAAAATCGTAATTTTAATAAATGTTAAAAAAAGTTAAAATCGCTTGAAAGAAAGATCAAACAATATCCATTCGTATCATTATGTACAGTGGCAACATAATCAAGTAATCTGTCAAAACAATTTTGATCTAAAGTGTTTTACCTACTGTTGCCTTCCTGTATTACCTAACACAAGTCTATATATAGATCAGAGTCTAAAAGTTCATTCGTTACCATAAATATCATCATTACTATGTAGGAACATATAGTTGTCGTCAACAAGATTATCACGTACATTAATTATAATGCCATCAGAATCACGCTTGCTATGTCTCCTGTGCAGTCTATCCGATGGGAAATGGTGAAGTCCATCAACACTAAAGTCTTGTAACACATTCGACAATATCACTGTTAACATAATAACATCGTTAGACTGAAAGATAGGTATAATATCAGGGCACTGCAGTTTAATACAACTTTCAGAAATAAGACACTGCCAATTTTATTCGCACCTTCTCCTGGGATCGTTAGCCGTAGTCAATGTTTGCGTTATTTGAACACGTGGCACTAGTCACAGTCTGGTCTGGTCGTTAGACTGTCGTTTCAACTGATGAGAACCAGACGTTGGGTGTGTTGGTTGATTGTTGCGTAGATTATGATTGCTGAAGGCGGCAACCGGTCGATTTCCTGGTGGTAGATCTGCAACTATGCGAGCCGTATTTCCGTTGTTGCTTGTTAGCGTGGGCTTTAGATCAAGTTGTCACAAGTAGTTCTTATACATACATATATTTCTTGGCATTTCGGCAATAAATATTAAATAATCGTTAGCCATTTGCCCTCATGTCGAACTTTCAGTACCTTATTGCCAAACAGGGGGACAACACAAACATCGATAAAACACCGTATACTACCGAGTTATTCATTCCTGAAGGTACTATGGCATGGAGCCAAACACCCAAACATACAGAAAACATATAGAATATTTTAACGAAAGGAAATGATCGCGAGTATCAAACAATAGTTACATGATATCAATGTTAAGACGTAATCAAAATGAGAAACATGAGTTTACATGAGGGAATTGCGAAACTGGAAAGATTGAAATGTGTATAAATGTATATGTGTGCAGCAAACGTGATAGTTATCGGCACTTTAGCAGGTAATCGTCTCAGTTTGAATGTGCTTCTCAGAGGACATTGTTTGGTCTCGTCGTCTCGATATGGCGTTCTGTGACACGGAAAGAAATGGTCGAGAAATCATATTACCAGAATCACCAAACTAAGATATACAGCTAGTAAAAGCTATATATTGGGCGGAACGAAACTCCCAAATCTACCTAGATCTAAGTGTAAATTCCTAAGTGAAGACCATTTTGCCCATCGTTTTTAAATACACCAAAAATGTCGTATAATTATGTGCATTTCTTACACAGTAATATACATGTTCAATATTTGCAAAATTCTGTGTGTGTTATTACGTCACTTTTGTTTTATTTTTTCTACATATTACCTTCAATTATTTCACAATAATTATTTTGTTAAATATTTTTCCGGCGACATTGATGCCTTGCATCAACTTACTCTTTTTAACAAATTTGAAGGAGATATCAGAGTACACATGAAATAGAGTTGGGTGGAGTTGAGACCCAGTCGTTAAGGCAAACAATACAATGTTCATCTGGTTTTCATAAAACCTTGTCATGTTTGCAGTTATAAGAAAAACGCCTCTGTCGTGATCAAACTATTTCTTTGCAAATAAATAAATTATGTACATTACTTTGCTTCGGAAGGAGAAAATACAAAACCATCTACATGTCACTTTTAGTTGTGGTAAACAAATGTATAGGCTTTAACGGAAAATTTACCATTCCGCGTCAATGTTACAAATGGTGTTCTATGGAAGAGAATTAACGGTTAACGTAAGATTTGATTGGTTAACACAACACTCTCAATCAAATAGCAAAGTCATGTTAATTAGTACGGATACGCCGAACAAAAGTGGAACATTATACTTCATTGATAAACTGATCCAGATGTTTTTCTCTCTATACAGCGTGTATCAGTACATACATATTATGCCTCTCTATACAGCGTGTATCAGTACATACATCTGCTGCCTCTCTATACAGCGTGTATCAGTACATACATCTGTTGCCTCTCTATACAGCGTGTATCAGTACATACATCTGTTGCCTCTCTATACAGCGTGTATCAGTACATACATCTGCTGCCTCTCTATACAGCGTGTATCAGTACATACATCTGTTGCCTCTCTATACAGCGTGTATCAGTACATACATCTGCTGCCTCTCTATACAGCGTGTATCAGTACATACATCTGCTGCCTCTCTATACAGCGTGTATCAGTACATACATCTGCTGCCTCTCTATACAGCGTGTATCAGTACATACATCTGCTGCCTCTCTATACAGCGTGTATCAGTACATACATCTGCTGCCTCTCTATACAGCGTGTATCAGTACATACATCTGCTGCCTCTCTATACAGCGTGTATCAGTACATACATCTGCTGCCTCTCTGTACAGCGTGTATCAGTACATACATCTGCTGCCTCTCTATACAGCGTGTATCAGTACATACATCTGCTGCCTCTCTATACAGCGTGTATCAGTACATACATCTGCTGCCTCTCTATACAGCGTGTATCAGTACATACATCTGCTGCCTCTCTATACAGCGTGTATCAGTACATACATCTGCTGCCTCTCTATACAGCGTGTATCAGTACATACATCTGCTGCCTCTCTATACAGCGTGTATCAGTACATACATCTGCTGCCTCTCTATACAGCGTGTATCAGTACATACATCTGCTGCCTCTCTATACAGCGTGTATCAGTACATACATCTGCTGCCTCTCTATACAGCGTGTATCAGTACATACATCTGCTGCCTCTCTATACAGCGTGTATCAGTACATACATCTGCTGCCTCTCTATACAGCGTGTATCAGTACATACATCTGCTGCCTCTCTATACAGCGTGTATCAGTACATACATCTGCTGCCTCTCTATACAGCGTGTATCAGTACATACATCTGCTGCCTCTCTATACAGCGTGTATCAGTACATACATCTGCTGCCTCTCTATACAGCGTGTATCAGTACATACATCTGCTGCCTCTCTATACAGCGTGTATCAGTACATACATCTGCTGCCTCTCTATACAGCGTGTATCAGTACATACATCTGTTTACAGTTCCAATATGAACAATGTAAACATCATTTTAAACATTAAACATTACACATATTATGGTTATAAACATTCACGATTTAATTATCTTCTTATTGGACGTATAGTTCCTTACTTTCTTGGGCTGTATGCATTTCCTACCCGTCACGATTTTATTTATTGCCCGTGATGATAATGTCATTGACAAAATCTTGGTGCAGAAATTTGACTGGTTCCGAGCATAGCTAATTTTGAGATGGAATTTCAGTAAGGTTTTAATGTACATCCAAAGTTACTTGTACGTCACCTCTGAGTCATGCAGGGACTTTATATTAGTTGCTAGCGGTTATTAATAATTGATATTTCAGGAACAACTGCAAACCATACTGTTATTGAAGATTGTCGCTAATGCGCTTACAATCAGTGTTTTGTCCCAGGCGGCACTTAAGACAGAAGACGATGCCTAACAGGTGGGATTGTTGACACGCCGAATGAATCTGTGTCTAGGGATGTAGACTTTGGTCGGAGTTTTAATAGATCCCAGAAGTAAACAATTAGCATCTCCCACTGTGGATATTTAGATAAATACGTGTTGCTATAGAGTGATAAATGAGACTCTTAAAAAGACTTATACATGTAGTCTAATTTCCCTGGGTCATCATGTCACCCCCTGAGCAATTAATGATAGGTGCATAAAGAGACAGCTTTCAGTATGTTGGGTGCCACATTATCATCCAGGCAACAATGTCAATATGCTATATAGCGAATGAAACAACTGAGTGTTTCGACATTGACGCATGGAAAAAGGCCGAGGCCAAATTTGTATTTCATAAATGTCAAGTATTTCCGTTAAGCGTTGATAAATTAAGATTCCATTTTCACGTAAAACAATTTATAGCTCTTATATTAGTATGAGTTGTTAAGTTAAGGATAAGAGGTTAGTCGCTGTCACTGTCACTGTTCAACATGATTTTCCTACATCTTCGTCGTACGGTACGTTCTTTTTTGTTTTGCGTTTATTTATCGTCGCCATCGGTTTACCATATGGGCGACGCCTCCGGAAGAATGTTAGTCATTTTAGATTTTTGGAGGGTAGTGCATTATACAGAAGATGCCACATTTCCAGATGCATCTCTGGTTCTTGTACGTGCCCGATGTAAAACATCGTACACGGGACCTGTGTTTTGTCTCATCCGAAAGACAGTTGGTACTGTTAGTGGTCGAGCGGAGGATCGAGCATGTGACCCCTGGATTACTAGTCCAGCGCATTACTACTGGACCACAGATCCACTACCACGGTACGTTCTTTGCAGAAAAGACCTATAATGTCATCTATTTCGGTTCTTTCTGATCTTTTGTCAAACATGTATATTGTGACTTGTTAATTGTATTTTGTAACCTATTTTTCACAATGTTTAAATTAAATATTTTCATTGTTTTGGAGAACGTGTACTAGGCGATGAATTGTTGTTTAAACGTAGCAAAGTAAGTTTTATTTTAACGTTTTCATTGTAAAACTTTGACCAGTTGGTATAGTTTGTTGCATATCAATTTAGAATGTAAGTATTTACAAATTACTCACGTCTAAAACATGTCTTATTCAATAATAATTCTCTCGTAAGTTTAATTCTCGACATATTAATATGAATATAACTTCGTTCGAAGCTTCGATGTTTTGAAAATCTAATTGAAATCCGAGACTTTACTGAACACGTCTTCATACACCGCCTTAACTGAATGGTTACATCGACCTTTCTGTCCTCACAAACCCAGTTCTAAGATGTAATGAATCAACAAAGATGTCCTTTACTTCCGAATGTAAGTGCTATGTAACAAGATTTATTTCTTATCTAATTTATCCTTTGTCAACATTCGGTAATGATTTGTACTATTCTCTGAGAAAATCTCGGTTTTTACTTTGCTAATAACTTCAAAATAGGGTCTGAAATGGCGTGTACAACGTAATCCCGTCCACAATATTGTCATAGATACAATTAAACATATGTAACACAAGGGTTGCTTTTTCCCATCTAACACTATGTCAAGGCGTTTCCGCGGTTGCTCAACGACGAGTTTGATCCTGCGTACGGCTCCAAACAAAACTCTCCCTTGCACAAACGTACTCAGTACCTGATATAAGTACTCCATTAGTTGTTCAATATTACCATGATCGTGCAAATGATCACAATCTTGGGTAAAGTGGATGTTCCATCGCAAGTATTCCTTACGAACGAATTTAATCAGAAATGAATGACACCAAACCTAATGTTCGTACCTTAGAATGCGGAAATCTTTCAGATATAAATATATTAAATATATTAATTAAACCAGTTTAAGATGTGTTTGATCTGATAATGAAAATATAAAACAACTTCTATTACCCATGTGTTAGTACTGTATTTATACTTTATGAGTTTGTCCATTCCTTTGTATTTATTTGTTTAATTTCCGCATAATTACTTGCCTCACTTTGTGTAATATCGTCTTGGTAATGATTATGTCAGGTCATGCAAGTAGAAAATAATGCATGTGCACAGCTGGGCTTTGAAGTTATTGTACTGAGCGAACCTGTCAATATTGGCGCATTAAAAAAAATAAAAACTTTATATGCCAGAATATTTAACAATGGATCAATGAATCGTTCTGGGTGTCAACAATGGATAAGTGGGTGTGTAACGAACCGTTCAGTGTGATAACAGTGGATCAATCGATGTGATAACGAATCGTTCTAGGTGATAACAGTGTATCAGTGGATGGGTAATAAATAAATAAATAATAAACCAATCACTGCTATCTGGGGTGTTCCCTGAGGAGTGGAAAAGTGCTGTGATAAAACCTCTGTTGAAGAAGAAAGGTCTTCCACTGGAATTGAAAAACTATCGTCCAGTGTCAAATTTAACATTCCTATCCAAAATACTTGAAAAATCTGCATTAAACCAAATTAATGCGCATATTGAAGGCAACAACCTCCTTCCTGCGTACCAAAGTGCTTATCGAAAATATTATGGCGTTGAAACAGCAATGGTCAAAATGTATAATGATCTTTTAGAAACCATCGATAAAAATCAAGTTACAATTGTTGTCATGATCGACTTGAGTGCAGCGTTTGACACCATTGATATCCCGATACTTATTCAAATCCTTCAAGAGGAATTTGGTATTCATAGCACTCCCCTGGAATGGATTGAATCCTATCTCACCAACAGAACTATGAAAGTCTTGGTTGAACAGTCAGCATCTGACACTGAGCCATTGAGGTTTGGTGTTCCACAAGGTTCTTGTGCTGGACCTGTGATCTTTACTCTGTATATAGCGGCTCTCAACAAAGTGGTGCAGAAATATCCTGCAGATCTCTATGGATACGCTGATGACCATAAGATTGCTATGAAAATTCAAGCGGGTAATTCTCAAAATGAGATAGCTGTTGTTCAACTACTTAACAGCTGCCTCAATGAAATCATACAGTGGATGACCACCTTTAAACTGAAAATGAATCAATCTAAAACTGAAATAATTATGTATGGAACCAGACAACAGTTAGCTAAACTGAACATCACAAGTGTTAATGTCGGTGGGTGCGACGTAAAATGTGTGGATCATGTCAGAGACCTGGGTGTTATAATGACCAATACACTCAATTTTGACCATCACATTCAGAAAAAGTGTCAGATAGCTCATGTGCAGTTACGAAATCTAAGAGCTATACGTAATCATCTCACAAAAAAATCAACTGAATTATTAGTGCATGGATTAGTCCATTCACACATTGACTTCTGCAATGGTTTATTTACCGAAATTCCAGCCTACCAAATCAATAAACTCCAGCGCGTCCAAAATCATGCCGCCAGAGTTGTCATGAATGTTCCATATGACACACCAAGTGCTGATCTTCTGAAGAAATTACATTGGCTTCCGGTTAAAGCAAGGATAATGTTCAAAGTTCTAGTGATAGTATTTAGAGTCATCAAAGGCACAGCTCCCCTATATCTGAGGAAGATGTTTGTACCTTCCGGGCAACGGTACAGACTACGTTCACAAAGTGACATAAGCTTTCACATACCAAGACGGCGAACAAAACTAGCCGACAGATCACTGACTGTTATTGGTCCAAAATGGTGGAACAATTTACCTAGTTATGTAAAAGAAATTCAAACTGAAGCCGGATTTAGATCTAAACTGAAAACCCATTTGTTCAGTATGTTTCATGGGTGTTAAAGGATAAATGAACACGAGAGTGGTATTATATACATGTGTCATGATTAACTGTGTCTTAATCTAAGTTCTAGAATCATGTTAATGTAAATGATCTTTATGTGTGAAGCGCAATAGAATATTTTTATAATGTTTGCGCTATATAAATGTCATGTATTTGTATTTGTATTTGGGTCAATAAATCGTTCTGAGTGATAACAGTGGATCAGTGGATGGGACAACGAATCGTTCTGGGTGATAACAGTGGATCAGTGTGTGTGACAACGAATCGTTCTGGGTGATAACAGTGGATCAGTGGGTGTGACAACGAATCGTTCTGGGTGATAACAGTGGATCAGTGGGTGTGACAACGAATCGTTCTGGGTGATAACAGTGGATCAGTGGATGTGACAACGAATCGTTCTGGGTGATAACAGTGGATCAGTGGGTGTGACAACGAATCGTTCTGTGTGATAACAATGGATCAGTGGATGTGTCAATAAATCGTTCTGTGTGATAACAATGGATCAGTGGATGTGTCAATAAATCGTTCTGTGTGATAACAATGGATCAGTGGATGTGACAACGAATCGTTCTGTGTGATAACAATGGATCAGTGGATGTGTCAATAAATCGTTCTGAGTGATAACAATGGATCAGTGGATGTGACAACGAATCGTTCTGGGTGATAACAGTGGATCAGTGGGTGTGACAACGAATCGTTATGGGTGATAACAGTGGATCAGTGGGTGTGACAACGAATCGTTCTGGGTGATAACAGTGGATCAGTGGGTGTGACAACGAATCGTTCTGGGTGATAACAGTGGATCAGTGGATGTGACAACGAATCGTTCTGGGTGATAACAGTGGATCAGTGGATGTGACAACGAATCGTTCTGGGTGATAACAGTGGATCAGTGGGTGTGACAACGAATCGTTCTGGGTGATAACAGTGGATCAGTGGATGTGACAACGAATCGTTCTGGGTGATAACAGTGGATCAGTGGGTGTGACAATGAATCGTTCTTGGTGATAATTATGGATCAGTGAATGTGACAATGAATTGTTCTTAATGATAACAATGGATCAGTGGTTGGGACAATGAATCGTTCTGTGTGATAACAGTGGATCAGTGGGTGTGACAACGAATCGTTCTGGGTGATAACAGTGCATCAGTGGGTGACAACGCATACCTATGCGTAATAACAATGAATATATCTGTAACCAGGAATCGATCTGTTTAATGAAAATGAATCTATCTTTGTGCTACTGATTGATCTGTATGTGTGATAGCAATGCATCTGCATGTGCATTATTCATGAACCTGCCTGTGTAATAACAAAGAATCGGTATGTGCGATAAAATTATATCGGTCTGTGATAACAACACACCAGACTGTGTAATAAAATGCATCGGTATGTGTGATAACATTGCATCGGTCCGTAGGATATCATCATATCGGTATATGTGGTATCATTATATCGGTTTCCGTGCTAATATTTCATCGGTCTGTTTGATATCATTATATCGGTATGTGAGGTCTCATTATATCGGTCTGTGTGGTATCATTATATCGGTCTGTGTGGTATCATTATATCGGTCTGTGTGGTATCATACTATCGGTCTGTGTGGTATCATAATATCGGTCTGTGTGGTATCATAATATCGGTATGTGTGATATCATTATATCGGTATGTGTGATATCATTATATCGGTCTGTGTGGTATCATTATATCGGTCTGTGTGATATCATTATATCGGTCTGTGAGGTCTCATTATATCGGTCTGTGTGATATCATTATATCGGTATGTGTGGTATCATTATATTGGTCTGTGTGGTATCATTATATCGGTCTGTGTGGTATCATTATATCGGTCTGTGTGGTATCATAATATCGGTATGTGTGGTATCATTATATCGGTCTGTGTGGTATCATTATATCGGTCTGTGTGGTATCATAATATCGGTATGTGTGGTATCATTATATTGGTCTGTGTGGTATCATTATATCGGTATGTGTGGTATCATTATATTGGTCTGTTTGATATCATTATATCGGTATGTGAGGTCTCATTATATCGGTATGTGTGGTATCATTATATCGGTATGTATGGTATCATTATATCGGTATGTGTGGTATCATTATATCGGTATGTGCGGTATCATTATATCGGTCTGTATGGTATCATTATATCGGTATGTGAGGTATTATTATATCGGTATGTGTGGTATCATTATATCGGTATGTATGGTATCATTATATCGGTATGTGAGGTCTCATTATATCGGTATGTGTGATATCATTATATCGGTATGTGTGATATCATTATATCGGTATGTGTGATATCATTATATCGGTATGTGTGATATCATTATATCGGTATGTGAGGTCTCATTATATCGGTCTATGTGATATCATTATATTGGTCTGTGTGGTATCATTATATCGGTCTGTGTGGTATCATTATATCGGTCTGTGTGGTATCATTATATCGGTCTGTGTGGTATCATTATATCGGTCTGTGTGGTATCATACTATCGGTCTGTGTGGTATCATAATATCGGTCTGTGTGGTATCATAATATCGGTATGTGTGATATCATTATATCGGTATGTGTGATATCATTATATCGGTATGTGAGGTCTCATTATATCGGTCTGTGTGATATCATTATATCGGTCTGTGAGGTCTCATTATATCGGTCTGTGTGATATCATTATATCGGTATGTGTGGTATCATTATATTGGTCTGTGTGGTATCATTATATCGGTCTGTGTGGTATCATTATATCGGTCTGTGTGGTATCATAATATCGGTATGTGTGGTATCATTATATCGGTCTGTGTGGTATCATTATATCGGTCTGTGTGGTATCATAATATCGGTATGTGTGGTATCATTATATTGGTCTGTGTGGTATCATTATATCGGTATGTGTGGTATCATTATATTGGTCTGTGTGGTATTATTATATCGGTATGTGTGGTATCATTATATTGGTCTGTGTGGTATCATTATATCGGTCTGTGTGGTATCATAATATCGGTATGTGTGATATCATTATATCGGTCTGTGTGATATCATTATATCGGTCTGTGTGGTATCATTATATTGGTCTGTGTGATATCATTATATCGGTATGTGTGGTATCATTATATTGGTCTGTGTGGTATCATTATATCGGTATGTGTGGTATCATTATATTGGTCTGTGTGGTATCATTATATCGGTCTGTGTGGTATCATTATATCGGTATGTGAGGTATCATTATATCGGTCTGTGTGGTATCATTATATCGGTCTGTGTGGTATCATTATATCGGTATGTGTGGTATCATTATATTGGTCTGTGTGGTATCATTATATTGGTCTGTGTGATATCATTATATTGGTCTGTGTGGTATCATTATATTGGTCTGTGTGGTATCATTATATCGGTATGTGTGGTATCATTATATTGGTCTGTGATAATAACGCAATTTTATTATAATAATGAATCAGTCTTTGTGAGTTCTATGTATTAATCTGTGTGATGACTATGTATCAATCTGTGTGATGACTATGTATCAATCTATGTGATGACTATGTATCAATCTGTGTGATGACTATGTATCAATCTGTGTGATGACTATGTATCAATCTGTGTGATGACTATGTATCAATCTGTGTGATGACTATGTATCAATCTGTGTGATGACTATGTATCAATATGTGCGAAAATACTGACATACATGTATATTTTATTTGTCCATATCTTGATTCTATGGAAAACGGAACGTGCTTTATTGGCGATCGATCACTTTATTATTGATTGATCACTTCCGGGTAAATAATATCGACTGAGACAGTTGCAATTGTTTTGTTGATATGTTGATGACACATTTCAAACTACACACTATGAGTACATGTGGAAAATATGTAATATGTACATGGTCATGTGACATAATAATGGGGTATAATAACACAAACTCAGTATCTATATATTTTAAAAGCTCTTATTTCATGAAAATATTAACATAACGAAATATGATGAAATGTTTATTTAACAATGAGTTTACACTAGTCGTGGTAACGAGGATACCAATGTCCCCAAAGTGGATCAAAAAACAGAAACTAGAAGTATGGCATATAGCTCATAAGTTTGAGTAGTGTTTATTGTAAATTAAACAATAGCGTAAAAACAGCAAATATCCGGAATTTACGTCGAGATCCGGACAGTTACGGACAAGGATCGTATTATTACGCTTCGCTTATATTCCAAACCACTGCGCTTCTGCCTTCTAGCATGGGTCCAACCTGCTGTTTGCCTATCATTATAACGACGAAATGGTAGGCCATTTTTAAATATACAGTAACATATCCTACCCACTGATTAGATAAGCTCTCGGTGTTCGAACAATAACTATCGCACTAGTACAAAGTGTGCTCGGAGTAAATTGGAAACCAAACAAACGCATCCTCTCGTGAATCTGTTGAGTTAACTGTGGAATGGTATTAAAAACAAAACAATATCAACTTATTACATTTAGTTTACTTCATTTTGCTTTGGTCTGTCCCAAAATTTATCTTTCAAATAAACAATGAAAACTGCCATTTTGTTGACCTATATTGTATCGGGTCACAAAAAGAGAATGGTACCAGTTTCGGTGACCTCTGATATTATCCATTAATACAGTGTGTGTGCAAACGTTTTACAATTGTAAAAACTCAAAACTAATAACCAACTTCAGTTGAAACTATGAACTGTCAAATAAACGTATTGACAGTGTTTTAAGTGTATCTTATAATACAGTTATTCTTCAGAATAAGGACAAATAAAATGTTAAAAAGCCTTTTGATTACAGCTTTTCATTAACAAAATAATGAAACATTTTTGTGAAAAATATTATGCGTATATGAGACCATTTTTACTACTTTGGGCTCACCCTGTACATTAAATGGGCGGGACTTAAGTAAATCACGTGACTTTTGTTTAGCAGAAAAATATATATTGTGTTTTTGGACAGTTTTGGGGTCATAATAAAGGTTATGGTAAAACAGTATTAAGAATATTGACTGATTTATAGCATGACATTGAAAAAGCGAATAATTACGTCTTTATAGCGCATTTTCGATATTTTTCGGGACGCTTTGAAAGATGTTTATTTACTCAAAAGAACGCGATTGCCGATGACGTATTCGGCATTTTCATTTGGTAATTAGCACGCGCGAAAGGTAGGTCATCGAAATAGGGCAGTCACCGCACAGAACAATCGACGATACAATTTATCAGGATTTAAACATGTTGGTGGGTAAAATGTTCTGGATTTTTTCCAAACTACATGTTCGGAGTACATTTTAGTGTTCAATGAACAAGACAGTACATAGCCAGGATATATTGGTCCCAGGCGACACTATTGAGTTATGTGAGACAGCACTACTACGCACACTATGCTGATTAGATTGACAGTTGTCAGTTTGAGACATAATTACTTTTAAAAATGCTGCCGATTAAAAACTTGGAGAAAGCTGTTATTATCGTTTTCGTCTGCGTTTTCAGCGAGGCAGACAATATGAATGTACTTTCTGACAAGAGTTTCCCAAGTGTACCTTAAATTGTGTCTTGTAATTGTATTCAATTTGCAGATTCGGTGAAGCTGCTTTTCGCAATAGTTCATCGACAAACAGAATATCATTAGCGGAAACTAGATCATGCAAAGAATGACACTCAACAGCCTCGTGACATTCTCATGTTTGTCATCTCATGGTTTATGTCAGGTCAGTGGTATGTACATGTATCACATTCCTTACGCCATGTTTAAACATTATCCCTGTAATAGGCAGTGTAAGCATTATCCCTGTAATAGGCAGTGTAAGCATTATCCCTGTAATAGGCAGTGTAAGTTCAAACATTATCCCTGTAATAGGCAGTGTAAGTTCAAACATTATCCCTGTAATAGGCAGTGTAAGTTCAAACATTATCCCTGTAATAGGCAGTGTAAGTTCAAACATTATCCCTGTAATAGGCAGTGTAAGTTCAAACATTATCCCTGTAATAGGCAGTGTAAGTTCAAACATTATCCCTGTAATAGGCAGTGTAAGTTCAAACATTATCCCTGTAATAGGCAGTGTAAGTTCAAACATTATCCCTGTAATAGGCAGAGTAAGTTCAAATTTGAAGCACAGCAATCTTTTCTATCGTAAACTATTGAAACTTTTTCCTGGAATATGAGATACATGTATTTTGTCATTTTACTGCTCGCATGTTTGGAAGTCACGTTGTGTGTTATTTATAAATTCATGGAATCAATAGTTCCGTATTTTAAATATTTTACGCTGATTTGAATTAAACAACCTGTCGCTATCCTTGCTGCTGTTATAGGTTTCCTAGTTAAATGTCACAATGTTATGTCCTCAAAAACTGATTAAGATACACAGTATTGGTTTAACATATAAAGCTGAGGCAAGGCATCTATCGAGTTTATTCAGTGTATTTCATTGTTCGTATTCCTGGTTACATCTGCACATAGTCTTTAAATACTAAATCATACTACACAGTTAGCTTTAGGCAGCGTGTCATGTATAATTGTACCGATACATTCCAGAAAATAGCAAATGCATTCAAAATTAAGTCTGACTCAATGACAGTCAAATCACTATTTGCCCATTCTCATATTTCAGTGGTACGACTGAAGCAGAGACAATTAAGTTGAACGGTTAGACGAGTCTGATATGCGATTATGTTTCTCGTCTTGAAGAAGGACTAGACAAGTTCAGTGAATGAACTTAGTTGTTCAACATACAGATCTACCGACACAAGCATTACAAATAATATGTTGTATAAAAAGCTATGCTAACATTGAGCTGAAAAGAACTGATATAATTCCATGTTTGCCTGCAGTTAAAACCAATCGGATTGTCAGAAGCACACAAAGGCCGCTCTTATGAGCTTTTATCGAGCTTTGATATTGTTTAAACATATATCACATACATTATAACATATTAATACATTGCAGACCAATGCACTAAAAATAAAACACAAAATGTTGGGCTTAACATTCTGACATATGAACTCCAAGCATATTAACACTGAGACAAAAGCAACATTCGACACAGTCAAAATTTCTTTCAGTTCCGAGATGAAAACTCAAATTATTTTCTTTTTTCCTGTGAGACATGTTTTGCCTCCGTAAGAATGTGAGTCTAATCACGGACCACATATTCCTCTTCATGTCTGTAACGTTACTTATATTCGTATACTACACACTAACTTTAAAACATCTCAACTACTTGAGCTTATACCACTCTCAATGTCACAACTATTTCTTCCCTTTGGAATGCTTAGATTGTCAGTTACTTTACTGTCAGAATGTATCAACAGACCGTCCGTCTCACAAAGACCATCGCTGTCTGATAAATTGTTCATATCAGTACAATGTGTAATACTTTTCTGTCTTTTCTTGTTACCCTTAGGTGGTTTTGGTCGAGTGACTTCTTGAATACTATTGTCATAAAATTCGTACAGCTCATCATCGCCATACGCCGAATCCCGGCTGGAATTTCTGAGAAGAATGTACCCCTCGTGCTTTGAAGTAAGACTGTGGCGCTTGTTTGTTGAGTTCTGCCAGTTACTTAGAGGCCTTGTAAGTTCCACTAAACTATTTGATTTCTGTTTCTGATGAAGTGCATCAAAATTACCAGAATTTCTCCATAGGAATGACAGATGTGAGGTCTTACGCCACTCATTTATGTGTTTGTCCTTTTCTCTTTTAGAAATATTTGCAGCGATCTCTGACTGCCATGGACGTCTTAGTGGAAGAAGCATTTCTGTTTGAGTTGAAACAGTCTTTTGGGGCGAGCACTCTTCACTAATAAGTTTTGATTGTTTTGATTTGGTTTTAAAACTAGGCTGAATCTTCAGCCCAAGTTCTTTGCTTCTGTCAGCTTCGAATTTTCTTCTTGCTTTATCTTCAACAACAGTTTCATCATTTACAGGATCTGTAGGTGTTGATGATGGTTGACTGTCAATATTGGTTTCCGCTGTTTGTGACTGAACTGATCGTATGTCTGTACTTGGTGACCTTCCATGTTCCATCGGTTTTAAAGCATAATTTGAGAGTCGCTGAGCACACTTGTCATTGCCAAGAGATTTAGAAAATCTTTCCCGACGTCTGAAATTTTTAACGGATGTTGGTTTGGCACTCAGATATACGTTTCCCTCCTTTGTATGCAAAACAATGTCATGCATACTTTCTGATTGCATCTCAGGTCTCCGTCGAGGAGACAGTTTTACCATTTTTGGTTCTACATTTAAACGGCGTCTGAAGTCTACCATCTGATCAACATCCGGTGACGATAGTTCCAATGGAGACAACATTCGTGGAGAAGTAAGACGAACACTCCCGTCAGTACGCATGTACCGCAGAATTTGTCGCTCTTCATGAGTGAGCGGAAGTTTGCGAGCAGTCAGATCTGAGTCATCTGAAGGATTGTTTGAAGAAGAGGCCTCACCGGAAGTGCTTGGATCATTTACTGAATTATCACAACTTCGGCGTTTCTCACTATAGCTATTGTTTTGAAGATGCCTGTGTGAAATCGCCGATGATCTTCCAACTCCACTGCTTGAAAAATGACGAGTGATACTGGACTCTTCAATACGTTTGCAGAGTTTTACACAGTCACGTTTAAACTGTCTTGTAAAGAAAGCATACAAAAATGGATTAGCGCAACTATTCAACGGAAGCACGAATATTGTCAAAACTTTCGCTTCATCTAAGCTAATTTTAACAAAGTCCCACTTGAAGGCAGCTGTTAGTGAGAAGAAAATTATTGGTGCCCAGCAGAAAAAGTCTGTGAAAACAAGCAATGACATTCGCTTAGCAACGATGGTGTCTTTAGAGTTCCATGTGTGAGAAGCCCGGATGGAGACAAACATTCCGGCGTAGCACGCCACAATTATGATGAAGGAAATAGCGTTGAATATCATGATAAAACACACGTAAGCTGAAAATATAAAACAATTGAATATAATTACAAATAGTCAACATGTTAAAACTCCAATACAAAGACAAGGTGACGAAATGAATGAACACACATTTGATTTTAAAGGTCATAAATGATGATACTCGTTGAAATATCAAACAAATACTAATACAGGAAATCTAAACGAATATTTTCTCATAAATATTTCATGTAAATCATATTATCAAGACAGGCCTTCCCATCAGCAATCATCTCTTAATGTAGATTCTGAGAAAAATAGTAAACTTCACGTATTTAGACTATCCATAACTGGCACCACTTCTAACAGTTTTGTGCTTCTTAACGACAGTATGACAACTTACAAAGTACATAGACAATCACCATATGCCAAAGTTTCTCGGAACACAAGTATACGTCACTCATTGCAAGGCTTTCATGCAGAGTTTCAAATAATATTAATGAATAATGACACTGCAGAGTCTGATATTTTTGACATTTTTATCATAGCAATTGCTACATCAAAATAGCACATGGATTGATAGAGAAGAAATATTTTCTCTGCAAGAAAAAATACCAAGGTCAATAATACATCTTTAAATGTTTCTCATGTGTAAATTCGCTCAGAAAGAATTTGTCTAACAAGTACCAAATGGATGGCCCTGTTAGTAGGGTCGTCAAATATAATCATACTACACAATTAATCCTTGTCCAGAATGTATATGGTAAGTTATCAAACACGCTGTCATTTTGAGCTATCTGTCAGATGTAAGAGTTTGCGATGATAATTGTGGATGTTTATATATCACTGGAATTACAATTGCTCTTAAACTTTTAATATTTTAATAAAAATGAAAAGATGCAGAACAGGACAGTACACATTGATCAATCAGTATTACTCAGGACAGATGCAAACAAAAAGGGAGGAGGTACATATAATTAGGGGCACGCCAATAATGTATTTACCTAATGAAAATGTATCCTCTGTATCAAAGGGTAGACAGATGGCAAACTTTCTGAAGTCACTCACTTTGAAAAGTGGCAAACTGGCAATAGCCACACACACAATCCAACCACATGTCATCACTATGGCTGAAAATGATGTACAGGAATACATAAAGTCATTCAGTATGTTCTTCTATTGTTCTTTCAGTGTGAAGTTTACCTGCATTTGTTCAGTTGACGTAGACAAATATTTAACGCCGCAATGTTCACAGTTGACCTAACCAACTATACTGGCTCTCCAACCAGTCATAAGTTGTTATTGGACAAGCAACCGACGTCTCCCACTTGTTAATCAGAAATGGAGCGCTACTTTTTTTTGTTGAATCATCTTTATTGAAATAATTTGATGTAGATATAGATGTAACGGAAATTGGAGAATGAATTGAAATGAACAATCAACACTATTTGAAATTTCATTTAACTGTTTTAAAATAGCAACAAAGCACATGTGGTGACACTGACATAGTGGCATTAGGTCTCTTCAGGGGATGTACTTATGTACAAACAAAAGCGGTAAACACTTGTTGGAGTAAAATATAAACTGCACATGGTTTTCACACATTACATGACTTATTGGCATATTCATACAAATACAATTAAATCAAATAACTCTTGGGTGTTGTAACAATGTTATATGTCATTTTACCGGAAACTAACAAGTGCTTGTAGCAAAATGTAGCAGTGAGCAGATGCTACGATACACGTACCATTTTGCGTAGGTTGGTATAATGTATGGGACTTAAAAGTGTACCCATTTAACCTATACAAAACAAGTGGGACCATATATTAATAGATGTGTAAATCATGTAAATATCACATCATACCTGCTTGTCCAAGTCTAATACGTTTCCCAAGCTGCATGGCATGTGATATGGCGTAAAATCTCTCAATTGTGATAATAACTAGTGTGAATACACTCAATTCACTGGACAACACACCGAGAAAGCCAGCAACCATACAACCAGCTCCTGTTTGCCAATATATCGCGTGATTCTCGAATACCCCTGAAATATAAATCAATCTTTTAAGCGCCACATTTTAGGTTTTAAACACGCACCCACGAATATAGTGATAGAGGTGATATTTATGTGTAATAGGATATCTAATGTTTCCAGCTCGGCTCTTTATTCATTATATGGTAAGAACTTCAGTTTTTATCAGAGTTTGAGCGTATTAAATATATTCGTTTTGAGGAAGCCAATGCAATATAGTAAGTGTATCAAAAGATTGCCAATTCTTAACAAAACACAGCTTGGTTTGCTTTAGTTGATATCTGAGACAAGCAGGAACCTCGTACTAAAGGTCACCACAAACAGCTCAATGTAAGCGCATTGCATGTTTACATCCGATTAAATCTTCAATACCGTGGTATATAAACCTGTAATACCGTGGTATATAAACCTTTAATGCCGTGATATTACGACAAATATCTTATTAATCCTCTTGGTAATCGTCTCACAATTCACGTGATAGCGCTAGAAAAGTCAACTGGCTAGGTAAGAAGAAAAAAGTGGAACAACAGCATGTCAGCGGCTTTACTGAAACATACTGTGAGAATGGATGAGTTGCCGTATACTGTTTGATCCTATACACTTTGCAGATCACATATTGCTATCGCATTACTTAATGTCGTTGAAGGAACAATGAATAATGCAAAGACAAATGTTTAAGACGTAAGGTGTAAAGCAATTGTATGTTATGTGGAGCAATCGCTTTGTAATGTGTCTTATTCGTCGTAGGTGATACGAAAGTAACCCACATTCTAATTGTGAAGTCAGTCTGGGCAATTGTATGTTAATCATACTAACAGCAGAGGATCATTGGGTACGGACAATATGTTATAAACGGGTTTTAACAGGATAAACTTGAACAAAATTATCATCGTTGAAATATTCTACTCATTGAGCAATGGCTCCGGATGTTATTCTTAGTCATAACTATATAATAGACAGCATTTCGGTATGTTTTGCGCAAACAACTCTGAAATGCAAGTAGGTTACTTTTTTGTATTAATTGTGTTTCAAGACTAGCGGCATGTGAAATGCATTCATTGCAACCTTCAAATTTGAATAATTCCGATCAATTATTACAAGGTAGGTTCAGGAGATTGTAACACAATCAAGTGTTTTGTGACCAGAAGGACAAATTATTAATAACAAACTATAGTTGCCCTTTAAAGTCTGTGTATTCACAATCTTTCTTACCTAATGTCGAAGCGTCGACTACCGCTAGAAATCCTAAATAAATTCCCATACAGAAATCTGACATAGCCAAATTACAAATGAGAAAGCGTGTGACATCAAGCTTAGATTTGCTGGTGATGGATACAAATAGTACAGTCCCATTGCCAATGACAGCAAGCAGGAACACCATCCAAACACCACATCTCAGTGACCACCAACCAAACAAATCATCACATGGCCGGAATGGATCTGGATAAGAAGAGACTCAGGTTTCATTGACAACAAAGTATTAATATATACAACATATTGTGGAACGGGCTATTCGATTATGTTGTAATATTATTAGATAACATTTAACTGGCAAAAGTTAATCTTCGACGAATCACTGCAAACACAATCGCCGTTCCCATCGAGTGGAAAGGTTTGCATGAAACATTCGCCCTACAATTTGCTGAAAATAACTCACGGATGTGTACGATCATGATCGAATACCAGGTAAATATTGTATGTCTATGAATATAACTAGCCGCCCAATCAATTTGTAACTATTACTGTAGTTATTTTTTTTTGTAAACAGTTATCTTGATGTATCATAAACAATAAAACAATGAACGTAACAATTGTCTAGTATAGCGTGTTTTTGTTGCTATTGGAATTTATCGCCATTTACAACATTTTTCAATTAGATATGGCATCAGTTGACTGCACCAGTTTTGCTGGAATAATATATCAACCAGCACTGATTTGCCCTTCCAGACACAGCTCACAACTTCTCTACATGCATCAGGTGTGGAGGACAATGGACCTAATGGTAGCCACATGACACGCACTTATAGTGTGATGATACAATATGTTTTATATATATTCATTTTCTTTGTCAAATAGCTACAGACTATTTAAAATGAAATGAACAACTGATATTGGTTAAAGCAAGACGTTTAACATTTTCTTTACGCGATTAAGATGCATGCATATCAACGAACTGCAATATCGTCAAACAACACCACATGGTGCGGTCCTAGTTGTGGTGTTACAGAGAGCATTGTACCATAAGATATTAATGATTGCGGTAAGACAGTTCACTATCATTGCCATAAGCATTTCGGCTGGCAAAACCAGTGTTGGTAAAATTTTCAGCCAGCAATATGTGCAATGTTACTACAGTTATATGGTATTTCGGATGATTCTTTAAACGAATTAAAATCCGTAATTACGTTTTGCACTGTCCTGATCGAGTGCTAGAGATAAAAAACGTTTTCAATAAAGCAAAAGTAATACTGTTTTACATGCATATTTATTATAGTTTTTAGAGTGCATGTGAAGTTTAACATGTACTAAATGGTGAAACAGACTCATCAAAGTGTGATCTGCCAAACAAATATCTTTAAAACACCCACTATGTTCTGTATAACGACAACAGACACACAGTTGCGCAATTCAAAGACGCAACATTTTCACTTTTATAGCTGTAGAATTCTTATTGCGTTGCTGCAATGTAAGACATAAATCACCAGTACCACATGTAGGTTTATTGTAACTATGCGATTCTTCACCAGTTAAAGAACGAACTTTTTTTTTAGTCGGGGTTTATTGGAGAGTTTAAAACATGTTTCGCTTGAATAAATATATTCAGATCCAATGTTTATGCTAGAAACTCACGCTTTATCAACTATTTTATGTTCTCATTTTAGATTCTTAGTACATGCATACGTTTTACACTCATCATGTTCCTTCGTATTCCGTAATCATTTGAAGCTCTTCGAAGCATTTCCCATGAAATTTGAAAATTAAAAGTTACCAAGGTATTCCGAATGGCGCATTCCATATTTTTCGCTTAATCTGTGATAATTAATACCATCAATATTTTCGTTTGCTTATATTATTGTATGCTAAAGAACCCTCGAGATTTAACGGATATAATTGTTGATTTGAGTCATTTGTCCCGCACCATTGTAAGTTAAAGCCGAAACCAGCTTGTGTGTGAACGGTCATGCATCTGTGTGTCATTTCACCAATAAAAAGCAAAACAACTACATACATACCTGGCAAAGGTTCACAGTCTATTGGAGGTTTGAAGCGTATCATGGGTTTGACGTCCATATAGAACGATCCCTCGTTATGGTCATCAGACCCGTTCCTAATATGTACGATCATATCCGTCAAATTGTAATCGTCATACAGCTGGTAATTTAAGTTTTCGTACTCAGACAAATCTGAAATAAAGCTATTATAAGTGGCGGTATGTACACATGGGGTCGTGGGTATAGAGCTGGGCTGAACCCCGGGAGATCCGGGGGTCGTGGGTATAGAGCTGGGCTGAACCCCGGGAGATCCGGGGGTTGTGGGTATAGTGCTGGGTTGAAACCCGGGAGATCCGGGGGTTGTGGGTATAATGCTGGGTTGAAACCCGGGAGATCCGGGGGTTGTGGGTATAGTGCTGGACTGAAACACGGGAGATCCGGGGGTCGTGGGTATAGTGCTGGGTTGAAACCCGGGAGATCAGGGGGTTGTGGGTATAGTGCTGGACTGAAACCCGGGAGATCCGGGGGTTGTGGGTATAGTGCTGGACTGAAACACGGGAGATCCGGGGGTTGTGGGTATAGTGCTGGGTTGAAACCCGGGAGATCCGGGGGTTGTGGGTATAATGCTGGGATGAAACCCGGGAGATCCGGGGGTTGTGGGTATAGTGCTGGACTGAAACCCGGGAGATCCGGGGGTTGTGGGTATAGTGCTGGACTGAAACCCGGGAGTTCCGGGGGTCGTGGGTATAGAGCTGGGCTGAACCCCGGGAGATCCGGGGGTTGTGGGTATAGTGCTGGGTTGAAACCCGGGAGATCCGGGGGTTGTGGGTATAATGCTGGGTTGAAACCCGGGAGATCCGGGGGTTGTGGGTATAGTGCTGGACTGAAACCCGGGAGATCCGGGGGTTGTGGGTATAGTGCTGGGCTGAAACCCAGGAGATCCGGGGGTTGTGGGTATAATGCTGGGTTGAAACCCGGGAGATCCGTGTTCGAAGGGAAGGTCATGTATTTCCTTCCCATGTGGGCAGTGTTTTCAAACTTTGATTCATGTGAGGTTGTTATCAGGGCAAGTTGGTACTTAATAATCAATTTCAGATATATGGGTTTGGTCAACCGCCATGTATAACTGAAACAAACATATGGAGACAAACATATCACAATTAAACAAAGTAAATGCAAGCAAACGTAACACATAGTTTCCACTTTGACCTAAAACGTCTTCAGGCTTAAGACGAAAGCAAGTGAAAGCAAATTTATGGAAGAACGGATAAGTACTTGTCGGTAACCGAGGAACACTGGCTTGGTGGACTGACTGCGGTACATAGTCTACTTACTGGCGTCTAGAGGTGGGACGACTGACCGCGGTACATAGTCTACTTACTGGCGTCTAGAGGTGGGTCGACTGACTGCGGTACATAGTCTACTTACTGGCGTCTAGAGGTGGGTCGACTGACTGCGGTACATAATCTACTTACTGGCGTCTAGAGGTGGGTCGACTGACTGCGGTACATAGTCTACTTACTGGCGTCTAGAGGTGGGTCGACTGACTGCGGTACATAGTCTACTTACTGGCGTCTAGAGGTGGGTCGACTGACTGCGGTACATAGTCTACTTACTGGCGTCTAGAGGTGGGACGACTGACTGCGGTACATAATCTACTTACTGGCGTCTAGAGGTGGGTCGACTGACTGCGGTACATAGTCTACTTACTGGCGTCTAGAGGTGGGTCGACTGACTGCGGTACATAGTCTACTTACTGGCGTCTAGAGGTGGGTCGACTGACTGCGGTACATAGTCTACTTACTGGCGTCTAGAGGTGGGTCGACTGACTGCGGTACATAGTCTACTTACTGGCGTCTAGAGGTGGGACGACTGACTGCGGTACATAATCTACTTACTGGCGTCTAGAGGTGGGTCGACTGACTGCGGTACATAGTCTACTTACTGGCGTCTAGAGGTGGGTCGACTGACTGCGGTACATAGTCTACTTACTGGCGTCTAGAGGTGGGTCGACTGACTGCGGTACATAGTCTACTTACTGGCGTCTAGAGGTGGGACGACTGACTGCGGTACATAATCTACTTACTGGCGTCTAGCGGTGGGTCGACTGACTGCGGTACATAGTCTACTTACTGGCGTCTAGAGGTGGGTCGACTGACTGCGGTACAAAATCTACTTACTGGCGTCTAGAGGTGGGTCGACTGACTGCGGTACATAGTCTACTTACTGGCGTCTAGAGGTGGGTCGACTGACTGCGGTACATAATCTACTTACTGGCGTCTAGCGGTGGGTCGACTGACTGCGGTACATAGTCTACTTACTGGCGTCTAGCGGTGGGTCGACTGACCGTGGTACATAGTCTTCTTACTGACGTCTAGCGGTGGGTCGACTGACTGCGGTACATAGTCTACTTACTGACGTCTAGCGGTGGGTCGACTGACTGCGGTACATAGTCTACTTACTGACGTCTAGAGGTGGGTCGACTGACTGCGGTACATAGTCTACTTACTGGCGTCTAGAGGTGGGTCGACTGACCGCGGTACATAGTCTACTTACTGGCGTCTAGAGGTGGGTCGACTGACCGCGGTACATAGTCTACTTACTGGCGTCTAGAGGTGGGTCGACTGACCGCGGTACATAGTCTACTTACTGGCGTCTAGAGGTGGGTCGACTGACTGCGGTACATAGTCTACTTACTGGCGTCTAGAGGTGGGTCGACTGACTGCGGTACATAGTCTACTTACTGGCGTCTAGAGGTGGGTCGACTGACTGCGGTACATAGTCTACTTACTGGCGTCTAGAGGTTGGTCGACTGACTGCGGTACATAGTCTACTTACTGGCGTCTAGAGGTTGGTCGACTGACTGCGGTACATAGTCTACTTACTGGCGTCTAGAGGTTGGTCGACTGACTGCGGTACATAGTCTACTTACTGGCGTCTAGAGGCGGGTCGACTGACTGCGGTACATAGTCTACTTACTGGCGTCTAGAGGCGGGTCGACTGACTGCGGTACATAGTCTACTTACTGGTGTCTTGAGGTTGGTGGACTGACTGCGGTACATAGTCTACTTACTGGCGTCTAGAGGTTGGTCGACTGATTGCGGTACATAGTCTACTTACTGGCGTCTAGAGGCGGGTCGACTGACTGCGGTACATA
This sequence comes from Mactromeris polynyma, assembly GCA_032209605.1. Classification (NCBI taxonomy): domain Eukaryota; kingdom Metazoa; phylum Mollusca; class Bivalvia; order Venerida; family Mactridae; genus Mactromeris; species Mactromeris polynyma. The sequence continues at coordinate 5,916,969 of JASFXZ010000015.1, forward strand.
GTCTACTTACTGGTGTCTTGAGGTTGGTGGACTGACTGCGGTACATAGTCTACTTACTGGCGTCTAGAGGTTGGTCGACTGACTGCGGTACATAGTCTACTTACTGACGTCTAGCGGTGGGTCGACTGACTGCGGTACATAGTCTACTTACTGACGTCTAGCGGTGGGTCGACTGACTGCGGTACATAGTCTACTTACTGACGTCTAGCGGTGGGTCGACTGACTGCGGTACATAGTCTACTTACTGACGTCTAGAGGTGGGTCGACTGACTGCGGTACATAGTCTACTTACTGGCGTCTTGAGGTGGGTCGACTGACCGTGGGACATAGTCTACTTACTGGCGTCTAGAGGTTGGTCGACTGACTGCAGTACATATTCTACTTACTGGCGTCTAGAGGTAAGTCGACTGACTGCGGTAAATAGTCTACTTACTGACGTCTAGCGGTGGGTCGACTGACTGCGGTACATAGTCTACTTACTGGCGTCTACAGGTGGGTCGACTGACTGCGGTACATAGTCTACTTACTGGCGTCTAGAGGCTGGACGACTGACTGCGGTACATAGTCTACTTACTGGCGTCTAGAGGCTGGACGACTGACTGCGGTACATAGTCTACTTACTGGCGTCTAGAGGCGGGACGACTGACTGCGGTACATAGTCTACTTACTGGTGTCTAGAGGTGGGTTGACTGACTGCGGTACATATTCTACTTACTGGCGTCTAGAGGCGGGACGACTGACTGCGGTACATAGTCTACTTACTGGCGTCTAGAGGCGGGACGACTGACTGCGGTACATAGTCTACTTACTGGCGTCTAGAGGTGGGTCGACTGACTGCGGTACATAGTCTACTTACTGGCGTCTAGAGGCGGGACGACTGACTGCGGTACATAGTCTACTTACTGGCGTCTAGAGGCGGGACGACTGACTGCGGTACATAGTCTACTTACTGGCGTCTAGAGGCGGGACGACTGACTGCGGTACATAGTCTACTTACTGGCGTCTAGAGGCGGGACGACTGACTGCGGTACATAGTCTACTTACTGGCGTCTAGAGGCGGGTCGGTATATTGTAAATACGTTATAACTTCCTCCTTGATTTTAGGCATCACTGTTTTATCTCGACTTTCATCCTGAAATATACATTAACTAGTAACTTTTAGTTTCTCAAGATGTAACTGGTTTGTAGTGCATTGCAACCTCCTCAGAATAACAACACCATTTGGAGCACGCTTACTGTGGATGTTGTTGAGAGCTTATTGGACAGTAAATTATTACAAAAGTAAACTTGATGCTGTCGTCTTGACCATACGATAATCTAACTAATATGTGTGTGTTTTTTTCAAATCATTTATTGTCAAAATTAACGAAGTTTACAGAAACTAGACTTTAGAGGTGTTACTGTTCAAATTTATTCGATCGTAACCGAAGACATCCCATCTATGCATCCAACGCTAAATACCATAGACTATGTGCGTTCACTAGTTATAAAATGAGTTTATATAAATGACAAATATAGATCGAAAAACGATGCGTAATGAATAATTCGACTATTTCTTTTCAATAAAACATTATTTTTTTAGTTTGAACAAGACAAATATAAAGCAGAAATAAGTACGAATATCTCGATAAGCAATACTGTTCCGGGTTGAGTATCGTTTTGTTTGCGCACTGTTTGCCAATTCAGCTAATGAAATATCAAATCATAAAATTGATTTATACACGGCATGTGTGTTTAAGAGTAATGAACGTACGTCTTACCTTACGTATGAAGGCACAGCAGTGATAGGCATAAGCTAGCTTTAAGCTGACTATATTTGGGAAGGCCTCAATATCTAACGGTTCTTGTAGCTTTGTGTTGTGAAATGTCTTTAAATATCGCAACCTTTGTAAACCATTTGTCGGTAAATGTTCAAATTGATTCTCTGCAACGTTCCTGTAAATCAAAACACAAGCTGTGACATATGAGTGACATATGAATAGGAGGACGGGGAAGGTCACTTCGCAAAACAGGACCTCTCTACGCGGAACCCTAAACAGGACCTCTCTACGCGGAACCTAAACAGGACCTCTCTACGCGGAACCCTAAACAGGACCTCTCTACACGGAACCCTAAACAGGACCTCTTTACGCGGAACCCTAAACAGGACCTCTCTACGCGGAGCCCTTATCAGGACCTCTACGCAGAACCCTAAACAGTACCTCTACGCGGAACCCTTATCAGGACATTTCTACGCGGTACCCTAAACAGGACCTCTACGCGGAACCCTTATCAGGATATTTCTACGCGGAAACCAAAACAGGACCTCTACGCGGAACCCTTATCAGGACATTTCTACGCGGAACCCTAAACAGGACATTTCTACGCGGAACCCTTATCAGGACATTTCTACGCGGAACCCTAAACAGGACCTCTACGCGGAACCCTTATCAGGACATTTCTACGCGGAACCCTAAACAGGACCTCTACGCGGAACCATTATCAGGACATTTTTACGCGGAACCCTAAACAGGACCTCGCTACACGGAACCCTAAACAGGACCTCTCTACGCGGAAACTTAACAGGACCTCTCTACGCGGAACCCTAAACAGGACCTCTCTACACGGAACCCTAAACAGGAACTCTCTTCGCGGAACCCTTATCAGGACATTTCTACGCGGAACCCAAAACAGGACCTCTACGCGGAACCCTTATCAGGATATTTCTACGCGGAAACCAAAACAGGACCTCTACGCGGAACCCTTATCAGGACATTTCTACGCGGAACCCTAAACAGGACATTTCTACGCGGAACCCTTATCAGGACATTTCTACGCGGAACCCTAAACAGGACCTCTACGCGGAACCCTTATCAGGACATTTCTACGCGGAACCCTAAACAGGACCTCTACGCGGAACCATTATCAGGACATTTTTACGCGGAACCCTAAACAGGACCTCGCTACACGGAACCCTAAACAGGACCTCTCTACGCGGAAACTTAACAGGACCTCTCTACGCGGAACCCTAAACAGGACCTCTCTACACGGAACCCTAAACAGGAACTCTCTACGCGGAACCCTTATCAGGACATTTCTACGCGGAACCCAAAACAGGACCTCTACGCGGAACCCTTATCAGGACATTTCTACGCGGAACCCTAAACAGGACATTTCTACGCGGAACCCTTATCAGGACATTTCTACGCGGAACCCTAAACAGGACCTCTACGCGGAACCCTTATCAGGACATCTCTACGCGGAACCCTAAACAGGACCTCTACGCGGAACCATTATCAGGACATTTTTACGCGGAACCCTAAACAGGACCTCTCTACACGGAACCCTAAACAGGACCTCTCTACGCGGAAACTTAACAGGACCTCTCTACATGGAACCCTAAACAGGACCTCTCTACACGGAACCCTAAACAGGAAGTCTCTACGCGGAACCCTAAACAGGACCTCTCTACGTGGAGCCCTAAACAGGATTGTTATACGCGGAACCCTAAACAGGACCTCTCTACGCAGAACCCTAAACAGGACCTCTCTACGCTGAACCCTAAGCAGGACCTCTCTTCGCGGAACCCTAAACAGGAAGTCTCTACGCGGAACCCTAAACAGGACCTCTCTACGTGGAGCCCTAAACAGGATTGTTATACGCGGAACCCTAAACAGGACCTCTCTACGCAGAACCCTAAACAGGACCTCTCTACGCTGAACCCTAAGCAGGACCTCTCTTCGCGGAACCCTAAACAGGACTTCTCTACGCGGAACCCTAAACAGGACCTCTCTATGCGGAACCCTAAACAGGACCTCTCTACGCGGAACCCTAAACAAGACCTCTCCACGCGGAACCCTAATCAGAACCTCACCCCGCGGAACCTTAAACAGGACCTGTCCACGCGGAACCCTGAATAGGACCTCTCTACGCGGAACACTAAATAGGACCTCTCTACACTGAACCCTAATCATGACCTCTCTACGCGGAACCCTAAACAGGACCTCTCTACACGGAACCCTAAACAGGAACTCTCTACACGGAACCCTAAACAGGACCTCTCTACACGGAACCCTAAACAGGACCTCTCTACGCGGAAACTTAACAGGACCTCTCTACGCGGAACCCTAAACAGGACCTCTCTACACGGATCCCTAAACAGGAACGCTCTACGCGGAACCCTAAACAGGACCTCTCTACGTGGAGCCCTAAACGGGATTGTTTCTACGCGGAACCCTAAACAGGACCTCTCTACGCTGAACCCTAAGCAGGACTTTTCTACCCGGAACCCTAAACAGGACCTCTCTACGCGGAACCCTAAACAGGACCTCTCTACGCGGAACCCTAAACAGGACCTCTCTACGCGGAGCCCTAAACAGGATTTCTCTACGCGGAACCCTAAACAGGACCTCTCTACGCAGAACCCTAAACAGGACCTCTATACGCTGAACCCTAAACAAGACCTCTCTACGCGGAACCCTAAACAGGACTTCTCTACGCGGAACCCTAAACAGGACTTCTCTACACGGAACCCTAAACAGGAACTCTCTACTCGGAACCCTAAACATGACCTCTCCACGCGGAACCCTAAACAGAACCTCACCACGCGGAACCCTTAGCTGCCAAATGAATTCTAAAATAGAATGGGACAGAAAAGGGAAGGGTTTGGGGGACAACACAGGACTGCACAATAATTTACCATGAACAGAAAGCCAACAATACAACATTGCAACACTGTCAGTACAAACGCTGGTGGCTTCGACCAATTTTACGACATGGTAACCTCGCACTTATATCACTTGCATAACAAAACACTCACAAAACGTAATTTAAAATCAACGGAATACTAAAACTGATTTATTGTACCCATTCTATAACATTATGAGCATTCTCCATTGTATAGAAGGTTCATAACGCATAATTGCTTCGTGTTTAACAACTTATATTAGTATCTTGAGGTCTTAAATGCAAAGTTTAACGTTTATTACCTTACCACGATGTCGATTACAAACCGTAATGGAAATATTTCAGTCTTATTAATAACGATTTTCGCCCGACTTTAATAAAATTCTCGAATTTCTGAATTACGTGTAGATTTATTTATTAAACTTGGCGGCCAATATAGGCTATTTACCTCTCCTGTATGTGGAGGTAATGTCAACCACACACCGTGCCATGCACACTTATCACAAACGTGTGTGTTCTAACTTATTTCTATTAACAGAGCCGTAGAACTATAATACTTAATAATGTGAAGTTGCCAGTTGTATCAGTACCAGCAATGGAAGTATTACAGCTATCAGTACTGACAGCAATACGACTGTAAACACAGCTAACCTCCTGTCTGTATGGTAGTATTACAGCGATCAGTACTGACAGCAATACGACTGTAAACACAGCATACTTCCTGTCTGTATGGAAGTATTACAGCTATCAGTACTGACAGCAATACGACTGTAAACACAGCTAACCTCCTGTCTGTATGGAAGTATTACAGCTATCAGTACTGACAGCAATACGACTGTAAACACAGCTAACCTCCTGTCTGTATGGAAGTATTACAGCTATCAGTACTGACAGCAATACGACTGTAAACACAGCTAACTTCCTGTCTGTATGGTAGTATTACAGCTATCAGTACTGACAGCAATACGACTGTAAACACAGCTAACCTCCTGTCTGTATGGAAGTATTACAGCTATCAGTACTGACAGCAATACGACTGTAAACACAGCTAACCTCCTGTCTGTATGGTAGTATTACAGCGATCAGTACTGACAGCAATACGACTGTAAACACAGCTAACCTCCTGTCTGTATGGAAGTATTACAGCGATCAGTACTGACAGCAATACGACTGTAAACACAGCATACTTCCTGTCTGTATGGAAGTATTACAGCTATCAGTACTGACAGCAATACGACTGTAAACACAGCTAACCTCCTGTCTGTATGGAAGTATTACAGCGATCAGTACTGACAGCAATACGACTGTAAACACAGCATACTTCCTGTCTGTATGGAAGTATTACAGCTATCAGTACTGACAGCAATACGACTGTAAACACAGCTAACCTCCTGTCTGTATGGTAGTATTACAGCTATCAGTACTGACAGCAATACGACTGTAAACACAGCTAACCTCCTGTCTGTATGGTAGTATTACAGCGATCAGTACTGACAGCAATACGACTGCAAACACAGCTAACCTCCTGTCTGTATGGAAGTATTACAGCGATCAGTACTGACAGCAATACGACTGTAAACACAGCATACTTCCTGTCTGTATGGAAGTATTACAGCGATCAGTACTGACAGCAATACGACTGTAAACACAGCATACTTCCTGTCTGTATGGAAGTATTACAGCTATCAGTACTGACAGCAATACGACTGTAAACACAGCTAACCTCCTGTCTGTATGGAAGTATTACAGCTATCAGTACTGACAGCAATACGACTGTAAACACAGCTAACCTCCTGTCTGTATGGAAGTATTACAGCTATCAGTACTGACAGCAATACGACTGTAAACACAGCTAACCTCCTGTCTGTATGGAAGTATTACAGCTATCAGTACTGACAGCAATACGACTGTAAACACAGCTAACCTCCTGTCTGTATGGTAGTATTACAGCGATCAGTACTGACAGCAATACGACTGTAAACACAGCTAACCTCCTGTCTGTATGGAAGTATTACAGCTATCAGTACTGACAACAATACGACTGTAAACACAGCTAACCTCCTGTCTGTATGGTAGTATTACAGCTATCAGTACTGACAGCAATACGACTGTAAACACAGCTAACCTCCTGTCTGTATGGAAGTATTACAGCTATCAGTACTGACAGCAATACGACTGTAAACACAGCTAACCTCCTGTCTGTATGGTAGTATTACAGCGATCAGTACTGACAGCAATACGACTGTAAACACAGCTAACCTCCTGTCTGTATGGTAGTATTACAGCTATCAGTACTGACAGCAATACGACTGTAAACACAGCTAACCTCCTGTCTGTATGGAAGTATTACAGCTATCAGTACTGACAGCAATACGACTGTAAACACAGCTAACCTCCTGTCTGTATGGTAGTATTACAGCGATCAGTACTGACAGCAATACGACTGTAAACACAGCTAACCTCCTGTCTGTATGGTAGTATTACAGCTATCAGTACTGACAGCAATACGACTGTAAACACAGCTAACCTCCTGTCTTTATGGTAGTATTACAGCGATCAGTACTGACAGCAATACGACTGTAAACACAGCTAACCTCCTGTCTGTATGGTAGTATTACAGCAATCAGTACTGACAGCAATACGACTGTAAACACAGCTAACCTCCTGTATGTATGGTAGTATTACAGCTATCAGTACTGACAGCAATACGACTGTAAACACAGCTAACCTCCTGTCTGTGTGGAAGTATTACAGCTATCAGTACTGACAGCAATACGACTGTAAACACAGCTAACCTACTGTCTGTATGGAAGTATTACAGCTATCAGTACTGACAGCAATACGACTGTAAACACAGCTAACCTCCTGTCTGTATGGAATTATTACAACTATCAGTACTGACAGCAATACGACTGTAAACACAGCTAACCTCCTGTCTGTATGGAAGTATTACAGCGATCAGTACTGACAGCAATACGACTGTAAACACAGCTAACCTCCTGTCTGTATGGTAGTATTACAGCGATCAGTACTGACAGCAATACGACTGTAAACACAGCTAACCTCCTGTCTGTATGGTAGTATTACAGCGATCAGTACTGACAGCAATACGACTGTAAACACAGCTAACCTCCTGTCTGTATGGTAGTATTACAGCGATCAGTACTGACAGCAATACGACTGTAAACACAGCTAACCTCCTGTCTGTATGGTAGTATTACAGCTATCAGTACTGACAGCAATACGACTGTAAACACAGCATACTTCCTGTCTGTATGGAAGTATTACAGCTATCAGTACTGACAGCAATACGACTGTAAACACAGCTAACCTCCTGTCTGTATGGAAGTATTACAGCTATCAGTACTGACAGCAATACGACTGTAAACACAGCTAACGTCCTGTCTGTATGGTAGTATTACAGCGATCAGTACTGACAGCAATACGACTGTAAACACAGCTAACCTCCTGTCTGTATGGAAGTATTACAGCTATCAGTACTGACAGCAATACGACTGTAAACACAGCTAACCTCCTGTCTGTATGGAAGTATTACAGCTATCAGTACTGACAGCAATACGACTGTAAACACAGCTAACCTCCTGTCTGTATGGAAGTATTACAGCTATCAGTACTGACAACAATGCGACTGTAAACACAGCTAACCTCCTGTCTGTATGGAAGTATTACAACTATCAGTACTGACAACAATACGACTGTAAACACAGCTAACCTCCTGTCTGTATGGTAGTATTACAGCTATCAGTACTGACAGCAATACGACTGTAAACACAGCTAACCTCCTGTCTGTATGGAAGTATTACAGCTATCAGTACTGACAGCAATACGACTGTAAACACAGCTAACCTCCTGTCTGTATGGAAGTATTACAGCTATCAGTAACCTCCTGTATGTATGGTAAACAGTGCAACCTGTTTGTGTGATTATGATTATAATCCAATTTATTTTAGGTTTTTGAGAATTTATGAATTAACATAATGTTTATCTGCGATTATCAAAATATACAATATGGAGTATGTCCACTGTAGTCTAGTCCCTGGACTTATTTGTGTGAATTTTTTGTCCAGAGCATTTCTTTGTATATTTGTGTAGAGGGGTGCCTGAAGTTCAATTTTAGCGAGGGTGGACAGTTGGCATCATGTCAGTTTCCATGGAAACCAAGATGGCGGCCAAAATGGCCGCCATTTCATGAACACTTGACTAGTGTTACTGTAACCATTATTACTATTACGTGCAATCAGATATTGATTTTAATTTGTGTGATAACTTCTATACAGATACAGAGCTCTCTAAGGAACTTCCTGTCAAGGTCACAAAAAGTCATGGTCAAGGTCATTTCAAGGTCAAAATGTAAAAAAGTGTTAAAAAACGCGTTTTTACCCAATATTGTTTTATTTCAGCTGCACAGTTTTGACCATAGACATGCAAAAGGTATGTTTTCAATACCTAGTATCACTATGATTTACAACAAAACTTATTTCATGGTTATAAGTTGAATAATCATATAATAAGAAATAATTATGTGACACCACATCAATCTGCAATTTTCCGTAGAATACGCGCGTATAGCTTATAAATACATATTTTGCGTTTGGTTGCATGAAATGAGTAAGCACAGTTGCTGCATATATGTAAATGTATTTGCTGCTTACAGACTAAAATAAATTCAAGGTCAAAATTCTCATCGGACTATTGACCAAGGTCACCAAAGGTCAAGGTCATTACATGTTGAACATGAAAAAAAAAGTTTCAATCTTGTTAAAACTCCAGTAGTATTAGTTTTTCATAGGTTAGGCTTTCCATTTACCTGTGTTCAATGCAATTTATAACATACTTAATTTATGGTCATAATTTGAATAACGGTACAATATAAAGGAATTACCAGACACAACCTCTATCTATATTTTTTGCGTATAATATACAAGTATAATCAATATATTCATATAAATCACGTTCTGTATTTATTACTATTATGTATGCAGAACATATTTATTACATGTATATGAATATGTTTGCCCCTCATTGGCTGAAGTAAAATTATTATTTATTATACCTTGTGTCATAAAAAGCATTAATTTAAACACGACATACCTGAATAGTGATTTTATTGAAATCTCTGAAAGGTCAGCGGACAATACTACAAGGGTTCTGTAATGGAGATTTGATGTAATTTTATGTACGCGTTTTATTATATTCTGTTGGACATTTAACAAACTATGTCTACCACAACTGCTATCTTTATTTACTATAAATATAAGTTAAAACATAGAATGAAAGCAGAATTTTAATATTTCGTTGCCTTTATTTTTTCATTCTATTAACATGTGTTCATGCTATAAGTCAAAATCTTAACCAGTAAAATTACAATATGTTCGCTTAATTCAGTTTGTGCCGATCATCCTTTTGATGCTATTTCTTGTTTACTAATGCAATGCAAATCAGAGTCAGTTGAACCTTCGTATAATGTCATATAATAACTTTCCTTATTCAAATAACCTGACCTTTCAAGCAAAGCTGAAGAACATGACATCTTAATATGTGATGTATCTTAACAGCTACATGTACATGTATTGTTTCATCCATCAAGAACCAGATCCATGAAAATCATTGTCACATGAATAATACTGGTTCTGCAGTTACTGTAAACACAAAAAGTACAACCAGATTCATGGGCTCGTATTACAGAAGCATCTTAAGTGAATCTTAAATATTTTAAAATCTTCAAATGGATGTAATTCCGAAACCACATTAAAACTGTGAAGCTTTTTAATGGTGATGGCAACAACATATTAATACTATTCATTTATCACTCTTGATTTGACCATATTATAGCTTGTACATTAAGTAAACCAGTTAAGGAAAGTGAATTTTAAGGATAAGATTTTACTTAAGATGTTTCTGTAATATTGCCCCTGATCTATAATTGTACAGTATCATAGTTTTTGTAATCTTGCTTTGAAGTTTGTAGTGCTACATCTTGAGATATGGAGTAAAATTCAGTGGCAACAAAAGGGATGGCACTTAATTATCAAAGGACCTAGTACATGAAATAGCAGTGCGTGTATTGTTGACAAAAAAGTGACATTTCATATCCGTACTTCACTAAGATTGGTTCAACATCCTGGGGCTCACAATCACGGTGCATGCTGTATTGAATTGATTGGTTAAATTGCTCAGGTTTAAAATTTCACAATCAAGGTGCAGAAACGTCTGTTTGCACACCTATTTTGTGATTGGACTGTGATACAAAGCAAATAGAGTAAAATCACTTGGATTAAGTCTCGGGCTATGCTAATAGGATACAGTGAAATATAATGAAGTGAGTTTCCAACTCCAGCCGTCACCCGTATCTTTTCTATGCGATCTTTTGACAATGTGTTCCAGAAATAAAATCCTAGAACCATCACATCCATGTCACTTGGAAAGCAGTATGAATTTCTTCTTGCCATGCCATGCACTGTGGCATAGATTTCACTATGTATGATAATGCACATTTTGGACATCAGGTTCCAATTAGATGAAACTACAGACTCTTCTGAGCAGATGGATCAGAACAAATACAAGGTACATATGGACCAATGTTGAACTTATTATGGAATGCCAACTGAATTGTTTGGAGTAAAAATGACACCGATATCTCCTGAGTTGCTGAAATTACGATCTGAAGAAGCTGCTGTCTGTAGTGTGCCTCACACAGTCAACGCCACAGAGCAGAGTCAACCTCATCGCTTTGCCATGTGTTACCCACAGCACACATTCTTACTGGATGTGACAATTCAAGCAAGGTTTGAACTAAACTGTCAGCCATAAAGGCTCACTCAAAACAATTCTTGCCTGATTTTGGCCAGACACAAGCCAACACTCCAGTAAATGTGTTTAAAACCTTCACTGTTTGTCCTCTTTGATTCTCCTAGTTATTCCTTATGGTCGGCCAGGCCATTCCTTGCTCATCTGTCCCATTACGTATGTACCCTTGAACCTCCTCAAGTGTCCCATGTTTTATGGATTGCTTTTTCCCGGCGGTCTGTGTGGTGAGGCACTGTTTTATGCATATGGCGTTCCCTGTAGCAACTTCAAGAACATGACAATTCAAGCAACGTTGGAACTAAACTTTCTGGCTTTTATAAAAGCTGAGGAGTACTTGGTCCTTGTTATCAAGCCAAACTGCCCGTGTGAAACGATGTTCGAGCTTCATTACACACTGCATCACGTGGAAATGGCAATGAACATACAATGCCTTTTACCAACAAGCCGTGCAACTAAATATCATTGTATACAACATACTTACAAATACAGTATGGAGCTGAGTGGAACACCTGAACTTGTTTCCCTTATGTATGTATATACAGATAATGATGGCAGACTTATAGTGCACGAACATACATGCGAAGTTTTCCGGACAGCATTGCTATGACATGCGAGTGCAAAGTTTGTCCTACAGAGAGGTGTATCCTGCAGGTGAAGTGTGATTTCATGCTGCAAGTATCATAAATGTAGGAACAATTTACTGAGCTTTGTATGTAAAAATGTCATACTTTCCATTTCTGTAGGACTGGATATACAAAACAATTATAGAACAGGAATCCTTTTGTACTTTTTGTGTTTACAGTAACTGCAGAACCGATATTATTCATGGGACAATAGTTTTCTTGGATTTAGTTGTTGGTGGTTTAAACAATATCGAATTTTGATGAAATAGAACTTTATATTTTGTTGAATACTGTAGATTTTATATCACAAACTCAAGTACATTAAATGTTCATGACTACCAGTTGATGTTAGTACTATTACATGTACATGCATACTAACTGTGTAGATAATAAGCATATACCTGTTGTTTGTTCTTGTATCAATACCTGTTTTTGTAAAGAATCACTGTAATGTCAGGGTAATTGAATGATGAATTTTCATGTTATTTTATGACATTAAGATTCTGATTTGTGTTCCATTTGTATTGCATTGATAAACTAGAAATGTGTCCATAGGACACAGATACCCCCACTTTTCCCGCCTTTGTCACAAAAGCAAGGGTCATTATTTTGCCCATTGTTGATGAATGTGCATGATATTTTATAACTATAATTTAATTTGAACGAATATCTTAAGTAAAAACCTTTGTTTATGACCTTTCAAGGGTCATAATTCTGCTGCTGGACACATCCACACACTAAACCCCCAGATACACAACCTCACATGCTGGTTAACATTGCTCTTAAGTTTCATGTCTCTAGCTCATATTCCCATCTCAATAGCTGTGAGACAAGCATGTATGTGTAATTGTTTAGAAAGTCAAAGGTTATCACTCTATTCTTACTGGAAATAGCCACAACCTATACCCAACGATCACAACTTCCTATGATAGTTAACATTCCCATAAAGTAACATGGCTCCGGCTCTCATACTAGTTTTAAATATGCGCAACATAAAATTGCATGCTCATTATGACATACTTCCACAAAAGCAAGGGCCATAACTCTACACTTACCGAGTACAGTCACACACAAAATTCCAGGTGCACAACTGCACATTCTGGTTAACATTCATTAAGGTTTTGTGAAACTGGCTCATATCCTTTTGGGGATCGCGTAACACGATTTTGTGACGGACGGAAATGGGTAAATCTATACTACCCCTTTCAAAGTTGGACATAAAGATTACCCAAACAAACTAGTCATGTATGAATTGATAAATGTTTTGTTTTGTCAACTGAATACGATAATAGGACTTGATTTGATACCATATCAAGCGTCACAGACTAATCACTTCATCTCATTATCGTTTGTAATAAAAGAAGACACCATTTAATGTTTTGTTATTTGATTTGACCTCAAATGCCCTTGATCCATGCTCTTGGCTGGTAACCTTGATTTCACTTTAGTCAATGAGCTGCAAACATATGCATGTGTTCATATAGAATGTGTGCTTAAAAAACGCAGAAGATGCATGCATTGGCTATACTCCTATATTGTATGCATAAAGATAGATAGAGGTCGTGCCAAGAAATTCCTTTTAATTATACGATTATTCACATTAGGACCATCAATTAAGTTTTGTTAAAAACTGCATGGAACACAGGTAAAGACAAACTACTTACTTACTTAGTCTAACCTAAGAAACACTAAAACTTCTGAACTTTTAACAAGATTAAAACATATTCTCAACATCTTTTTTGTTCATTTTCAACATGTAATGACCTTGACCTTTGTCAATAGTCCGATGAAAATTTTGACCTTGAATTTATTTTAGTCTGTAAGCAGCAAATACATTTACATATATGCAGCAACTGTGCTTACTCATTTCATGCAACCAAACGCAAAATATGTATTTATAAGCTATACGCGCGTATTCTACGGAAAATTGCAGATTGATGTGGTGTCACATAATTCCTTCTAATTATATGATTATTCAACTTATAACCATGAAATAAGTTTTGTTGTAAATCATAGTGATACTAGGTATTGAAAACATACCTTTTGCATGTCAATGGTCAAAACTGTGCAGCTGAAATAAAACAATATTGGGTAAAAACGCGTTTTTTAACACTTTTTTACATTTTGACCTTGAAATGACCTTGACCATGACCTTTTGTGACCTTGACAGGGAGTTCCATAGAGAGCTCTGTAACTGTACATAAGTTATCACACACATTAAAATCAATATCTGTTTGCACATAATAGTAATAATGGTTACAGTAACACTAGTCAAGTGTTCATGAAATGGCGGCCAATGAGCATTTCTACTATTCTATCTGCTGACATCAGTAGTGGTATTACTTGCATCACTTCTCGTAAATTTGAAATCATGAATTTTTGATGATAAATCGTGAATTCGTTAAGTTGTAATCATGAATTTGTGAATTCGCAATGTGGAAATATTGAAATCGTGGCCTTCCTACGAGAGAAATAATGAAATGTGAATGTCACCATCCGTCTGTCGTAACCAGGACCACATTAAATGTCACCATCCGTCTGTCGTAACCAGGACCACGTTAAATGTCACCATCCGTCTGTCGTAACCAGGACCACATTAAATGTCACCATCCGTCTGTCGTAACCAGGACCACGTTAAATGTCACCATCCGTCTGTCGTAATCAGGACCACGTTAAATGTCATCATCCGTCTGTCGTAACCAGGACCACGTTAAATGTCACCATCCGTCTGTCGTAATCAGGACCACGTTAAATGTCATCATCCGTCTGTCGTAACCAGGACCACGTTAAATGTCACCATCCTTCTGTCGTAATCAGGACCACGTTAAATGATGTAAACTTTATTGTATAACCTGCCGCAATAATGTTTTATTTGTTGTGCTTCTTGCAATAAAAATATTATATTTTTTGTGTTACAAGCGGTAATAGTATTTAATTTATTTTGTAACTTGCGGCAATAATATTTAAGTTATCGTCTTACGTGACGATTTGTCGGAAGTCAATGGTCGTTCATTAGGCTTCACTTTACCATCATAGACAACAGAAGGCGTCTCATTAATTACAACGTCGTCTTCACGATAGAAATAAAATATCGCTGTTGTAGTTATTTTCGAGACGATAAAATACTGCGAAAGTCTTGTTTTGTCATAGAAATATTCTGAAAAATGTAAAGTTAACTTGAAAATGTCTGACCACTCGATCAAAATATAAGAGCTATAAGTCGATAACAGTCCAATATGTCAAATGTTGAATTGCCTTTGACAGTTGACATGTATCTTAAACCATTGATCGATACCTGCCGTCTAATACATCAACTACCGTTACATTGTTCACGCTAAGTATTGGACTGTGTAAATATTGGACTGTGTAAACATTGGACTGTGTAAATATTGGACTGTGTAAACATTGGACTGTGTAAACATTGGACTTGTAAACATTGGACTGTGTAAATATTGGACTGTGTAAACATTGGACTGTGTACATTTTGGACGGTGTAAACATTGGACTGTGTAAATATTGGAATGTGTACATTTTGGACTGTGTAAACATTGGACTGTGTCCATTTTGGACTGTGTAAACATTGGACTGTGTAAACATTGGACTGTGTAAACATTGGACTGTGTAAACATTGGACTGTGTACATTTTGGACTGTGTAAACATTGGACTGTGTAAACATTGGACTGTGTTAACATTGGACTGTGTACATTTTGGACTGTGTAAACATTGGACTGTGTACATTTTGGACTGTGTAAACATTGGACTGTGTAAATATTGGACTTGTAAACATTGGACTGTGTAAATATTGAACTGTGTAAACATTGGACTGTGTAAATATTGAACTGTGTAAACATTGGACTGTGTACATTTTGGACTATGTAATCCATGATTTAGCAGCGAGTTCTGGGTAGTAACCACGGAAGCGGGCATTGAGATTAATTTACTTGTTTCACATTTGATGGAAACTGATTCAATTTATACTATTGGTCCTCGATAACAAACAAACTGCCAAAGCTTACGTCAAGGAAATGAATCGAACAGTTACTGTGAATGGCATTGAACAGATATATGATATATTGAGATTATTTATGTACAGGGAAATTATTAATGATGCACGTGAACGGAGAATTGTTATGTTCAATTAATGTGAATAGATTGATTGCCTGCAATTTGCTGTCGCTGCAAATGTCAAACCTTCATTTCTGGTATATTCTCAGAAAGGATGTTAAAACATGTATACATCCAAAGCATGGTGTGAAGTGTTGCCTAAAAAACAATTTCCACTAAATTTAAGTAATGATATAGACCTTCAAATGAGCGTAGCTTCTGAGATCAGATTCCTAAAAATATGTATAAGTTATTATACAAGTGATGTGTATAACTAGTAGGTCATCAGCGTACTGTCAGCAGCTGTCAGCAGTAGAACGACTTACCATGGGAACAGCAGCGCTACTGCTTACATTTCTTGCTGTTCTAGTAGTATTATCAGTATAGGTTTATTGCTTGCAATTATAGCTATCAGACTATTCTTGCTTCTGGCAGTTATAGCAGTATCATTGGTGTTACTGCTGTCACTGTTAATTTCACACCAGTTGTTTTGTCTAGTCTGATTTTCATAACTTCGTTAAAATATTATGGAAAGTAAAAGTTTTCAAGGCATTTTTCATTTTCAAAAATATTAGTTTTTCTGTATTGTCGACAGCAAGAGTTTGACTGTTGAAGATAACGCATCCAAAGTGATTTGTCTTTACATAATTAACATGAGGGAAATTGTCGGTTGCTTGCGAATGTTAGTACTAGTTGTTAACCCATGAGCACTGGTTTGGTCAAATGGGCGGCCCTACAATACCGACATACTGATGAAAAATCTCTAAACACTATATAGCAACAACAAACTATAAGGTGAACGAATTTCGCGTTACACATGAAGAGTACACATTGTACGCCTGATGTCGATAAACAGAACAATCGAAATGTCAAAACTAATAGGGAAATACCAAACAGAATGTATCGTTATAATTCTTGTGAAAGTATAGCTAGTATAATGAAAACCCTTTTATGGCAGAGAAACATCATGAAAGAAAGTTGATAGCATTAAATCATGAAATAAAGTTAATAGCATTAAATCATGAAATAAAGTTAATAGCATTATATATCCGTATATTTTGTATATTATCCTATATGTATGATATTCGTGTTACGCAATACAAAAGCGAACTTACAAGTCTTCCAATTTGTTCAAAACAACAAAAGCATCTGGATGTATGGCAGAGATTCTGTTGAAGGAAAGGTCCCTGAAATGAAACAAAACAGTTTGGGATTGCAAATAATATAACAACCGTTCTAGGCAGATTTCATATGAATCTGTTGTCACGGTACTTTCCGAGAACGAGGGTTAAATTGCAGTTTCCAAGAAATTACAAGGCAAACACTACGACAAAACGTGTTGGTCCATATAACTGGATTAATGTGAACTGGTTTAAATGTTATATATTTGTTCAAAGGGTTGTAATTACTGTCGTGAACAAGAAGTATGACGGGATACTCACAGATATCTTAGATCAGATAATCCTATAAAAGCTCTATCTGAAATATACGATATCTTATTGAAGGACAATATAAGATCTTGTAGTTTTGAAAGTCCTTCAAATTGTGACCCGTCTATTGTCGTAATCTCATTGTTACCAAGGTAACTGAAATATTTAAAAACAATTCAAATTATTTTATTGTAAATATAGATACCACAAAAACAGAAAATATCAGGAAAACAATTAACCACACCCACTTCTGTCATTTTTTACACGCAAACTAAAAAAGACACACTAAGTAATATGCAAGTATAACAACGCTACAATAATATCTATGACAATAGTCAATCCTTAAGATAACTTTAAGAGTAATAAAAATGTGATTGTTAACATTGTGTTTGACTTTCATTTCAATTTAATAGACCAATAGAAATATGACTTACAGGGAAGTAAGCATCGAGCATCCTGTCATGTTTGGTACTGCAGATATCTGGTTAGAATGTACATCACTGAAATAAATCAACAGCAAGGTTTATATTTCGATATTGGATATTGATGATATTCGTCGATAGTTTGTTTCAGCTATCCAATTAAATCAAACATAGTCGCCTTCTAAAGATTGATATGTCGCAGCCAATAAGTGGTAATAGCTATAATGGATGAACTGAGATACCCTGGTGTCAATGAACACGTTTCGTTTCATCGGAATTTACACCGTTTTTTTCAACAAATTTTCAGTCATATACGGCGGCCTGTTGACCTAGCCAGTTTTGCTAGAATTCATTGTCAACCAGTACTAACTTGCCCTTCCACAACCAACCGGCAATTTCTCCACATGTGGAGGACATGACCGTAGCCATTGTAATGGAATAACATAACCTGCCAAAACCGGAAATCGATCCCGGATCTGCCGGGTGACAGTCTAACGCTCTTCCTACTGAGCTAACTGGATGATCTGTCAATGGACACAAAATAAACAAATACCGCAATGTAAGACAATGGAACGTAGCATTCTAAAAATAAATCGGACAAGTTACCATATTGTCTATATATAGAGAGGGATGTCTGACAAGTTACCATATTGTCTATATATAGAGAGGGATGTCTGACAAGTTACCATATGTCTATATATAGAGAGGGATGTATGACAAGTTACCATATGTCTATATATAGAGAGGGATGTATGACAAGTTACCATATGTCTATATATAGAGAGGGATGTATGACAAGTTACCATATGTCTATATATAGAGAGGGATGTATGACAAGTTACCATATTGTCTATATATAGAGAGGGATGTATGACAAGTTACCATATTGTCTATATATAGAGAGGGATGTATGACAAGTTACCATATTGTCTATATATAGAGAGGGATGTATGACAAGTTACCATATTGTCTATATATAGAGAGGGATGTATGACAAGTTACCATATTGTCTATATATAGAGAGGGATGTATGACAAGTTACCATATTGTCTATATATAGAGAGGGATGAATGTGCTCAAGATAAAAAGTGTCATGACATAATATTTTGTACCGCTTGTTTCCAGTTTCTAATTGTGGAACAGACACACAGCAAGTATACTCATTGTGGCTTTTGTCGAATAGTTTTGAGAATTGTTTGATCTGAGATGTTTTGTTAATGAATTACAACAAGCTGCACATACTCGTACTCCTTAAATTGTTAAATAATAAAATAGTCGATTTTTGTTTTAAATCACCTGTCTTCATTGTGCTGTTTTAACCACAAAGTAATATTAAACAAACGGGCTACTGCATGTTTCCTTGTGATTGATGGGGTAGTTGTGTACATTGTATGTGTCATTGCTGTCACATTCACTGTGTTGAAGGTAAGAACGTAAACCTTCTCCGAGTCCAACAACAGCGGTAAACATTGACTTAGATCAATCATGATGTCTGGGCATGTTTAATAAAAACTACAACAATGTCCAAATGTCAAAATCCTTAAACTTATTGAAATAATGTTACCCTTGTTGGATTAAATGTCGTCTGAACAACTAACGGACACAAACACTTGATGCATATAAGTCAGTAATAACAGTATAGTTCTTTTTAAAAAAGCTAAGACATAACGTAGTAACAGTTCTACGTGCATTTGATACATCCTACAGTTTTACAATCA
Source organism: Mactromeris polynyma (assembly GCA_032209605.1). Classification (NCBI taxonomy): domain Eukaryota; kingdom Metazoa; phylum Mollusca; class Bivalvia; order Venerida; family Mactridae; genus Mactromeris; species Mactromeris polynyma. The sequence continues at coordinate 5,936,760 of JASFXZ010000015.1, forward strand.
ACGATGTGATGATGAAACATTAGTAAAGAAGGATGCCATGTTTATTATGTAAAATCTGAGATTAATATTTGATAAGGAATGTCATTCTTGTCATTTTGTATATCGCTAAATTTGATACATTTTGTACGTAATAAGACGTGCACCTCCCAACTTTCTTCACAAATACACTTTCCTCTTTGCATATGCTATTTAATTTGACATTCCCTACAATATAACAGGGATGAACAACATTAAATTATTTAGAAAAATACATGTATGCTTAATTACACCGAATTTCAATTCATGTTCGTATAAAATCCTCCCCGATTTTTCAGAAACGCGTCCATATCAAACTAATAGGTAATCGTTTTGTGGAATGGAATGCAATGATGGTGGTTTGAAATTAGCTATCAGAGAAAGGAAGAAAACAATTATGCCGCTTAAAGATTGAATCAATTAACCCACAAGATACACAGTGTTTCTGAACATATCTAAGTATTTCTTTTTTTTAATGAAGACTCGCAAATGTGAATGGTTTTACATTACCACAACGAATCATCGATCTTTGCTATATATATATCTATATTACATGATATACATGATTATATGCATGATACACGTGAAACATTCAATCTCGACGTAAACAAATACTGCTTCTCTTCTATGTCTCTAGAAGTACACTAATCATAAAACAGCCCGTGTCTTTCAATTGTATTTCTTGAAGTACGGTATTGCGTCTTTTTGCGTAAACAACCCTGAACAATACGTGCTCAGTCCTTATAAGGAAACAATTATTCGGTGCTAAAACCTACGACATTAATAAAGACGGCATATATCCAATATATAATTACAGGAACGTAACTGTCTGAAAAAGGACAATCCCAGTTTTACGAACATACGCGAAACATATCCAGGGAAATGCTATGTGAGAATACGATACTGCTTCGTGTAGATGTGAAAATACGATACTGCTTCGTGTAGATGTGAGAATGCGATACTGCTTCGTGTAGATGTGAGAATACGATACTGCTTCGTGTAGATGTGAGAATACGATACTGATTCGTGTAGATGTGAGAATACGATACGGCTTCGTGTAGATGTGAGAATACGATACGGCTTCGTGTAGATGATCGAAGATTTACTAATAGGATTTTGGCACAAAAGCATGCACTTTTCTGGAGCAGAGAGTACATCGTTAAGTACTAAATCTTGCGAAAGTACACGATCTTCCCAAATATTAAACATCTTGTAACCAATCCTCTAATTGGATAAAAAATGTCATCTCTCTGCCAACATCTATAAGTTGTCTTCAGTCCTCATTCAACGCGCAGCATTCTTTGAATATATGTATATGGTTTTAACCGAATTGAACACAAATAGCTTTTGTAGTGATTCAGTGTGATAAAAAAAACATAACAGTACTAAACAAACATACGGAACATAAGGACAAAGACATCGAACATACTCTACGTCATTCAAGTACATCTTAAGACAAGTGACACATACTGTGTGCATTTGGGTTTTCTATCAATTACACATTTATGAGCGCAGTATTCTAAACTTGTCAATGTGCTAACCCTACAGTAACATTTATAATAAAAATGAATGGTTCTTGATTCGAAGTTCAAGAGGTCGAATCCCGTACCGTGCAAGTTTGCACTGCGAATTTCACAGTTCCTGATTCAGACATGAATACTGGTTTGTAACGGAGAAATCAGCCATCGATACATTAACATATGTTGTAAAACTCATTCACAAGCGATGTAAGATTTATTTAGCGTTATATACAATCTATGCAATGTTAGCCTTGCAAATAATATAAGTCTTGTACTAAGAACGTGTGAAGGCGACATCTCTATTGTGTTTGAAGTCTTGTACTAAAAACGTGTTTCCCTGGGATTGTTGGACAGAAGAGTTGTCATTGTACTGTAAAACGTGTCTTATTATCGCATATTGACAGCAGGAATGAAGTCAGAAAAGCTTTTAAACAGGATAAACGAGTGAAATATTGTCTTATTTGAAAGAGGGCTTTAAGTTACATAAACAGCCAGTTAGATGCTAGACTTTCTAGTGGAATGTGTGTTTGACGACTGAGAACACAGTAAATCGAAATATGAATAGTCTTTACGTAGGCAGTTGTGTGACATTTATGACATTAAGCCAAGATTATAACAGTAATGTATTCATCACAAGTTCAATCTTGGTATGTAGCCAGTCAGAACTCCCTTATTTATGTGAGACAATGCCCACATGAAATTCTTCAATGAAATGAACATGAAAACAAGAATATAAATCTTACTGAATGTCACTGATTTGATGCAATTTTATTAGTAATAATGTACTTGAAATCTCCCTTAATGTCTATTGTCTGATGGAAATCTTGTCTTTAACCCTAAACTTAGATAGGATAAAATGTTTTCTGGCAGAGACGCCTAAACTCTATTCGTAACACTCCATTCTCTTGTTCGAAAATCTTCACTACATAATGATGAAGTGATCTAAAACGATGCATGTGATTCTGACGATTTGACTTCTATATTTTCGATAGTTTGATTCATCTAAATCATAAATGTTGCAGTTTATTGCAATGGAAAGCAGCAGAGGATGTAGCCAGTAGCTTTGTAGAACTATATCACATATAAGCAGAGGATGTAGCCAGTAGCTTTGTAGAACTATATCACATATAAGCAGAGGATGTAGCCAGTAGCTTGTAGAACTATATCACATATAAGCAGAGGATGTAGCCAGTAGCTTTGTAGAACTATATCACATATAAGCAGAGGATGTAGCCAGTAGCTTGTAGAACTATATCACATATAAGCAGAGGATGTAGACAGTAGCTTTGTAGAACTATATCACATATAAGCAGAGGATGTAGCCAGTAGCTTGTAGAACTATATCACATATAAGCAGAGGATGTAGCCAGTAGCTTGTAGAACTATATCACATATAAGCAGAGGATGTAGCCAGTAGCTTTGTAGAACTATATCACATATAAGCAGAGGATGTAGCCAGTAGCTTTGTAGAACTATATCACATATAAGCAGAGGATGTAGCCAGTAGCTTGTAGAACTATATCACATATAAGCAGAGGATGTAGCCAGTAGCTTTGTAGAACTATATCACATATAAGCAGAGGATGTATCCAGTAGCTTGTAGAACTATATCACATATAAGCAGAGGATGTAGCCAGTAGCTTGTAGAACTATATCACATATAAGCAGAGGATGTAGCCAGTAGCTTTGTAGAACTATATCACATATAAGCAGAGGATGTAGACAGTAGCTTGTAGAACTATATCACATATAAGCAGAGGATGTAGCCAGTAGCTTGTAGAACTATATCACATATAAGCAGAGGATGTAGCCAGTAGCTTTGTAGAACTATATCACATATAAGCAGAGGATGTAGACAGTAGCTTTGTAGAACTATATCACATATAAGCAGAGGATGTAGACAGTAGCTTGTAGAACTATATCACATATAAGCAGAGGACGTAGCCAGTAGCTTGTAGAACTATATCACATATAAGCAGAGGATGTAGCCAGTAGCTTGTAGAACTATATCACATATAAGCAGAGGACGTAGCCAGTAGCTTGTAGAACTATATCACATATAAGCAGAGGACGTAGCCAGTAACTTGTAGAACTATATCACATATAAGCAGAGGATGTAGCCAGTAGCTTGTAGAACTATATCACATATAAGCAGAGGATGTATCCAGTATATCTTGTAGAACTATATCACATATAAGCAGAGGATGTATCCAGTAGCTAGTAGAACTATATAACATATAAGCAGAGGATGTATCCAGTAGCTTTGTAGAACTATATCACATATAAGCAGAGGATGTAGCCAGTAGCTTTGTAGAACTATATCACATATAAGCAGAGGATGTAGCCAGTAGCTTGTAGAACTATATCACATATAAGCAGAGGACGTAGCCAGTAGCTTGTAGAACTATATCACATATAAGCAGAGGACGTAGCCAGTAGCTTGTAGAACTATATCACATATAAGCAGAGGATGTAGCCAGTAGCTTTGTAGAACTATATCACATATAAGCAGAGGATGTAGCCAGTAGCTTTGTAGAACTATATCACATATAAGCAGAGGATGTAGCCAGTAGCTTGTAGAACTATATCACATATAAGCAGAGGATGTAGCCAGTAGCTTTGTAGAACTATATCACATATAAGCAGAGGACGTAGCCAGTAGCTTTGTAGAACTATATCACATATAAGCAGAGGACGTAGCCAGTAGCTTTGTAGAACTATATCACATATAAGCAGAGGACGTAGCCAGTAGCTTTGTAGAACTATATCACATATAAGCAGAGGACGTAGCCAGTAGCTTTGTAGAACTATATCACATATAAGCAGAGGATGTAGCCAGTAGCTTTGTAGAACTATATCACATATAAGCAGAGGATGTAGCCAGTAGCTTGTAGAACTATATCACATATAAGCAGAGGATGTAGCCAGTAGCTTTGTAGAACTATATCACATATAAGCAGAGGATGTAGCCAGTAGCTTTGTAGAACTATATCACATATAAGCAGAGGATGTAGCCAGTAGCTTGTAGAACTATATCACATATAAGCAGAGGATGTAGCCAGTAGCTTGTAGAACTATATCACATATAAGCAGAGGATGTAGCCAGTAGCTTGTAGAACTATATCACATATAAGCAGAGGATGTAGCCAGTAGCTTGTAGAACTATATCACATATAAGCAGAGGATGTAGCCAGTAGCTTGTAGAACTATATCACATATAAGCAGAGGATGTAGCCAGTAGCTTTGTAGAACTATATCACATATAAGCAGAGGATGTAGCCAGTAGCTTGTAGAACTATATCACATATAAGCAGAGAATGTAGCCAGTAGCTTGTAGAACTATATCACATATAAGCAGAGGATGTAGCCAGTAGCTTTGTAGAACTATATCACATATAAGCAGAGAATGTAGCCAGTAGCTTTGTAGAACTATATCACATATAAGCAGAGGATGTAGACAGTAGCTTGTAGAACTATATCACATATAAGCAGAGGATGTAGCCAGTAGCTTGTAGAACTATATCACATATAAGCAGAGGATGTAGCCAGTAGCTTGTAGAACTATATCACATATAAGCAGAGGATGTAGCCAGTAGCTTGTAGAACTATATCACATATAAGCAGAGGATGTAGCCAGTAGCTTTGTAGAACTATATCACATATAAGCAGAGGATGTAGCCAGTAGCTTGTAGAACTATATCACATATAAGCAGAGAATGTAGCCAGTAGCTTGTAGAACTATATCACATATAAGCAGAGGATGTAGCCAGTAGCTTTGTAGAACTATATCACATATAAGCAGAGAATGTAGCCAGTAGCTTTGTAGAACTATATCACATATAAGCAGAGGATGTAGACAGTAGCTTGTAGAACTATATCACATATAAGCAGAGGATGTAGCCAGTAGCTTGTAGAACTATATCACATATAAGCAGAGGATGTAGCCAGTAGCTTGTAGAACTATATCACATATAAGCAGAGGATGTAGCCAGTAGCTTTGTAGAACTATATCACATATAAGCACTTTTGACCAGTGTATGTTTTACAATAGAATTGCCGTAATGCTTACTACGAGTATGCTTTTAATTGTCCATCTTGTCGTAATAACACATGATCTTATAAACATAAACTGACTTTATTAAATATCTTTGAAGTATTTATGTTACACTGATTGAATGAGTTTTAATTCCAAGGTCTTGGGTCGCATCGATGCTACTTCGAATAGTTTTACGTTACATGTAAGTCATGTGCATCTTGCATTGGTCCTGTTGGTATTGTTTTTTGTGTTAGGATAATGTTGAGAAGTTGTTGAGAGGTTGTTGAGAGGTTGTTGAGAGGTTGTTGAGAGGTTGTTGAGAGGTTGTTGAGAGCTTGTTGAGAGCTTGTTGAGAGGTTGTTGCTCTATAGAGGTTCAATCTTGTCTTACTGTTTACTCTAGGAGGATTGATAAATGTGTTGAAAGGAGTTTGTTGCTAAAGAGAGGGGGTCGATCAGGTAATGCTGGGCTGTATTCATTATTAAAATGACTTACGGGTACACAATAATCGAAACAGTTATACACTTATTACAAATTGAATCATGCTAAACTTAGATTATCCGGGTTTTTTAAAATTTAATAACAGAGATAAGAAGTAGAAACATCTAATTGCAATACTTACAACACAGTCAAGTCACGCATATTCTTGCACGGAGTTGGCGGTAATATTTCAATTGAAGCACGATCCAAAGTTATTGTTTTCAGTCGGTATGTTCCCTCTAAGTTTGGAAAAACTGTAAGATCGTGAACCTCAGATAATACTCTGAAAAAATAGAAAAATACATGCAAGGAAATGGTTTATGATGCTTCAGCATTGACATACCATAAGTAAATTATAAATCAATATATAAATATAAAACGTGTTCTGAGTACGGTACAATATGGTATCGTAATGTTCGCGCCAAATCATTGTAAAATACACAAAACGTGTTTTGATACTTCTTACATGAGATGATACGCCAGATAGGTGAACAATATTTTCATATTATATCTCGATTAAATCATGAATCAAAGTTGTTTTACTAGATTATTAAACTAAACTAAATCAGACATTTAATTTACGCGGTCCGTATATATTTATGACATGAAGCCATACACCAGAGAAACACTAATGGTAACATTAACGGAATTGTGTAATATCTTCGCCTAATCGAACCAGATTTCCTGGAATTAATAAATAACCAGTACAAACTTAGCCTTCCACGGGCAGCTGACACATGAATCAGAGGTGTAGGACAAAAGACCGTAGCCATACGGCTCAGCAGGACATTACCTGTCTCGCCAAGTAATCGAGCCCGCGCCTCCGGGATGACAGCACATACCTAAACGGGCGGGGTTATAATAACATAGAACAGTGAAATACTTAATAACTGGTGAATAAAATTGTCTTAAAATAAACTGTGGACGCAAAATATATGCAGTTCACAGTTATGTGATAGTTTAAACCGTGTGCTACTGAAATTGCCAAGATCGAAATAATGCTTGGCTGAATGATCCTGAGTTCAATATTACTTGACATCCAATGTTGGTGATGCGGCCATTTAGAATTTAAACACAACGAAACTGTACTCACACTGATTCTAGAAACGGCATGTTGCTAAATGTGTTATTGTCAAAGGATTCGATAGGATTGCCTTTCAATTCTATAAGTGTCAACTTTTTGTTTCCAGCGAAACAATTATCCGGCAAATGTTTAATCAGATTAGACTGCATGTGTCTGGAATAAGGACGTAAACAATTAGTTTATTTCAAACAACCAGAAGGTCATAGACCCATGTGGTATATATACGAAATGTGGCTACAACTTATTGTAATATTTAAATTGACAACACAATTATAAAACAACGAATACAGTTATACACACATATACATACACGCATACACACACACACACACACATATATATGTATACATTATGTACATATGACAAGACAACACAACATATATATTCCACAAATGTTTGTTCTTGTGCAAAAGCGAAAGAACATACATGTAACAAGATTCAGTCTGTGGAAAACAAATGTCTAGTTAAGACATTGTGTAAATGCATACACAAATATTGACATACATGTAATTGTATATAAACATTTACATTACTTATAAATTTACACATACAAGAAACATACATACTTGCACTTATACATTCATTAGAACAAACGTACCACAAATGTGTTTTAATTGAATATGACTTGACATTACTTGTATAATAGTATATGATAGTAATCTATGTTTTGCTGTTTGTAATGCAGGCACATATATCTTATGTCTGTTATACAGAAGATTTGATATTGTTGTAAATGCTTTTTCCATGTAAATAGTAAGATCTCTCAAACTAAGCGTATTCTCAGAATCAACAAGTTCAATACAGTTATGCATACTAGGCTGTCTCCTGTATGACGGTAACAATCGATTTCTTAAATCACTATAAATGTTACATTGTATGACAAAGTGGTACTCATCTTCTAACAGGTTACAAACATTACATATACGTTCGTTTAAAGGCGTGTTTACAGGTTGCTTCCATCTACCAGTTTCAATACAAAGGCGATGAGATGATACACGTAAACGTGATCAACTTATACAACATTTTCTGATATTCAATATATCTAGATATGGTTGAAATCTTAAGTTGGCTATTTGTCTTTAACATAAGAATCTGCTCGAATTAAGTAGCATGTTCTGTAGAAATAAATCCTTCACACGTTCGATTATAATCGTCATGCACGACATAGGTATCTGACCATGTCCGACAAGGAAGTGCGTAGTTAGATTATCACTTATGCTTTGAACAGACAGTAAGCCACAATTGTAATGCGATCTTATGTCGTTCCATGTTCGTTATAAATTAGAAATTCTGTCAAAATCTCTTCTTCAATTTTAATGACTAAAATCAGCAACTTTCGGTTTAGAAACATGTCAAAGTCGCAGTGGAGTTGAGTTTATTTACCCTCGCCACCGGGATATCCCACATGGGCGAGCATTATGTCAAAGTCAAATTAACGGAAGTCTTTTGTAAAATGAAATGCACTTTAGATGGTTTAAAATTACCGTATAGCCAGTCGTCATTCAATTTCACGACGAAAGTCATTTGAAACATGGGTATATATTACAAGGCTAAAATTTGTCAGTTTTAGTGTCAAATTGTTTTCATGATTCATTATCAATTTCTCAGATTTTGAAAGTTATTTTGTTTCTATAATTTATAAACGTTCTTTGTGTTACTTGGGTACTTCACGATACGATAGCAACACATTACCATGACCTATAAACGTTCTTTGTGTTACTTGGGTACTTCACGATACGATAGCAACGCATTACCATGACCTATAAACGTTCTTTGTGTTACTTGGGTACTTCACGATACGATAGCAACGCATTACCATGACTTATAAACGTTCTTTGTGTTACTTGGGTACTTCACGATACGATAGCAACACATTACCATGACCTATAAACGTTCTTTGTGTTACTTGGGTACTTCACGATACGATAGCAACGCATTACCATGACCTATAAACGTTCTTTGTGTTACTTGGGTACTTCACGATACGATAGCAACGCATTACCATGACTTATAAACGTTCTTTGTGTTACTTGGGTACTTAACGATACGATAGCAACGCATTACCATTGCACATAAACGTTCTTTGTGTTACTTGGGTACTTAACGATACGATAGCAACGCATTACCATTGCACATAAACGTTCTTTGTGTTACTTGGGTACTTCACGATACGATAGCAACACATTACCATGACCTATAAACGTTCTTTGTGTTACTTGGGTACTTCACGATACGATAGCAACACATTACCATGACTTATAAACGTTCTTTGTGTTACTTGGGTACTTCACGATACGATAGCAACGCATTACCATGACTTATAAACGTTCTTTGTGTTACTTGGGTACTTCACGATACGATAGCAACACATTACCATGACTTATAAACGTTCTTTGTGTTACTTGGGTACTTCACGATACGATAGCAACACATTACCATGACTTATAAACCTTCTTTGTGTTACTTGGGTACTTCACGATACGATAGCAACGTATTACCATGACTTATAAACCTTCTTTGTGTTACTTGGGTACTTCACGATACGATAGCAACTTATTACCATGACTTATAAACGTTCTTTGTGTTACTTGGGTACTTCACGATACGATAGCAACGCATTACCATGACCTATAAACGTTCTTTGTGTTACTTGGGTACTTCACGATACGATAGCAACGCATTACCATGCCTTATAAACGTTCTTTGTGTTACTTGGGTACTTCACGATACGATAGCAACGCATTACCATGACCTATAAACGTTCTTTGTGTTACTTGGGTACTTCACGATACGATAGCAACGCATTACCATGACCTATAAACGTTCTTTGTGTTACTTGGGTACTTCACGATACGATAGCAACGCATTACCATGACCTATAAACGTTCTTTGTGTTACTTGGGTACTTCACGATACGATAGCAACGCATTACCATGCCTTATAAACGTTCTTTGTGTTACTTGGGTACTTCACGATACGATAGCAACGCATTACCATGACCTATAAACGTTCTTTGTGTTACTTGGGTACTTCACGATACGATAGCAACGCATTACCATGACCTATAAACGTTATTTGTGTTACTTGGGTACTTCACGATACGATAGCAACGCATTACCATGACCTATAAACGTTCAGTGTGTTACTTGGGTACTTCACGATACGATAGCGACGCATTACCATGACTTATAAACGTTCTTTGTGTTACTTGGGTACTTCACGATACGATAGCAACGCATTACCATGACCTATAAACGTTCTTTGTGTTACTTGGGTACTTCACGATACGATAGCAACGCATTACCATGCCTTATAAACGTTCTTTGTGTTACTTGGGTACTTCACGATACGATAGCAACGCATTACCATGACCTATAAACGTTCTTTGTGTTACTTGGGTACTTCACGATACGATAGCAACGCATTACCATGACCTATAAACGTTCTTTGTGTTCCTTGGGTACTTCACGATACGATAGCAACGTATTACCATGCCTTATAAACGTTCTTTGTGTTACTTGGGTACTTCACGATACGATAGCAACGCATTACCATGACCTATAAACGTTATTTGTGTTACTTGGGTACTTCACGATATGATAGCAACACATTACCATGCCTTATAAACCTTCTTTGTGTTACTTGGGTACTTCACGATACGATAGCAACACATTACCATGACCTATAAACGTTCTTTGTGTTACTTGGGTACTTCACGATACGATAGCAACACATTACCATGACTTATAAACGTTCTTTGTGTTACTTGGGTACTTCACGATACGATAGCAACGTATTACCATGACTTATAAACCTTCTTTGTGTTACTTGGGTACTTCACGATACGATAGCAACTTATTACCATGACTTATAAACGTTCTTTGTGTTACTTGGGTACTTCACGATACGATAGCAACGCATTACCATGACCTATAAACGTTCTTTGTGTTACTTGGGTACTTCACGATACGATAGCAACGCATTACCATGACCTATAAACGTTCTTTGTGTTACTTGGGTACTTCACGATACGATAGCAACTTATTACCATGACTTATAAACGTTCTTTGTGTTACTTGGGTACTTCACGATACGATAGCAACGTATTACCATGACCTATAAACGTTCTTTGTGTTACTTGGGTACTTCACGATACGATAGCAACGCATTACCATGCCTTATAAACGTTCTTTGTGTTACTTGGGTACTTCACGATACGATAGCAACGCATTACCTTGACTTATAAACGTTCTTTGTGTTACTTGGGTACTTCACGATACGATAGCAACGTATTACCATGACCTATAAACGTTCTTTGTGTTACTTGGGTACTTCACGATACGATAGCAACGTATTACCATGACCTATAAACGTTCAGTGTGTTACTTAGGTACTTCACGATACGATAGCAACGCATTACCATGACTTATAAACGTTCAGTGTGTTACTTGGGTACTTCACGATACGATAGCAACGCATTACCATGACCTATAAACGTTCTTTGTGTGTGTACTTTGGTACTTCACGATACGATAGCAACGCATTACCATGACCTATAAACGTTCTTTGTGTTACTTGGGTACTTCACGATACGATAGCAACGCATTACCATGACTTATAAACGTTCAGTGTGTTACTTGGGTACTTCACGATACGATAGCAACGCATTACCATGACCTATAAACGTTCTTTGTGTGTGTACTTTGGTACTTCACGATACGATAGCAACGCATTACCATGACCTATAAACGTTCTTTGTGTGTGTACTTTGGTACTTCACGATACGATAGCAACGCATTACCATGACCTATAAACGTTCTTTGTGTGTGTACTTTGGTACTTCACGATACGATAGCAACGCATTACCATGAATCGGGGCAGTTCTCCCCTATTCGCGGGAGGGTCACGACAGTTTTGAAATGTTCTAAAAATTTGTGGTCTAGTCATGATTTAAGTGTGTTCGTACTGCATTCTTACTGCGTTCGTAGTGGTGCGTAGTGGCATTCTTCCCCTATTGTAGCGATTCGTGATGGTGGCTGTCAATCATGCGCTCACGCTCCAAGCAGAATGTAGTACACTATACGACGAACCACTACGCATCCAGTACGAACCCAGCAATTGAATCCGTTTCGTGTCACAATCGTGGTGGTTCGCAGTGGTTCGCAGTGGTTCGTACTGATTCGTGGACATTCCTAGGGCATTCTTACTGTGACCCAGTGAGTTCGTGTGGGTTCGCTACAGTAGGGGAAGAATGCCAGTACGCACCAGTACGAACACACTTAAATCGTGACTAGACCATTTGTTAATTAGAATCACGTGATTACCGCATGACACCTCCCTATTTCGCTGTTAATTGCTTGAGACATTAAATAAAGAACTAATATTAGTTGTGATGACAGACCTTGAGGAAATTGTCTTAGTGACATTTGTCTTAGTGACTATTCTAACTTGTGTTTCTTCGTGATTAAAACTTTAATACTTTGTGTATTTTGAAACTTAACTTAGTGATTATTTATTAAATATACTTTTCTGTGAACATTATTATTAATCTGCGAACTTTGTGTCACTGTTATTAAATTTGATCAAACGGAACTGTGCTTGCCTCCACTACGTTACGTGCGTGTACCGACCAGGGCCGCGTAACAATTATACGGCACAGAACTCAGTACATGACCAGTTCTCATTGACCGATCACATGGCTAAATATTCTTAATGCGTTTTTCCAAGCGTAACAAATGGAACTTCAAGAAATATAACTAATTAGCATAATTACTAAACAAAAACATGTCAAAACATCGATGCATAAAATAGATGTCATTTAATAATGGTCATAAATTTCTCAAAGCAATACGAAGACAAACATGCAGGTGTTTTGTCACCTCGGACAATTTCATTTTCTATTCTATAAACGTGTTTATAATAATGAAGAGTAATAAACAGTAATAAAACAAATAGATACATCAACAATACTTAATTACGACATGACTACAACAAATTGTTCCTCTTTGTTTCCTAATTAGACCGGAAGTCACCCGGACGTTAGAACACTCCTGTGTGTCATAAAATATATTTTTATCAGTCGCATGGATCTTCGATAATTGAACGATTTAGTAATTATTTGTCATTGACCTATATACTCGGTTTGATCACTGCTGATTTCCTTTAGTGTCACTGTTGTCTTTCTATCAATTCACTCTGAATACCAGCTGTTGCTCTTTACACTGATCACTGAGGTTACTAAATTTTATTTTCAGACGGGAAACCAAGACCTTTAACGTTTTCCAAATTGTAATATGTATATCATATTAATACCATATCTATACAGTACACGTTATTTTTTCGACAGCCGTCATCCGTCATGCATATACCATATCTAGTCAGTTCACGTTATTTCTGCGACAGCCGTCATCCGTCATGTATATACCATATCTAGTCAGTTCACGTTATTTCTGCGACAGCCGTCATCCGTCATGTATATACCATATCTAGTCAGTACACGTTATTTCTGCGACAGCCGTCATCTGTCAAGCATATACCATATCTAGTCAGTACACGTTATTTTTGCGACAACCGTCATCCATCATGTATATACCATATATAGTCAGTACACGTTTTTTTGCGACAGCCGTCATGTTATGTTTATGCCATATCTAGTCAGTACACGTTATTTTTGCGACAACCGTCATCCATCATGTATATACCATATATAGTCAGTACACGTTTTTTTGCGACAGCCGTCATGTTATGTATATGCCATATCTAGTCAGTATACAATGTACATTGTTTCTGCGACAGCCGTCATGTTATGTATATGCCATATCTAGTCAGTACACGTTATTTCTGCGACAGCCGTCATGTTATGTATATGCCATATCTAGTCAGTATACAATGTACATTATTTCTGCGACAGCCGTCATGTTATGTATATGCCATATCTAGTCAGTATACAATGTACATTATTTCTGCGACAGCCGTCATGTTATGTATATACCATATCTAGTCAGTATACAATGTACATTATTTCTGCGACAGCCGTCATGTTATGTATATACCATATCTAGTCAGTATACGTTATTTCTGCGACAGCCGTCATCTGTCAAGCATATACCATATCTAGTCAGTACACGTTATTTTTGCGACAACCGTCATCCATCATGTATATACCATATATAGTCAGTACACGTTTTTTTGCGACAGCCGTCATGTTATGTATATGCCATATCTAGTCAGTACACGTTATTTCTGCGACAGCCGTCATGTTATGTATATGCCATATCTAGTCAGTACACGTTATTTTTGCGACAGCCGTCATGTTATGTATATACCATATATAGTCAGTACACGTTATTTCTGCGACAGCCGTCATGTTATGTATATGCCATATCTAGTCAGTACACGTTATTTTTGCGACAACCGTCATCCATCATGTATATACCATATATAGTCAGTACACGTTTTTTTGCGACAGCCGTCATGTTATGTATATACCATATCTAGTCAGTACACGTTATTTCTGCGACAGCCGTCATGTTATGTATATGCCATATCTAGTCAGTACACGTTATTTTTGCGACAACCGTCATCCATCATGTATATACCATATATAGTCAGTACACGTTTTTTTGCGACAGCCGTCATGTTATGTATATGCCATATCTAGTCAGTATACAATGTACATTGTTTCTGCGACAGCCGTCATGTTATGTATATGCCATATCTAGTCAGTACACGTTATTTCTGCGACAGCCGTCATGTTATGTATATGCCATATCTAGTCAGTACACGTTATTTCTGCGACAGCCGTCATGTTATGTATATGCCATATCTAGTCAGTATACAATGTACATTATTTCTGCGACAGCCGTCATGTTATGTATATACCATATCTAGTCAGTATACAATGTACATTATTTCTGCGACAGCCGTCATGTTATGTATATACCATATCTAGTCAGTATACAATGTACATTATTTCTGCGACAGCCGTCATGTTATGTATATACCATATCTAGTCAGTATACGTTATTTCTGCGACAGCCGTCATGTTATGTATATACCATATCTGGTCAGTACACGTTATTTCTGCGACAGCCGTCATGTTATGTATATACCATATCTGGTCAGTACACGTTATTTCTGGAAGAGCCCTCGTACAATGTTTATTGCTATTTGTCTGTTGTTGTCAATGCAAGTTATTTTTGGGATAGTACTTTTAAGGCAATAGTGATATCTGGGACAGCCCTCTTACGTAGTTTTAATGCTATATAAGGCACCGGAAGTGATTTCTAGGACAGGAACAAGTATATAACTTACAGATGGATCAAGTCTGGAAGTGCGTGCAGGGCAGGTGGTATTTCTTTCAGACGATTATGGATCAGGAATCTGAATATAAATCAAATATAATATTTAAAATGGAACTTTAAAAATGTTACAATGTAGTAGCAAATTCATCTATCAAAATGGTCGAATAGCTTCATAAATAATGTTAATTATTTCAGATCTGTTTAGCCGTGAACACATATTAATTCATATTAGATGAATCGAGTAATAAACTGGATAAGTTGTGTGTGCTAGTCAACATAACGAATGAGAGTCTCATAACAAACCGTTCTCCAACAAATGTCCTGTGCGACAACAACATGTACGTATCTACATGTAATACTCATATAGTATGACTCATATTGATTGAACATTAGCTGAGAAACAATGTCTATAAGTCAATAACCACAGTTTGGTAATCTTCCAAAGGGAATTGGAATAACACTGTTAATAACGTACCTCCTTATATCGTAGAAAGAAAGATTATATTAAGAGTATAATTCAATAGTTTGTAAAGTATGTTTTCACTGGCTGACCACGTCAAGTGTTGTTTACAAACGTTCTCAAGTAAATATATACGGATTATACCTGTACAAAGAGCTACAATTGTACAAAAGATTATGTTATCCGAATTAATAGGTTTCATATTTACCTAATCATAAAATCATCATATATATTAGATTTCTGCAAAATATCGATGATAGAAAATCCCCCGTCTGCGTTCTATTGCTGTATTGTAATTAAAATCATGTGAACTGCCTATAATAACAGATAGGCTCACGTATTTGTCTGAATTAGGAATTCAGCAGACGGAGTGTCCTTTACAACTAATAACAAGAAACCGTTCAACATTTTATTTTATTATTCTCACCATTGGAAGTCTAAATCTGTCAATCTTAGTCTTATACATTTAATGTCACATCCCGTTTTCATAACACTTTAATGTACCCACAAATGAATATCGTTTGACACGTCATGCCAAATTGGTTTCTTGCAAGAGGCATTTTGTTAAAATACTGGTATTAAGCTTAATCGTTTCGGATCTCATTGGGGATATAATGGATTGGGTGTTTGCAATCAGCATAAACAAAATCATGTAATAATACATTTTTATGTATTGAAAATGTGAAATTACTTGAACGACTGGAACGAAACTTGCATATGTGTACTTTAAACAGCATACCGTCTCTCAATAAAACAATTCTAGTCCGCGTTAAATCAAAAACTGAAATACTTTTAGGTATATAATTGGGTTGTAAGTCACATGAACAGACAGTGCTAGGTAGTGACTTTCCCAGCTATTTGTATTGTGGAAGACCTTACGTTCCCCATCTAGCATTGTTTTGGCTAAGGGGGTCACCTAGGTAGAAGACCGACTTTCCGTTAGTCAGCTGGACAGCTTCCTCGCATACACAATATAAATCCCGACTGAGATTCGAACCCGCAGCGGTTAGGGTCAAGTAAGGCCACGCCAAATTGGAATTTTGTTAAGCGTCAACCAAAGTCCGCGAAACCTTACTACCGTTTTAAAAAAACACCACAAACTCATAACAAATAAACAAATATCCTCGGATAATAAGCGATGCATCATTTTAGATATTTAATGAAAGAAACATCATAAAAACAAAACAAAATGGTTTGTTTCAAAACTAGATCTATACATGAATAAATCTAATTTAAAACAGACTAGTTTTCACACAAATTAACGTAAAACAAATTTCTACAATAATAATACAATAATAGTAGGCCCCTATGTTAAGAATTCAGGCTTTTTTTCGTCCATTTTAAGAAAAAAAACCTAGATAAATTGGAAAAAAATTGGGTCGTAAAATTTGCAAATTTGAGAAAACTTGAATCGCTTCAACTTGAATTTAAGGAATTTTCATAGTTAAAGAACAAGCTTTCTAATCTACATTTCTTGTAGCAACTGTGATATGATACAAGGGACAATAATGGCGAGAGTTATTCAAAGAACTTCAAGATATACCAGGTCGCTCCAGTAGACGATTTTTCGTAGGTGCTTCTGATTGGGATTTTTTTAGATTGGGAAAAAAACATATATTTGACTTTGGGAATGGGTTAGATAGTCACATCGTTGTCGGATCTCAACTAAAATTGCCGTTGTCGAATCATTGACATCGAAACTATTTGAGAATTT
The DNA here is from genome assembly GCA_032209605.1 of Mactromeris polynyma. Taxonomy (NCBI): domain Eukaryota; kingdom Metazoa; phylum Mollusca; class Bivalvia; order Venerida; family Mactridae; genus Mactromeris; species Mactromeris polynyma. The sequence continues at coordinate 5,954,372 of JASFXZ010000015.1, forward strand.
TAGCTTAGAAAAATGTGTTGCTTCTTTGGCTCGAGAACGCTTAACAAAATTTCATTTTGGCATGGCCTAATTGTAAGTCAGTGTCAATTAGCACTCGGTCACAGAGGCTTCATGTTTGGTGTAAATGATTAAATTATATTCAGTATTAGTGACAGGTTTTAACGGTTAGTTGGAATTACAATGACCTTATAATTTGCGATGGCAATTAATTCTTAATCGAGCTCCTTGGGTGTTGTAAATATTAGATTTAAAACTTCAGTGGCAGTAATGGCCATAATTTTAAAACTAAATGATTCGAAATAGAATCGTTAAACTCGGCCATCACACTACATATTTAGTCACAAATCCTTCAGAGAAATCCAATGTTTTCCTCTTAAAGGTCTTCTTTTATTTGGAACTGCGGAATATTTGTTTTGCTTTGTTTAAACTGTATATACTGTTCTGTTCTCCAACTTGGAGGAAATAAACGTATCTACTCTAACGTATCTACCTTTAAAACACAATTCGAGGTTTCCAATTCAATCCATTTGTATGTATTTTGTAAACATGTTTATTTCTGTATGTTAGGAAACATTACGTATATATCTATCTCTTTGTCAAACCTCTCGCGAGAACTTAGACAATTTGAGACGAATCTATAATTTTAAACGGAATAAGATGGCCGGATCGTAATAAGTCAGAGATTTATTTCCCTAAACAGTTTTAGTATTTTCTGAACGATGTAATTTCTAAACAAAATGGTATACTCTAATGTCTGAACGATATTTACGTACAGGAGTTTTAATACTTGAAGGCCATCAAATGCGTTGTTACCAATTCTTGATATACGATTTCGTGATAGAATCCTGGAAAAATAACAATGTTAATTAACATAAGAGTTTATAATTGCAACGTGATTGCAGTTAAAACAATGAAGAAGTGATCGTAAAATAGGACATGTATCAGTCCAAAAAGATCAAATAATGTTTAAAGGTGCATAACGGTCGAGGATAGAAAGTATGATACGTATAGCGAGAGATCGAACCGAGTGTTGACAAGGTGGAATCGAAACTTAACCATCCAAGAATTGGGCTGGAATACTGGTCAGTTACCCATGGACCAGTTCATTACATGGTTTATACAAGTTGTATAATTGTTTCACAATCAATTTAGAATAGGTATCAGCGAATAAGGAGTCTGGATAATATTCTAAAAAGAAAACAAATACTGTTACAATAACAACCTGTTCTACAAGATAAGTGAGTGTACGCGTTTGTCAAAATAATAATTCTGATACTTATAGTAAAGGCAGCTGAAACATTCATGACACAAGCAGTAATGTACAATACTTACAAGACTTCCATATTCGTCAAGTTGGCGAATGCATAATCTGGTATCGTATCTATGAGATTATTCTCAAAATTCCTGAAGTAAAAAAGACAATGAATACGTCATTAAACAACATACAAACAGACTACACATTTCTTAGAAAGAATGTCACGAAAATTAAGTTAATTTATAGTACCAAGTGGACATAGAAACAATGGTTACACAATGGTTACACAATGGTTACACAATGGTTACACAATGGTTACACAATGGTTACACAATGGTTACACAATGGTTACACAATGGTTACACAATGGTTACACAATGGTTACACAATGGTTACATAATGGTTACACAATGGTTACACAATGGTTACACAATGGTTACACAATGGTTACACATTGGTTACACAATGGTTACACAATGGCTTCGGTTGCTTGTATTTAATTTCATGATAAACATACAGACAGACGGATAGGCAGACAAACATATCAGTTCCAATCAAATGTTTGAAAGTCCGGGAGGACACGTATTTGGCATACATTGCTGTTAGATTGACCGCGAACAGGGGCATGTACTTTAAGAACCGATCCAGGACAATTTAGGTAAGTAAATTCACTCGTGCGTAGTCTAAAGTACTGTATGGTTTACTTTTCCATCAAGAACACAATTGCGTTTGATTTTTCCATCAAGCGCACGAAAAAAACGAACTTTTCAATACACCGAATTTTTAAATGTTAATGACTGACCTTGTAATATATACATGCGTTCTCGTTTAATAAAACAGCACTATACATACACTACATACGAGAAGTATACAACATTATCATAATATGTAGCAATTGTTTTGATTTTCTATTTCAGTATTGTGTACCATAGATCCTTATTATACATTGCATGTAAACATTTTTGATAGAATCTCTGTTTCGTCTCAATACATTATAATGATAATGATCCATATGCTACTATGTATTGTATTAATCATATACATTACCATACTAGACAGTATGGTAATGTATATGATTAATACAAAGGAAACTCATTAACATAGTATAATCTAGGTAACACATATGAATATTGAATACCAAGTTCAAATTTCAAATTTTCAGAATAAAATACATGTATTAAGCAATATTGCAGACGTGTTTAGTAGTGAATTCCGACAGTGTGAATACTGTCACGTGTATATAGTGTCTATATTTTTAAATCATTATCGAGCATCGTAATTACGACAATTGTCTAATGTCATCGTCGTTTAACATATCGACGCCAAGCGTTGCAAAATAAATTATAAAACATTCTGGCTAAAGTCAAGGTGGTAACGGCACACATAATGTTTCTTATTTTAATATTTCTAATATGTTTAGTGTTTTCACCGATGATTTCTGATTTATCTATTTCCCGGTTCACGTAAATGTCATTACAGTGAATGCATCATAAATTGCCAATTTTTATCTAGTTTTAATATTATTAGACTCATTGTCCCCAGACGCTTGATGTAAAATGATGTATATCCTGCAGTGCTCATGTAAGAATATACTTATAACGCTCTAGGTATAACAATTAGTGCGGAGTTTTCGCACGAGATATTATAGATCACATGTAATATTAATGATAACATATTCTCGTTATTTGCCACAAATTTGATTCAGTGTAATACAAATAAGTCATTGAGCGCAAACCTATTGCAACTCAACATTCTTTAAAAGGAATTGTAATAGCTTGACGCTAAACCATTGAATGTGAGCACACACTTCAAACATTACCTTGCTATTTCAAAAATGTTATAACGTTGAATTACTAATTTAATCTCATTTTTACGTAAACGCGCATGTCTGTCATAAACATAAACAACAAAAAGCTATTGATTCATATACGTGCATGTCTATCATAAACATAAATAAAATGCTGTTGATTCATAAACGCGCATGTCTATCATAAACATAAACAACAAAAGGCTTTTGATTCATAAACGCGCATGTCTATCACAAACATAAACAATAAAAGGCTGTTGATTCATAAACGCGCATGTCTATCATATACATAAACAACAAAATGCTGTTGATTCATAAACGCGCATGTCTATCATAAACATAAACAACAAAAGGCTGTTGATTCATAAACGCGCATGTCTATCATAAACATAAACAACAAAAGGCTGTTGATTCATAAACGCGCATGTCTATCATAAACATGAACAACAAAATATGTTGATTCATAAACGAGCATGTCTGTCATAAACATAAACAACAAAAGGATGTTGATTCATGAATGCGCATGTCTATCATAAACATAAACAACAAAAGATGCTGATTCATAAACGCGTATGTATATCATAAACATAAACAACAAAAGGCTGTATATTCATAAACGCGCATGTCTATCATAAACATAAACAACAAAAAGCTATTGATTCATATACGTGCATGTCTATCATAAACATAAATAAAATGCTGTTGATTCATAAACGCGCATGTCTATCATAAACATAAACAACAAGAGGCTTTTGATTCATAAACGCGCATGTCTATCACAAACATAAACAATAAAAGGTTGTTTATTCATAAACGCGCATGTCTATCATAAACATAAACAACAAAAGGTTGTTTATTCATAAACGCGCATGTCTATCATAAACATAAACAACAAAAGGATGTTGATTCATGAATGCGCATGTCTATCATAAACATAAACAACAAAAGATGCTGATTCATAAACGCGTATGTATATCATAAACATAAACAACAAAAGGCTGTTGATTCATAAACGAGCATGTCTGTCATAATCATAAACAACAAAAGGATGTTGATTCATAAACGAGCATGTCTGTCATAAACATTAACAACAACCAACAGTCGTACAGAATTTATATACAGAGAGTAATTAAAGATATATTATGCGCATTGTTAGGTTAATTTGTTTACCTAAACAAACATGAAAAATATGCTTTGTCTAGTTAAAACTTCAATAAATATGCATTATCACAGAATACATTTATAATGTTTTCTCTGTATTTGTCTGAAAAAGACGTTTGTAATATCATAAAATTAATTAACAAGCAGATGTTTTACTAGTTTTGTCTGTTAGTCATATGACTAAACAAGATTGTTTTAACGATTACACATGGCAATGGTTCTTATTAATGATTATTTAGCTTATGAAACAATAATAGTGGATGAAGCCCATTTAAAAATGTTTAGGTTCAGATGACCCAGAAACATATTTAATGTAATGTTTCTCATATATGAGAATGACTTTAATTGTAAGACACAGATGATGCTGGTTCTATTTCTAAGACACGGCGTGTTAATTTCTTAAATTGATGTGCTTCAGGAACAAAATGGTATTAAATTTGATAATAACATTTATATTGCATAATCAAGTCACGGTATGTTACTAAAGGAATTAAAATTATCGTTCATGACACAACTAGTTATAAATGCAGCCACTCACACTCCCAAGAGATTCTTCGTGTTGCTAAGGGCAACTACTGGAATTTCCGTCAACTTGTTGCTATCAATTCTAAGATTGACAAGATAATGCAAAGCATCAAAACTGTATTCTGGCACAGTGGTAATCTCATTGTTGTCCAAATACCTGAAATAACAAAACAAGCCAGGCATTAGCTTAGTTTGCTCTTTTATCCTATCGCGCTATTTTGAATTTTAATTTATTCGATGGATCTAAACAATAATCGGATACGGATTAAAATGATTTCCTGCAGGATTGAATCTACGACCAAACACTATTTATATATTATCCTGTGCCATGAATGTTAAAGTGATTTATGTATGAGGATTATGAAACAAGTTCTTATAGCTTATTGTAATCACTCTCATTCATTGGTAAATTGACAAATTCTGGTACTAGAACAACATCGAAGCACCTCTCCGAGCCCTTGAGCGCCATATCTTTCCTCATTCATATGGAAAAAAGTAGCTATATGAATTTCTTTGTTTGAATCCGCCATGTTACAAGAAATGTAAATTTTATAGACAGCAGATACCCATCAGTGTTCCAACCCATTTTGTAATAAAAACCCGTTTTGAAATAAATATTTCGCAGTGGACATAAACGTCTACTTAAAATCATGTACTTATTGCACACGTTTTTCTTTTGTCTTGTGAAATAAGACTCATTTCACATTTATAGACTTTTCTGTCAACTGCGAACTTTTTATTACAAAAAGGGTTTTTATTACAAAACGGGTTGTAATACACCAGTTATATGAAAGGATATATGTATACAGTGCAATCTCTCTAGAGCAACATCCTGCGGGAGAGCAAGAGTTGGTAGTTGTTGAGAGGTTGTTGATATACAGAGGGAAGATTGATTATGTTGTTGAGAGGTGGTTGAAATACAGAGGGAATATTGATTATGTTGTTGAGAGGTGGTTGAAATACAGAGGGAATATTGATTATGTTGTTGAGAGGTTGTTGATATACAGAGGGAATATTGATTATGTTGTTGAAAGGTTGTTGATATACAGAGGGAATATTGATTATGTTGTTGAGAGGTTGTTGATATACAGAGGGAATATTGATTATGTTGTTGAGAGGGTGTTGATATACAGAGGGAATATTGATTATGTTGTTGAGAGGTTGTTGATATACAGAGGGAATACTGATTATGTTGTTGAGAGGTTGTTGATATACAGAGGGAAGATTGATTATGTTGTTGAGAGGTGGTTGAAATACAGAGGGGATATTGATTATGTTGTTGAGAGGTTGTTGATATACAGAGGGAATATTGATTATGTTGTTGAGAGGTTGTTGATATACAGAGGGAATATTGATTATGTTGTTGAGAGGTTGTTGATATACAGAGGGAATATTGATTACGTTGTTGAGAGGTTGTTGATATACAGAGGGAATATTGATTATGTTGTTTAGAGGTTGTTGATCGACAGAGGGAATATTGATTATGTTGTTGAAAGGTGGTTGAAATACCGAGGGAATGTTGATTATGCTGTTGAGAGGTTGTTGATATACAGAGGGAATATTGATTATGTTGTTGAGAGGTTGTTGATATACAGAGGGAATATTGATTATGTTGTTGAAAGGTGGTTGAAATACAGAGGGAATATTGATTATGTTGTTGAGAGGTGGTTGATATACAGAGGGAATATTGATTATGTTGTTGAGAGGTTGTTGATATACAGAGGGAATATTGATTACGTTGTTGAGAGGTTGTTGATATACAGAGGGAATATTGATTACGTTGTTTAGAGGTTCTTGATCTACAGAGGGAATATTGATTATGTTGTTGAAAGGTGGTTGAAATACCGAGGGAATATTGATTATGTTGTTGAGAGGTTGTTGATATACAGAGGGAATATTGATTATGTTGTTGAGAGGTGGTTGATATACAGAGGGAATATTGATTATGTTGTTGAGAGGTTGTTGATATACAGAGGGAATATTGATTATGTTGTTGAAAGGTGGTTGAAATACAGAGGGAATATTGATTATGTTGTTGAGAGGTTGTTGATATACAGAGGGAATATTGATTATGTTGTTGAGAGGTTGTTGATATACAGAGGGAATATTGATTATGTTGTTGAAAGGTGGTTGAAATACAGAGGGAATATTGATTATGTTGTTGAGAGGTTGTTGATATACAGAGGGAATATTGATTATGTTGTTGAGAGGTGGTTGAAATACCGAGGGAATATTGATTATGTTGTTGAAAGGTGGTTGAAATACAGAGGGAATATTGATTATGTTGTTGAGAGGTTGTTGATATACAGAGGGAATATTGATTATGTTGTTGAGAGGTTGTTGATATACAGAGGGAATATTGATTATGTTGTTGAGAGGTTTTTGATATACAGAGGGAATATTGATTATGTTGTTGAGAGGTTGTTGATATACAGAGGGAATACTGATTATGTTGTTGAGAGGTTGTTGATATACAGAGGGAATATTGATTATGTTGTTGAAAGGTGGTTGAAATACAGAGGGAATATTGATTATGTTGTTGAGAGGTTGTTGATATACAGAGGGAATATTGATTATGTTGTTGAGAGGTGGTTGAAATACAGAGGGAATATTGATTACGTTGTTGAAAGGTGGTTGAAATACAGAGGGAATATTGATTATGTTGTTGAGAGGTTGTTGATATACAGAGGGAATATTGATTATGTTGTTGAAAGGTGGTTGAAATACAGAGGGAATATTGATTACGTTGTTGAGAGGTTGTTGATATACAGAGGGAATATTGATTATGTTGTTGAAAGGTGGTTGAAATACAGAGGGAATATTGATTATGTTGTTGAAAGGTGGTTGAAATACAGAGGGAATATTGATTATGTTGTTGAGAGGTTGTTGATATACAGAGGGAATACTGATTATGTTGTTGAGAGGTTGTTGATCTACAGAGGGAATATTGATTATGTTGTTGAAAGGTGGTTGAAATACAGAGGGAATATTGATAATGTTGTTGAAAGGTGGTTGAAATACAGAGGGAATATTGATTATGTTGTTGAGAGGTTGTTGATATACAGAGGGAATATTGATTATGTTGTTGAAAGGTGGTTGATATACAGAGGGAAAATTGATTACGTTGTTGAAGAGAAGTGGTTGATATACAGAGGGAATATTGATAACGTAGTTGATAAGAGGTGGTTGATATACAGAGGGAATATTGATTATGTTGTTGAGAGGTTGTTGATCTACAGAGGGAATATTGATTATGTTGTTGAAAGGTGGTTGAAATACAGAGGGAATATTGATTATGTTGTTGAAAGGTGGTTGAAATACAGAGGGAATATTGATTATGTTGTTGAGAGGTTGTTGATATACAGAGGGAATATTGATTATGTTGTTGAAAGGTTGTTGATATACAGAGGGAATACTGATTATGTTGTTGAGAGGTGGTTGATCTACAGAGGGAAGATTGATTATGTTGTTGAGAGGTTGTTGATCTACAGAGGGAATATTGATTATGTTGTTGAAAGGTGGTTGAAATACAGAGGGAATACTGATTATGTTGTTGAAAGGTGGTTGAAATACAGAGGGAATATTGATTACGTTGTTGAAGAGAGGTGTTTGATAAACAGAGGGAATATTGATAACGTTGTTAAATAGAGGTTGTTGATATACAGAGGGAATATTGATTATGTTGTTGAGAGGTTGTTGATCTACAGAGGGAAGATTGATTATGTTGTTGAAAGGTGGTTGAAATACAGAGGGAATATTGATTATGTTGTTGAAAGGTGGTTGAAATACAGAGGGAATATTGATTACGTTGTTGAAGAGAGGTGTTTGATAAACAGAGGGAATATTGATAACGTAGTTGATAAGAGGTGGTTGATATACAGAGGGAATATTGATAACGTTGTTAAATAGAGGTTGTTGATATACAGAGGGAATACTGATTATGTTGTTGAGAGGTTGTTGATCTACAGAGGGAATATTGATTATGTTGTTGAAAGGTGGTTGAAATACAGAGGGAATATTGATTATGTTGTTGAAAGGTGGTTGAAATACAGAGGGAATATTGATTATGTTGTTGAGAGGTTGTTGATCTACAGAGGGAAGATTGATTATGTTGTTGAAAGGTGGTTGAAATACAGAGGGAATATTGATTATGTTGTTGAAAGGTGGTTGAAATACAGAGGGAATATTGATTACGTTGTTGAAGAGAGGTGTTTGATAAACAGAGGGAATATTGATAACGTAGTTGATAAGAGGTGGTTGATATACAGAGGGAATATTGATAACGTTGTTAAAAAGAGGTTGTTGATATACAGAGGGAAAATTGATTACGTTGTTGAAGAGAAGTGGTTGATATACAGAGGGAATATTGATAACGTAGTTGAAGAGAAGTGGTTGATATACAGAGGGAACATTGATAACGTTGTTGAAGAGAAGTGGTTGATATACAGAGGGAAAATTGATTACGTTGTTGAAGAGAAGTGGTTGATATACAGAGGGAAAATTGATAACGTTGTTGAAGAGAAGTGGTTGATATACAGAGGGAAAATTGATTACGTTGTTGAAGAGAAGTGGTTGATATACAGAGGGAATATTGATAACGTAGTTGAAGAGAAGTGGTTGATATACAGAGGGAACATTGATTACGTTCTTGAAGAGAGGTCGTTGTTATACAGAGAGAATATTGATAACGTTGTTGAAGAGAGGTGGTTGAGATACAGGAGGAATATTGATTACGTTGTTGAAGAGAGGTGGTTGACATACAGGAGGAATATTGATTACGTTGTTGAAGAGAGGTGGTTGATATACAGGAGGAATATTGATTACGTTGTTGAAGAGAGGTGGTTGACATACAGGAGGAATATTGATTACGTTGTTGAAGAGAGGTGGTTGACATACAGGAGGAATATTGATTACGTTGTTGAAGAGAGGTGGTTGACATACATGAGGAATATTGATTACGTTGTTGAAGAGAGGTGGTTGATATACAGAGTGAATATTGATTACGTTGTTGAAGAGAGGTGGTTGATATACAGAGGGACTATTGATAACGTTGTTGAAGAGAGGTGGTTGATATACAGAGGGACTATTGATTACGTTGTTGAAGAGAGGTTATTGATATACAGAGGGAATATTGATTAAGTTGTTGAAGAGAGGTTATTGATATACTGAGGGGAATTTGATTACATTGTTGAAGAGGGGTTGTTGATCAAGAGTGGGTCGCTCTGGAGAGGTTGCGCCAAATATTGATAAATAATAGAGCAGAATAGAGTTTTCAGACAATAAATCTACTTCAATTGAAAATTCGTATTTATAAGCCACATGATGCAAGTATCAATAATAGATATTGAAATGTTAACAACTCGAAACAGAAACTAGTTGACTTACAGTTGTTTGAGCGATGGAAGGTTTCTTAAAGCTTCACGAGGGACAGTTCTTAATCTGTTCCCCTGTAGATATCTGAAATAAGATATAAGAGTCATTATATATTTTGGCAACATTTGCTGTCCTAGGACTTGCGTTCAAGCACCCTTCATATAAAGCTTTAACATTTGATTTTATATGAAACTTTATGGCTTGTTGCACATTTGTAGCAGACCATTTGATATATAAAACTGTTAGAAACATAATTTTTACATGTTTGAACGTGTAAAAATGACACAATTTGACTGTCTCCAGGTCAATTTTTGTGTATTTATCGTTATGTAATTTTTAACTGCCAAGAGTTATGTAAACAAAATTACCCTGCCAACTTTATTCTATGTTTGACTCAAATACTAATGCATAAAAAGGTACAATTATTCAATCGCTTCATCAAAAAAATGATTTCCAAAATCTGTACCCAACGTTTCAGTCTCTCATGTAACAACAAGCAATTTAGTCAAAATAATAACTGATCCTTTCATGACCTAAGCGGTATATTAACCTCCATTTCAAGAGTCATCTTTCCCAAAACATGTGTTTACAAATGGCGAATCATGTTATTAATACAGTGGAGTATTTCATAACTTGAAGGACGGTAAGTAGATGCGTAATTTGTATGTGTGTCTCTAATATAACAAGGTATATTTCTTCAATTGATTTGTCTATGATTATGGTTTATTTGACATTAAATCTGTATGTGATGAATATTCAAAGAATATGTTATGTTTATGTTGTAGGTAGAAGCCATCGATTTTATTTTGATAAAAACAAGCGAATAATTCACTCATGTAGCATTCACTCATGTTACGGGCATTTTTGTTACAGTAAAGATGCAAAGTGCTACAGGAGAGACACTCACTGCATAAAAATAACGAGAATATAGTTGTGTTCATTAATGGTGTAATAAATTAAAACATCATATAGTCAGACCGTCAATATATAAATTAATAACCCATTTTAAAGATGAAAATGCTAACACAATGGTTTCTAGTTTCGTAGATCTAATTATTCTGTTACATGAGAGACCGTTTTTGTGACAGTAGAGACAAAACCTCAATATTATGTCAAATAAGTAGCTTTATAACTATGTGTATATGATTTTTAAGTTAAATGAGCAAAGGTTTAATTGTCATCTTGTGGGAAAACATAGTTTTATGTTATGATATACATTTTGTCATTGCACATGATAAATTATGGAAAATGAGTTACAGGAGAGACAAACTTGTGTGAAAGGAAAGATTTTCAACGATCATTTTGATATTTTCCAATGTGATAACATAGAAATTTGAACTTTTAATTATTAAGTTGTATCCATTGCATTATAATATTATGTTAGCATTATAAGAACTGGAAATGCTGTTCTGTGTTTTAACTGTTACATGAGTGAAAACATCACTTATCTGAATGGCAACACATACTTCATTTTATTCATCATCATCAAATGGTTATTGTTTTATTTAGCTGGCAGTATATTGTATTGAAATAAAACATCCATCAACACGAGTACTAAGGCCTTTTTGCCTGTTTACTATTTGTCAGTCTACTCAGGAACTAGTTACATGAGGGAACCTCAGCTAAAAACAACGCATTAGAGATGTTGTCGCATAATATGGACTGTTATGATTTTTGTAGACAAATAACCCAATTACTGGTTCTATCGCACTTGTGATTAAATTCCTACACAGCCAAAAATCAAGGTGACCTATATATAACTTCTTCAATAAGTATAAACATTGCATTTTAATGCTATTATTAAACGGATCTCTAAATAGAGAAGATATGACAAAAGAACACTGGATACCCAACCACTTTGTGCCATTGTTGCTTATACTCATTGATGACACCATTAATGATACACCTCCGCAAAATACAACGACATTTGAAACCAAACGATAAAGAAATTTCAATTTCAATGGTAGATGAACATGGCAAAAAAGGGATTGAATGTGATTCAAAGCAACAGCATATGAATGAATCTGAACTCAATGCTGATGCATGTGAAGAGGAGATCACAAATGCAGATGCACAAATTGCGATGAAACCAGATCAGTATGATATGAAGCTAGATGAAAATGACAATTGTGTAACGATGTATGTTCACAAGAATATGAATGGTGGATATGACATTGACCTTAATGACAGAAACACTAAAAGTTTACAAGAAAGAGTTCAGAAACATAGCACTGAAAACAATTATGACACATTAAAGGTATCAAGAATCAAGAAGAGTCATCCAAGACTTCTATTACACCAGATTGTGCCAATACGACTGTTCAAATAGAAGTCACAGATGACACTGTTCCAATAGATGGCACCAGTGAGACTGTTATACTAGAAAACACGAATGAAACTGTTCCGATAGAAAGCATAAATGAGAATGCTCCGATAGAAAGAACAAAGGAGACTGTTCGGAAAGAAAACTACAATGAAACTGTTCCAGTCAAACACACACATGAGATTATAAATATAGAAGTAACGAAACTAGATGGCACCAGTGAGACTATTTTAATAGAAAGCACGAATGAGACTGTACCGATAGAAAGCACAGATGAGACAGTTCCGATAGAAAGCACGAATGAGACAGTTCCGAAAAAAAGCACAGATGAGACAGTTCCGATGGAAATCACAGATGAGACAGTTCCGATAGAAAGCACAGATGAGACAGTTCCGATGGAAAGCACGAATGAGACCGTTCCGATGGAAAGCACGAATGAGACAGTTATAATAGAAAGCAAAGATGAGACAGTTCCGATAGAAAGCACAGATGAGACAGTTCCGATGGAAAGCACAGATGAGACAGTTCCGATGGAAAGCACGAATGAGACAGTAATAATAGAAAGCAAAGATGAGACAGTTCTGATAGAAAACACAAATAAGACGGTTCTGATAGAAAAAATAAATGAAACTTTTCTCATAGAAAGCAAAGATGAGACAGTTCTGATAGAAAACACAAATAAGACGGTTCTGATAGAAAAAATAAATGAAACTTTTCTCATAGAAAGCACAGATGAGACAGTTCTGATGGAAAGAACAAATGAAACTGTTCCCATAGAAAGCACAGATGGGACAGTTCCGATGGAAAGCACGAATGAGACAGTTATAATAGAAAGCAAAGATGAGACAGTTCTGATAGAAACCACAGATGAGACAGATCCGATAGAAATCACAGATGAGACAGTTCCAATGGAAAGCACAGATAAGACAGTTCTGATAGAAAGCACAAATGAGACGGTTCTGATGGAAAGAACAAATGAAACTGTTCCCATAGAAAGCACAGATGAGACAGTTCCAAAAGAAAGCACATATAAGACAGTTCCGATAGAAAGCACGAATGAGACAGTTCCGAAAAAAAGCAAAGATGAGACAGTTCCGATGGAAATCACAGATGAGACAGTTCCGATAGAAAGCACGAATGAGACAGTTATAATAGAAAGCAAAGATGAGACAGTTCTGATAGAAAACACAGATGAGACAGATCCGATAGAAAACACAGATGAGACAGTTCCGATGGAAAGCACAGATAAGACAGTTCTGATAGAATGCACGAATGAGACTATACCTATACAAGTAATGAATCTTAGTGCTCCAATAGAAAACACCAACAACACTGTTTCCAATGAGATTGTCCCAACGAATGTTCCAAATGAGTTACCTCCAACAGACGGTATCCATGAGACTACATAAACACAGAGTGTCAATGATACAATTGAACCCATTGACATCAGCAACCCTAGGATGTGCATAGGAAAGTATGTAATGATTCTTTACAATAAAAGGCCTTATCCAGGTATTATTGTGGACGCTCGTGGAACAAAGATTCTTGTTAGCTGTATGAAACAAACCGGGAGAAAAAACGCTAACATTTTCACTTGGCCTAGAGTAAATAAGGATCAAGATTGGTATACAATCGACAATGTTATGGGAATCATTCCTGAGCCGAAGCATGTCAAAGACAATCACTTTAAAATAAATGATACAATTTGGGACAATCTGATTAAGTGTATGAATAACTAAGACGTTGTGTCATTGTCACAATCGACAGTGTTAAGGGATACATTCATGGGCTGAAATATTTCAAAGCCAGTTATTATAAACCAAACGATACAATTTGATACATCTGAAAAGTGTTTGAACAACTAATGGCCAGTTTTTCAACTTCTGCTAAGCGTTTACATACGTAAACTCCTCGCACTTTTGTCGGTGCGAGGAAAAAACTGGCCATGTTGTCAATAACCAGCTTGTCAATTTATTTGTCACTACTGTAACTGATATATGCTTATGCTCTGAAATCATTCGAATAACAGTAAAGTTAGAGGGTTTTAGTGTTTAAATAGTTGATTCATCATTATGTAATTATTTCTGTTATTTCAATATACATTGAGTTAGACAATAATGTCAAATTCTGTATGCACTCCTGCATGATGACTGTAGTGTCTTTACAGTAACTATAACCGTCCATCATGTAACGTGTTCACACTATTATAACTTCACAGAGTTAAGATGTGTTGGTTACCTAAAACAGTTTTAGTATTCTTAGTGTTAAATATGTTCCCAGTTTCGAGATTATTTGTTCTCAATCATATGTTTAATAAAAACAGTTATAGTTCAAGTTTTTGTCTTGAAATGTCACTCCCATAACATAAAAGTGTCCTTCGTGTTACACAGGTGTCCTTACTGTTACAGGGACAAACTGGTATTGATATTAGTTATATGTATACAATATTTAAAATTACATATAGTGATTCTGAAATACTAGGGTGTCCCTACTCATGATTTTTATTTAATTTTTCACAAAATGTCCCACAATTTTTTTTTTAGTAAACAAGTTGGTGCTATAAAACGTATGTTTTCAAAAAGTGCAGTTCATTTGGAAAAAAATCAGGATCATTATATTTAAAGTCCATATATTTTATGATTTATATAAAGAAAAACACTTCAACTTTCATATTTATTAATGGTTGCCTGGCTTATCGTATTTGAATAGAAAATATGTGTACAAATGTAAGTGTTACAGTAGGGAAAACAAGATGGTACAGTCCTTAACAGTTGATCAAATTCTACTGAAACATAGATGAATTAAACATGCAGTCGATCATTTTAAGGCAAAGTATACATCCCCACATCACACTAAAATGATGAAATTATGAAACGATGATGTTTATTTTTCAAAAAGTATTTTTTCAAATTGTTGCCAAAATATATAATGACTCATAACATCCACTGACATTCTAGTGATTTACAATAATTTATCTACATCTATCAATATGTGCAACAAGAACTATCAAGCTAAGCCGATTGTGAGGTGAGACATTACATTGTTTGACCTAAAGGTGCATTTTATGTTTTAGTAATCTAATAATTGGATCGAGAGTTCGAGGCTTGGCAGTTGGAACAAAATGTAGTAGAACATTACATTACGTAGAGAAATTTATTGGGACTACATAATGAGTTCGACAAAGCCGAGTTGCAACCACTGTATGTAACACGACTGTCAATATACATCATTTGTCTCTCATTCCAAACCCTGTGATACCATTTCTTGATTAAATGTATCATGCTGACATGGAACTATAGACGTTCGTGAATATCCGTTTCTACCTTCTAATTTATATTGATTTGATACCAAACTTTATGTCATTGCAGCTCGATTGTCATTGCACTCGAAATGCATACTATCACGATGCCTATACATGTGATGAGTGGACAAGCATACTTCCATTCATTCATAATCATATACATGTTTTATCGTGTGAACAATTTGTGAATGAACCGATTATGTACGGGTTAGTATTGATAGAAAACACAGCAAAACGATATTTAGGTCTATTACCGCAGTTATATCGCGATATGAAACTATTCCAAGATTTTAACGAAACGCAAGGGAGGTTCAAATCGCTTACAATGCATTAGTTCCTTACATTATGCAGCTGGTCCAAAAACGAATATTCATTTATTCAGTCAGCATTGACTGAACAATATAACTGTCTCATTATTCTAATTTTCTTATTTAACTTTCTGATATTTTTTGCAACAACGATTAATACTTAAGAGAACAATTTGACAATCAAATTATCATTCTTTGCCATACTCGTTATTTAAATCACAAAATGGACGTGTATACGTGAAATCGGCTCATTATGTTGCGAAGTGTAACAATTATTCGCCGGTATTATTCAAATCAGTATGCTCAATCGCACTGCGTCAAATGTTTGTTTAATTCTTACAGATATTCGTATTATTTTAATTTAATTAAAACGTGAAATAAGATGTTATCGTAAATATGAAAGCCAACTTACAGATTCTCTAGGTTGGTTAACCCATAAAAGACATCCTTTGAAAGACGAGAAATATTGTTCGTAACCAAATGTCTGAAAATAGAAAAAAAGACATTATGTAATATTGGTGCTCATTTAAAGCACACTATGGTATACTCGTCTACTTGTTCGTGGTGAATCTCTCAATGCACACTATGGTATACGTGTCTGCTTGTTCGTAGTGAATCTCTCAATGCACACTATGGTATACGTGTCTGCTTGTTCGTAGTGAATCTCTCAATGCACACTATGGTATACGTGTCTGCTTGTTCGTAGTGAATCTCTCAATGCACACTATGGTATACGTGTCTGCTTGTTCGTAGTGAATCTCTCAATGCACACTATGGTATACTCGTCTACTTGTTCGTGGTGAATCTCTCAATGCACACTATGGTATACGTGTCTGCTTGTTCGTGGTGAATCTCTCAATACACACTATGGTATACGTGTCTGCTTGTTCGTAGTGAATCTCTCAATGCACACTATGGTATACGTGTCTGCTTGTTCGTAGTGAATCTCTCAATGCACACTATGGTATACTCGTCTACTTGTTCGTGGTGAATCTCTCAATGCACACTATGGTATACGTGTCTGCTTGTTCGTGGTGAATCTCTCAATACACACTATGGTATACGTGTCTGCTTGTTCGTAGTGAATCTCTCAATGCACACTATTGTATACGTGTCTGCTTGTTCGTAGTGAATCTCTCAATGCACACTATGGTATACTCGTCTGCTTGTTCGTAGTGAATCTCTCAATGCACACTATGGTATACGTGTCTGCTTGTTCGTAGTGAATCTCTCAATGCACACTATGGTATACTCGTCTGCTTGTTCGTAGTGAATCTCTCAATGCCCACTATGGTATACTCGTCTGCTTGTTCGTAGTGAATCTCTCAATGCCCACTATGGTATACTCGTCTGCCTGTTCGTAGTGAATCTCTCAATGCACACTATGGTATACTCGTCTACTTGTTCGTAGTGAATCTCTCAAAGCACACTATGGTATACTCGTCTGCCTGTTCGTAGTGAATCTCTCAATGCACACTATGGTATACTCGTCTGCTTGTTCGTAGTGAATCTCTCAATGCCCACTATGGTATACTCGTCTGCCTGTTCGTAGTGAATCTCTCAATGCACACTATGGTATACGTGTCTGCTTGTTCATAGTGAATCTCTCAATGCCCACTATGGTATACTCGTCTGCCTGTTCGTAGTGCATCTCTATCGTTGTCATTTACATTTCAAATCAAAGACACAGATTCAAGCAGTTTCTTGATCGTACGTCAACATGGTGCAGGCAGGCAACGTCCTTCTATTAACATTGGATATGGCCATTTGTCGTCCACTTCCGTTTCATGTGGAGAAGTTGTCATCTGCATGTAGACAGGCAAGTTATACCTGGTTGAGGGTACATTTCAGGAACACTGGTTCGGTCAACTGACCGCTATATACATGTATATTCACTGCTTTAAAAACGCACAGTTTTATTGTATTGTGAAAATTGCATTTTGAAACTCATTTTATATGTAAATACGTGTTGATTGTCATGGGATAAAGCATACATGGAATAATGTCGTTTAAAATCCAGTCATTGTATTCCTGTATTCAGTAAATCTGTATTGTGCGTTCCTAAATGTACTGAGTATATAATCGAAAAACATGTTGAAAATGGCATTAAGAAATTAAAACAAGACAAACAACATGGCGTCTTGTTACATACACACTCATGTAACTGAGTATGTCAAGTACTTGTATTGGCACTGATCTGGAGGTAATAACAGACAATTTCTTACCACGTGGAACTAAACTAACATATTACTTGGTAATTATAAGTAACAGGTAGTTGCTGGTATTTTACAATTATATTTAGTAATCAGTTATCGCATATTGGCTCGTAATTGGATGAGGTTTGGGAGTAGCGATTATTTCACATAGCAAAAAGCTGTTTGCAACAGACAATGATAACATAAGTACCGACGATTACATAAGTTTGCCAGACAGAAATCATCAAAGGACCGACAAATTGTAAGTCTAGCGCTGTTACATCAAATATTTGTCATGACCCAGAGATAATAATAGTCACTCAGAGGAGTTCTTGTGTGATTATAGTCTGCACAGTTACAATGCAATGTCTTATGTTAATAAATACGAGGGAATGTATCATTCGTGTAGCAGACGTTCTGTACGTTGGTTGCGCCTGATCATAATATACGAGCGCATGTCTAGGTCAATAAGGAAATTGTGTTTTATATGTTATGCAAGTAGTCCTGAGCGCTATGTTATCGATGCATTTTAGGATAAATCCGATTTGACCATCATTCATCGACTCAATTCATGTTTAATGCTGGATCAAGGTCAAGGGCAGGCTGTTATTACGTCATATGGCATTTACTACATCAGTATTTAAAACATATGTTTTGCATAATCGTTAGCTGCTGCTTTACATATTTATAATCTAGATTTAATACATGTAATAAGACAACAAATGCTTTAAAATGTTACGTAGATAAAATATCAAATTGACTATTGACTCTATTGTTCACTGGGTGTGTCAGTGAACGTAGCGTACCGGAATGGATTGGACGTATGGGTGTGTCAGTGAACGTAGCGTACCGGAATGGATTGGACGCATGGGTGTGTCAGTGAACGTAGCGTACCGGAATGGATTGGACGTATGGGTGTGTCAGTGAACGTAGCGTACCGGAATGGATTGGACGCATGGGTGTGTCAGTGAACGTAGCGTACCGGAATGGATTGGACGTATGGGTGTGTCAGTGAACGTAGCGTACCGGAACGGATTGGACGTATGGGTGTGTCAGTGAACGTAGCGTACCGGAACGGATTGGACGTATGGGTGTGTCAGTGAACGTAGCGTACCGGAACGGATTGGACGCATGGGTGTGTCAGTGAACGTAGCGTACCGGAACGGATTGGACGTATGGGTGTGTCAGTGAACGTAGCGTACCGGAACGGATTGGACGTATGGGTGTGTCAGTGAACGTAGCGTACCGGAACGGATTGGACGTATGGGTGTGTCAGTGAACGTAACGTACCGGAACGGATTGGACGTATGGTTGTGTCAGTGAACGTAGCGTACCGGAACGGATTGGACGTATGGGTGTGTCAGTGAACGTAGCGTACTGGAACGGATTGGACGTATGGGTGTGTCAGTGAACGTAGCGTACCGGAACGGATTGGACGTATGGGTGTGTCAGTGAACGTAGCGTACCGGAACGGATTGGACGTATGGGTGTGTCAGTGAACGTAGCGTACCGGAACGGATTGGACGTATGCATTCGATGATGATGTCTTGCATGACGCATTGAATAGCTAGTGAAAAACGCAAAAACAGTCTTAGCTATCGAGAGAAACTTGCGACTATTGGAGATGCAAAGTTTGGCTGTGATTGAGAGGTTGTTGTATTACACGACTGTGTCTCATTGAAACAACAACATTTTGTTATGCGTTTAAAATGTTCCAATGGTTCTTCAGTTGTCGCGCCATGTGTCCAAAATGAATGTGAACGGTGAGTGGGGTCTTAGTTTTGCCCTACAAATGTTTATACGTTCCACATAGGATTGCTTATGCCTCACGTTAAATGTAAAAGTTTGGAACAAATACCAAAAGCCAATCGTTTAGAACTTGCATAACTTTCCAAAGATTATTATTGACATCGGCGAAATCTTTTTTTTTTTAAAGTTGAACGCTCTCTGTATTTCACCACTTCAATGGCACATGTATAGCTTTATATTGACAAAGGTTGTCTGTATACAAATTTTTGAAATATTTTTTCTAGGATGCACTTGACTCGAAGTTTTGCCGGTTATTGTTCCAATAAGTAAGTGCTTGCTCCAATGAGCAGTGGTTGTTCTCAAGTTTTGAAAAGTAATTAATTTTCAATTAAGCTACAATTTTACATGTATTGGCTGTGTTTGAAATAGAGAAACACATTACACGTCGAAACACTACATCGAAATGCATGTTGTGGATAGACAATGACTTTTCATCGGTTAAAATTCATTTATGTCTTTAAACTAATCCATTTTCCCTGGTTGTTGGTTTTAGTAACGATACATGAGACAATTTGTTGTCAATTTGAAGCTATACCGAGACTGACGTTATTTCTGTTCATGAAAGTGCAACAGATAGACGCTATAATTTACCTTTTATGGATATATACGGCAACCATGCCCAGACTAAATGTGTGAATTTGATTTGGCTGTGCACACGGTGTTAAGATACACATGCTATTGTCTACAGAAAGATGCACACGAATATACGATGTTAAACTGCGTAACAAGAAATAGACAATGCTGGTAAATAAATACAAATCTGCTTATTGCAATACCTCTTGGGTCAAAACAGGTAATTCTCATCTGTGTTAAGTACGTATTTATCTATATAATTTTTATGTACCAAACCTACTTGTTTATGCAAGTGATGTAATATGCATATCATATAATTCCCATTCGTTCCCTCAAATTAAATGTTTGAAAAGAATCCTGCTTAACTAAAGTAACAACTAAGCAAACTGGCTGGAATGAAATTTTGCTTAAACGCCTTTTTGGAAAACAATTTGCAGCAGAGATACCGACAGAAACGTAAAAGCATTAATTATCTGATATGTGTCCTCTTGTGTTGATAACAGCGATATACCTGTAACAAACACGTATGTGAGTATCTGGTATGTCCCCTCTTGTGTTGATAACAGCGATATACCTGTAACAAACACGTATGTGAGTATCTGGTATGTCCCCTCTTGTGTTGATAACAGCGATATACCTGTAACAAACACGTATGTGAGTATCTGGTATGTGTCCTCTTGTGTTGATAACAGCGATATATCTGTAAGATACAAGTATGTGAGTATCTGGTATGTCCCCTCTTGTGTTGATAACAGCGATATATATGTAAGATACAAGTATGTGAGTATCTGGTATCTCCCCTCTTGTGTTGATAACAGCGATATATATGTAAGATACAAGTATGTGAGTATCTGGTATGTCCCCTCTTGTGTTGATAACAGCGATATATCTGTAAGATACAAGTATGTGAGTATCTGGTATGTCCCCTCTTGTGTTGATAACAGCGATATATATGTAAGATACAAGTATGTGAGTATCTGGTATGTCCCCTCTTGTGTTGATAATAGCGATATATCTGTATCATTCACGTATGTGAGTATCTGGTATGTCCCCTCTTGTGTTGATAACAGCGATATATCTGTAACATTTACGTATGTGAGTATCTGGTATGTCCCCTCTTGTGTTGATAACAGCGATATATCTGTAACATTTACGTATGTGAGTATCTGGTATGTCCCCTCTTGTGTTGGTAACAACGGTATACCTGTAACATTCACGTATGTGAGTATCTGGTATGTCCCCTCTTGTGTTGATAACAGCGATATATCTGTAACATTCACGTATGTGAGTATCTGGTATGTCCCCTCTTGTGTTGATAACAAAGATATATCTGTAACATTCCCGTATGTGAGTATCTGGTATGTCCCCTCTTGTGTTGATAACAGCGATATATCTGTAACATTTACGTATGTGAGTATCTGGTATGTCCCCTCTTGTGTTGGTAACAGCGATATATCTGTAACATTCCCGTATGTGAGTATCTGGTATGTCCCCTCTTGTGTTGATAACAACGGTATATCTGTAACATTCCCGTATGTGAGTATCTGGTATGTCCCCTCTTGTGTTGATAACAACGGTATATCTGTAACATTCACGTATGTGAGTATCTGGTATGTCTCCTCTTGTGTTGATAACAACGGTATAGCTCTAACATTCACGTATGTGAGTATCTGGTATGTCCCCTCTTGTGTTGATAACAACGATATATCTGTAACATTCACGTATGTGAGTATCTGGTATGTCTCCTCTTGTGTTGATAACAACGGTATAGCTGTAACATTCACGTATGTGAGTATCTGGTATGTCTCCTCTTGTGTTGATAACAACGGTATAGCTGTAACATTCACGTATGTGAGTATCTGGTATGTCCCCTCTTGTGTTGATAACAACGATATATCTGTAACATTCACGTATGTGAGTATCTGGTATTTCCCCTCTTGTGTTGATAACAACGGTATATCTGTAACATTCACGTATGTGAGTATCTGGTATGTCTCCTCTTGTGTTGATAACAGCGATATATCTGTAACATTCACGTATGTGAGTATCTGGTATGTCCCCTCTTGTGTTGATAACAGCGATATATCTGTAACATTCACGTATGTGAGTATCTGGTATGTCCCCTCTTGTGTTGATAACAGCGATATACCTGTAACATTCACGTATGTGAGTATCTGGTATGTCTCCTCTTGTGTTGATAACAGCGATATATCTGTAACATTCACGTATGTGAGTATCTGGTATGTCCCCTCTTGTGTTGATAACAGCGATATACCTGTAACATTCACGTATGTGAGTATCTGGTATGTCCCCTCTTGTGTTGATAACAGCGATATATCTGTAACATTCACGTATGTGAGTATCTGGTATGTCTCCTCTTGTGTTGATAACAACGGTATAGCTGTAACATTCACGTATGTGAGTATCTGGTATGTCTCCTCTTGTGTTGATAACAACGATATATCTGTAACATTCACGTATGTGAGTATCTGGTATGTCCCCTCTTGTGTTGAGAACAACGGTATATCTGTAACATTCACGTATGTGAGTATCTGGTATGTCTCCTCTTGTGTTGATAACAACGATATATCTGTAACATTCACGTATACGAGTATCTGGTATGTTTCCCTCTTGTGTTGATAACAGTGATATACCTGTAACATTCACGTATGTGAGTATCTGGTATGTCTCCTCTTGTGTTGATAACAACGATATATCTGTAACATTCACGTATGTGAGTATCTGGTATGTCTCCTCTTGTGTTGATAACAGCGATATATCTGTAACATTCACGTATACGAGTATCTGGTATCTCCCCTCTTGTGTTGATAACAGCGATATAACTGTAACATTCACGTATGTGAGTATCTGGTATGTCTCCTCTTGTGTTGATAACAACGGTATACCTGCAACATTCACGTATGTGAGTATCTGGTATCTCCCCTCTTGTGTTGATAACAGCGATATACCTGTAACATTCACGTATGTGAGTATCTGGTATGTCTCCTCTTGTGTTGAGAACAACGATATATCTGTAACATTCACGTATGTGAGTATCTGGTATCTCCCCTCTTGTGTTGATAACAGCGATATACCTGTAACATTCACGTATGTGAGTATCTGGTATGTCTCCTCTTGTGTTGATAACAGCGATATACCTGTAACATTCACGTATGTGAGTATCTGGTATCTCCCCTCTTGTGTTGATAACAACGATATATCTGTAACATTCACGTATGTGAGTATCTGGTATCTCCCCTCTTGTGTTGATAACAGCGATATACCTGTAACATTCACGTATGTGAGTATCTGGTATGTCTCCTCTTGTGTTGATAACAACGATATATCTGAAACATTCACGTATGTGAGTATCTGGTATCTCCCCTCTTGTGTTGATAACAACGATATATCTGTAACATTCACGTATGTGAGTATCTGGTATGTCCCCTCTTGTGTTGATAACAACGATATATCTGTAACATTCACGTATGTGAGTATCTGGTATGTCCCCTCTTGTGTTGATAACAACGATATATCTGTAACATTCACGTATGTGAGTATCTGGTATGTCTCCTCTTGTGTTGATAACAACGATATATCTGTAACATTCACGTATGTGAGTATCTGGTATGTCCCCTCTTGTGTTGAGAACAACGATATATCTGTAACATTCACGTATGTGAGTATCTGGTATGTCCCCTCTTGTGTTGAGAACAACGATATATCTGTAACATTCACGTATGTGAGTATCTGGTATGTCCCCTCTTGTGTTGAGAACAACGATATATCTGTAACATTCACGTATGTGAGTATCTGGTATGTCTCCTCTTGTGTTGATAACAGCGATATATCTGTAACATTCACGTATGTGAGTATCTGGTATGTCTCCTCTTGTGTTGATAACAGCGATATATCTGTAACATTCACGTATACGAGTATCTGGTATGTCTCCTGTTGTGTTGATAACAGCGATATATCTGTAACATTCACGTATACGAGTATCTGGTATGTCTCCTCTTGTGTTGATAACAGCGATATATCTGTAACATTCACGTATACGAGTATCTGGTATGTCTCCTCTTGTGTTGATAACAGCGATATATCTGTAACATTCACGTATACGAGTATCTGGTATGTTTCCCTCATGTGTTGATATCAGCGATATACAATTACAAAAACAGGCTAAGCAACAATTTACGTTTAATCATTAATGTAGTGACAGAATACAATGGAGTGTCTGTGGTGGTTTGATGAAATATATAATACACATTAAATGACAAATTCATTATTTTTCAAGTAACGACGTAACTATATATATAAATATATATTCGTCTGTAGTATTTGGCCTTTAACATGTAATAAATATTTATTTATACCGGACTGACCTTCGCCATTTCCCAGGAGACCTTTGTCTAGTGTTTGATAACATGCATATAAATGTTGTCTGAACAAGTTAGTACGATATCTGAATCTTGATTAAGTCACGTTGTAGATGTACACGGACGTATTTCTAATGCCTCCTGACGGTTTTAATCGACTGTAAAATACTACAAAGCCTTATAATGGCAAATGTCTGGTTGATTCTGAAACAGCGATAACTTTACGCTGATAAGTACTTCAAGAAAATGTCCCTAAAGCTGCAGTTACTATCTTGATATGTGTGTGTTTTTCGAAAGTTGACTGGCAAGTCTATTGGCTGGAGCGTATGGTAAGTCTATTGGCTGGAGCGTATGGTAAGTCTATTGGCTGGAGCGTATGGCAAGTCTATTGGCTGGAGCGAATGGTAAGTCTATTGGCTGGAGCGTATGGTAAGTCTATTGGCTGGAGCGTATGGCAAGTCTATTGGCTGGAGCGTATGGCAAGTCTATTGGCTGGAGCGTATGGTAAGTCTATTGGCTGGAGCGTATGGCAAGTCTATTGGCTGGAGCGTATGGTAAGTCTATTGGCTGGAGCGTATGGCAAGTCTATTGGCTGGAGCGTATGGTAAGTCTATTGGCTGGAGCGTATGGTAAGTCTATTGGCTGGAGCGTATGGTAAGTCTATTGGCTGGAGCGTATGGCAAGTCTATTGGCTGGAGCGTATGGCAAGTCTATTGGCTGGAGCGTATGGCAAGTCTATTGGCTGGAGCGTATGGTAAGTCTATTGGCTGGAGCGTATTGAATCTGAAGAAAATGCACGAATCAGCAGATCTGACTTAACCAAGGAGGCGGAAATAATGTATCATCTTAGGGAGAACTGATTGTTTTATTTCAACTTCAGATTTTTTTTAAAAGCTGGTTTTATTGCTGACAATTAAAATGAACTGATGCATGTTCATATTATCGAAGGTTTAGTGCAACATTATAGTTATCGTTGAATAACCGAGTGACAGTTTTGATACGTAACCGGCGAATTCAAAGACGTTACTTTTATAGAATGGGGAATGTGCGAGTACATATACTACCATCCAGTAACAATAATGACTGATTTATTAATAATATGCATTAACGTAAAGTCGGCAAATAATTTGGTCATTTGAGCGATATTCATTTCGACTATATTCCACTTTGAAATCTATTTTACCCTATACTACAGCTGTATCAGTATTCATTCAAATAGTAGTATCATAAATTATGATACTTAAACAATTTGATAATGCGTCCAAAGGCACTCTCTAGTTGAGAGAAAACTCGAATAGCTGTTTTAATCTGCCAACTGTTAAATGATGGTTGATATGCTACATCATTAAGTTTGGCGCGTAATTTTCACAAATGGTGTTCACAAAGTAACCATTTGCCACAGTTGTTGGATGAACATGATTGATGTAGTTTTACATACACTTTAAGAAGTATTGAATAAAAATGCAGCCTAGGATGTTTTTTATGGGTTTACACAGCAAACTGTGACTCACATGTAGTCTGAATAAACGATGCAAGTTAAATGTTAGGGTAGGAATATAAATATGAATATTTCGTCATACGGTCGGCGGATTCATCTATCTAATGCATACTTCGGGTAAAAACTCAAAATTGTGTCGAACCAGGTGTGGAAAAGCAGAGTAGAATACGGTCTTAACATCTCACCCAACATCAAGTATTATTTATGCGTGACACCACGTTCTGACTTCATCTTACGCTAAATCAATATTCATACTTCTAAGATGATGCTGGTAACATTTCTAATTCTCAAGAGGACATAAGGTTACACTTCAAATAAAGCGAAATGACCAAATGCTGACGGCTTAGCTAAATTATCGCAGCGTTTTCGAACAATATGCAAATACGAACGAATGACCACATGTAATGAGAAAAACAGTCAAGCGAAATAACTTTGAAGGACGTGGGAGTCTAGAAGCTTTCATTTGGTTGTTGCAAACATTATGGAAACGCTGAATATGACAATAGGAACCCGCGATTTGTATTGAATGTCGGATAAATATTAATTTGACGATATAGGCATTTTGATATTATTTTTGTTCCACAGCATTTGGCCAATTCACTTCACTTTTGCTGTGTACCCTGTCTCTCCACCTGCACCCGCCTACGCATTCGTTTGGCTTCCAGGATTAGACAATGTCCATCCGACACTTTGTGATCCATACGATGATGTTTTATTCTTACATATTTATTATATATTATTTTAAATGAAGCAATACACAAGTTATGGTATTCAAGTCCCTTCGAAACAAATATGTACGAATAAATGTCTCGTATAAAGATAAACCAAATACTTATACTGTTCAAGTAATGCGTTTGCTTTACAACTTATCGTGACAGTAAACACGTGCTGGCCTCTAGCGGCGCAATGACTGGCGAAGATAATAATGAATAATGTATTAGGAAATAACGACATAAACTTTCGAACGTTCAAACAATGAAAGCTATCATATCGTCGAACTAATTTGGATTAAAAGAGAAAATACTGTTGGTAACACGCAAGCAATGTACACTATATTTTTATGATCAATATTGTACGCCACAGGAAATATACAAAAGCACGTGTTCACGTGCATCAAATTAGACTAGGACATACACCAATACATAATTAAAACCAATGTAGTTAAGTCAATTTATTGTTAAAGCATTGAATGCATATTTGACTCTTGAATTCGCATCCTAGGTAAATCATTTGGAGGTGTGATTGCAACTAAAATGAGGTTCTATACCCTAAACCTCTTAGAAGAGGGACCGGAAAATGACCAGCACATTACCCAGACCTCCAAGCACATTACCAGACAACATTGAAAAGAGACCAGCACATTACCTAGACCAACTAGAAAATTGACCAGCACATTACCCAGACCACCTAGAAAAGGGACCAGCACATTACCTAGACCAACTAGAAAATTGACCAGCACATTACCCAGACCACCTAGAAAAGGGACCAGCACATTACCTAGACCAACTAGAAAATTGACCAGCACATTACCCAGACCACCTAGTAAGGGACCAGCACATTACCTAGACCAACTAGAAAATTGACCAGCACATTACCCAGACCACCTAGTAAGGGACCAGCACATTACCCAGACCACCTAGAAAAGGGACCAGCATATTACTCAGACCACCTAGAAAAGGGACCAGCACATTACCCATACCACCTAGAAAAGGGACCAGCACATTACCCAGACCACCTAGAAAAGGGACCAGCACATTACCCAGACCACCTAGAAAATGGACCAGCACATTACCCAGACCACCTAGTAAGGGACCAGCACATTACCCAGACCTCCTAGCACATTACTCAGAACCTAGAAAAGGGACCAGCACATTTCTCAGACCACCTAGAAAAGGGACCAGCGCATTACTCAGACCACCTAGAAAAGGGACCAGCACATTACCCAGATCACCTAAGAAAAGGGAACAGCACATTACCAAGACCTCATAGCACAGTACCAAGACCCCCTTGAAAAGGGAACAGCACATTACCCAGACCACCTAGAAAAGGGACCAGAACATTACCCAGACTATCTAGAAAAGGGACCAGCACATTACCCAGACCACCTTGAAAGGGACCAGCACATTACCCAGACTACCTAGAAAAGGGACCAGCACAATACCCAGACCACCTAGAAAAAGGACCAGCAAATTACCCAGACTACCTAGAAAAGGGACCAGCACATTACCCAGACCACCTAGAAAAAGGACCAGCAAATTACCCAGACTACCTAGAAAAGGGACCAGCACATTACCCAGACTACCTAGAAAAGGGACCAGCACATTACCCAGACTACCTAGAAAAAGGACCAGCAAATTACCCAGACCCCCTAGAAAATGGGCCAGCACATTACCCAGACCACCTAGAAAAGGGACCAGCACATTACCCAGACTACCTAGAAAAAGGACCAGCACATTACCCAGACCCCCTAGAAAATGGGCCAGCACATTACCCTGACTACCTAGAAAAGGGACCAGCACATTACCCAGACTACCTAGAAAAGGGACCAGCACATTACCAAGACCACCTAGAAAAGGGACCAGCACATTACCCAGACTACCTAGAAAAGGGACCAGCACATTACCCAGACTACCTAGAAAAGGGACCAGCACATTACCCAGACCACCTAGAAAAGGGACCAGCACATTACCCAGACTACCTAGAAAAAGGACCAGCACATTACCCAGACTACCTAGAAAAGGGACCAGCACATTACCCAGACCACCTAGAAAAGGGACCAGCACATTACCCTGACTACCTAGAAAATGGACCAGCACATTACCCAGACTACCTAGAAAAGGGACCAGCACATTACCCAGACTACCTAGAAAAGGGACCAGCACATTACCCAGACCACCTAGAAAAAGGACCAGCACATTACCCTGACTACCTAGAAAAGGGACCAGCACATTACCCAGACCACCTAGAAAAGGGACCAGCACATTACCCAGACTACCTAGAAAAGGGACCAGCACATTACCCAGACTACCTAGAAAAGGTACCAGCACATTACCCAGACCACCTAGAAAAGGGACCAGCACATTACCCAGACTACCTAGAAAAGGGACCAGCACATTACCCAGACTACCTAGAAAAGGGACCAGCACATTACCCAGACCACCTAGAAAAGGGACCAGCACATTACCCAGACTACCTAGAAAAAGGACCAGCACATTACCCAGACCACCTAGAAAAGGGACCAGCACATTGCCCAGATTACCTAGAAAATGGTTCAGCACATTACCCAGACTACTTCGAAAAGGGACCAGCACATTACCCAGACCACCTAGAATAGGGACCACACATTACCCACAACATAACTTCTTCATGCGATAGAACTGTGCAACCTATCCAGAAAACATAATTTATAGCGATGCACATAAATTTGCTGTAGTTGAGAGATTTTTGATATAAAGATGTTAAAAAGTATAAAAGGGCTAAATTCCCAAGAAAAAATGTATAAACTTATGATTCTTTCTACACAAAAATATGTACATCCAAAACGTCCGCGATTGTCGATTTTTCCATGCAAAATTCCAAATGAAAAACTGGTCATTTCTCTGAAGCAATTAAGCATAAAAAGGAGATAAGACATCTAACATGTTGCCATAAATGTCCGGAATCACACTCCAGGGAACAGTGTGCATAATGTCTTCACCAAATTACGGTTATTGCCTTTCTTCCGGCAATACGCCAAGATGGTTCAATGCAGATAAATCCGTCGAGATATATGCAGCTGTAGTCGTAAAGCTAGCGAATACGCACGATCAAAGTCAGTTGTAGTCGTAAAGCTAGCGAATACGCGCGATCAAAGTCAGTTGTAGTCGTAAAGCTTGCGAATACGCACGATCAAAGTCAGACAATGTGACGAGAACTGTCATAACAATTAGTTACGATAACAATTGGTAACAGCTTGGCCTGTATGCTAGTGCATCATGGAAATGGGATTTGTACCTGTGACATGTTAAGCAAGGAGTTATTTGAGAGCAGGGCGGCTTATTTCAGCTTTGTAATTTGTTACATAAGTATACTGAGTCACCTTCGCTATAGTTTGGTAAGGAAAGACAATGTGACGTAAGTTCATCTAGCGTAGGAGAGTGACTATATTCTACATTCATGTCATACTTACAAAACTGTGAGCCGTGACAATTTTGAGAAGGCACGATCCGGCAATGACGACAGACGATTCAAACTCAGACCCCTGGAAATATATATAAAAACATTTGATGTCGAGCAGGAAATGGCAAACACAAAATGCACAAGCACCTAAGATGAACAAGGAGACACTATATACAAGTCAACAGACATGAAAATATTATGTACGTGTAAACAACTACTAAAGGACAAAACATAAACATAAATGGTTGAACATCGGTCCACCTTGTTGGAATGGTCAAAGGCAAACCACCACTGGGCGTATGCAACTGACTTAATAGTGTGTCTATTTTGTTTGACACAGCATTACAAAGAGTTTTTAGTAAATAGTCCTAATTACATTTCACAGAATGAACTCTTTAGATAATGGAATGCATATTTGTCTAGAAGTCGGCACCTGACTCCTGCTCCAAACGTCGTGGGTTCGATTCTATCGTGAGCTTTCAATCCCTAAATTAGGTACAAGTGCTGGATAGAAACCTCAAAGCAGCCATATGAAGTTATATATATATATATAAGCTGTAATAATTTATTTCACAATCAGTATAATAGAAATAAACTTAATGTATATTCTGTAAATATCAATTTAATAATTGGTTGTTTTCTCGCACAGTGATTTTGCTAAGTACGTAACCGAACAATAAAATCATTAATTTCTATATGAAAATGATAGTTTACTTCTTGTATACCTTATGCCGGTGCAGGGATAATTCAGGATAATGATAGTTTACTACTTGTATACCTTATGCCGGTGCAGGGATAATTCAGGATAAATAATAGTTTACTTCTTGTATACCTTATGCCGGTGCAGGGATAATTCAGGATAAATGATAGTTTACTTCTTGTATACCTTATGCCGGTGCAGGGATAATTCAGGATAAATGATAGTTTACTTCTTGTATACCTTATGCCGATACAGGGATAATTCAGGATAATGATAGTTTACTTCTTGTATACCTTATGCCGGTGCAGGGATAATTCAGGATAAATAATAGTTTACTTCTTGTATACCTTATGCCGGTGCAGGGATAATTCAGGATAAATGATAGTTTACTTCTTGTATACCTTATGCCGATACAGGGATAATTCAGGATAAATGATAGTTTACTTCTTGTATACCTTATGCCGATGCAGGGATAATTCAGGATAAATAGGACTGATAAGTTACTAGTGTGAACAATTATAATCCCAATGAGGGAAATGGAGAGAGCATTATTTTGTTTCTAGATTAATTCATGAAAGTGGTAATATGTTGATTCAAGCACTTAAACATTTAGCCTTGTGTATATACATCGTCAGTACCGTCGGTTAATTAGATTTATGTGTGGTCGCAATTTTCAGTAGTGAAATAAAACTAAGTGTAAAATAACAACAGTTTTGTTAGTTCAAATTCCAAAAGATTCACTCTGATGACTTCCTAAAATCGAAATATCACCATCTGTGAAACGATTAAGTGCGTTATCAAAATCGATACAAAATCTAGAAGGAATTCTACAGAGTCTCGTTACTGTCTCGTTACTCCCGAGTCGGATACTTCAATCCGCACTTGTAACCAGTGAGTGAATCACAGGTTCACCTGACGTTTAACATATGTACCATTGTCCCGGGGTTTTATAAGTTGGTCTCCTCATACATCTAACCAAAGAACGAATAAACATTAATAAAGCATTGCATGGTCTCATGTTGCATTCGTGTTATTGCAAATTGCAAACGTACGAGGTTTTTATTGTTGCAATTTCTCTGAAACATGCTATAAAATCACCCAGAAATGCATGTTTTATTGTTGTAATGTCTCTGAAACATGCTATAAAATCACCCAGAAATGCATGTTTTATTGTTGTACTTTCTCTGAAACATGCTATAAAATCACCCAGAAATGCATGTTTTATTGTTGTAATGTCTCTGAAACATGCTATAAAATCACCCAGAAATGCATGT
The DNA here is from genome assembly GCA_032209605.1 of Mactromeris polynyma. Taxonomy (NCBI): domain Eukaryota; kingdom Metazoa; phylum Mollusca; class Bivalvia; order Venerida; family Mactridae; genus Mactromeris; species Mactromeris polynyma. The sequence goes on from JASFXZ010000015.1 coordinate 5,987,011, forward strand.
TTTATTGTTGTACTTTCTCTACAACATGCTATAAAATCACCCAGAAATGCATGTTTTATTGTTGTAGTTTCTCTGAAACATGCTATAAAATCACCCAGAAAGGCATGTTTTATTATTGTACTTTCTCTGAAACATGCTATAAAATCACCCAGAAATGCATGTTTTATTGTTGTAGTTTCTCTGAAAAATGCTATAAAATCACCAAGAAATGCATGTTTTATTGCTGTAATGTCTCTGAAAAATGCTATAAAATCACCCAGAATTGCATGTTTTATTGTTGTACTTTCTCTGAAACATGTTATAAAATCACCCAGAAATGCATGTTTTATTGTTGTAATGACTCTGAAAAATGCTATAAAATCACCCAGAAATGCATGTTTTATTGTTGTAATGTCTCTGAAACATGCTATAAAATCACCCAGAAATGCATGTTTTATTGCTGTAATGTCTCTGAAACATGCTATAAAATCACCCAGAAATGCAAGTTTCATTGTTGTACTTTCTCTGAAACATGCTATAAAATCACCCAGAAATGCATGTTTTATTGCTGTAATGTCTCTGAAACATGCTATAAAATCACCCAGAATTGCTTGTTTTATTGTTGTAATTTCTCTGAAATATGCTATAAAATCACCCAGAAATGCATGTTTTATTGCTGTAATGTCTCTGAAACATGCTATAAAATCACCCAGAATTGCATGTTTTATTGCTGTAATGTCTCTGAAAAATGCTATAAAATCACCCAGAAATGCAAGTTTCATTGTTGTACTTTCTCTGAAACATGCTATAAAATCACCCAGAAATGCATGTTTTATTGCTGTAATGTCTCTGAAACATGCTATAAAATCACCCAGAATTGCTTGTTTTATTGTTGTACTTTCTCTGAAACATGCTATAAAATCACCCAGAAAGGCATGTTTTATTGTTGTAGTTTCTCTGAAATATGCTATAAAATCACCCAGAAATGCATGTTTTATTGTTGTACTGTCTCTGAAACATGCTATTAAATCACCCAGAAAGGCATGTTTTATTGTTGTAGTTTCTCTGAAATATGCTATAAAATCACCCAGAAATGCATGTTTTATTGTTGTAATGTCTCTGAAACATGCTATAAAATCACCCAGAAATGCATGTTTTATTGTTGTAATGACTCTGAAAAATGCTATAAAATCACCCAGAAATGCATGTTTTATTGTTGTACTGTCTCTGAAACATGCTATAAAATCACCCAGAATTGCATGTTTTATTGCTGTAATGTCTCTGAAACATGCTATAAAATCACCCAGAAATGCATGTTTTATTGTTGTAATGACTCTGAAAAATGCTATAAAATCACCCAGAAATGCATGTTTTATTGTTGTACTGTTTCTGAAACATGCTATAAAATCACCCAGAATTGCATGTTTTATTGCTGTAATGTCTCTGAAACATGCTATAAAATCACCCAGAAATGCATGTTTTATTGTTGTACTTTCTCTGAAACATGCTATAAAATCACCCAGAAAGGCATGTTTTATTGTTGTAGTTTCTCTGAAATATGCTATAAAATCACCCAGAAATGCATGTTTTATTGTTGTAATGTCTCTGAAACATGCTATAAAATCACCCAGAAATGCATGTTTTATTGTTGTACTGTCTCTGAAACATGCTATAAAATCACCCAGAAATGCATGTTTTATTGTTGTAGTTTCTCTGAAACATGCTATAAAATCACCCAGAAATGCATGTTTTATTGTTGTAGTTTCTCTGAAATATGCTATAAAATCACCCAGAAATGCATGTTTTATTGTTGTAATGACTCTGAAAAATGCTATAAAATCACCCAGAAATGCATGTTTTATTGTTGTACTGTCTCTGAAACATGCTATAAAATCACCCAGAAATGCATGTTTTATTGTTGTAGTTTCTCTGAAAAATGCTATAAAATCACCCAGAAATGCATGTTTTATTGTTGTACTGTCTCTGAAACATGTTATAAAATCACCCAGAAATGCATGTTTTATTGCTGTAATGACTCTGAAAAATGCTATAAAATCACCCAGAAATGCATGTTTTATTGCTGTAATGTCTCTGAAATATGCTATAAAATCACCCAGAAATGCATGTTTTATTGCTGTAATGACTCTGAAAAATGCTATAAAATCACCCAGAAATGCATGTTTTATTGTTGTACTGTCTCTGAAACATGCTATAAAATCACCCAGAAATGCATGTTTTATTGCTGTAGTTTCTCTGAAAAATGCTATAAAATCACCCAGAAATGCATGTTTTATTGTTGTAGTTTCTCTGAAATATGCTATAAAATCACCCAGAAATGCATGTTTTATTGTTGTAATGACTCTGAAAAATGCTATAAAATCACCCAGAAATGCATGTTTTATTGTTGTACTGTCTCTGAAACATGTTATAAAATCACCCAGAAATGCATGTTTTATTGCTGTAATGACTCTGAAAAATGGTATAAAATCACCCAGAAATGCATGTTTTATTGTTGTACTGTCTCTGAAACATGCTATAAAATCACCCAGAAATGCATGTTTTATTGCTGTAATGACTCTGAAAAATGCTATAAAATCACCCAGAAATGCATGTTTTATTGCTGTAATGTCTCTGAAATATGCTATAAAATCACCCAGAAATGCATGTTTTATTGCTGTAATGACTCTGAAAAATGCTATAAAATCACCCAGAAATGCATGTTTTATTGTTGTACTGTCTCTGAAACATGCTATAAAATCACCCAGAAATGCATGTTTTATTGTTGTAGTTTCTCTGAAAAATGCTATAAAATCACCAAGAAA